>JAGMUU010000008.1:1200000-1800000 GCA_020744375.1 Dactylonectria estremocensis | reverse complement strand
CATCTTATTACAGCTCTGACGGTCCATCTATGAGAAATCCAATTCTAATCCTCTTGGCTAATTACCTTACCGCGGGCTTGGGGTCTATGGCATGTTTCTTGTGGAAGACATTGTCCGGATCATAGCGTGCCTTGATACCCTGCAAGCGTGGGTAATTTTCCTTGAAGATGTACTCTGCAGTCGTCCCCGGTAGCAGGCTTCCATTTGGATACACTCTCCACCCATCAGAGGAAACCCCGAATTCTTCGACATGCCTACGCCGGATAAGGTCAACGACCTCTCTGGCAGTTTTTATGGCTTCAGCCTCGTCCTCTGCTTTCTCCGTTCTGCGTTCATGTGGTTTTAGTCGTGGTAGCGTCTTACAAGGGGGAAAACTTACGTGATGTATACGGCGCAGTCTCGCCAAGATCCTCCACCATCGCTCGGCGGGGAACGGAGAGGCCATGCGCTATCAAATTGAGGACCAGTGTTTGTAAAGGTATAATACCAACAGTATAGGCCCAAGAACATGCTCGTCCCTGTGTATCTGGTCCCCTCGCCTGCAACCCATTGTCTGAGGCGGTCCAGCACTGGAAGCCATACCTTGGGCGACATTCGTGTAAAGAGTGTCCCGTCCGAATAACGACGCATGGGCATCCATACAGCCTGCGGGGTGCTGTCTGAGGATCTCGGGAACCATTGCAGTCCGGTGTTCTCAAAGATGTGAGGAATGTCCAAGAACCCCTTGAATCGCCGACGACCCTCGGCTACATCATCGCCGTGGTAGTAAGGGAATGCAACTATGGACTCTGCGGGACCACCCGACGGGCCGAGAGTTTGATAGACCATTGCCAAGGTGTCGTCTTCCTTTTGGTTCTCAAGGTACCGTTCAGCGGCCTCGAATACGGCCTCGAAGGATGACGGAGGGTAAATAATGGTGCCGAAGAATATCTGGGTTGGGAGGCCCCGAACCCGGATCTTCACACTCGCCACAACTCCAAAGTTGTAGCCGGCCCCCTTGATGGCCCAGAATAGGTCCGGATGAGACTCAGCAGAGGCAGTCACAATCTCTCCCGAGGCCAAAACGATGCGAGCCTCCAGGAACTGATCGACGGCGTGACCTATAAGGCCCATTATCCACCCTCCGCCACCGCCCAAGGCAAAGCCCATATATCCAAGTTCTTTGACCGCTGGCAACGTCGTGCAGGTGCCTCGCAAGGCACAGGCTTCCCCGACGTCGCCAGCAGAAGCACCTCCCTCGATGGTCATGACTCCGTCCGCACCGAAGTGATCGTTGTCGACCCATGCTCCTCTCATGCGTCGTAGGTCAACGTGAACACCTCCCGCGGAGCTGGATGCGCCCATGAAAGAGTGACCACCGCAGACGACGGCGACCTCGATGTCATTCGAGACGGCGTATCTTAGCGCGACGGATATGTCGTTTTCACAGACAGGTTCGAAAACAAGATTAGGTTCATTTTGTTCGTTTCCGGACCAGCGTTCGACGAGACGGCGATAGTCTGGGTCGTCTCGAGTGGAAATGACTGAGGTGTAACTGTTAGGGGTCGTCAAGTTGGAAGGGGGCTACAAGTATTCAGCGACTTACAGCCTCGAAAGCTTGCACGCGCATCTAACAATTTCGTCCAAGTCATGGTGGTCTAAAGTAAATGATAATATTTAAAGTGGCAGCATGTAATACGATGGTTGTCAGACTTGGGCTGAGGTCTGCTTTATACTGGTAACATATACCGTCGGCATTTATCGCGGTCAACTGACTTTGCTTAACCTCCTCACCCCGGGCTGCCAAAGGTTCTAGGGTATATAGTTCATCGGAGCCATGTAGTTAGATGTTCCTGGAAGAGCAGCGTCGTGGGGAGGAGGTTTCCCCGTAATTATTAACCTATTACAACCCCCGGGATGCGATCCCGTTGAACGGGCCGAAACACTAATTACCCCGCAACCGTCGCCGGCGCCTTATTGTCAAGACCACGCATGTCAAGCAACGGTGGATTGATGATAAAATACATCGAGCCCTGTTCCAGGCACCCTTTAAAGGGATTGTGTACTTACTACAGGGTCCATAGAGCTGGACTTCACATAAGAATCCCTGATCCGATGGATCATGTAAGCGGAATTAGCACTCCCCGGTGCCAAGAGCTGCGGGATCCGCCGTCTTCCTCAGTGCACCCGAGGTTCCGTGATTTGGGACCTGACTCTCATTCATTCGCCCAACCCTGAATGATAGGGCTTGAGTGACGTCTTTACAGAGTATGAATTATACCGCACCCTCAAAGAACAAATGAATGAAACCACAGAGAATGAACCATGACGCGGTCCATACTTCTCCGTTGGAGAGAGTGGGGTGCGACCGCTTGAGAGAAATCTTTGATGTAGCCAAAATACCCGCCAGTCCTCCAAAAAATATTGTGAGTAGTACTGCTGGCGGCGTAGATAGCGCGACGTAACCGGGCACCTTGACGTGGACGGGAAAGAATGGATGTTGAGGATCATCGGCGACGATGGCGCTCGCGTATGGGGCTCTGGTGTCTTCCATAATGAGAGATGGTTCGGCTAGACGCTGTTATGAGAGATGATATGGTTTGGTGCTGATATGAAAATTTGAGTTGAAACGAGGACTGATAAGGAAGAAGACGTCGAGGGGTTGGTTGATGTAACGTTGGGACGCAGGTGTCAGAAATAAGAGAATTCTTGGAATGCGGTGACCTTGCAATGACGCGAATATTGTGACGTCATTAAACTTTAGCGCAGTAGTCTATGTGACATAGCGCGCGATCGCGATCGTTGTAGAATACTGCTCGGGCTTGCGGTAACCAGTGTTATTGATGCCAAATACAATACACTCCGCAACAGCATTGAACAAGGATCGATTCCGCAGTAAATCTCGCGGCGACTCTTTTAGCAAAATGCGGAATACTCCTAATCCATTTGGAGAATTGGATTTGCATTGGCGCTCCTGGAGTCCCCAGCCCTGTGCATTGGACTGGACTGGATCCGACCTCGAAATCCAGTCCAGTCTAGTCCAACAAGATCACTGATGTTGACAACCGACGTCGGTGGCCAGCTGGTTAGGGATGACGACTAGGATTGGGAAAAAGATAACAGATGCTCCTTAAGCAGACTAGAAACGAGTGGTGGTCATGCTCGTTGATAACCATGATGCTACGCGAACGGCAGATTCCAACCAGCGGTGGACATCCCATCCCCATCTGGGTGGAAACTTTCACTATCATCGTCATATCTAAGTTTGGTTGTAGGAATAGATTGATTTATAAACGTTGCATAGGTCTCCTTGTATTGCAGGGGAGGTCACACACTCTTCCCCAGCCCCCGACGCAGCCCTCTTCGATCTCACGTCGTGATCAGACACTACACAATGCACAGCAACTAACATCTTGAGAGGTGGTTATCGGATCGAATGGAAGGTGGGTTACCAGCCCTCCTAGATCCTATATTTGGTAGTTGGAATTTGCGCTATGACCACATTGTGTTCAGCTACGCTCGCCCACGATGTTGGCTTATCGCCGCATGTGCTTCACCCCCATGATTCCTACCACCTGCTTGGCATGATCATGTCGGTGTTGCCCCGGCCCGTCGGTCTCTCCGTGCTGTTCGTCCGCCAGGCCGGCATGACAAGAGTCAGTCTTGTGATCATTGATCTATGCCTCAGCTCTGGCGGCCTCCTTTGGCCATTCTGCCGGTCAAGGGTGGGAGCTGCTGATGGTGAGGTACACTCTCTGCTCCACACCTCCTCAACATCCAGTTTACACCAACGCCCCCAGGGATAGATAACACAACTACTATGTAAAGTAAAATGGGCTTGGACCCCAGGCTTTCAGGGATTATGGAAAAATAGAGGTAAGATTTTTGAGGGAGCCGTCCCTGCTCCCTCGGTATGCTCTTGGAGTAAAGACGGACTCCTCCTCAATGTGTCTCGTGTATGCACGAATCAAACCCACATCGTAGATAGCAGCGTGCCACACTTTGATCCTAAGCAAGGGTCGGTTAACTGGAATCCTCTTCGTAGGTTTTCGACGGATTTCCTGGAGTTACTAGGTTGGTGAAGAGGTGGTCTCGATGGCTGAGCCGTTGATGTGAGCTGAGAACGAGGCCCATGTCCCTTGATTCTTCTGGCTACCACCCCTCCCTTAGCATGATCATTCTGATGTTCTCAGCCTCTCCATGACGTGATCTGACTAACTTGTTGAGGCATAATTCCTGGTTCTCAAGTCTGCCTTGCCTATACTTGTGGAGGTGCAGCGAGTGATACTAACTCTAGACAATAAGTCAAACACACATAGGGGGAGGGGATCCAGCCATCTAGTAGCATGAGTTAAGTGAGGTAACTTAGTCAGTTTGTTAGACAAAGCATGCCAAGGCATCCTCAAAAAAGTCCTCTATTTGTCTGTATCATCCTGCAGATCCATTCCTATTTCTGTTGCAAGGATCTCTTTCAAGTCTTCTAGAATGTGTGGAAAGCTATGTCCGAACTCCGACGGAACCTTAACATAAACCTTGACGATGAGACCATCAGAGTTGCTAACAGTGGTGTACTTCAAATCCCATCCCTTGCTATACACTGGGTCCTTAATGCGATTGATTGAGCGTAAAGAGGTATCAAAAGAAATCTCGTACTTCTCCTCTCGAACAAGCCTCTCTTCCCGCATGATTTTCCACGGCCATTCGACAAAGGAGCTCGCCTTCCATGGTGTAGGTAGCGGGTCTCTGAATTGCCTTTCTTTCAAACGGTTTACTCCTAAATAAATTAGATTTATCACCGCAGATGAAAGGGCTCGTGTACCTGCTAGTCGCTTTTCACCTTCATCATCGTCTATTCGCCTCTTTCTTATGTCAGACGCTTCGTTGGAGGCATCCGCGTCTTCTGTTTGCCGAATACCAGGAAGAATCTTAGTTGCCAATTCCTCTCCATTGATGAATGACTCCTCTACCAAAACTTGTTTAGAAGCAGGCAGGGTGGCAGTAAGCCGCTGCTGAAAGCTCATGATATCGATTATAGGAATGTGTAACGTGACAGGTTTTAGAGAGGGTTGTTGAGGGATTGGGACAACTAGAAAATTCGTGGGTTTTATAGTTGCACTTGAGAATTCCAGTGCAGCGAGTGAAGGATGACAGCTGCTGATGGTAACTAATAGTAAGGCATACTATCTATTCCCTTAGCAGTGAAGCCTGCCCAGCATGCAGTACCAACACCCACACTCCCCCTTGGTGACACACAACACAACCACTATGCAAGGTAAAAGGGGCTGTGGTTCCCTGAATTTCCTATATGCAGGAGGCGCCCCTTTCTCCTCGACATGCTCGTAGTGGCCGCTCTGCAGTGTCTCAGCCAACAGATGCCATGGCACTAACCCGGAGGAGTATTCCATAACGATCTTAGCGGCCATGTGTAACTACAGGTGATCATGCAGGATGGCTGAAGGATCATGGATCCGCTGACGGCTGAGTTCTACCTGGCTGTCCGAATGCTCCCCGAAGCTATACGAGAGTCCTCTTGGCTTATATCTGCTTCGTCAGCGGCAAAAACTCTCTTCATAATCCCGAAAGGGGGAAACACTTTCAGGGCGCGATGCGAAATGTAACGGCTGTGCTATTGAGACCGGGCTGTAGCACGAAATCACACTCACGAGAGAGACGAAGAGAGCACTGGGGAAAGAAGAGATGATAAGAGCATTGATGCTGTCCTGTGTCCCATCCGCGATCTCACACAGTAGTCGGGTAAAGCGGGAAAAGGCCACATCCATAGTGTGTGACTACCTGATGATCTTGCCCCTGTGCTGATCTCATTATAGCATACCATACGAAGATGACGAAAACGCCTTGCATGGGTCGTGGTCCTCTTCAGTCTGTCTGGTGGAATGGGGATGCCAACGGTGGGTGGATGAGGACTACCTAATGATACAACATGGGCCTGTGGAACATGACAACAGAGGCTGTTGACCTCGGTAAATGCCACACGATCCTATTTACATCACTCTGCATCATGATACTCTTCCCATACAAGGATCAGCAAAACCTGGATGTGGGCTCAGGGGGCGTTGGCTTGAAAATAGAAGGGCACGAGGCCAGGCTGTTCTCTATTTATAAGCCCTGTTTCCCCAATTGTTCTGTCTTCGTGACTGGCAAATGGTTGTATTATTATGACATTAACCTTTATCACGATGAGTCTCCCATATCTTGTATCGACCGCGTTGACCACGGCATTCGTCCTCGGTGTCGCGGCGAATTTATCAACATCTGTCAAAGCCATCCTGCGGTATCGAAACACACAACGGAACGATCGAAAGACAGGCTCAGTTTCTGTGGTCCCTCCATCATTATCTACAAGATATCCTCGTACATTCACGGCGGTAGTGATTACGCACTGCGCGATTGCTACCAGTTCCGCACTTGCGTTCGCAGTTCTGATGCAAGAACGTGGGGATCCCTGGTCAACATACCTGAGCTCTTCCATCATCGCTTCCAGCATGATTAGAGAAGTAAGTGTATATCCTGGCTCTGGATCAATTCTAACGATCGAAAGTGCTGGTGTGTCGGCGGCTCTTGGAGCCCAGGACAATGTGCGTTTGCTCCGTAGCCCCTAGCATTTCTCCTGGCAACCACTAGGGTGCCATTTATCGTCGGCACCATCCTGACTTCCCGAAGCTCAGTGTTCAATAAACTCTCAGCAGCATCAGCTATTACTTTCCGCTGCTAGATAGTGCTAGAGTGGATACTCATTGCATCATGCACCTCACGCCAGTTTACGAAAATCAAGACCGTTATGCTAATTGAAACTTTAGCCATAATAGCCAGTGCCATAGCTTTGAAGACGGAGTCAGCGACAAGCAGGCACTTGGTATGTACTGAGCTTCTAGACGAGACTAGACTTACACTGGTAGATTCTTTCGAATGTTTTTGGAGCCCGAGACTTTCTCGTCTGCCTTATACCCGTCATTGAAAAGTTATAGACGAAGAGTTTCAGACAGGGGCCCACCTCCGACCTGCTACCACGACTTCTGCGAACGCCGAGACCTAGAGCATCTTCGCCAGGGGGATTAAGCCAGATCCGACTTCGGGACATCGCCGCTACAAGCAGGGATTACTGAGATGCATTATCTCGTGGTCTGCTCCAAAGGATATAAGAAGAGTCTTAGTCTGGAAGTTTGGAATTGACTCAGACCGTCTGCTAGACCGGCACAGGTAAACTCCGAGTTTCCCGTCCAACCTGAGCCTGGCCCAACGACCCATGAATAATGAAGGGGAAGTACTTCAAGCGGAGCGTACCAACGATTTCAATATACAGCGCCAGCTTCGTCGTCATTCATGGCCTGTTATCCTACCACCTCTCATCAAGATTACGGAGGTAGATCTACATGGAACCGATATGCACGTGTAGGTCAAGGACCGTTGAATGTTCGGATCGATTGGCTCTCTCTTCACGTCGAGTTTTCGTCGACTGCAATTGGACTTCTTTCGATTTCTTTTCATCAAGCCGCTCACCCAGAGGGTATCAAGTTTATAGATGCGTTGGGCATCCCTACTGACTCTGAATTGAACGTTCAAGGTTCCTGAGCTTCACGGAAGATGGTATTTTGTGTTCGGTTTGGTTCCGCTCGAATTATCCAGATCGAGTTTACTTGGGAGGGGTTTTCACCTGTCTAGGAAGCTTCCAGGATTAAGCCCCTGGTCGTTTCCGTCCTCGACGTAGATGGTCCTGATGATCCAGGTGATCCCAGAGCGGGGATAAATGAGAAGCCGAGCTTTGGATCTGGAGCTCGTGACAAGCCCCGGCAACTGGAGGTCACTGGGATTAGAGACAAAGCGAGATGCTCTCCGCAAGGTTTCATGGTGTTCGGGCCAGTAGTAAAATAGGGTTGCCTGATATCTTGCCTAGCGGGCCGGGCGCTTTCTAGGTCTAGTTGGGTTAAGCCATCAATTGTTCTCCTTTGTAAAGGCAAGACCAGCGGTGGTATGTGCGTATGAGCGGCCAGGATTATCCGCTTTCGCCAGGTCCCCCCCTCAGATGAGACACGCAGGCAGAAGAGGAATTGTATGAGGAGGAAGGATTTGAGGCGATGGGCCAGCACTCGCGCGCTTTATGCAAAGCAGAGCTTCCCTGAGGTATTTGCCGAGTTGCGTTAGCAAACAGGATGGATTGGTTGAGACAACTTGGTGACGATGGATGATCTTGTCTTTTTTCTTGTCTCGGGGGAAAGCCAGCTATTTATACCTAGGGATCCGGGTGCCCTCAGTATACTCTCGGCCTCACCACTCAAGGTGCTGCTGTATGTAAGCCGGTCTGACATCCCTGTGTGTAAGTCAGCATCCACATATATCCAGCTGGGAGATTCTTCACCCTCCATGATTCCTACCACACCTCGCTTGGCATGACCATGTCGGCGTTGCCCTGACCCGTCGGTCTCTCCATGCTGTTAGCCCGCCAGACCGGCACGACAAGAGTTAGTATTGTGATCATTGATCTGTGCCTCAGCCGTGGCGTCCTCCTTTGACCTTTCCGCCGGCCAAGGGTGGGAGCTGCTGAGTGGTAAGGTATACTCTCTACTCTACACCTCCCCAACATCCAGTTTATATCAACACCCCCAGGGTCACTGACTCCCCTCCCATCACATTCGACCTGCCCCTGAACCCAACCGGTGCATCCTGAGACGGACTCCTCCCCAAAATGTGCCTCTCCATGATGTGATCTGACTGACGTGTTGGGAAATAATTCCTGATTCTCAAGTCTGCCTTGCCTATACTTGTGGAGGTGCAACGAGTGATACTAACTCTAGGCAATAAGTCAAACACACATAGATGAAAGGGATCCAGCCATCTAGTAACATAAGTTGATTGAGGCAACCTAGTCAGCTTGTTAGACAGAACATGCTAAGGCATCCTCGTAAAAGTACAGATACCATGGTACTACCCCGGAGGAGTGTTCTATAACGATCTTAGCGACTATATGTGACAGACAGGTGACCATGCAGGATTGTTAAAGGATTACGGATCTGCTGACAGCTGAGTTCTGCCTTAACCTCGGACATTATGGCCGTGGGCTGAAAGGAACGGGGGGATCTGCCCCGAAATGGCAAAGGGGTGGGTGGTTGCTTGGATTTCGGATGGATGGCTAGCCGGCCCCGTTCCCACAGCCCGCTTGCGTATTCGATCCCTCGACGTGCATAAATAGGCCGGCAGCTCCTGAGGAGGTTGGCTTCTCAATTTCCGTTCCTCATGCTTTTCCTTGCTCTTGGCGGGCACTTGTTTCCGCTTCAGCTCAATTGTGACTTTATCTACGATCCTTAACCTCTCTGACCACCCAGACCAACCCCGTTCGAACTTGCCCTGGGAAGTCCTTTCAAGAGGCAACAACATCTAGCACTTCAAGATCTCTCCACGCTCAAACCGCCAGAGAGAAGACCAGGTAGAAGCCCGGATTTCTACGGAGCGTCGAATACTGCCCTGCCACATGGAGGAGCCTAGAAGCCTAGGCAATAACACCAAGGACGGTACTGAGACAAATACGACCTCAGCGGCCGAGATAAATGAACTCGCTATCGTTAATATCTCTAAAGACCACCATATCCGTCCCCATATGGGTGAGAAGCTGTACGCTTTTGAAGTCGCTGATCGTGGCAAAAATCTTTCTGCTCAAGACTAAAATAACTAAAACCACCTAAGGAACACAATCCGCACGAAGAAGTGGGCCTGCAAATTACCTAATTGCTTTAAGTCGTTTGACCGCGCCAATAAACTCACTGATCACACCAACACCCATACGGGCAAGAAGCCGTTCACCTGTAAAGCTGCTGGTTGTACCAAATCGTTTCATACCCGACCCGAACTCACTCGCCATATCCGCCGCTTTTGCAAGTTTCTTAACCCTGAAACATTCAATGACCACGCTCGCCCCCACACAGAAGCGAAACTGGACGTGGACGCCTGCCAGATCACTGATAGTTCTTACCCCGATAGACACGTCGACCCCAATCCTCACAACTCAGATGTTAAGATGTATAGGTCAGCCAAGTATGAGAGAATGACCAAAGGCCCTTTTCTAGGCAAAGTGGCCTCGTACAGAATCATCACCATCGACGGCGAGGAGTACATTGAGTATGGTGTCCTCCTCAAGCCATCGTTTTTTTTTTGATGTTGTCATTGCGGAGAGTTACTCAGAAGACCGGCGGCGAGACGGTCGTACGGCTTAATTGATGTAGGGTAATTATGCGGATAAATTGATAATAATGATGTAGCCTGTTATGAGGCAATGGTTAAATCGATCAGCTGGCCCGTTATTATTGGTCAACGATATGTATTGGGTTAAGCTGACTAGGCTAGCTAGGCGACGCTATTCCGGGCCGTAAGGGCCCCGGCTATGGGCTACGTTCAACAGGGACCAACCCAAGCAAAATCCATAATGGAGTCCTGTGACCGCCTCAGTCTTGATGGCATTCGGCGGATTTCAGGATCATCAGAAGACAGCTATGGGCCAGATAGTAGTATTGTTACTCGCCAGCTCTGTGGTAAAAAGTATCATCGCTTTAACTCTGGCTAAAATGCTCCTTTTCAAGTTCGAGGGCCAGCAGAGTTCGACTGAAAGAAAAACACTAATTCTATAGCTTCCAACTATATTGGTCGATATTAGTATTATCGAGGTTCTTGTTGGCCTTGTCTTCTGGATTGCTAATGGTTATCCCATTTGGGTTTCTCTGTTGATTGGAGTCGAGGCATTCGCATTCATGGTCGACACCATGACTCTGGCTTGGAAGATGTAGATGGAAGGGCTCACACTGCGGCCATCTGACCATGATCTGAAGACGTAGTACAAACCTCTGTGTAGTGCATAGTGGCGAGGTTGACTGGACAGCGTAGGAGGCGGAGTGGTTACCACGTTGCGGCTGGGCATGACTCACAGCACGATAGAGGCACAAATGTTCTATGGCGTCATATCAATTGACTAATGTAATCAGTTTGCCCCAGGTGAGAACGCAATTTAGATACCTTAAACAGACATAAGTCGCTACTAAACAGTTACTATACATTATACTATTTAAAGTAGATAACGTATATGATAAGCGAGTCGGAAATACAAGCGAGTCGGAAAGCGTACTGTGCAGCTAAAATAGGTGATTTTAGATTTCTTAAAACTAGATATAAAATTTATTAAGATCTAAAAACATATTTTTAGAATAAATTAGAAAAAGAGTTATAAAATAGTATTTTTTTAAAGAATTTTAAAAATTTATTAAGCTTACTATAAGTAAAAATAGTAAAAAAAACAGTGCGAATTTTATATTACTAGCGCTATAAGTATATATAGCTTAAAAAAATTCCTAAATATAATATATATTGTAAATAAGCCAGGTTTGAAATCTTAGTTATTTTAGACCTAGTTTGACTTTTTAAGAATTTTTCTAAAATTTCATTTTAAGGTGTATTTTGTAATTTCCGACTCGCTTGTATTTCCGACTCGCTTATCATATACGTTATAGTTAGTTCTCATTTTATACTAAATAAAATGTTTAGATCAACATTACAGAATGGCCTAAAAGACAAGGTTAAACTTTTATTATTATCGCTGTAGTCATATCCGCATATCTAATGACAAGAGAACACCGTTCCTTTCTCTCCAATTAGCTAACGCTCTATCCTTAGAAACCCTCATCGCAACTGCCTTAGGTGCAGACACCTCATACCGGACCCAGTATAGGCTCATTACTTATCATTGTAACTAGAAGTAGATTGGTCGAAGATCTTTATGGAATTGATGAGCCAGTAGGCCTCAGTGAAGGCAGCTGGGTTGGCGGCGACATAATCATTACAGTTGGATGAGAGTGCAGAGCACTCAAGATTAGTATTCCAGGTCTCAGCGGAGCCGGCCCAGTCTCCACAGAAGGTGGTGTCGAAGACTAGGTTGTTGTTCATAAAATAGATATCTATATTACAGCCAGAACCGCCAGTGAAGCGCGCAGTAGGCAGGCCCCACCTAGACGGATTAAGGAATTCGGTCTTAATGTTGTCAGGATCTGATTGCGGGCGAAAAACCAGATAGAAATATGATCTGAGGTCCACTCCATAGCATACACGCCGCCACCATTAGCATTGAAGCTATTACCGTAATTCTAATAATTGGCAGTGCTTTGGCTGCAGCCGGTGTGAGCATAACCAGCGTTGCAGTTAGACTCTACTAAAGTGGTACTTTCCAGAGTCCCTTCGTTTGTAATATAGCAGCCGGAACCGGTGTGAAGAGTGATAGTATTGTGGACTTGAGTATTAACACCCTCAATAATATCAATCTCTCCAGAGATGGGCCAGTTAGGCCCGAAGAGCCACATAGCAGGCCAGACTCCACAGATGCTGCCGGGCATATGGATGATATCAGCAATAAAGAGGCCGTGGGTGAAAGAAGTTTGAGAAGTTACACGGACCGATTTGCGGCCACTGGCAGGGCTGACTGTAGTGGTATTAACACCCATATAGATGGCGCCGTTACGGTCGCCAGCGAGACCTTCGCTAACAGCAGTCTCAAAGCCAACATACTCAACGAAGCCATTGGTTGGGTCCTTCTCGTTGAAGAAGTCAAATGAGGTAAAGAAGTTTGTAGTATCATAGGTGATGCTAAGGGAGTATATGGTGGCGTGGGCGATTTTACTGAGGACCACAAGGCTGAGGGTAGGGTTTAAGGGATGCATGATTGTTTGAAGGGAGGGTATTTTCAAATCGAGTCTTTGAAGTTTCCAGGTAGAATAAGGACATACTAGGTTGTTTGATAGGAGATATGAGGCATGAAAGCATCAAGACACGTCGGTTTTGCATGGGACGGGCAGGGAAGGGACTTCCCTAATAAGATGAATGAATTGGGGATCACTGGATCTAATTCTCATATTACCTCATCGTGCTGCACCGCCCCAGGAGCCTGATCGCGTTGCCGACTTGGTTCATCGCATCTTGTCGATTAAAATTTAACTATAAGCCCTCAATCAGGCACCAAGTGAATGCTTAATCTGCTACAGTAACAATTGGCGTGGTTAACGTGAATTAGTCAACAAATGGCTTGATTGATTATTTAGCGTCCACTTCCGGTCTTTAGGCCGCCTGCGCAAGCAACATGCAGCGCCGTTTGGTTGGTCCAAATATTCCTCGTCCCAAGCCTAGTACAGGTCTGGTGGACGCTTGCAGAGAACGTCCATCTCCGGACCTGGTAATGCATCCGCTGGGAATACACAATCCCTGAATCTTTATAAAATCGACTGAGAAACGGGGCAGAATTTCCCACACCGTTTGACCATCAACGCGGTTTCACGATGGCATTGCATTTTCGCTACAGGCGATCCACCAACTAGAGCTATGTACCTACCTGCCTTATAATCAGCTTAGCACGTCTTTTTAGGCTTTTTAACTACAACAACAACAATAACCACTTTACTCAATTACTACGTTGAGTCTGGTGATTTAACCCTATATTTGTACGTAAGAAGTCAGTGTCGCTAGTGTTATTAATCTTCGTAGTATATTTAGCGATTGGATATTAAATGACCAATTCCTTCAAAGGTCGCCGGAAACTTACCGTCAGTACGCATTATGGGGTCTTAATAAAGCCCAGGTGGTTATCAAGGCGTCTTAAGACATAAGACTCTAAATAACAACGAAATATCAGAATTGATATACTCCTTAGGCTTGGCCAAAAAGTCGACTATTAGTAGAGGACTCGCAATAGGTAGGATACTTAGTCACAACACCCCCAACAGCGGGTTTCCTGCATTTCTGTCTTTACATCCCTTCTAATTTTCTATACTTTATGTCGACGTCTTCATAGGTCTCCATTTATTGCAACTATGGTGCCTTAACGTCATTATGTCCATGTATATTCTCATCTTAGTAGTCGCGATTCTGCGATTCCTCGCTTTTTTCTAAAATAAGAAACCACTTTTGACTGATGTCTACATGTTTGTATTCTCCTTGTCCTGAAATTGACTGTTATGGAGGTACTGTCTAATAACTCGTTATGATCGAAAAGTTCCAGCTTGCGGTCTCGCCAAGAGAGAAGAATTATCCTATATATTGAGACTGTAAAATAAACTATTCTAGGGTCAATTAAGTAAGACACCTATCGAGAAATCATACTAAATTTCATGCACGAGTCGTCTTGCTTAGCTCAGGAGCTGGCACCATCGCCTTAGGAGATCCTTCAATAGGCTCATCATCCTAAAGAAATGCTTCTATATAAATATCTTCCTTCAGGTATTGCATCTTAATTGTATCTTCTGCCTGAAATGGGTCATGCTAACCAATTTCTACCCCTGAATTTAAAGTGCCAAAGGGATCTACAGGCATCTCCTCCTCCAGGCTACTAATGCCATTCTCTATATAATTGCCATTAGTCTTATCCAATAGGAATAACGCCTCCTCTTTTCTCATATTAAGTGGGTTAGATTCATCGAAGGTGTCTAATGCTAATCCATTTTATATATCAGTTGGGTTAGATTCGTCGATGGTATCGTATGCTGATCCGAGTTGATGACTTTCCGTAGGAGAACTGCCTGTAGGTGATGTTTGGCCAACCTCTGCTGTGTCCTCTCTGACGGTGGTTTAATTAGAATTTAGCAGTTCTGACTGCTGTCGCCGTGCATTTCGCGTTAAACGCCTCTGTCGTCTTGGATATGCTTGGGGCTCACGTATATAGTTTTGGAACTAGTAGTTCGTCAGTAGTTGCATGTTTAACGTGTGTGATGACGCATATCAGAAGATTAAAATCCGGAATTGTTTCACCGTTAGGGATATGGCCTCTGACGCTGAAATCACCGGCTATAGGGTCAAAAAAGAACAATGCAGTGGGTATCTTGGCCTTTTGCCCCAATTCTTTAACCTTCCTTAATCCACTCTAGCCACTCTTTCTGACCTTCGTTTTCTCTTTCTGTGTATGTTGGCGCATATCTCCTGGAATACCTAAGCTAAGAGCTTGCTGAAAATGGACTGGGAGCATCAAAATACCGTCGCCGAGTACATAACTTTATTACCACATTATGGCTGAGCTTCGTGATACCCCAATATCCATTTTTTACCTTTGATAAAGCTGGACATTTGGAAAAACTGGGATTTTGGTAAAGCTGGACGTTTGGCACAACTGGACATTTGCCCAAAACTGGGATGTTTGACTAAAACAGGGATCTTTGACCAAAACTGGACATTTGACTAAAACAGGGATCTTTGACCCAAACTGGACATTGACCAAAACTGGGATCCTTTGCTCCAGTTATGCAACTGGGACAAAGTCTGGCATATGTCGAATTCCTGCCGACATGCATTCACTACTCGATCGAATGGAAGTTACTTTTGAACAAAGGAGGAAGGCTAACGAAGCTTATGTGGCCGCGGCGTCGACGTCGGCGGTTCGGTCGACGACGGCGATGACGCGGTGCGAGTTGGCTGATTTGAGCTGCGTCGTCAGGCTGGAGGCACTCGAGGAGGCTGTCTGGTCGACGAGGATGGCCGACGCGAGGATCACCGGGTCCGAGACTATGGTGGTGATGCAGAAGACGTTTTGGTCGAGGGCCTGCGGGAGGATTTGGCGAAGGGCGGCGTCGAGGTTGAGGAGGGTATCTTGCAGCTGTATGAACGAGTTGGCATTTAGTCTGCATGTATAATCTGTTGGAATAATGACACACCTCAAGAGCAACACCACACGCCGCCGATAATGCAGCCGCCAGCGGACTGACTATGGAAAAGAAGCGCGTATGGCTTGTCGGCCTCAACACCACCAAACCGTGTCCCACGCGGCGATGCGCATAGTCCTTGCCACGAGCGACGGCATACTCGTCCTCGAGGGCCTTTTGAAAGTCGAGATCCTCGTAAAAGTGACGGACGGCCTCCATCCCCAGGTAGAACTCGGCCTCGACCTCGGCGGCCTCGGCGTCCGTGTCCTGGGCCATGGCGGCGCATATCTCACTGGCCTTAGTGCGCAGAGCCAGATGAAGCTGGCGCAGCTGGTTCTGGCGGAAGCGTAGCATTTCTGCGCGGCCGTCGACAACAGCATCGTGAAGACGCTCGATGGCGGCGTCCATTTGTGTATTTGGTGGTGGTGGTGATATTTTCTTGGTGTTGATGTGTTTGGTGGTGATGGTGAGAGTGTTCTTGGTGTTGTGTAAGTCGGTTGAAGTGGGATGAATGGAAGAGATTGGCGACAAAAATACAACAAAAAAGAGAACAAGTTGCTGTGATGCCCTGGAATGATAATCAGAGAACACGCCTCATCGAACTGAGCTTAAGGGTCTTCAATGGAGAAAATTGGAGTCTGGCCATTCATTCTGCATACCCAAGTCCAAGTCCAGATCGTTCCTGCCTCAAACAAACTCTCCCGAAAGAGGGCCGCCGGGGCCGGAAAGTGGGGGATGGGGAACGGGGGCGGGGAGCTCTACCGGAGTTTTGTCTCCCTTTCCCCCGCTCAAGTTCCCGGAGAGGGCGCATTGTTTGGCTGAGCAGCTCTCTTCTCGTTTTACGTCGCGTCGTACAATCTCGCAGATGCGGAGTCGACCGAAGAGACGCGAATCCCTGGACTTTCTTATCTGAGCTGACTAGTAGCTGCCTGTTCGATACAGAGATCAACCCCGGAACGGCTCAACATCATCAGCCCATCCGAAGACGTACTGACTAGAGGACGGAGTATTCCATCATTCCCGGCATTTCCAATTGTCCTATTCTTCAATCTGTCCTCCACCTCCACCTCCATCTTGTATCTCTCCTCCTAGTCCTCCATCTACCAACATCACCAACCAAACCCATCATGTCCGCCACAACCACCGAGACGCAGGAGCTTCTGCACGACTACGACATCCTCTCTTCTGGCACTCCGGAGACCAGCAGCATCAACACCCCCAGCAGCGTTAACAGTAGCAGCCGGTTCCGAAGCCCCCGCGACGCTCCCCGCGTCCAGGTCGACAACCCGCCCAACTAGACAAACGATTATCGCCAGACGCCGCCCTATCGCCCGGCCAACCGGGGGCTCGATATCTCGCAGCGGCCGTGGGGGGCGAATCCTGCCGAGCAGTTCTTCATCGTCCACGTGTTTGAGGGAGTCTGTGTCCAAGCGGTAAACGTTCTTGGTTTGTCCCTCCCTTGGAAAGAGAACTCACAACTGACACCTTGTTTTCCAAGACTGGAAATTGGCTGTGGAGGAAAACTATCGGACGGTACAACGAGTCTCTTTGGCGGGCGCAGGTTGGAGGAGAGTTTTAAGGGGGGCTCGGCCACGGGTTGCTTTTGTACATGTTGATTTAGATAGCCAGAGTGAAGGCAAGTGGTGTTGACGTTATTTGTGTCGAGACACGCCTGCATTTGAGATTGATTGAACGTTTGTACTGTATTACTTAAGCCGTTCTGTCTAGCCGGCCAATTGTGATGTGTTCTGTGGCGTCCAATTGGTCAAGCAATGTTCTTGTTGACTATGCCGTCCATCACAAGCCAAAGACTTACATCAACACCATGACCTTCTAAGCCTGTGACTCACCATCATGACTAGTTAAATAATTCCAAGGCAAAAGAACAGGAAACCTCGACTAAAGCACTTGCAACACACTCATGACTAATGATGCCATCTATCCCACTCCTCTCTTCCCCCATACCATGCCCATTCCTCGTCACTCCAATCAATCCCCGCCCCCACCTTTCCGGCCAACCTCCGCCGAGGCCCCGTCCCGTCCGTCCCGCACGATGAGCAAGAGCAAGAGGAAGAGGAGAAGCTGCATCCAGTTGATGTTCTACTAATAATTGCTGCGTATCTCTTTTTCTATTCTCTTCTTCCCTTTCCAATATCCCTCTCTAGACAGGCCAAGTCTTTTCTTAAACAAGCCTGAATTAAGAAAAAATACCTGAGAAGCCGCTCACCATGACCGACGTCAAAACTCCACCTATCCGAGACCTCCTCGAGGTCGTCCAAGACGACGAAAACAACTTAACTTTCATGAAGAACGTCTCAATCCCTCTCAAAGCCTCCCCGCTGCCCATCCGCGCAAACGTGTACCTCCCCAAGTCGGCAGACCCAACGCTCGCTGGCCCGTCCTCGTCACCTACGGCCCTTACGGCAAAGATATCCCGTATGCCACCTTCTTCGCCGGCTCCTTCAACGAGGTGCCGTCCGATCACCGGTCCAAGTACTCGGCCTGGGAGACGCCCGATCCCGTGTTCTGGACCCGCGAGGGCTACGCCGTCGTTCGTGCCGATGAGCGCGGTCTCGGCCAAAGCCCCGGACTTCTTGATACCATGAGCCGCGGCACCAGCGAGTGCTTCTTTGACGTCGTCGAATGGGCCGCTGAACAATCCTGGTCTTCTGGCAAGGTCGGCTTGTTGGGAATCTTATATTACGCTGGCTTGCAGTGGCGAGTGGCCGCTCGCAAGCTGAAGGGTCTGGCTGCCATCATTCCGTGGGAGGGCATGTCTGACTACTACCGCGATCGATGCCGACATGGTGGTATCCTGTCCAACAACTTCATCAGCTTCTGGTGGAACCGCCAGGTGCTCGTCAACCAGTACGGCAAAGCCGGCCGCTCCAAGCTGCAATTCCCACCTCATGGCCCTGGTGCGCGTGGTCAAGAGGACACCATCGAGGGTGACCTGCCCGAGGAGGTGCTGGTGCAGAACCGCAAGGATCAGACCCAAGACAACACCAACAACAAGTTCCGCGACGATGATTACTACGCGAGTAAGGAGTATAACCTCGAAGACATTGATGTGCCCCTGCTGAGCGTCGCCAACTGGGGTGGTATTCTGCTGCATCTGCGCGGCAACGTCGAGGGCTACACCCGCGCCAGCTCCAAGTTCAAGTATATCCGCTTCATCACTGGCCGCCACGATTTGCCATTCTACTCCCCCCAGGAGGTCGAGATCCAGAAGAGCTTCCTCAATGCCTTTCTCAAAGGCCAGGACGACTACGGCTGGACCGAGCCCGGCAAGGTCGCCCCCGTCACCCTGACCATGAGAAAGGGCAACGTCGGCTTCAACGATGCCGAGGCCGAGAAGGCGTATGAGTAGCGCGATGAAGAGGCTTGGCCCATTCCTCGCACGCAGTATACCAAGTGGTATCTGACGCCCGACCAAGCCTTCACCCCTAGCCAACCCACACCCGCATCCAAGTCTCTTTCATATCCAGCCCGGGCAACCTCAAGGACCCGAAGCTGGTGCAATTTATCAGCGCTTCCTTCGAGGAGGAGACCGAGGTGATTGGACACGTCACGGCCCACCTCAACGTTTCGGTCACGCCAGATAACTCTGGTGAGACAGACATTGACCTGTTCGTAACTCTCCGCCACATCGACCCCGCTGGCAAAGAGGTGCTATACACCGGAACCGCTGGTGATGGCATTCCCCTGTGCAAGGGATGGCTGCGAGTGAGCAACCGCAAAGTTTACGAGGACCACCCCAAGCACTGCTCCTACCGTCCTCATCGAGAGTATCTCTCTGCCGACGTGCAACCCGTGAAGGCGGGCGAGGTGTACACCATTGATGTTGAGGTCTGGCCAACTAACGTTGTCGTCGAGAAGGGTGGCAAGCTGGTGTTCGAGGTGAGCAGTGGAGACACTCAGGGAAGCGGCGTCTTCCAACACAACTCGGATATCGACAGGTTAGTTGTCCCATTTCCCCCTCTTTCTGGTTCAATTGCTGATATTCAATAGACCGGCCTCCAATAGATCCCTTCGGCACTTCGAATTCAGGGGCAGAGATTGACAGCATGACCCATTTCAGGCAGAAGACACAATTAACGTGCAATACCTGAATGAAGATATTTGCATGGAAGCATTTCTTTGGGATGATGAGCCTATTGAAGGATCTCCCAAGGCGATAGTGCCAGCTCCCGAGCCAGGCAAGACGACTCGTGCACGAAATTTAGTATGATTTCTCGATAGGTGTCTTGCTCGATTGACCCTAGAATAGTTTATTTCACAGTCTTAATATATAGGAAGATTCTTCTCTCTCAGCGAGACCGCAAGCTGGAGCTTTTCGATCATAACGAGTTATTAGACACAGGCACGGAGCTGGCTGTGCGAGAGGGCATAGCCCAGAGACTCTTGTCGCAGCACCCAACGAATGAGAGTCTCCTTTTGGCTCTCTGAAATACGCTGGTGGGCCTGGATATGTTCATTCCTGCTCGCATGTCCGGAAAGTCGTCTAGAAAGGGTCGACTGAGGCACTCCACGTTTCTGGGCCGCTTCATTCTGTGAGAGGCCTCTATCAGTAGTATCGAATATAGCCTCAGCTACGTCATCTTCGGTATAATTACGGCGAACCATTGCAGAAGGAGTTCCGACGAGTAAATTAGGTGAAAATGCGGCTTGAGTGGATGGAGTCGCCTAGGGTAAATGAGGTGAAATGCGAAAAAATTCAAAGGGTTAGAGAACGGGAAAAAGTCAATCCGATATGAAAATTTCATGAAAAAAGCAATATAGTACAGATCTTAGTTTGCGAGCAACTTCATCCCTGGCCGAATACGCTGCAATTGAAAATTTGGATTTTGTATGGGAGGAGCGAAATTTTGGTTATGCATTAGATGGAGTTACCCATTAGGTGATCCTAGGTAGTATCTAATTCCCACGACGTTCCATTTCATGTCATGATGTGTATATAAGTGCCCGGTTTTTGAAGTTTTGGAGCCTGGTCGATTGAAGCACTGAAGACCTTCACGCGCTCCTCAAGAGGCTGGAAGGTCTTCTCACCGGTCTCACCGGTCTTGCCGCCGAAGACAAGCTGGGCGTCGAGCTTCTAGGTCGCGGGAATCGAGGACGAGGAGAGTGAGAACGAGACTGCAGATGAGTTGAGGCTAGCTCTCAGCCTGAATGGCTTGAAAGACGAATTAGAAGGCATCAGAGTAGCTCTCCGAATAGAGGGAAGATGACTGTAGATGAGGGAAGAGAAGTAATTGATCAGATGGATGTTAATATGCAGGTAGTGGCCGAATCGTCGAGAAGTCGTGGTCGAGGAGGTTCAGTGCGACCGAAGGAAAGGTGCCATAGAACGTGCGGTAAGACTGGACATAATGCAAGAACGTGTCAGGTGGTTATTGAGACGTCTAGGGAAGAGTATAGTGAATAGCTTTAATTGATTAAATGCTTTGTTGTGTTTGTATTCTATATTCTATATTGATAGTTAACGGAAAGTGATTCACTCCCTTATCAAGTACGTTATATTTAATGATAGTAAAAGGAATCTTTATATAACGTACATGATAAGCGAGCCGACTGCACAAGCGAGCCGATCATTCAGATTTACACCTTAAATCGCAATTCTAAAAAAATTAAAAAAATTCCAAACCAGGCCTAAAATAACTGCAATTTTAGAATAGGGTTAATTAAATGCGAAATTATAAAATAAAATTTTCCTAAATTTTATTTATTTTAATTTATAGAGTTATAAAGAAAAAGCTTATTTATACTGTATTTTTTCTGATTTTTATAAATAGAAAGCTTAATAAATTAATTAAAAATCTTTATAAAATACTGTCTTATGACTTTTTAATAAGATATCTAAAAATATTTCTTTTATATTTTTAATAATTATATAGCCTATTTTAGAAAATCTGATATTGCTATTTTTAGCTGTACAGTATAGTGATCGGCTCGCTTGTGCGGTCGGCTCGCTTATCATGTACGTTAATCAAGTTATATTAACAGCTAAGGAGCTTCAATATTTGATATTAGCTGGGCTTGTTGCGTTAACTCGATCCCAGGCAGTCCTGCGACCTATCTTAGTGTTGATAGTTGCATGGCGTTTGACGAAGGTACTAGTCCACTTTGTTCAAAGTGGTTTGGGGTTCCCTTGGGCTCGTATGGTGGAGAAAAACGCGTTGGAAGAAACATGGTCGCATGGGCGCGGTTGGGTGGCCAGCTCGCTCTGCTTATCATGTATGTTGGTTACATCAATAAGCAAGCTACTGCATCGACCGACAGGTATCCCACATGAGCCCAGCCAATAGGTAACCCTTAACTGGTGACAATACTTTGCCCTTTCGCTTAAGCATAACCACGTAAGTCAGCCACATCGTTGGGTATCGATCAGGCCCCCATCCGACTTGCACCAGCTATTTTAATCTCGAACAATGCCACGCTATCCCATAGCTACCTTTCCCACAATCTCGGCTGACCTCTGATTTATGTTAGTCTAACCTGATCCTGATCAGAAATGGGCAGGTTCGTTTGCTCTGCAATTCGACGACTCTTAACCCCATCCCCTCCTATATCTGAGAGCGTACCAGACGTTTCACCGCAAGAATCACCAGATGTTTCATCACGAGAATCACTCGCTTCAACCATCGACTATGGAAGACTTCTTCGCTGGATCAAGACCTGCGACAGCCGCCACACCGCCACCTGCATTACCATACCGGCCGCTGACCGGCCTCACCAGATCCCCGAGTGGGTTATTGACACACAAGACGCCTGCATCGTTCCCGGCCGTACTGCCACCCGATACGTGGCGCTCAGCTACCGCTGGGCGGACGCACTATCCGAGTCCGAGAGGCTGATGCTGCGACGGAGCAATCTTGCAGAATTCCAGCAGCCTGGTTTCCTGAGCGAGGGCGTAGCGTCCCGCCTGCCGCAGGTGATCAGGGACACCATCGATCTCATCAAGAAGCTGGACGAGCGGTTCCTGTGGATCGACCGGCTCTGCATCATCCAGGGGGACGAGCAAACCCGGTTTCAGGCTGAGCAGATGGACGAGGTCTACTCTGGCGCCTACTTCACCGTCATTGCCGCGGCGTCGTCGGGCCTCTACGGACAAGGCCACAGTCGGCAGGCTTCATCTGATTCCCGGTTACCGAGGCACTCGCCTCTTGAAGCTCTCGCCGAATACCACTACAGTAGGCTGTTGAAGTCAAAATGGGCCGAGCGCGGCTGGACTTTCCAGGAGCAGATCCTATCCAAGCGGTCAATCCTGTTTCTCGACCACGAGGTCTTCTGGGACTGCCAGCATGCGCTGTGGGACGAGTACAAGCTGGACCCCGATTTAGCAGGCTCGCCGAATTCGTACGTCACACCCTACAACGAGATGGCACGTAGACTCCAGTCCAACTCGTGGCCTGACTTCAGTTTGTACATCGAACTTGTCTGCTTGTACAACAGCCGTCAACTGACAGACCCTGGCGATGCTCTGTCGGCCTTCTCCGGCATTCTCAACCGCTTAGGGCGGAGCTATCCCGGCGGCTTCGTAAGTGGGATGCCTCGGCTGTTTCTCGACGCCGCCTTATTGTGGCAACCATTCAGCAGGCCAGAACGGAGAACACAAGAAAACGGCGGAATAACACCGATTCGACATCTCCCTTCTTGGTCCTGGTGTGGGTGGCGTTGCGTGGTTGATCCGTGGAGCCTTCGAAGTGGGCTTGCATACATTGATCGCGAAGACACTCTGCCCACCTGTGGAAGCGCGTCCACCTGGCGGACCGAAAACCTTGTGCACTGGTCTGTCTTGTCCAAAGACATGACAAAGAAGCAGATTCTGCCCGAACCTTCTCTGCTCGAGACATACAAAAGTCTCCTTCAAGGCGAAGGAACAAATCTTCCAGATGGATGGTCTAGGCGCCGAAAGTGGCTGCGTGTCTTTTTCAATCACAAATCCGACCCGGACACTCGATTTCAACACCCAGTTCCGACAGTCCAGACTCCTACAGACGTGCCTAACCAGGAGACATGGCCTTTTCTTGTAGGCGAAATAACAAGAGCTATGCTTCGCGTCCGGAGTATCCTTCGACCAAAAGACGCCATCCACGCCGAGGCTGCCCCCAAGATATCAGTCTTTAAACTCCGCCAATTTACGGAGGGTCCTGACGATATTGATGATATATGCTCAGTAGTCTGCCTGCAGGATCATAGGTGCAGGTGGGCCGGCATTCTCCGGCTTATGGGCGACGACGAAATTCACGTTGGCGCAGATATCGAACTCATCGCTATCTCTTCGGGTTCTGTTGCCGTGTCAGACTTGGAATCTAGTTATGAGGAACGCATTGAAAAGGATGGCTTCTGGACTTATCGCGGTGGGCTGACAGGAATTTTCTTCGATAGGAGCCCAAGTCGGTCTGGATCTCTTCTTCCCCTCGTTTCGCTCGGTAATCCCTTGAATGGCGCCAAGGGGAATGAAATATATCAGTTCTATAACGTCCTCTGGATAGAGCGCAAAGATGGTGTAGCGTACCGGAAAGCGGCCGGACGTGTGCCGAAGACCATATGGGAAGCAAACTGCTCGAGTCCCGCGAGAGTTGTGCTTGGATGAGGTCCAATCGTGCAAGCAGCTCGGCGAGGCATCTACTGCGGCGAGGAAAGTATCCTCTTCTGATTCCCTCAATACCACCACGTGCTCGATTAGTAGTAGTAGTAGTGTATTTAACGCCAAAGGGGGCGCAAGGCGCCCCGGACCTCCCCTGGGGTATGTGGCGCGCTGGAGACTATCTAATAGACTATCTAGAAGAATATCCTGTCGAACCTTCGGGTCTGTAACTAACATCCTCTCGGCCACCATGGCCGCCGGATGGGTTGAGCCGATTTTGGCGAGCAGGAGGCGCGCGTGAGCCGCTATGGACATTTTAATGTGCGACGGAGGAGCAGAAGCACAGGCCTGTTTGGTGCCGAAGTCGGAAATGGTCAATTCGGATTTGATCGGCGGCAAGGTATAATCTCCCAGCCGCAAGTAAACGAGGTCCATGGGAGAGCCGCTCTCCGACATACCCAGCCCGTACATGCCGGATGCACAGATGAAGTACGGAATCAGTCCAGATACGCGCGACAGAGTAAACAGGTCGTCGTAAGATTGAGCGAGCGCCAAGATAGACTGTGCCGCCTGAGCACAGATCTTATGAGGCTGAATGCCGGATTGATTCCATGTGAGACTGACAAAAGGCCGAAAGGCACACAGAACGCAGAAGTGATAGTACATGCTTCATTTGATGAGCATAGATAACATCAAGTATACGTGATGGCACATCCTGATGTATGTCTAGCTGATTCCCTTCCTCAGCGTATTATACAAGTTTCGTCAAGATGCTGGTATCGAGTGGGAAATGCTTTCTGTTTGCATCGCGCCAGCAATACCTTCCATCACATGGAGGTCCGATGCATCGCATCAGATTATACACGTTACTCCAGACCCGGCTCTGACCGCTAGCCTCCTGATTCGCCAGAAGTTGATCCCTCTCGGCAAATTGCACTGCCGTAGCTACCCCTGTACTCGTGCTCTGCCGCGTTGTCATGGAAGCTGGCCGGCTCACCTCCTTACAAATAAAGAAAATCTCGATCCTCAGCCTCTTCCAAAGGTGGAGTAGATGACTCCAGGCCCTAAGCTGGTCCTCTACAACATCCCACTCAATATCTTGTTCATCAAATCGTTTAGAGAGGTCGCGTTCGGTTCGGTCGGTCACGGATACAACAATTGTAGTCTCTACGGGTTCGTAGGATTTGGTTCGAGACGTCTTCTTCTTCAGGAGTTCCTCAAGCTTCGACTTGAGAGTCTTGTCCCAGAAAGCACCAGGAGCTAGTGTCGGGTTCTGCTCTGTATCATTGGTGAGCTTTTTGAGTCTTCCTTTGTTCAAAGTAGTTTCCACTCTATAGAGTATCGGATACACGTGGGCACAACTTCATTATATGGTAGGTTGGGGGTCCAATCATCCAACTGTAGCAATGGGAGTGCCAGCCGCTGCGGCTGGGTTTGGTTAGTTGGACTTGAGCTTGGGCTATCAAGCCTCGATAATCGCCTCCCAACGCAGCCAGTGGCCCACATGGTGTGAGAAGCATGTGATCTAAGTAATCCCTGAGCGACTGTGATGCCGAGCGATATGATGCCGATTGCGCTTCCAGCGACGGACAATGGGTCTGACATTTTTATGCGCAAAGAAGCAACTCGCGTCCGAGGGATATTAGCCGTGGATGAAAGCAAGAAGGAATGAGCAGCAAAGTCGGTGAGAGCCGGGTCTTGGCCAGCCTTTTATATCAGATCGACCTGGTGGTTCAGGGACCTGAAGGCGGGCACAAGGGGTGGGGAGGCTAACTTAGGCGGCAGCGCCGATGACCAGTCCTCTTGTCCCACCTCACAAAGGATCTTGATGCGAAGTGTAGAAAACATCTCGGTCCGACAAAGAGCCAATCGCCATATTCCCTCACGCCCCATCCCAGCTTGAGCTATTGATGGTTGCCGGGCTAGCCCCCCTCCCCCCCCCGCCTCCACTGGCCATTCTCTGCTCGATGATGATTTGCATCCCCAATCCTACCGTAGAAACTCGAGAAATTGACCCTCTTGGCAAAGTGGGTACGCCGAGATTTCTACATCAGCCAATGGCTGGTCTGGAAATAAGGAGGATATTAGAAAGGCACCTGCAGCTGTAATTGGATCAACTGAGGTGTTCGGAGGGGGATCAACTGAGGTGTTCGGAGGGGGGCGAAGTTAACGAGGTTCGTGCCAAGGTTAAGAAGGCAGGACGGAAGGTTACCATTGTGATCCCTGATGAATCAGATGAGTCATCATCCTCCGAGTCGGAAAAAGACGAGTCCTAGGGGAAGTCTCCTCTCTAGGACCTGAATTGCAGTCACTAATCTTTGACGAGAGCTCAATCAATATGGATGAACTACTCGGCGGGGAGAAGCTCTATGTTGCATCTAGGAGATGGAAATGATCATGTGTGTGAGAAGCTCTTGCTATTCTTCCTATCTAATGAGGGTCTTTGGGTCAGTCTTATAGATGAAGAAACTGACGATGACCTCGGATGACCTCGGACAGCCGAGAGGCTCCGGATGCCCCGGGGTCTTTGGCTTTATCTAGCTATTGACCTAATTGAAGGAAAAGCTAGATAGCTGATGAGGCCGCTGACGAGGCAGGTGGCGATGGACGCCTATGATGAAAGACAGAAAGCTTAACTACTGTCTTAACCGCAGAAATCCAATATCCCGATATGTGACAAGGACATGCGCAAAGCAGGAGCTACTGGACCAGATATTGGTCTTATTGTGAAGGTTTTTAAAGAGAAGCTAGCGAACGAACTGTAAGATGTGACTATTTTCAGTCACGCGATCGTTGTTTACTTTATGTCAACCCATTCTTGCGCAGCACTTAACTACCCACCAACTCGGGGGAGGTCCCCATGCCGACGTGTACTGACGACAGTGGAAGCTACTCGAAAGTTTTCAATATACGTAAACTCATAATACACTCGTAAAATTGCTTTAACATATGAATAGGACTTCAATGGCAGTCCTCTTCGGCTTTCGGCTTTCGCCAAATGAGACGGAGGGGTACTTGGCGACGAGACGCTGGGCGCGGGCACGGCGAGGGGGAGGGAGCCGGAGAGTCATCTTACAGGGGGGCTGCTGAAAAGTCAACAACTCAAAGCTCTCGTCTTTGTTGTCCCTCGGCGTTCATTCCCCAGCTAGTACAGGCTATGATGGCCCGGAGACGTAGGACGGGGGCCCTCGCAGCCGACCATTACTAACACCAGCGGGATAACTCAAACCCCGAGTCGCTTAGCAGCCGAATTTTCTTACGTGCTAGACAAATACCGAGATGTCGGTTATTGTCTTTCTAGCCCAAACAACCGTCCGACCCGCGTGAAAGGGAAGTGATGGTTAATCCAATGGATCGTGAGTATTTATCAGCGTTAAGTGGAGTGCTAACCCAGGACGGCTAGCCATCCGGTCTGATGCAATGGTAATTCTGAGCCCTGGCGAATTCGGACATAATGCTGGCCGACCTCTTGCCGATCATTCCTAGCTAACTTAGTTCCAACCCACTTAGTAGGTAGTGTATTCACACTCACTCTCACAAGCTCCTTCCATTTATGAAGTGCTGTGTAATCGTTCATTCCGTGGTTTAAGAGATAACTTTAGGTAACGATTTTTCTATAAAAAAGAATAATCAAATCAATGAGGAGATAGTGTGAGTATGCCATATTCTTCAGCGCAAAGCCTAACTATTGGGCTCCTAAACCTTACTAAGCTAACGCTATCGAGATCTCATCCAGTCCTCCTCTGAGACTTGTTCTCGGGAGGATTACCGTCTATCGCTCCGGCAAATCTGAATCATGGCATGTCGACTCTCTTCCGCGCACTTCAAATACTACAATATCTTTCCATTCGTCTATTATATTAATATTGTTATACGACACAAGGTGACCTTACTGCCCGCCAATCATCCACATCCTCTTCGCCTCCCTTCCCCGGCCTGAACTGCTTCTGTTCCTCGCAATAACCCATCCACCAGTCTTCAAAGGCCTTTCGGCTGTACAGAATTCGCGGCGCGCCTTCACCCTCACCAAAGAGGTCCAGAATGCGATCACAGTACATCCACACGCCCTCAAGATGCTGCGGCAGCAGCGACTTCCTGTCCTTACGTGCGATGACAATAGTGCCGACATGTGACTGCCACTCCGGGAGCGCAAACCCGGAATCGGCATCGATGTTAAGGTATGTGGCAATCTGATTGTTAAGGTCGGCCTGGTTGCTGGACTGAGTGCCTACCCGGTACAGGACCACCGGAACCTCAATAAGCCTTGGGACGTCAGGCACAGGCCGCGAGAAGACAGGGTGGTCTTCGGTGATCCTGATGGTAGACCAAGGCGGAAATTTGCGTTTCTCAACCTCACACCGCACGATGACGGCTTGGATAGACCCGGACGCGCTCTGTGCCGTCGTCAAGGGTGACGCAGCCGACCCCGGGACGACTGGATCAAGTGATCAGCTTGCTTTCACCATGGGCGCCTGCTGCTGCGAGGCTTCTAGCTCGGAATTGGTATCTATGTTCTCCCATTTCGAATAATCAATAGGCGCCATGGAGAGGCTTGCAATTGAAGCGCAAGTTTCTTAAGGAATCCTCGACGTTGAATGAAGGTTGCTGAATTCAAAACGAACATGATGATCAATCTGTGGTCATAAGGACGGATGCAAGGTCCCTGCGCTGCATCCCAAACACCCAGGTCAATCCTCCAAACGCTCGGGCAACTAGACGATCTGTGCTGTTCTCTACCCCAGACACGATGCCCGTTTCGTCTCTGATGACACCCAAAAGCCATCGTGGAGCTTCATCCATCTCACGATCTGAAAGACTCGTTCCGAAAGGTCTGTTGGCGGGCCCGTAGGGACCGGTCTCCTGTGGCGTCGTGTCGGACGACTTTAGTTCATCTGCCGCCGACTTTCTTTCATATCGTTTTTCCCATTGACCCGGCTGAAGAGTTCCTTACGCTCTCCCGCTTCATCATGAAAAGAAGCTAGCCTTGATACACCGCACGCGTACCCGGCTGACGTATTGTCTGCTCCTAGCCTAGCCTTGGATGACGAAGAGGCTACCATGGTTCTAGGCGTCGCCTTGCGACTGTCGCCGTCCCCGTGATGATGTGGTCTGAAACAGGGTGGCCGGGGTTCCGGCGTCGGCCTGGCGCCAGAGAGGGTGTAAATGGGGCAAGCAACAACTGGAGTGTTAGGGCTCAGAGATTAATCTTACAACATCACCACCCCCACCTTCTATTCTATTGCTATTGACCTGCGTCCGTCACTCTTCTCATCTGGCTCATCACAAACAGGGTGGCCGGGGTTCCGGCGTCGCCTTGCGACCGTCGCCGTCCCGCGATGATGTGGTCTGAAACAGGGTGGCCGAGGTTCCGCGCCACCAGCGACGTCGCCTGTGTCAACATCATCTCTGGGCCCTCGACCAGCTCCTTTTCATACCGAGCATAGCCACGTTTGTTTGCCCCTCTGCTTCCCGCTTTCAGTGCACATGTTTACGACGAGACCGCTTGTACGATGCCCCGCGAAGAGCCGGTCAGGGTCCCGATCGATGAAATCCGCCGCACGCTGGAAGATCTCGATGGCCGACGTACTCGAAACGGAGCTGGAGGAAGGTCAGGACCACCTCACTCGATTATTCCAAGCTCCTTGGCATACCAGAGCACCCATCAGCCCCGTCAAGAGCCGGTCAGAGTTCCGCTTGACGAGGTCCGACGTACGTTGGAAGACCTGGACCGCCGACACGCCAAAGGACGCACCCCACGAAGACAAGGAGAATCTCGACAGACCGAGGCCAAGCTCAGAGAGGAGCCGGTGAGAGTCCCGCTTGACGAGATCCGCCAAAGATTGGACGATCTAGACCGACGAACTACTAGTTCCAAAACTATATACATGAGCCCCAAGCATATCCAAGACGACAGAGGCATTCAACGCAAAATGCACGGCGACAGCAGTCAGAACTGCCAAATTCCAATCAAATCACCGTCAGAGCGGACATAGCAGAGGTTGGCCAAACATCACCTACAGGCAGTTCTCCTACGGAAAGTCATCAACTCGGATCAGCGCACGATACCATCGACGAATCTAACCTAACTGATATGCGAAATGGATTAGCACCAGACACCATCGACGAGTCTAACCCACCTAATATGAGAAACGAGGAGGCGTTATTCCTATTGGATGAGACCAATGGCGATTATGTAGAGAATGGCATTAGTAGCCTGGAGGAGGAGATGCCTGTAGATCCCTTCGGCACTTCGAATTCAGGGGTAGAAATTGATTAGCATGACCCATTTCAGGCAGAAGACACAATTAACGTATAATACCTGAATGAAGATATTTATATAGAAGCATTTCTTTAGGATGATGAGCCTATTGAAGGATCTCCTAAGGCGATGGTGCCAGCTCCTGAGCTAAGCAAGACGATTCGTATATGAAATTTAGTACGATTTCTCGATAGGTGTCTTGCTCAATTGACCCTAGAATAGTTTATTTCACAGTCTCAATATATAGGAAGATTCTTCTCTCTCAGCAAGACCGCAAGCTGGAGCTTTTCGATTATAACGAGATTAGACAGTACCTCCATAACAGTCAATTTCAGGACAAGGAGAATACAACCATGCAGACATCAGTCGAGAGTGGTTTCTTACGTTAGAAAAAAGCGAGGAATCGTAGAATCGCGACTATTAAGATGAGAATACACATAAATATAACGACGCTAAGGCACTATGGTTGCAATGAATGGAGACCTATGAAGATGTCGATATGAAGTATAGAAAATAAGAAGGGATGTAAAGACAGAAATGTGGGAAACCCGCTGTTGGAGGTGTTGTGACTAAGTATCCTACCCATTGCGAGTCCTCTACTAATAGTTAACTTTTTGGCCAAGCCTAAGGAGTATATCAATTCTGATATTTCGTCGTTGTTTAGAGTCTTATGTCTTAAGACGCCTTGATGGATGAGGCGGAGATGCAGCTCGTGAGGGAGACAGCACAAAGGACTGCAGTAATCATCTTTAGGATATATTAATTATAATACGATTACTAAATCGAAGTTTAGTTCACTTGTGCTCTATCCTGTGCTCTACTTTTAGACACTGCGCATCATTACTGGCGGGCTACTTAAAACTTCGGCCCATAACAAAGCACTAAGGGTCTCAGGAGACACAGTCTTCAGTTTATATTTGCATTTTATCCAGGCTCTCCAAGACGCATTCTCTAGATAAGAACTATTTAGATACTCTCTTCAGCGAGTGGTGATTTATTTCCACGATATCCAGATATCTTCCTCCTTCCAGTCGTGAGAAAGGTAGTCGACCTGCCTCCACAGGCCGGCCTTCATAACACTGTCATCTTCGGCGTGCTTAAGGAGCTCTACTAGCTCTCAACTCTCCGATGTTAATATAGTCACCGGAATACCATGGCTAGCAGGTGAGACAGTATATGAGTTACCCGTTTTGGGATTTGGAAGTAGTTCTATAATATCATCAGGTGCCCTAAAGCAACCGTCTTTCAGAAATGGATATAACAAATAGTGTCCATTCGACGGCTAAGCCGGGCGGATTGCCTTGCCCTCATCGGATATGATGGAAAGATTACTAGCGGGCGGTTAGAAAGAGTGGCCAGAGTGGATTAAAGAAGGTTAAAGAATTGGGGCAAATGTTAGGTACTTTGCTCTGCGATTTCCATAAGTGTTGAAAGTTCATAAGGATCGCTCGTTCAGGGATACAATCAGCTTTGAGGAGCTGCAGGAGATGGCCCAGAGGTGCCTAGAGATACCAGATGATGGAGAATAGGAAGAGAAAAGTTGGCTTCGGAGACTGCAAGGCTACAAGCACCTGGTTAATAGATCTAGAACTAGCTCACCTAGCGACAACGCAGTTTCTATTGTAGATATTTATATAAGCAGGTAAAGCAACTGATAACAGGAGAAGTTAAGGACAGCTGTTAAGTCCCAGTGCCCTAATAATATTTCCCTCGGGGCATTAAAGCGGAAGATAACTCTAGAGGTTACCTTATATAATAACTTAACTATTAAGCAAGTAAAGCAGGAGTAAATGAAAGAATGCCTATAAAATAGCTGCCTCTAGCGACATTAATATCATATAGAGTTAGATCCCTCATAATTACCAGCGAGGATATAGATAGTTATGAAATTACTTAAAAGTGAGATATAGTTAATAGTTATTAAGAGTGCTATATAAAGTAGTTTATGCAGCGAGATATTAGATATGCAGAATATGAGGTTGGTAAGGTTAAGTTATAGAAGGGGGAAAATAAATTGTCTTTTTCTTTAGGCTGTAATAAACCTCCAATGGGTTTCTTAGCTTACATTACCCTTATAGAGCATTACCGTCCATAACATCATCCTCAGCTTCCTTAATGCCTATTGTATATTGCTATCTCGCGCATCTTTGCGTAACTTTATATCTATCTCCAAAGCAACATTCTCCCTTGCGCTATCCACATTCATCAGGTGCCCATCTTATAACAACAGAATAGAGCACCGACGGTACCGACTTGCCAGTTCCTCCCACGCCGCCGATGAACTGACAGAGCTAAAGAGTTCCCTGCTCACCGCGTCGCACCATGCCTAGGTGGCGGCATATCAGTCGGAGGGGTCGTCAATTCAGCCTGAATGACGCAGCTCGCTACTTCCCAAAAATTCCTTTAGAATCCTTTGATCCCTGCTTGCCTTCATTACATGCTTATCCCTGCATCACCGGGATAATCGACTAGACGCAGCAGTACTTAAGTCGTTTAACACTTTATAGCCCCATATAAAAACGCCGAAAGCCTATGTGCGAAATAGCTCCAGTCATTTTCGTATATGGTTTTGTATGTGCGACCGTACCTATCAGCCGCCCCGCTTTTGCTCAGGCCCGTTCAGTCCAAGTTTAGTTTCGGCCGACCTCTTGCTATAATAGTCCCATTTCTGGGACAGCCCCACAGGAACCCAGATTTGGGCCCTTGCTACGACCCAGCAAGCCAAGTGTGAGCGTGATTGTTACCGCCCCTCGATATCCGTACTTCGGCATAAATAGGTCCCATTCCCGTCAATTTGCTACGCGCATTGCACCCAATCACAGGTGGTGGTCTTGGCGACTTGGTGAATTGGGCCGGGTATGGCAAGATTGTTTACCCGACGGAGTGATGTGTTGATATTTAGTTCTAGCACGAGGGATATAATAAGTACTTCGAATTTCCCTCAGTGATTGTTAAATATAACTTTTAAGCTTCAAATGGTCTGAATGTACAGTATTGCGCTGTACGATTGCTCTTTGAAGCGTTGGCGCATCCGAGAGCCCCCGACATTCATAGTCCACTCAATGGTATCTACTCAAGAATGCACATTCGCAACATGCGACGCATCGCTGTCATCCTTTGGATACGAGCCAAATAATGCCACGTCAGAAGCATTCTTGGCCATCTTCGGCCTCCTCTTCTTTGCACATCTTATCCAAGGCTGGAGGCATCGGAAGGTTGTGGTCACGTTCTTAATGGTCGCTGGTCATTTTCGTGAGTGAATTGTTTCCTCATAGATCTTCCAACTCAGCCTTATCGAAATAACGGTGGTGATAGTTCGCAAGGCTTGGATGATTAATAACCTGACCTTTAATGATATAGTTTTCACTTTCGCCTTCTTTGAAAGGAGTTTCGGGAACAATCCGTATGGGCAGGGGACCTTCATCACGTGGCTGTTCTGTCAGCTCATCGGATCATCCGCGATTCTACTGGGCATCTACCTTGCGTCTTCGTCTATGTGAGTGACTATGTTCGCTGCCGGCAAGCCCTTTAGTAAAGGCACCTAACTAACCGCAAGATAAATGTAGGCTATCTACGTACACGGATAAGATCTTCGGTCTTCGTCTTGCAATCATCACCGCCACCTTAATCCTAAGCGAATTGACAATTTGCGGACTTCAAGGTATAGTCTCGATAATGTTCAACATAACGAATGCTGACGTCGTGTCCATAGCCGCTGGAGGCTACTTAGGCGCCGAGGCAACGGACAAGGGACAGCGTCCGTGGCCAGAACTCGGTTTATATATCGCTGGCCAAAGCTTGCAACTTGTTCTGCTATTCTGCTTCATACTGTATATGATTGTATTCTCGCAGATGATGACCTTTTCATCCGAAAAGAGAGAAGGCTGGCTTAAGTGGAAGACTGCGAAAGTAGAATTGGGGATCTTTGGTATTAAATGCTCCCCATGCTGCCTCATCATCCATGAAACTTACATTCTATAGTGTTCTGCTACTCGTGCTATGCTTTTAAGGCGATGTATCAGCTTGTATTAGCTGCAAGCGGTTGGACCAACTCTGCGGCCAATACAGAGGTTCTTTTCATCTTATTCCAGACGTTGTATGTGCTTTTGTTCTCTCCACCTTTAACTTACCAAATACTAACTGGCGTAACTAGGACTGTAGTTTTGCCTTCAGCACTCACCACATTGACATACCCACCCAGAGGGAGCTCGCAAATCGAACCAAGTAGCGAAGTCCCGAATTCACATATGCAGAGTGGTTTGGAATTGAGCAAGAATGTCGTATGAGACCATTCCCTTGGACGAGGCGGTTGTCAAGTAGTCAAGATGGAAGAGCACTAGAGATGAGGCACCGACGACTGGACATCGGTTTATGTAGTCAAGCCAAACGACAGCAGCCCTCTGCTTTCTTCCAGGAAAGAAGATGCGCTTGCCATTGCAGGCGACAGTCAAGCCTTTGAGACATCTTCGGGCCTCTAGCCATCGCTGATGTTGGTTTTCAGCACCATAATTATCCGCAGTGAACGTCGTCTGCCCCTCTTCCTCGAGATGTGAAACCGAGGTCGGTGTCTGGAAGCCGCCGTCCCTGCACTAGGCAGATCCGCTGCAAAATCATAGCAGTCGCTAGCAGAGAACTGTGACACCAGCGATATGACCACGATGGTAGGCATGTGACCCGCCCACAACTTCTCTTGCTGTCCATCTCCTGTCGCCCATCAACCCATCACTTACTGGATCGATCTAACCTTGGACGAATAATCAAGAGCGGAGATAGGCCTTCCAGGATAGCCTGCCTCCGTTGTGATTCGCCCGAGTCAGCTTGCGGCCCAAGGCTGTCACCAAATCGCCGCTCGGATGCGCGTCCATCTTGTCTGGTGATGCGTCCAACAGTCGAGGACTGCCCATGGGTACTCACAAAAGCAATATTTTACACCTCAATGGATGGAATGAAATTCCTTGGGCTCGCCGGAGATCCACGGACCGCTCTTCTTGGCGTCTCTCTTGATGCCAACCGCTGCATCAACAACATTCCTAGTGTTATTCTCTTGGGGGGCGTGAGACACCAGCACTACCTGCTCTATTTTGACGGAACTCAAGGATGGTCTGGGCAGGGGTTGAAGAGGCACCTTGGGTGCAAAGGCGATGGCAGGTTGGTGCCCTATGAATGGCTCAGAAATGGTGGCCTTCCCGGCCCCGGTGGCTCTCTGGTCTGGGAATGTCCGAAGCAACCTGTCAGTCTCCTCGTTGCTGACGCCGGGAAAGAAAGGGTCATCCTCGGTCGTCATTTTGCCGTCCAAGGACACCGGTTCATCATGCTCACAGGCGGATCGCAACTCGCTCTATGAGAAACGCCGTTGGACACCCTGGCCAGCCATGACTGGTTGGTTGGGCATTGGTGCACCCATGCCATAAGGGTTCATCTGTGGGTTGAAGGGCTCGACAACCTGAGACATGAGGGCATTGTGGAGACGTTGCTGTTGCGTAACTGGACAGTCCTTGTGTGCGAGAAGGAGAGTCTTCAAGTTGACCACCTCCCCTGTTAACTGCGTGATCTGCGCGGTCAAGGCATCGTTCTCAGTGCTAAACATCTCCACGTTGGTCTGCAGATTCCCAAGCCACTGCTTCTTTCTTTGACGGCACTTGAGCGCAGCCACACTAGAGTGTGTTAGTGACGGGTTTTGACACAGGAATAGGGGTTTTCAAAGTGACACATACCGGTTACGCTCGAGGGAGTTCTTACGCTTCTCCTCATCTGTCATCTTGGTTTTGGTGCCGTTCTCATCGTACTTCATGTTCGACTCATCGTCTGACATGTCCATATCGTCCGGCATAACCGGGATTCCGCTATTGCCCTTGGCCCTCTTGGTTGGGGGTACCTTGGCAGAAGCCTCGTCGGCCTTTCTCCGAGCATTGGTCGCGCGCGGGTTCTTCTTACCCTTACCTCGCGTATTAGGCCGAGCCTGGTCGCTATCATCTGAGACGCCACTGACTTCACTCACGCCGCGAGCGGACGCAATCGAGCCACCATTGGCGCTCGACATCTGTGGCGAGATGTTCATGTTATGGGAACAACGGGACCTGGGTGCGCGTGGCTAGCTGGGCCCGAAGTAACCGCGAACTGATTTGTTGATTGAGCCCCGTTCCTGCCCTGGGCAAGCATAAACAGACCATTGGCGGCGTCGTTGTCGTGAGGGTCGAAGGGGCCGGAAGCTGGTTTAACCTCGCATTTTATTACAGCGTTGCCGTTGGTGATCTCTTGAGGTTGGGACGTGACGGACAGTGGTTGCTGTGCCGGAGGCTGTGGGGCTGTCCAGCAGCTCGCTGAACACCGTTTGCTTGTTCTCTCATGGCGGCAGCGCTGATTGCCGTGCGATGGAAATCAATCGTGCTCGGCGTCGCGCCTCCGCCGGCAAGTTGGGCAAAAAGAGCTTGGGAGTTCGGACTCGGCGCAGGAAACATAGACCCGCTCCCGCCCGGAGTCAAGCCCGACCTCAACGAGGACTCGTTGGGTGTAGGGAAGCCACCGCGCAGATGGGTATCACCAAAGTAGTCATTGGCAGGGCCAGAGAGCATGGCTGGGCTCAGAGGGCCAGTCCGCAACGAACCTCCGCCCCAGTTGAATGGTGTCGCGTTGGGCCCGGGGAGTAGGGACGAGGGCGATGTCAAGGCGGCGACGAACGGCAACTTGGTGCCTCCCTGTGTTTCTGGCGCACCCCCGGAGGACTGCTCAAATGGATTGGGCTCCAGGCTGAGAGATCCGCCGACCATGGCCGCGAAGTAGCCAGGAGTGTCCGTACCTTGTTGTTGACCGGGTCGTGGAGGAGGTGCAAGCGGTTTGGCGGCTTCGGCATTGGACGCGACCTCTGGATTCACGGACGGATCGGCTTTGGCGTCGGTCGGGGCGTCTGCGGGAGATTAGAGGTTAGTTTGGTAGACACCCACGAAGGCATTGACGGGTGACAGGTGATGTGGACGGAGGCATACAGCGGTGGTGGAGATCGGGACGGGGACGGGAGGACGGGGAAGAGAGACCAAAGGAGGGTGAATGGGAATGGCGATTACGGAGAGCGATGACGGATGCGTCATGGCGGAGAAGACAAGACGGGAGTGAAAGGTGGAGGGGGTTGGGACTCACCTGGTCGAGGGGGGGTTTCTTCGACTGCTTTGGGGACTTCGACTCACCTCTGGCGGAGGCGTCGACTGTTGAAGTCCCCATGATGACGATAATATATTATAACTAGGGCGGCAAGGTTGTGGAAGTTGCAAAAATGTCAAAATGAGGTCAGAGGCGACGATAGCAGAAACGAGCCGCTACTAGCAGTTCCTGGAGCCGAAGGAAAGCGGCGCGCGCTGCTGCTGCTGCGACGGGCCAAGGAAAAAAAAATAGAGACGACCGAACCAGTGGAGTGAGTAGTGCGGCTGGCGTCTGGCGTGGGAGTCGATGATTGCGTCGAGGCGTCGAAGAGCAAAACGGGCGGTGTTGCGGGACTGCGTCGATGGGCGAGGATTGTGAAAGGATCAGTGGAAAAAAGACGTCAGAGATGACGTTGTGAAGCAACGAAAAAGAAGGCGCAAAAAAAGAAGGCCGGCGCTGGGCTCCTGGAAGGTCTTGTGTGGCCACCCGGCAGAGACAGGGAAGGACCGGGGTGCCGTTCGCTGACAAAACGCATCCGAAGGGGGGGCCCGGCTCGCACTGTGCTGTCGGCGCTGTCAATGCATCGTCCGATTTTCCCCCAACCCAGCTGGCTGATCCCGTCGCGAGGAGGACGATCACTTGCCGGGAATTGCTCAACTACTGTACGAAGTGCCTAGGCCAACCCGCCCCGCGTGCGTGCACTGCTTTCCATTTACCTTAAAAATACCGTTCACTTAAGACCCCGAACGCCTATGTTTCTGGAAATGTGAGATAAGATATGTATGGTGTATGGTGACGTCTACTAGGTGGCCTTTCCTAATCACTACTTAACAGCGAAGTGAAGGTATGTGGCATAAGCGTTCTTGCAGAACCGTTCGGCAAGCGACGCTCACTATAACACCCTAGAGTTAGACTGGGAAAGCTGAGGGGAGGTGAGCGGGGTCGTGTCTCCACTAATAAACCCGAGCAATGCTGGCGAGGGGGACCTACCACGGTAATGGTAGTCGCCTTGATGTTCTCGACAGTGTTAGCAGGTCCCGCTTGCTGTTCGATGATTCAGTGGACATTGAACAACATTCACGTCGGGGCTGTGACCAATGGTTCGCGAGAAAGCGCGTTACGGCGTGTGAAATGTTACATAGTAATTAGCTCGCATCGACATTGATATGGGGGTGCATCAAAGCTCTGATCCATCTACTCCGTAACCGACGACAGGAAGGGATTGCGATGTAACGCAACGAGCACTACTCCGTAATAACGAAGCCTTTGACTCTGGTCCTATCTAGGTTTACAGGGGGCAAAGGCTCTTTTGGCCAGGACACTCTGCTACAGTGAAGAGCTAGTTTCGCGGAGAAGTGAGGCTATCCCAAGCTTGTACTGGCCATCAATTTCTGGTGCCCCCGACCCCTGCAGATGTCGAAGCTTAGGCTGAATTTCGTATCAACGCCAAAAGCCAAAGAGGTTCGCTTCAGCCATTGGCTCAGCGAGTGTTTCATCGCGAAAGGTATAAAAAAAAAAGCCTCCCTTGCTTCACCATATTGCGCGGGCGACTGATCCTGCCCTGAAACTTTCAAAGGGGTAGTCCAACGAATTCCAAATGGTATTATCAATGTTTGACGCTTGCCGGCACCATTCGCAAGGGCTTGTTGGCGAAAGCGAACAATGTAAATCAAACGGTCCCCACACAGGTAGCCGTGTCTCCATCACCAACTTCCAAATCAATGCCATCAACAACTTAGTCAAGTCGTCGTAGTGGCAAATTGAAACCTGATACGATGACTCAAAGCTCTCTCTCATCTTCAGCCCACACAAGCCAACACCAGTCGACATCTCAGGCAGCGTCTTTTTCATCTCGTCTTCTGGCAGAGTCCTTCAGCTGCCGATTCCGAGCAATTCTCCACGCGACCCATTGACATGGAGCTGGAAGAAGAGATTGGGTGCCTTTATGGCCATTCAATTTTATTCTGTCGTCGCTTCATTTGAATTGACGACTCCCGGTGTTTTGGATCACGCGATGGAACTTGAGTTCAACCCCGAGGTAAGGCATTCTGGCGGTGAATGTAGCGTCAATATGCGCTGATAGAATACCAGACTATAAAGCCATTTAGTATCGCCTCCTTATCTTCAGTCATAACGCTCTTCACAGGGCTCGGGTTCCTTTTGAGCATTCCAATCTCAACATCAGTTGGTCGACGACCAGTCTTCCTTGCAGCTGCGGCCATAACCACCATTTCCACTCTCTGGGCAGGGCTGAGCGGAGACTTTGTTCAACTCCTCATCGCCGTTTGCCTGCAGGCAATTGCTGCTGGTAGTGCAATCAGCATGGTGAGTAAAGTCCCTTTCCTGCTCCCTGCTTCACTGTTAACGTATCGCTCTAGTGTCAACTCATCATCCTCGATGCCACATTCATTCATGAGCGCCCCTTTGCACTTTCGATATACTGGTGCTCGGGTGGCGCCATTGTTAAACTCTTTTATATACTATTGCCATTCACAACCGACCTGCAGACAAAGTGGCGGCCTGTTTACGATGTCTGGTTTGGCATGTGCCTTCTTTCTTTTGTATTAACCCTACTCTTCGTACCAGAGTCCTTCTTTCTTCGCCCACCAGTCGCACTGGATGGACGCGTCCTGGTACAAAGCGGCACAGAAACAGTTCATATTTATGACGATTGGAGCGACCTCTCTTGCTCAACGAACCAGAAGCCGTTGCCGGACATCCCTCCTACTAATACCATCGGCAATCGACTCAAGATTACTCAAGCACCCGGCACTACATGGCGATCGTTGCCAGCCGCGTACATGCAAATGATACTGTGCCGGTGCAACCCTCTCATTCTCTGGGTTGCCTTACTCAATGCCTCAATTCTGACTGGAGTCATCTTGCTCGGCCTTACTCAACCTGGGATTCTCCTCAGTCCACCATGGAACCAGGATCCCGCAATGATGAGCATATATCTTGGAGTGAGTGGCATGGTGGGGGCATTGCTCGCTCTTCCCGTTACAGGGCCACTCATCACTTGGTCAATTCGGTATTTCGCCTTACGAAGCAACGGTACTCGCCACGCCGAGGTCTACCTGCCCGGATTTGTACCGCCAGTTGTTTCTGCATTTTCAAGCGTTGTATTGTTTTATCTTGCTCTCCAGAATCAGTGGCCACCTCCGTGGCACTATGCAGCTTCGGCATTGAGTGTCTTCAGTTACACGTCAGGGAACGTGGCATTCGTGCTTTGGATGACAGAGGCATTCCCCAGCCTGGCAGCGGCTGCATTGGCGCTCTTCATGTTTGTCACGAACATGGTCAGTTTTGGGGTAGGGGCCCTGATATTGACAGCACTCAACGACGACTGCATTACGAAACCAAGCCTAGCCATCATGTGTATAATCGTCGGGTTGGGGGTTGTCGCAGTGCCTGTGTCCTTTTGGGGGGAAGCTGCAAGGCAGTATATTCACGGGCGACCAGGCTCTACGGAGAAGACGGCCTTGAGACCTCAGTAGTAGAGCCTTATCAAGACTGGGTCCAGGAGGAAAAATTGCAGAACATTTGACTTACATCTTTCTAGATCTACTATATACTTTCGATCGTTAAAAGATTTCTCTAGTAATTACTCTCTTTAATCTCTATTCTATGAACATTAATAGCGTATATGCTACCTTCACTCAGTGAGCCACTTCGACTAATACTTCAGCCTCCTTAAGACCGAGTCTGAGCTATAGTGGATCGACCATTTCAAAGGCGCAAGCGCCGGGCTCGCCAGTCAACGAGAAGCGGGGCTTGTCAGGATGGCGACATCGATACACCGGAAGCCGGGACGCACAAGGAATCAAGACGTCGCTCTTCCTCTACCCTAAACTCCGACAGCAACGGCCCCGACTCTCCTTCCCAGCACGGCTCTGGTGCCAGCAGGCGGATAAAAGAGAGGAATGGGGTTGCTTCCACTCCGGAGTGAAGAAATTCAACTGCCTCTAACAAAGATATAACCATTGTCTGAACCAAACGAGGCCTGGGCAAAGATGATTAGTGTTGCGACCCCATGAACGAAACAATGACTGACGCGAAGGGACCCCTCCATTGGGATAATGTCTTGGTGTAAAAGGTGCCAAAGCAAACCACACGTCGGCGGAAGGATTGTTTGCTTTGGGATCATCGGTGATGACCTCGAGAAGACGCACAAAGCGATGCTCTTTGGCCGCATCGGCTAGCTGTGTCAGTATCTCTAGCGACCATTGCCGAGCCCAAGGCTCGAGGCATTAAGATCATCGAATGGCCGCCTTTTTCACCCGATTTAAACCCTATTGAGACCGTGTGGAACGAGATGAAAGAGTATATTGAGAAAAGCTTCCCGGAAGATCAATCTTATGATAGGTTACAAGCTGCAGTCAAGGAAGCTTGGGATGCTCTTGATGATAGCTTCTTTTTAGAGCTATTAGAATCAATGCATGAGCGTTGCCAGGCTGTTGTAGATGCTAGGGGAATGCATACTCGATTCTAGATGAATACCACAGCTAAATTGGCTAGAAGCTACATCGCCGCTCGGGAAAGTGACCCTTCTGACCCCTGCTGTTATCATGTTCCGTAGGCCCATGTTGTATCATTGGGTAGTTCTCGTCCATGCACCGTTGTCACGCCCATTCCACTAGATAGACCCCTCTCGCGTCAAGGTTAAAGAGGACCACGAGCCATGCAAGGCGTTCTCACCATCTGTGACGAGATTCAAGATTGGTGGAAGATCATCAGGGAGTCATACACCAAGTACTTGGCCTTTTCCGCTTTACCCCGACGACCAAGTCTCTGTGGGCTTGCTGATGGGACCAGGTCAGCATCAGTGCTTCTCTCTCTTCGTCTCTCTCGTGACTGTGCCTCCGCATTGCTCCCCGAAAGTGTTTCCCCCTTTTCAGGATTATAAAGAGAGTTTTTGCCGCTGACGAAGCAGATTGAGGCCAAGAGAACTCTCGTATAGTTTCGGGGAGCATTCGGACAGTCAGGCAGAACTCACCCGCCAGCGGATCCGTAATCCTTTAACAATTCTGCATGATGACCTGTCTGTCACACATAGCCGCTAAGATCGTTATGGAACACTCTTCCGGGTTAGTGCTATGGTATCTGTTGGCTGAGACACTGCAGAGCGGCCACTACGAGCATGTCGAGAGAAAGGGGCGCCTCCTGCATATGGGAACTTCAGGGAGTCACAGCCCCTTTTGCCTTGCATAGTGGTTGTGTTGTGTGTCGCCAGGGGGGAGGGTGGGTGTTGGTACTGCATGCTAGGCAGGATTCACTGCTAAGGAAATATCGAGGAAGGCGTGGAGTAGAGAGTATGCCTTACCATCGGTTACCATCAGCAGCTGTCATCCTTGACTCGCTGCACTGGCAATCTTGAGTGCAACTATAAAGCCCACGAATTTTCTAGTCGTCTTAATCCCTCAACAGCCGTCTCTCAAACCTGTCACGTCACACGTTCGTATGATCGATATTATGAGCGCTCCGCGGCGTCTTATTGCCACCCTGCCTGCTTCCAAGCAAGTCTTGAAGGAGTCATTCATCGGTGGAGAGGAATTGGCAACCAAAATTACAGCAGGAGGATTTAGGGGAGAAGCACCCGGATACGATTAAGACCATGGGGGAACTCGCGACACTATACTATGATCGGGGCTGGTATAACAAGGCTGAGGAGAGCTATCTAAAGGTATTGGAGCTACGGCGAGAGGTTTTTGAGGAGAAGTTCCTTGACTACTCCACTTCAAATCCATTGGCCGATCAGCCTCGTGGAATGGACCGTGGATTCAGTGGACCTGAGGATCAGTAATTCAGACCTCCATTCCAGCCCAAACAGGCAACATCTAAGCTCTGTCTCAAGGAGCAGTTTCTCTTCATGTTGTCAATAATGGTACTTTCTGAAGTAGGAAATAAATATTAAGACTTTGTATAATTACACCACTACGACCTTGAGATCTCTTGGATGGCACTATCATAAAGCTGATCTGTGCTATCATTATCCCCGCGATCTAATACGCTGCTTTCCAGATCTATCCTCGTAGTGACCCTAATCTCGCCCTGTTCCCGCGATGGATGTGGTAATGCCTTTGAGATTGCGGTGGTAACTGATGCGCTGGGCTTCACGTCTTCCATGTAGATTGCTTCTGGCCTAGTTGTAATAGAGCGCATTTTCCTGTCCCCTGTTTGCGGCCGACTACCAGAGATCTCCACGAATGCAGCTGTATTATGGTTCGATTGTCCACCAGAAACGGTGCCACCCCGATGCTGAACGAACTCGATGAGCTCGCCCAATACCGCGAATTCGAGCTTGAGCTTGATGGAGTAAGTGACAACTTTGACTCCTTGCTCCCAGAGGAATAAGCTCTTGTATTCGATGGCCAGAAGTGCGATGTCCATAACCACGATAAGGACGTTGATGGCGAAAAGTTTCCACATGAATCGTTGTTTGCCGCCGAAAGCTGTCTTGAGGATATCCCACGTCTTCCAGATGTAGAGACCGGAGAGAATGAACTCCTGGAGACAGAAACAAGTCATTTGGACCTTTTCTAGGATATTAAAGACAGAGTTGAATCCAGCTCGGTTTTGCGCGGGGCTGTAACTGGACCCGAATAAAAGCACGGTGATTGAGGTATGCCAAACGACACCGTTCGCGATGATCATCCACAGTACGGCGCGGAGTATCTTAGGGTCATTAAGAACCAGGTGAAGTCGCGAATAGAGAACCACAGATTGGCCTGACACCAAAAGAATCCATCCAATTGAATCAATGATCATACCAGCCCAGTCATGGGTAAGGTCGAAATAAACAATGAGCCAACCGACGCAGTATGAGATGATGCCAAAGGATGCAAGGAAAATGCTCCAAAAGTAGAGACCCTTGCGTCGTTTAAAGGTCATAAAGATGAGGGTGAGGAGCTCGAAGGCATTGTATAAGGCCAACGTCGAGCAGACCTGCGGCAGACATGTTAGGGAATCGGCAATAATTCAGAAGTAGGGTGCCCATACAATGACCATGACACCTTCAGGGTTACAAATGCTTTGAGCCCCCCGGGCAAAGCTGCCCTTGGAGGTGCCCGACATGCCCGACATGCCCGACATGCCCGTCATCTCGGTCACTTTAACCAGATTGCGATGGAAAAGGAGTCGCATGAGGTCTCAAAATGAGGACGTCAGATGGTGGAACTCGGTTGCTTTTAGGGTCGGCAGCTCGCAGGCAGCACGTGAAGGGTCGCTTGTTACCCTGTGCTAAACCAGGGGCTCCTGCCGTTGCACAAAAATTAATTAGTCGGTCCACATGGGCCGCGAAGACATCCGGGGCTCGTGTTTGGGCCTGGGGAATGCGGAGGTGGCGTCAGTGCTCGATGCGATGCTTGAGTCTTCACCCAGCCAAGCAGAAACGCCATAAATCCAGAGGCGAAAACCTAGAAAAGCGGGCATTTTTGGCTCTTATCTTGGAATCGACTAGCTTGGTGGTGTTGATGGGGTCATCCTGTGGCCTGGATGCATGTGTCATGTGGGACTCTTGATTCAACGGAGACGAATCGGCGTGGACCCGGGGCCAGTGTGGCGTACAACCAACAAACCTAGCAATGTGGCGGGCAAACGAGACGACAGAGATGCTTCCAGCCTGAGTCGAGAGCAGGGTACGTGACTCGAGAATGCCGTGGAGGTGTGTTGGGCGACCAGCCAGTTGGGTCTAATGCCAAGGTTGGTCAGTTTTTCCAAAGCCATGGTATGGAAGATGTATGCCACCATTTAATTACTCAGTCTCCTGCATTTCTAGTTCGCCGCGGAGGCGAGCCAGTTGATGGACTTCGCAGTTAGTAGCATGAAGTGGAAATGGTCCATCATCGCTTATCTCGCTAGGACATCACCCTACATCGTCACTCTCAAGATTTTGAGAAAACCAGCATGGGATTTAACTTTATTTATATTGCGTAAAAAAGGACTCTTGCTTTTAATGTGTTTTCACCCTGACCTAACTTATTAAAAAGGAAATGATACCATTTCTTGCTAGTTATATAAAAAATTCATGAAAAAGAGACAACACAGACGCGATCGCTAGTTTCAGGGTAAGTCGCGGAGTCGGCGAATGGCCGCCCATATACCAAACCAAGGTCCATAACACATAGCGTGATGTTCTCATGGCGTTAATAGCTTACTTATAGATGCCATATAGAAGAGGAATTGATACTAGAACTGCGCCTCAGGGTTTCCGGGAAGCATCTTACAGCAGCTTCGCATCAAGCCAAAAAGATATTTGCTGGTCCTTTTAAGAACCCAACCATCCGAAACGGACGGTCTCTACCACTGGAAATTCGAGCCATCATTTGATCCCGAAGCTTTCAAGATCGTGATGAAGATCATTCATGGGCAAAACGGCTAATACCTGTCAGTATGGCACTCGACATGGTGGCCGAGATCGCAGCTGTGGTAGATGATTTAGATTGCTACGACGCGGTTTAGTTTTTTGCAAAGATATGCATTGATCATCTGAAGGAGCCACTACCGAACAAAATCTGCGATGATCTCGCTACATGAATCCTCATTGCGTCAGTGTTCCACGAAAGGGAGCTTTTTGAGTCAGCGACATGCACAGTGATTCTACACAGCACAGCACAGACTCCATTCCGACCTTGGGGCTCCCAATCCAGCCGGCCATAATTAGTAGGTCGATTATCTACATGTGGATGTCAATGCTGATTGCGAAGTAGAGGCCATAGAATCTAAAAGGCAAGAGTTGCTGGAAGAATTTATCAACCAACTCCACAGTATGGTACACCGATTGTGCCATGGCAACATAGGTTGTAATTTATATTTAGGTGTGGGCAAATGCACCTAGGTGTATTAGTCCAAGGCATGTGTGCAAAAAACCTTTCCTCTCCGCGTCCATCGAAGTCTTTCCCCGATGTGAGCTTATCGTCGACATTAAAATCTGCGCGAGGATTTCAGTCACCGATGCTTTATTTACCGCCGCACGAGTACCTTGAAGATTGTGAGGAACGTTGGACCAGGGTTGCAAACCACACCACTGAATCCACGAGTGGATCCGCTGAGTGGATCCACGATCTATTCCACCGGGCTGGCCGGCTAGTGGATCTATAATCCATCCATTCCACTCGAAGCGCTCGTGGAATGGATGGAGTGGATTTGAAGTGGAGTAGTTAAGGACTCCCCGCCAAGTTAGGCGAGAGAGCTTGACGCGGACTCGTGCCCATTCTCGGCGGCCCACGATAGCGGCGTCCCACCATATTCGACCTTGGCCTCGACGTCGGCGCCCTTCTCGAGCAGCAGCATGACGATGGCCTCGTGCCCGTTATAGACGGCCCACCATAGCGGCGTCCCACCATATTCGACCTTGGCCTCGATGTCGGCGCCCTTCTCGAGCAGCAGCTTGACGATGGCCTCGTGCCCCTTCTCGACGGCCCACCATAACGGCGTCCGATACTCGCTGTCTTTCGCCTCGATCTCCGCGCCCTTTCGAGAAGTAGCTTGACAACGACACGATGGCCATAGTACGACGCTACCATGAGATCCGTAAAATACTTGGGGGTCCTCATACCTGTAGTCTCCCAATAAATTCTAAACCATACCGAGTAGCTCTTCGAATCCGGATCCCATTCGCATCTCTCGGTAGACTGACGTTGGAGTTGAGCAAGTTCAGATAGAGCACGCAGAGCTCCGCAAGCACGGCGTGTGCGTCTTGGGTAGTGATGGAGTGATGCCAGTGCAGCTCTGACGAAACAGTTGTGGGCGATGCCAAATCTGCGAGGAGAAACTCGCGAGCTGTTTGGTGAAGGAAATAAATACTGCCTTTATGGATTGAGACGAACAATCCACACCAAGATCTGAGACGCGTCTTGAAGTCCTCGTCATCCTCCAAGTCGAGGTTGTGAATAGACTGTGATTTATCGTCTATATTCACGGCAACGTTCATTTCCGAGAGAGTTAGCGGCCGGCTCGCTGCCAAGACAATACTCAAGGCTTTCCGAACCATCGAATCTTCCTTAGTCTTATTAAGAATTTGCTCATATGCCTCATTGATACTCCTCGGAAGCGTTGCAATAGTGGACTCGACCCCCTTTACTGTCTTTTTAAAGTCTTCTTTCAGTAAGTAGTCGAACACAAGGTATACCCAGAGATAAGTGCGGTGGCTAGTCTCCTGTAGTCTTTTCTGCGGGTGGCTCTTGATTTGGGGTGTGAGGGGCTTCTTTATCGACAACTGATTGATCCGGCGCGTAATGACCTGATTCACCTCCTGACTGATCGTTTCTGACTCTTCCTCTTCTGGTATACGGATATTTAGAAAAGCGTCTAAAACAGGCCACGGAACTTGGACACGATCTGTTTATACGGGCGGCATGTTAGAAGATACCTCAACTTGCCATGGTCTAGATGGTCGCTGCGGAATTGGCTCTCCACATTCCGCATCAGGTCCGCAAACTCTGATTCGGCACATTCGTCCAGAGCATCAAGGACCATGATTACAGGTCCTGCCTGGGGATCTTTTGTAGCGTTTCGTAGAACCTTCCAGAGGGATTGTATAGAGTTGATCAAGCCTTGCCCATCCTTACGGAATTGTATCATGGCATGTTCGATCAGAGACAGCTTCTGACAAAAGAGCTGGTGAAGCAGTGCGCAAAGTGCTTGCCGGACGGTATTCTGGTCTTGGTTTTTGAAGAAGAAGTAGCGGATGGTTGTCGATCGTGGCAGGCCGCGGTCAATCAGGTACTTAGCCAGCACCGACTTTCCACAGCCAGGATCCGCCGAGACTAGCAGGGGGCCAGACTCTTGGTTTAACTACGTCTGGAAGTGCTCGTGCTTAAGGAACCACATGCACGTATCTTCAACCCTTTCTTCCACTCGGTCTTTATACCACTCGTATGTGGCGTCCCTGCTGCCAGTTGTGAGGCAGAACAACTGGTGACACTTTTGTTCTTCTTGTTGTCCTTCTTGGGTTAGCCTCTCCTTGGCTAGATCTTTCTAGGATTGGAGCTGCTCCTTTGCAATGTCCCGGTGCTCTTCTGCAACTTCATGCAGGCCTGTACATAGGATTAACATATATTAATAGTATGCTTTTAAGCCTTGGAATTACCTAAGAGAATGTCGCCGATCTTCTTTTCAGCTTCAACCCTATTTAGAGCTATTTGGCAGAGAAGATCCTTCGCATATGCAGCAGCCACCATTGCTACATAGCCCTGCCACTCCTCGTTTTTATGGGAATCCGAGTAGTCGCATATACTGCGGATAACTAGGCAAGGAAAGTGGTTCATTAGCCCCGCCGCTTCCATTTCAAAACATAGAATATTTTCTTCTGCAGCAAGCTTATCCCTAACCAAAGCATCCTTCATCAGCTGGTTTCCCGAGGCAATAATGCCGTAGTGGATTGTCGGATTATCCTCGTCTTGAGTCCGCTCGGATCGTAATATCAGCTTTGATAGATCAGTACCACAGGCTGCCACGCAGCTTGAGTCGTCATCTACAAGATGCACGACTTCGGACTGATACAGCCTGTCACTGCTTGGGTCTGGCCGGCTGTACTTCTTCCGCAGTCTTGGCTTCTTTCGGAGAATGTCGTTTATCTCCTCTTCAAGACTGTGGCCATCGCTCTCGTACTGGGTGCTAATAACAGTCACCGCTGTAAGTAGGATAGTTGGAGGTTGATTTAGAAACCCTGTTGGCCTGAAGTTCTGATCTTGAATGGTTTTGCCAAAGTCGTACTGGAACACGCCCCATTTCCCCTCTCGAGGAGCGCTGACTACGATGTCGCCCAGACGGATGTCATGCTTTTTGCTTGGCGCGCCGCCCCCAATGCCGACCATCAGACCAACTCTAATATTAGGAAAGCTGTGTATTATGTCTCTTGCCATACTTGCTGCAGAGGATATGCCGTACTGACCGTCGGGTAAGACAGCAATAATGACATTGTGCTTGCCTATTTTGCCTAGTGTGTAAGCATTGTTGTCATTAGGCGATACAGCTCCCGGTCCTCTATGTTCCTCGTCGAGAAATGCTTGTGTAGCAATGTACTCCGTTCTTATGGCGCATATCCAGCCGATTGTGTAGTCGTTAGGTTTAGACATGTTCGCTCGTAGGATAATCTAGAGGCAAGGTGAGCTACGAAGGACGATTAGTGTTTGGTCGCCGAGGCTTCTCAGAAGGATCACTTGCCTCCACCTGGATAAGTTGGATCCGCCTGCAGACCGCTGTGATCGCCAGCATAACAACCAACCTGACAGCGCAACTTGTCCCTCTAATCGCGGGGGTTCAGTGGGATTTTAGGATCTGCGCCGAAGTTCAATTGACAGAGCGTACAGTATCGCAAAAAGAACAACGATTATGAAAGAAGTTACGACACCGCGACCATCACTTAAACAAAAAGCGATTGGGCAACATTAGGCAGAAGCAAGTCGGTCATCTGACCCCCTTAGCTACAGGCGCTTACTTGCAATTGAATGGGCACCTCTCGCCCAATAATATCGTTCTCATGCTGGTACGGCAGGGCGACATTACACGCTCTTCACCAATCATGCGTTATTGTTGTGTCTCGTCTCGTCAAGGGACCTACTTATGGACAAATTCTCCAAGGCAGTAGAGTCGAGTACTTGAGTTCGTGCTTCTCCATCGCCGACGTGTTTGGGCGAACAAAACCGTCAATAGAGTTCTCCGTTCTCCATCCCAGCCAGTCGAGTACGAGAGCAGCATAGCGCCGACGCGTCGCGATACGGTTACGACCAGCCTCGCTTGCATCGTACCGCATAGAGTTTCGTGACTTGGCCGCCGCGGGTCGTCGAGTCACGGCCTGCATTGAGGAGGAGCTCGACCTGGAGCGGCTGACTCTCGGTCGCGGGGTGGCCCATGCTGCTACATCCGCTCCACTACCGGTTCGTACCCGGTCGGGAGATCTTCGTCACGGAGCGTATGGATCTGGATCTCGTCTGGCCAATGGGCAGATGCTCCTCAAGCCCTTCATGCACTTTCTGCCCTACCATCGCCTTGGACCTGATATTACCTGCGCAAAGTGGTATGCGGCAGCACGGCTGGCGGCAGTGGATGCAGGGGATAATCGTTTTAGCTATGTCCTTGTCTTTAATAAATTCCTCACCTTGTAATTTGCTTATGATGACGTTCTGGAGCTTGGTTCGCTGGATCTTAGATAACTTAGGTGCTATTTGTGGACAATGCGGATTGCTACTTGGCCTTATCGATATTGTATAACGGCAAAACATTATTCCGGAGGTTATTAAGAAATGTACACAGTACACAAATTTGCAAAAGTGGCACCTCATAACTTGTATTTTAGAGTGTACTGCCTTTTGTCTTACTTTTTAGTCTATGACATCTACTCCAGAGGCTGCTCAATGGTGATCCCAGCGTGACGAAAATGACCCTCGGCACTCAATCCAGCCAGAACTGACTCGTCAACAAAACTATAGGACGCCGACTCTCACCATCCGATCATGCGCCTATCAAAATGATGGCCAAATTTTTATAGTGCGATCCAGGTCAGGCTTCAGTGTTTTCATATTCAATATGGCTAACACAATGCATGGCTGGCCTCGACAAGGCTCTCCTCGACGGCCGCGTCCATCTCGCGATGCAACGCTTACGGCAGCGCCAGCTCTCCCTCTTTCGCCTGTAATCCATACGGCAAGTACGAAACCCGAACAATATGCGCCGCATACCTCGCACACGCAAACACTGTGCTACGATTCAGTGGGTTACAATCGAGAGACGAGGCCGAAGCAAAGGCATCTCTGCTCCATTGTGTAGCTGGATACTTTGACTTTGAGGGCAAATGGAGTTATGCAGAAAAGCTCAGCACAGAGGCAGTAAAGATACGAGACGGGTTATTAGGACCTGATCATCCTTCTACGCTGACCAGTATGAACAATCTTGCATCAACATATACGAACCAGGGCCGATTGGAGGAGGCAGTAAAGCTATTTGTGCAAGTGATGGAGACCTGCAAGATAAAACTAGGAGCTGATCATCCTTCTACGCTAACCAGTATGGGCAATCTTGCATCAATATACAGGAACCAGAGCCGATGGGAGGAGGCAGAGAAGCAAGAGGTGCAAGTGATGGAGACTCGCAAGACCAAACTAGGTCCTGATCATCCGGACACGCTGACTAGCATGAACAATCTGGCTTTTACTTGGAAAAGGCAAGGCCGACATGATGACGCCTTGGCGTTGATGGATGTTGTGAGGTCGACGATATGTATTGGGTTGAGTTGACTAGGCTAGCTAGGCGAGGCTATTCCGGGCCGTAAGGGCCCCGGCTGCCTGAGGCCACAACCGTGGTACCCGCGGCTGTGGGCTACGTTCAACACAATATGACCTTCTATGATGTAGGGTACCTTACTTTTGGCGTAGCGGCATATTAACAGTATGGGGTTGTAAGGCGTAGGAGACCCGTCGAGGTGAAAGGGTGGGGCAAGACTCTCACAAGCCTCTCACGTGCGAGAGCGACCAAAACGGCCAAATATAGGACCACTTTATAGGCAGGCATGTCACGTGGGAAAACGACCGATGAGAAGTCTAGGTTGGCGGGGGCGGGGGAAGGGGGGCCTTAAGCCTGCGTAGTCAACCCCCGGGTATCTAAGGCAGGCCCTGCTCTACCTCAATGCAGACGGAAGTCGACTTATGACATCTGAACAGGCCAAGAGTGCTATCACCGGTTCCCTATCCCTCGTCACAAAGCTACAGAAGTTCATTGAACTTTGTCACACGAACCTGTAAAGTCAATCGTTATTGAATAATCTTACAATGACAGCATCTATCCCAACCATCTTCCGGTCCGCGACTTGCCATGCACAACCGCCCAACGTGTTAAGCATAGAGCCAAAGGCTGTTTTCCATCACCATATCATCTATGACATTAGCCACTCAATCTTGCTATTGGTCCCTCCATTATCACATAACCCTTGTTCATCGCAACTCCGCCCCAACTCTTCATATCCTCATATCGTGGCCTGTATTACTGCCTTAAAGGGTCTAGCAAATATCAACTGTCCTGCAACTCTATTCTCAGCCGAGCATCGACCTTACTTGCAGGGCTGCCAGGCATTGGATATTGGAATACTCCGGCCAGAATATTATCCACTCACACCTGTATCATTTCAAGGATCCCCAGTTCCCGGGGAGACGGGTCGGCTGACCACCTCGGACGCCAGCCTTCTTCCCCGCAATCGTGCACTAAAGACTGGACCAGAAAGTTGCTAATCCAGGCTTAGCCTTATCACTAACCGGGTCTCTACAACATGACTTAAGCCCAGCAATGTCAGTAAAGTGCCATGAATGGCTCAAGCCCTATCAAACTACCCAATCCGGACTAACACCCAATCGGCTTCCCCGAAGTCATGTGGTCATGCTTCGGCTGTTCAGGTATTAAAGAACTTGACTGTGTGTTAAGAAGAGACTCCGGAGAACTCTTCTGCTTCGCTCTTCAACTCATCGCTACTACCCCAAGTTGTACGACATGTCTTCTATCAGTAAAAGCAACCTAAAGGGGGCGCCGCTCTTAAAAACCGAAAGCTCCTCGGGAGGAGTAGTATAAGATGTTCAACTTAGGCCCGCGCCTCAGCTACGACAAAATCGATCCTTCATTTCTATTCTCAGCATAGCACTTGCAATAACTGCGGTCCCATTTGGTGTCGGCAGTCCGTTGATGTCAACAGTATATAGCGGCGGTCAACTCTCTCTGTTTGTTGATGTCTTAGTTGTTGTCATTCTTCAAAGCACTGTGGCCATGTCTCTTGGAGAGCTCGCTTCCCGCTACCCAACCTCTTCAGGAGTCTACTACTGGTTATACCGACTCATGGATGAGAAGCACTACTAAAATGCCATGGCTTACTTCATTAGATGGGTGTGGCTTATCGGCAACTGGACCATTGCGCTCTCTGTCAACTTTAGCTTCGCGTCTCTTATTATCGCCACGGCTTCAATATACAATCCAGAGTGGACTGCTTCCATAAATGAAATACTCTTCGTCTTTTTCAGGATATGCGTTATAATCTTCCTCATCTATGCCGTCGCCGATCGAGCCCTGCCTTTAGTCGATACTGCGGCAGCTCTTTGGAGCATCATCACAGTTATTGCTATCCTCCTTGCCTTAAGCATTACTGCAAAAGCTAGTAGACACTCAGCATCTTACGGTCTTACTTATTATGATAGCAGTCTTTCTAGCTGGGGCCATGGGTTCTCCTTTTTCATCGGCCTTCTACTACCTGCTTATATACTTTCAGCTATAGGCATGGTCATATCTATAGCCGAGGAGTGTTCAAGTCCAGAAATCGAGGTGCCCCATGGCATCAGCCTTTGTGTATCAATCGGAGGTGTCGTCATGCTCGTTTTTATTCTTCTAATCTGCTTTATGCTTCCGGCACTGGAGGACATTCTTATAGCGCCATACGGTCAGGCCTTGCCGTATATCCTAGCGACTGTCACTAGTTCTAAGCCTTTGACCCTCGTTCTGCTGATCATAGTTCTCCTAGTAACTTTATTTTGCTCCATAAGTATTACAACTACTGCCTCAAGATGTATATAGGCGCTGTCGTGGGGTGACGTACTGCCCTTCTCGAGAATTTGGTCTCGAACAATCTTCGATCAGCCCATCTATACTCTAGCACTCGTCACAGTCTTGCAGATGCTCTTAGGCTACATTAACCTCAGGAGTACTAGCGCTTTTACAGCTTTTATCTCTATAGACGTGATCGCTCTAGCGCTTGCGTATCTAATTCCGATCAGCATCAGCTTAGTCCTCAGTCAAACGGAGGTTTCTAAAGCTCGATAGACCTTAGGTCGAAGGCTTGGCATAATGGCGAACTCTGTTGCTATTTGTTGGATTCTATTCCAGCTTGTTCTTTTTAATATGCCTGCTTCTTTACCTATAATATCTATTTTAATGAATTATATATCGGTCATGCTTATTGGCTTCCTGTTCTTATGCGCTATATACTACTTTGCGTGGGGTAGGAAGAGTAAGTTGAGCCTGACTCCTTCTAGCGTTGCTATGCATAGCTCACAAATTTACAGACGTTCAGGGACTGAATGATGATATTACAATTATTATGTATTGATGGGTAGGGGACATTTTCCTAGAGTTTATATAGCCCAGCTTTTAATATAAGTAAGTTAATACTGATTTTGCCCTCTATGCACTTCTTTTCCCTTTAGATTTCCCAACTCTTGAAATTGCACTCGTAATTCTTGCCCAGACGCAGCATATTGCCACTAAGTCCGTAGTCTAATTGCTAAAAGCCCCACGTAGATACATGGGACTCGGATGGCGATATGGTCTCGTGGAGTGGCTGCAGTGGCTAGCATATCTCGACTGTTAACGACGTTACACCTACGTCGAGGCCAAGAAGGCTCTATTCCCTAGATGCTCTACGTGGACAAGTATGGAGCCTATACCTTTGTCTACAGCTGATGATACGGTGTTCCTGGCCCCTTTGACCAGAGGGAACCTGGTTGAGTACGATAGCAGTACCGAGGCTCTACGCTTCATTGCCAAGTGTCACGCTTACGCCTGTACCTAATCTATTACATTGTTATAGTCAAATCCGCTTGATTCATTCACTGGGCCGTCTTTCAAAAGTAGGTTGTCACAACAAGTAATGGGGATCAGAAGTGGAAAGAAGCTCTCGATTTCTATGTAATGAGGGTCTCACGGGTCGGTCTTATAGACCCTGCCGCAGTCAGAGGCTGGCCTGGGGCCGAAGGTTCCGAGGGGTCCGTTGGTCAGTCCCGAAGCCCGGTTCCGGGGGTCCGGCCTACTCGGACCCTGTCAGGGTCCCCGGCAGCAACCTTGAAATCTGATCCTAGGGCCGGAATGTTGTAATGCCGGTCTTTAAGATCATCCTAGGGTTTGACATAGGTGGAAGTCAGCAAAGATAGAGGAAAGTAGACAGTCATTCTTTGCAAGAGGCTATACAAGCTCGTTTCCAAGTCTCAGTTCATAAATTGGCCGTATAGCATCTGCACTCGATTCGTAGGGATGGGCACGTGCATAATACACATGTGTATTAAGCTGCATTTTATTATAATGAAGCAGCATTTTATTCCTAATAAAAAGCGCGCTTTTTATTGCAATATAAACTACCCATATATGAAGCTACCTAAGGGTCATATAATACAAATAACCAAGCCAAATTAGGTCAATTTTTCCCTCGTTCCTTCGCTCTCTGACCCATCTTGGACCTCAAATGTGTCCACAACTGTCTCTTCTTCATCGGAGGCGGGTTGGTGAGTGAACTCGCCGATAACAGCCTCAACTTCCAGACTTGATGCGCAATGGATTTCCATATACGTATCTTCGAGAGTAAGCCAACCGTCTTCTGCCAAATCTTCCCAGCTGACCACCGTAGAATCAACCTCATTGTGATGATCAAGAGGTTGATTCTGAGACTGCGTTAGCCTCTCTGGCACCCTTTCGTTCATGTAGATGAACGCCTCAGTGCCGTGTATCGTGCACTTGACTGCTGAAGTTGACAGGTCTGCGGAAGCAAGGACAAGGTCGACTGTTGTCTCGAAGTCTCCACCGCTCCACGTCTTTGTCCCTCTAGGAAGCAGGCTCGTGAGATCGAGCTCGCTCATGAGGTCGATGATCTGATCCGCTTCACCTTGCCTCGTTAAGGACACTTCGTCTCCTCCCCATAACTGGTCGTGCCGATTGAAGTCTCCGACGACTATCACATCCACCAACCTACCAGCTTGTCCTCTTGCGTCTGAGATGACCTGTCGCAAAGCGTTGCAGGCGTCCTGTAAGCCTGGGCGTCTCCCCCTGGTACGTAAACGGAAACGACCAGAGCCAACCGCTCAGGGAGTTGCAAGATGGCTGCCGTCATACCCGCCGTCTCTATCGGTATCTGCTCCGCCTCCACGTCCTTATTCACCCACAGCATGCTTCGGATCGGCCATCTGCCCTCCTTCCAAACTGTAGGAACCATCTTAACCCACCTGGGGTGCGCCATAGGGACTGTTAGTAGCTTGCCGTCCTTTAGGTGTGCCTGGGGCTCTTGAATCGCTATTACCGCGTGATCTCGAAGTTGCTTATCGTTCATGAGGCTCTCGTGTACCATATCCTGTTTTCTCGCATTCAGTTGAATTACCTGGAACATCTTACTCATGCCGCCTAGGGTGAAGTTTCAGGCAATTTCTGCTGAATGACTCATGCGGTCCGCTGCAAAGAGCACACTTGGGTATCTGCGCCTGACACTCACTGTGACGGTGGCCCTCGGTAGCGCACCTTGCACATACACGATTCTTGCTGCACGAGAATGCTTTGTGGCCGAGTTCTTGGCAGTTATAGCATTGTTCCGGTCCGGTGATCTGCTCGAATACACTCGTATATGCTGATTCACCCGCCACAAGAAAGTAGTGTTCCTGTAGTAGTCTCCTAGCATCGCTGCTTTTAGTAAGATATACCACCATGGACCCATGTGTCTTAGGGTTGACCTTTCGGCTCAGCCAGGCCACCTTGGCCATCTGAACTTCGTTCTCCTGGCTCAAAGTTTCCATTGCTCTGGGGAGGACCTTGAATTCCTGGTCAAAAACGGCCATCCGATTCATGCTATCAACTTTGATAGGGTACAGTTGGTCGCGGAGAACTCTGGCACCTGGAGCTTTCCTGGCTTCGAGAATGGTCTTAATCTTTTGCATTTCTTCTTCGTTCCTACCAATGATCCTGAGGCGGTTGGCGTTCCGTCCATCTCTGGTCACTGCGACGCATCGCCAGTGAGGTTCATCACTCGACGCTCGCATTTCCTGCTCAACGGTCTTGCGGATCATTGTCGGTGTAGCGTCTCCGATGTGGTCCTCGGGCACCCTGGATGTATCCACTGTGCAGAACACCGGTTCTGGAGTTGCCGATCGGGCCGCCGATGAGGATTGGGTGGACATGGTAGCGGGTGTCATTCTGGCTGCGTCTGCATACGTCTGACCCAGGGATCGTGGCGTCTCGGTCTTGTTCAGTGTATCTAGCTGTAGTTGAGCCTGCTCCAGTTCGCCGCAAACCTGGGTGAGCTGGTCTCGGACTTGCGACAGTTCTTGTGCCATCTGGGCCGTGGCCCTGGTCACTTCCTCGGCCATGCGATCTCTGAGCTTGGTGAACTCGAGCTGAAAGTCAGCCTTCATCAACTCGATTTTCTTGTTGAAGTCCTGCTCCAGGAGTTGCTTCAGGCTCTGGACTGCCTCGACCATGCCACCGGCTGCTTTGGGGGTAGTCATTTTCCGGGCTCGGGTTTGTCCCAGAGCTCCCTCGCTGCTCTCACCTTCCTCCTGCCATTCCATATTACCATTCTGCTGCTCCATCTCCAGCACCTTCGTCGTTCTGACTCTCTTTCGCTGGGGGCGATGATATCCCCCGCCCGAAACATCCGGTTCGCGTCCCATGACGATGATGACGTCTGAAGCGGGGTTCGCAACACCAGACATCCGCCAAAGGCCTGAATCTCCGCCAGACGATTGCCAGGTCTTTCAAAAGTTATAGAAAAGATAATAAGAGTTTTCGGATTGGTACTTGCTCCTCTCTGGGGGATCACTGGTAACTGCACGAAACAGTCGGAGTCCCCTCCAAGTACCGGTTCCCGTCCGGCATAACAATCCCTCCTACCTTCCGCGATAATGCTACCCTATAGCATGGAGGAGGGATGAAGATATACGCTAAGCCAAAAGAGGCAACGTCCGTATTTTCTTTCCTATTCCAGTTAAAATGCGTGACTCTAATTGGCTACGAAGTGTATTATATAATCGATAATTTATATCAAGCGGATTCAATCGAAGAGCTTTGGAAGATTGATTGATTGATACGGAGACCTGAGCTCGACTTGATTGAAACTAGACTTCCTTGATTGGTATGGATTGATTGGAGGGCAGCGCTGTGTAAAATATCCTGGATGGGGAAGACGGAAAAAACACACGAGCGCTTGTACTCCTTGACGTTGCATATGTGCCAAGGTTCCATACGAACATCGTCAGTGATAGGAGACTTGCGGGGAAAGGGTTAGCATTGCGGAGTCGACAACACGCTTCGAGTAGGAACCTATGGGGATAACGATATCCTCTGTCGGCTTACCGACCACTACGACCTCGATGTAGTCGAATACAAGCCCATTTCCCGCCCCTACTACTTGCTCCCGCAATCACCCATCTCAGTGTTCAACGCCTTCCAAAACGTATTCTCCTCTTTCCAAGCGGACGACGCCAAGCCAAAGCGACAGAAAACGGCGATCTCAAGGGTTCCACTTCCGCCTCGACAGGACACTGCCGAACTATGGCATCTTCGCGCTTGCCACGCAGGGCCACAAGCGCTAGAACAACTCGTCTTACAGACGAAGGGAGTGCGGATCAAGTGGTAAGTATGCTGACGAGCGCTACAAAACAGTGGCTGACCATAGCCCTAAGAAGTGTTCGCGAAGGGGCCAGATCTAACAAGGTCTAAGCGCTACCCCGTGGTGGGCGAAAAAAAAAAGCTTTTGCCAAGTTCGCCGATATCTTCTCAAGGTTGACATCTTAGCCAGCAAGTTTCGATCCCATATCGCTCGAGGAATGGGGGAAGATCGTCTCGGCTCGAGTGGGTAGCGGATTTGAGGAAGACATCAAGCAAATGATTGAATGGATTGCTGCGGCCCCGGTCGAGAAGGTCTAGTACGGCACAAGTGATGCATCTGAAGATTTATCATACGAGGACCTCGGCCTCAAAGCCTCAACTTTTGAGGACTGGATTCGCAGGACGCAATAGGAAGGACCGCCAACTGAGAGTCCATAAAGGTCGCACTATTTCAAGCTGATAGAAAGAGAAATGGAGCGCATATTGTACACATTTACTTCGTAATTCAAGTGAAACTGCAGTTTAAGCATAGAGATTAAGGAATGCCACACATGGCCAATGGGATCATGGCTTTGTGATTTGCACTCGGCAGTCGCTCTCGACCAGGGTCCACAAGAGCTCCAGAGCTTCGCTCAGGAGCTCGCGCCCTGTCAGACAATTGGCTCCGCAGGGATCACAGTTGGCATCGCGTTAATTGATGAGCATTATCTAAGGAGCAAGTGCTCCATGAGAAGCGCACGGTTCCCGTGCAGCTCTTATACAATGAAAGCTCTGCCGGTTTAGGCAGTAGCAGCTGCCTGCTAGGCAGCTGCAGCCACTGTAGGCAGGCCGGACATGCGACACGCCCCTTTCCTGGGTGTTTTTCTTTTCTTCCTTTCCTCTCCAGCCCCACGATACATACTGTACAGTACTCGTGTAGTCGCTCAGCTAGTTGCCAACACACTCAGTTGAGACCGTTACATACACATATGAAAGATTTTGCTTGTTTAGGCAGTCGTAGCTGCCTGCCGGGCAGCGATAGCCACTGGAGGCAGGTGAGTGGCCGGCCGGGCTGACACAACAGGCGCGGACGTTCGCGCCTCTATTGGCTCCCATAAATCAAACCGCTTTTATGCCATGGCAAGGTATCGTGCCGCAGTCCACTCTCTGCATCGTCGGCCCCAGATAATCATCGGCACCGTGAGCAAGCTAACGGCAATGCAGAGACAGCCAGAAAGGGTACACATGTTATACAGGCCCATCTTCGCAATCCAGGGACTCAAACACATGGCAGTGAGAGTGCCAAAGGCGTTGCGGACAAACACGACACCGATGCTTGCATCACCAATTACCTACAGGACGTGCACAGTCATTAGTTTATCCCCGGCGGCAGGGTATTACGATCGAGATCTTTTACTTACATCTCTATACGAGTCCATGAGATATATAACGCAAACATTGCCCAGGGCTATGCTTCCAAAGCCAAAGATTCCCAAGCCAACAGCGGGGATATACTATGGCATGCCCTATATAACCTATCAGCGGCCACATCTTGCAAGCCAAGAAGATTCGTGTAGCCTGCCTGTGAAACAGAGAGCCCAAACATGAAGTACCCAGCAGGTGTAATTAGAATAGTAGGCAGAGCAAGCCATAGACGCATCTCGGGCTCGTAAACTCCACCGTTTCGTCTCGCGAGCCATTGAATACTGTAATCGGACAACTGCCTACTGAAGAAACCGCCTAGAATGGAGCTGATGAAGGTGGGAATGTTGAGGAGCCCCACACCTGAAGAGGAGAAGTTGTATAGAGGCAAAGTGAAGTATATCGCTTGCACATTTAGCAGGATGGCAAGCCAGGCAAGCTGTGACCCGTACACCAGGGCGACAAACGCAACTCCTGGAAAGGTAAAAAGAAGGATAAAGGGCCGATAGATATGTATGAATAGCGCACTACTTCCACTACTAGCAGTGGTGAAGAGCGACATCCGTTACCAATATGATTTGAGTGGAATGTCGGCCAGCGTGTTGCTTTGTTCTATAGATAACGTGTCTGCGCTAGTGATTTTGCTTTTCCGGTCTTGCTCAATGCCATCAATGTCGTCCGGAATGTCACCTCGAACTATGGGTGTATGTACGGTCTCCTCGTAGCAAAGAGCAAACAAGAGCAGTGTCACTCCAGCTAGAATAGAGCTCCACCACCATATCCTAGATTCCAATACAACGTGTCAGCCTCGACATGTACATAGGAGGAGGAGAATGACATGGGGAGAGAGGAGGCAGGACGGAATGATCTCGCGTTTGCTTACCAGCGCCAGCCTTGTGAAGCGGCAGAGTAACCAGCTGCAACAGGCGCCAGGTAAGTACCGGTGCATATCATGATGGTGAGAATGTTTGTCCGCGAGCCGCGCTGGTGCACGAAGAACAAGTCGGCTATCGTCAGAGCGCAAATTGTCTCAGTGATTGAGCCTGCCAACCCGGAGACTATGTTGAACCCGTATAAGTCGCCAAGGGTCCGCATACGCGCCTGCCGGATGGACGTCACTACCATGATGACAATGCTGAGGAGATAAACGGGACGCCGACCGAACTTGAATGCAAAGGGGATGAATATAATACCGCCAATTGCTAAGCCAGCAGTGGAGACGGCAAAGGATTGATTGAGTTCTTCCTACGAAAAGCCAAGCTCTTCGTGGATTTGGCCATAGACAACCGTGCCAATATCGATGATGGCATAGACAATTAAAGCATAGAAGCAAACAAGGGCGAAATTGGCATTTTTTCGCGAGCGCGACCAGTTCAGCGGTTCATTTGGGTCATCGCTCGGGACCGGTTGTAAAATGACCTGCCTGTGTTGTCGCTGGTTAGTGACTGTTCCACTGTAAGGCAATGGGCAGGATGGTTTAGGAGGATGCCTCACTTACGGTCTTCTAGCTGCATGGTGCCTGGCGGGAACGGCCTTGTGTCGGATCTCTCTATATCGACGCTGAGGGGCATGGCGACGTGCTGGAAGATCTCCTGATGATGTTAGGTAAATAATGAGAATAATATAGTTGGGTTTGGCAATAGGATGGAGGCATTTCCTTATGACGCTCCCGTTTAAAAGCGTGTAGATACGTGGTGGTTTATATATTAATGCGCGGGATGACTCATCTCTACACGGGCTCTTGGACTCCACTTCCCTTACAGATGGGTCTGACCATGTCTAGGGACTGGTGTTTTAGCGTGGCGGGAGGCTTATTCAGTCCTAGCGTAGGACGCACTGCGGATGTTGCGTATTGTAGGGAAAGTGGGTATATGTGGAGATAAAGTAAGGATACTACTTTACGTGAGTCATGGCTAATATGATGCTGAGTGTGTGGAGGTTAGGGCGGCGGCTGTCCTTGTTTGGATTAGTGCGGCGGCTCTCCTTGTCTGGATTAGTAGCATTCGTGAGGCGCAAGTGTGACTTCCTCCGTCGAGACGGAAGCTGCCGTGCTATTACTATATCATCTCGCGTGCTTTGCGTACTTTCCTATGTCCTTTTTGACAAGCACGCATTACCGTTTCCCGCTGTTGTCGGGCGGTATCCATGTTTCGCTCTAGCGACGCGTGCCCCACGGGTCCGATCAAGGTTTTGTAACTTTTGTTATTAGCTCTGGTCGAGCAAGCGGCCTTATGCCAGGGGGATGAGCCGAGGTGCGAGCCAGGCTAATATCAGATAGGAACGGGTATAAATGTAACTGCTCCCCCGTGTTTCAAGTGCGACTTGTTACTATGTACTGGAAGAAGCTGCTTAGTACCCTCGTAGATCTCCAATGACGCAAGTTTGACGACCTCCAATACACTTCAGCGCAATGGCTTCCAAATTAAAGATTGCCCTAGTGCAGCTCCACTCTTACGTCTGCCACCCTCCCAACGCCCCTCAAGTACACATTAATTAATCCAGACACACAGCCAACCGACCTATCCAGCAATTTCAACCGCGCGGCCGAGTACATCCGCAACGCTGCCGAAGATGGTGCCAGTATTGCAATCCTGCCCGAGTACCACCTCGTAGGGTTTTGCGAATAACTGCAGGATCCCGAGGCAGCCACACGGCAATCCGCCGAGTACCTGAAGCGCTACCAAACGCTGGCAAAGGAGCTGCATATCGGCATTGTCCCTGGGACGGTGTTCGAGCCCAAGACGCAGGGTGGAGTTGCCAGCGACCACACAGGGCCACTGGCAAATGTAGCATACTTCATAGGCTCAGACGGAGAGCTGCTTGGACGTTACCAGAAGAAGAATCTGTGGCATCCCGAGCGGCCTCATATCGCCGCTGATACCGAGTCCCCGCACCGTGCATTCAACACGCCGTGGGGGAGAGTGGGTCTACTCGTGTGCTGGGATATAGCTTTCCCGGAGGCCTTTCGCGCTCTCATCGCCGAAGGGGCGCGCATCGTCATCTGCCTATCATACTGGGTGGCCGGTGACGGCGGTGAGGGCCGTCGATTCAACAGCTCATGTGAGGCGCTGTTTCTACAGAACGTATGTGTGGCGCGAGCATTTGAGAACGCCTGCGCCGTCGTCTTTATGAATGCCGCTACTCCACTGGGAAGCACCGACGGCAAGGATCTTCTTGGCAAGGAGTACGTTGGGCAAAGCCAAGTGGCGATGCTGTTTCAGGGTTCCTAGGGTACGCTTGGTGCTGCCGAGGGTTTGAGTGTCGTCGAGATAGAAATGGAAGCTCTGGATGTGGCAGAGGACGTTTATAAAGTTCGGCAGGATATGGCAACGGCTGGTTGGCACTATCCACTTGCGTACGAGACTAAGAAAATGGCTATAAAATGATATGCGCTGGCTAATAACTGGCTCAACCAGGGTGGCGATCAATTCAATCCACTTACGCCTCCGGTGGACAAAAGATCAATATGTGAACCGTGCGAGAGTGCACGTGCTATAAAACAGACCGTGCCACCCCTGACTCAACTCAATCGACGCCCCAGATTGAATTGATCGCCACCCTGGGCTTAACTGAGCCACTTAGGTATTGGTCATATGTAACGACATCCACATGCAGGCAACTTGTCGATTTCTGGTTGCGCAAAAACTGTCTACTAGGGGGGTCTCGTCATTTCACTTCAGCTCAACCCCCCGTTCGTCCCTCACGGGGGGGTCGTTGACTAAACAAAAGTCCGATGACTCAACAAATACCTAGAAAATAGGTGTGTGCACTAGTAAAATTATGTACCTACGTTTAATCAGATAACTCGTTACATGCAAAACACCTATGTTTTGGGTACGTGTGACTGCTATCCCTTTGACCGATGTAAGGCAACACCTTGGCTTGGCGCCCCACACCCCCCCCTGCCGGGCCGCGGTACAAGGGAGTGACCCAGAGCGCGTTCAGAAACAACACCACCTATTTCCTCATACAACGCGTTATCTGTATCCCCATGGATTCCCAACTGCCCCCCAGCCAGGCAGTCAACATATACGATGACAATAGCTTCATCCGCGTTGACTATCATAGCCGCCGTGAACGCCCCGAGGATAATACGTGCCGACCAATTGAAAATCCGGTCCCGGATCGCGGTTACAACTTCGAACCAGTTGACCTTCCAAGCCGGGTCCCTAGGATAGCAGCTCTGCCCCAGCAGCCGCTGTTGCTTTTCCAGGAATTTATACCTGTTTCCCTAGTAGAAACATGGGTCGGCTACACGAATAGCTGGGTCAGTCACCTATTGCAACAGCACGAAGCCGGTGTCCGCACAGTAAAGCCAAAGTCGCGGCTATTGACCTGGAAGCCGCTCTCTGTTCCAGAATTCTACATATGGCTTGCAATTGTCATTTATATGCAAATTAACATAGAACCAGCCATTGAAGACTATTGGAAGGTTTCTAAGCCTGAGGACTGGGAAGCAGACCACCCAGTGACTAAGGTCATGAGTTGTAACCGCTTTGAACACATATCTCGGCATCTTCGTCTCTTTAACTTCACAACCATCGATAAGGGCCCTGATGTAACCTTCTACGGTCAGACCTATAGCCGGGTCAACACATGGTCTGACCACATACAGCATACGTCTGTCAACCTCTTCAACCCGGGCACATCTCTCGCTGTAGATGAGTGCATGGTCCGCTTCCTAGGCCGGTCTCGTGATATAACAACGGTCCCTAATAAGCCTACGCCAACGGGCTTCAAAGTGTGGGCTGTGGCCCAACAGGGCTATTTCCTGCGGTGGATTTGGCACAGGCCGGGCCGGAAGTTCGGGCCCGTAGGGGTCCGGCCGGCTCGACGGCCGCGGCAAGGGACACAGCTACGGCGGAGCCGGAGGCAGATACAACAGAGGAAGACGCTTTATCTGAACCCGACCCAAGCCGTGGTTGTTGCCTTAGTAAATCAGCTGCCAGCTTCCAGATACCACGTATTTCTCGATAACCTTTTCTCTTCCAACGACCTCTTTCTTCGGCTACGGCAGCTAGGCCACGCGGCCACAGGCACAGCCCGCCGTAACGCCGGCTTACATGAATCCCTCGTCGAGCTCAAAGCTGCAGATAACACAGCTAAAGGCAGCATTCCTTTCAATGAGCTAAGAGCCGTCCCTACACCAGATAATAAGGTCGGTCACGAAGACATAATTGCGCTGTATTCCCTACTAATTTGTCTTCCGTTAGGTTAATCAGATCGTGTGGAAAGATAACGCCCTCGTCATGTTCTTAACAACCTTATTTACGGGCGATGAAAGAAGTGGCTGCAAGAGAAAGAAGCCGACAGGGGACCAAATGCAGTCACGGCCGATACAGCGTTATTTTAGTGACGAGCCCGTCAAGCTGCTTTCTATCCCGTCTATCGCTGCTGCTTACAACCTTGAGATGAACGCCGTAGACCGCGGTGACCAACTGCGGTCTTATTGGGGCTCCAAGCGCCGTGTGTAGGGGCGGCTGGAAGGCCCTCGCTTGGGACTTTCTATTAGAAATAGCCCTTGTGAATAGCTTCATTTTACAAAAGCGAGGGCAGCCTCTGTGGAAGCCGGAGCCTGGCCAAAAACACTACGGGGGGCTTCTCCTAAATGGTGGCTGCGTGTTCATATTTGTCAAATTCCATTGATTATGCCGGCTTGGAGGATTGAGCCTGGCGGGGATTTTCGGCATTATAGATAAGCACTGACCCCTTCCCCAAGGATCTCCCACATTCTGCAAAGTGGACGAAGCACATGCACATCTGGACGATAAGCTAAGATGATTATTGGAGTAAGGCGGCCCATTCCCTGTGGCTCTTTTCTTGCTGCGACCCTGCTCCGCTTTTTCCCCGGATTCGCCTATCGGCCCGCGGCCCGGGAAAATAAGCACCATTGTTAAGAGCCTTTATTGTGTGAGGCGTCTGATTGGGTGTATGCATGTTCTTGATTGCGTCAGATCCCCGCTCTGAGTCCCTCTACATCCTTTATGCAGAAGCAGCTAAAAGGATATTGCTATAGCAGTCACACACCATGTACACGCCCAGGTACCTAAATACACATCGTGACAGTACTCGCCAACCCGTTATGACAACTGTTCGATTGACCCCTCGTGTGGCGGCATAAGATCCGAATTTGCATAAACCTCTGATACACAGATATCCTAGCCTTAGTCAGATGACTAGAAAACCTCTCTCAAGAAAAGAGGGGGCCGGAGGCATTCTTGATCAATAGAATCATCGTCTTTGGGCTCCACATCGTATTGATCCCTATCAACCTGATCGAATTGACCGTATCGGATCCATCAGGATCCAACAACAACCCAAAAATTTCAGCCCGGAACGCTAGCTTGGTCTGGCTAGCAGCAATATCGAGAGTAAGGATATAGATCTTAGCTGGCCGGCTACCTTCGCAGTCTTTGTTTGCATTCGATTGGCCACTGGGAATGCAGGCCAGCTGTCCTGCGTCCCTAATCTGCGAAGTCCGCGGAGAAGTCGGGCGAGTTAGCTCCGCCCCGCCAGCAATTTGCTGATTTTGTCAAACCATATCGACATAAGAGCTTCCAAGCATACCAAGGAAGCAACCTGCTTACTTCCAAGCCTGCCAAGTATTCATAACTCTGCAATACGCCTTTCCCATCATAGTTAGCTACATCAAGTACGCATATTAGCACTCTATTACACTTTCCACAGCTTCCACTAGAGATGAGAGCCTTAACTTCATATCATAAGCTCACGTAGGGATATTTAATATAAATGCATCCTTTATAGAGTTATTCTACTTCAAACTCACAACATTTCTACTTATCACCTCTCTCTTATACAATACAATTTCCAACCATGCCCTACACACCTCCTAGCTCCATCAAACCATTTACACTTGCCATTCTAAATGAGGATTATGTTAAGTTTACGCAGCTCCTAGAACTATCCTATATCAGTCCTCTGACCTATGAAGCCTCTAAATAAAACAAACCTAAGTTTAGTATTACGCATAAGTAGATCACTAAAATAAAAGACTATTAGCTTTATAAGTATAACTGGCGAGCTTAAGAAAAGCATATCAACTCATTTCCTAATTATACTATTGAAATAGAAGGCCTTACTATTTACTTTATAGCCTTATTTTCTAAAAAGAAAGATGCCATCTCTATCACTTTACTCCACAGCTAGCCAGGCAGCTTCATTGAGTTTCTACCTATAGCTAGTCTATTAAGAGAGAAATATTCACCAAAAGACCTGCCATATTATATCATCATTCCATCAGTTCCAGGATATACACTCAGCAGCGGAGGCCCTCTTAACAAAGAATGGCACATGCCAGATTCAGCCCAGGTCTTATATACATTAATGCTAGAGCTGGGTTTCAAGTGGTACATTGCGCATAGTGGAGATATGGGCAGTTTCCTTACAATAACCATAACAGTTAACTATAAGCAATATATCGCTTTACATTATAAGTCGTCTGATATTATTCAACTAGAAAGAATAAAGCACTAAAAAATTCTCACAGTAAACTTCTTCCCCTCCTTCTCCATCCCCAAAGAGGGTTCAAACAGGAAGGAGTTATCCAACTTTAAGAAGAAAGTTATAGAAAGGGCTACATTATAGGCATGGGAAGGTAATAGCTATACTATCGAACACAGTACTCACCTAGCGACGATTGCATTTACTATCAATTCAAATTCACTCTCCCTTTTAGTATAGTAAGCTATTTCTAGAGGTTCTCCTTTAATCGCTTTAGCATTTACTAATAACGTACTTGATAAGCGAGTGCAACAAACAAGGGAGTGCAACACTTTAGGATTTCTTAGTATTTACACTTTAAAATCTAATTTCTTTAAAAATTTCTCTAAAATTTAAAATAAACTTAAAATAGCTGCAACTTTAATATAAGATTTATTATAAATAAAATATTAAATATAAAATTTTTATAGATTTTTAAAAAAAGTTCTTTATAAGCTTAATTAAAAAAACCTTATTCGCACTGTACAATTAGCTACATTTATATAAAGGACCTTTTTTAGAAATCTAAAAGAAATACTATATAGTTTTCTTTTTAGTTAAATATATAAAACTAATTTCTTTATATTTTTATACATTATATAGCCTGTTTTGGAAAATTTAAAGTTTGCTCTTTTAGCTGTACAGTATAAGTGTTGCACTCACTTATTTGTTGCACTCGCTTATCAAGTACGTTACCTACTTAAGGATCGGTGAAAAGTTTCTAAAGTAGTCAGACTAGACTCCCTCTCTCAATGAAATTCTAACTAACATCTCACTCTACTGGTTTATAAACAGTTTCTCACGCTCCATCTACCCTTATCAGGTAAGTTTTAACAAATCCGCCAAACCTTTACCGGACTTTCCCTATATCATTAAACCTCTTAGGTTCTCCTAGTTCATGGCTGAAATAATGCCCAGTTTTCAAAGTGCGATTGTAAAGTAAGGGAATTTGGTATTTCATCGAAAACATAATAAAGGTGGCCATTTTGCAGCTATAGATAGACCAATGGACATGTTACAGGACATTGAAGATTTTATATACCTTGTGTAGCAGGCATAGTATTGCTATTGTTAGATTTCAGCTTGCATTTACAGTAAGTAGTGTTTGTATTAACAGTGAGTTAAATGCCTGAAGAAGTCGACGACTTTATTTGTGAGGTGGTGAATCTACAAGAGGTGAGTTGGTTCACGGTGAGCGCATAGAGTAGCCAAGGTTGAGTTGACCGCAAGGCTGCGGGGGCCGCTTGCCAAGACCTTACATAGCCACAGGTGTAACAAGCACAAGCCTGCTTAGCGGCCCCTGTAAGTAGATTACGATGTGATGATTAGGTTATGGAGCCGCATTGCACTAGCCAGATTTAGTAATTGCTCCGATCAGAGGTACCAATCAGGGTGGCGACCCTGCATGAATTTGCGCGCGACAGCAGACATACGGCCAATGATGACTTGACAGCATGTTGGCAAAGTTCTAAGGCTGAGATAAAACCCTTCAATAAGTATTAAGAGTCGTAAAAGCTTGACGGTGATGCTGTTGGGAAGGAAGTCTACTACGCCACAAAAAGAGCCTATGCGCGAATTCAGCGCGAGAGCAATAACGCGAACGTAATTTTAGACGCGAGGGCATCTGAATGTTTGGCTATAGTACAGAATTGTAGGGAATATTAATGTATGTACAGAGTCTGCGTGCCTCAAGGTCAAAGTAAGTCAGACCACCCCTTAGCTGACCGACCCCTTAGCTGAACACTTTTCCCTACCAAAATCGGTTAAAATGGTATTATGTATTTAATTATAGGAAATAGCTAAAATAGTAATAAAAATATATTTAGCATTTAAAAAAGCTATTTAAAGCTATTATTGTCAGATACGTCAGAGGTACATATCACATCTATCAATTGATGAGACTATGGCCCGGTGTTAACTGCTGAGACTGCGGCCCGGTCTCAAAGGCCCGGATCTCTAGCAAACCGGTCTCGAAGTGTAACGGTTGTGCTAGACCGCTATACCAGGGGGCAAAAGATTGGTTAATGATCGCTGTGGTGGCAATCATCTAGGCACGTTACTGCACTATAAGGCCTCTATCGCTGTTCGGTGAACCAGGCCGTAACACGAAGGCCAGGACTCCTCAGATCCGGTTTTAAGGAAACTTTATTGCTGCTTCTATGATGATAAGAGCATCTCTGTATATAAAGGCCACTGCGAGCCCTCTGTTAGTTAAGGGGAGAGAGAACAGATCACAATTCACTCTAAGATCTGACAATTATAAGCTTTTTTTTATAGTTAAATAAGTTATTTATATATATTTTTAAAGTGGAAGTTGAAAAAAGTTAAATGTTAAGGTTTTATATATTGTGAACGGCCTCTAGTAGCTGGATTCCAGCTATCTAGTCCAGGATGCTATTTACATCAAAGATGAAGAAGAAAGAAAGAAGTTCCTAAATGCCCCTGAGCTGTGGAACGATTCCTCATCCCTGGTGTCACGGCCTGGGTCGCCCAGCCCGCGACCCTACGTAGGGACCCACTTTCCCGGTACGGAACAAGGAACCGCCGACCGATCACCATGGGATCCACCTGGATTACCAGTGATCCGGTTCACCACCCAGTGATCCACCTAGTATATAGTCACCTGGGAAGTGCACCTCTTCTATGTGCAGCTCCCCAGCTATCAATAACAATTGGTTGCCTCAATCTACTCTGCTCGCTACGCCGCATCGTACATTGACCATTGCCTCACGTAACACTTAGACGCTCAGTAAGTGTACCCGTAGGGTCTGACTAAGTGGGCAAGCCACTTAGTAGGGCAGAAAAACTTGGAACAAGCAGAAAAACCTGGAACACCCCACTACCACAAGCTGTCGCAATTATCAGCGCTTCAATACGTAAAATCAATCAATTCATCGACACCACTTAGTCAAATAGATACCAAATTTGTTCATGATGATTTCTGCCGATACAGTTAAGCAGGTCCAAGCCAGAAAGGCCGCCCGAGCGATACTGCACAGCCGAGGCTACAATGAACGACTTCGGGGCATCAAAAAACCCCTCACTCTTCGTGCCGCCGCAGGCATCTACACTGTCAGTACGAGTGAAATTCACAGGCAGCTGAAGAAGCTGGAAAGCGGCTCTTTCGATACATCCCGGCCTCAAGGCCGTCCGCGCTCGTTGACGCCCGCCGAAGATGAAGCTATCGTGGCATACGTTATATGGATGGAACGCGCCGGGTTTCCTGCCTCCAAGCCGCAGGTTGAGGAAGCTGCGAATAGCTTCCGGCTTCAAAGAGACCCGGAATCGATTCCTATTTCACGAGCCTGGTATCCCCAGTTTCGCAAAGACCACCCGGAGCTCCGTAGCACGTTTCTCAAGGCGGTTGAGAAGTCCCGGAAGTCATTTGAATCGTCGGATATCGCTGATATCACCACCTTCTACAAAGACCTCGAAGACCTCATAAAATCCCACAGAATTGGCGCCTCAGAGACTTGGAATGAAGACGAAGCCGGTCTCCGACTTGGCTGCCTTCGAGAGACTATACAGGTCCTCGTGGTGCGTACAACGCGGGCCACCCGCCCTGAAGTCCTGGATCCAGCTAACCGTGAATCCTGCACTCTCATCGGAGCAGGAAACGCGGTAGGAGACTCTATTCCTCCCTGGCTTATCTTCAAGTCTTTTCCCACGGAAAACTTCGCCTCCATTGAAGCTGATGATAATATGCGGTTCGTACAGACAGATAGCGCATTCAGCAATGCTGAAGTTACATTTGACTGGCTTCACGAATTCAACCGGGTTTCCTGGACAAAGTCAGCACAAGCTACGAGACTTGGGGTCACTCTGAATGACTGGTTTGGATGTGATGAGTGGAAGTGCGTCGACGGCGTTGCTGGAGTTGAAGTTAATGAGCCGCCTAATCATCATACTGACGATGAGAAGATATGGCGGCTTCTGATCATTGACGGCTTCACAGGGCACTCATCCTTCAAATTTGTCGAATATTGCATCCAATTCGACATCCTGATCGTGATGCTACCGCCGCATTCAACCCACATCATGCAGCCGATGGATGTTGGTGTATTTCAGCCGTTAAAGCATGCACACCAAGCAGCTATTCGGAAGTCTCTTCAGGAAGGCAACCTGGCCTTCAACCGCATCGATTTCGTCTCTGCCTTCCAAAAGATCTTTAATACCGGCTTCAGTAAGCACAATATCATCTCAGGGTTCCAAAAAACCGGCCTCTTCCCGCCAAATAACGTACCGGTTATCACGAAGTTGGTGCTGGCACAGAGAAAGCAGCGTGAGGCCGTCAACCCTGCCTTCGAGTCACTTCTCCCTGCAGAAACGCGATTCCAAGGAGCCTCAGATACTATACAGCATCTTGATACTAAATACAGTGAATTGCTGAGCTCGCCGTCACGTGCCGCGCTACAGCAAGTCTGCTCGGTTGTTCACGAAGCTGCGATTCTCAATGCCAAAGTTGCTGCTTTCTGCCTCAACCGCACACAACGCATCGACCGCTTATCACGAGTCCGTCGCCGCGGCAAGTCAGTCAAGCCCCAGGGCCGCTTTATCACAAGCTCGAGTCTTGCTGAGATTCGGCAACAACAGGAAGAGTCCCTCCAAGTTGAGGCTGAAAAGAGTCACCGCCGTGAGCTACGAGGCCACCGAACCACCCTCAAGAAAGAGATGGATAAGCTGAGAGAAAAATGGCGATCTTCTAATAAAGAAGTCGAAGTTAACGGCGTTATGATGAAAGTCCCTGTGTTCAAGAAGTGGCTAGAGCTAACGGGCCAAAAAGACGACTTTCTAGACATGGAAAACACCAGCCAGAAGTATCTCGACCTCCTCAGCCAACGCAATGATGGCTTCATTATTGACACTAAGCGAGATCCTCGCATTCAAGCAGCTATCCGCAAACTCAAGTATGCATCAAAACCTCTATCTGAGGCCGCAGAGCTCACCGCATTACGCCGTGACTTAGAGAGCGATGCGTCTCTTAGCTCCACCAGCCTCGGCCACTTCAACGATGAAGATAACAACAATGAGAACTCCTTTGAACCTGAAAATGATACATACGATGGAGGCGAATCCGGCGATGACGATGATATCAAAATTATCACTGAAACACAAGAATTGCGGCCGTGGGAACGATCCTCGCCGCCGGTCCCTGAGACGGAAGAAGTGGATGACGAGCAAGAAACACCATGCCCACCGCGATATATAAAACCTCACCAGTCTACGTACAAGCACATAAAAAAGGATCTTGAGACATTCCGCGACCGCCTCAGGAAGCATAATAGATTTCACGGACACGATACTATATAAATTGCGGTGGCAGGGCGGCCTCAAAGGGCAAGCAGGGCCGGCTGCACGTCTAGGCGCGGGTCGCGATTCTGGCGCAAGGGCGACTTTTTTGCGGCAATTGATGACATATTCTTTTTTGCGAGAACTTCAGCTCCTAGGATCTCTATCTTTTCTGTAGTAAAAATGCTTGAACGACTGTTAGAATGAAGTGCAGCATTAGAGGCCATTTTTCGCTGTGATTTTGGGGGGGGGGGCTCTGTTCCAGGTTTTTCTGCTTGTTCCAAGTTTTTCTGCCCTACTAAGTGGCTTGCCCACTTAGTCAGACCCTACGGGTACGCCTAACCGTTCTGCTAACATAGACCCCGGTCTATCCCTTAGGAAACCGATCTTCGCCTACCCTATACCCCGTACAGGCCAGGCTTAGACCCGACCGTTACACCTGGCACACATGAGCCTAGTACGTCTTGCAGCACAGCCACAAGGGTATAGGCCCTGGCCCATGACAGCTTAGTCCATGTTTTAAAGATTCACTTCTAACGAGCCGTTTACACCTTTCACGTTCGGTCCTGATGAGGCCTTTTGTAACTGTGTCCTTATGAGAAACTTCCACTAACATTTTAAGATACTAGCGGCAAAGCCCTAGCCCTGACTTAACCTCCGTCCTAAAGGAGTCAGAGACTCAGTGCATTCTAAAGTTTACCCTTCCAATTCAAATAGAAGATGTCCAGATACCAGACGCTTCGGCCCAAATCTAGCTCTCACTTCAGGAACATACCGCCATTTACATGTAGGATCGTTCCCGTGACGAAGTGGTTCTTCATTAACGACAAGTAGGCTTCAGCCAAGTCCTCTGGGTCTCCAATCCTGCCTGACACTGAGGCGTTCTTCAACAAAGTCCTCGCGGCCTCAAAATCCGCACTATCCTTTCCAAACTTCATGTTCTCAAACAATGAATCAAGCACTGGAGTCTGAACTGCTCCAGGGGAGACGAGGTTAGCTCTTACAGGACTCAGGTCGACTGCAAGACCCCTCGCTAGAGCATTCTTGGCCCCGCCAATGGTTGCCAGCACACTCATTCCCGGCGGTGGCTTGTCTGCAGACGCTCCGCCGGTCAAGGTAAGAGAAGAAGTATGCTCCATTTTGAGATACTTGGAAGCTACTTTGGCGAGCATAATACCTCCAGTGACTCGTGAACTGGTGGCTTCTGCGATGCGCTTTGGCGTAACTTCCTGTAGCGTGAGCGAGTGGATGCTCTCGCCCGCCGTCTCAACGACGTGATCGACAAGATCTCTTCCGCCATTGGTGACAAAATCGAAGAGTTTCGTGATGCTGGTCTCAGAGTCGTCGCCGTAGAGGTTTACTACGTGGCCTTGAATTCGATCTTTTGCATCGGGGTAGGACATTGCAAGTCTTTTAACCGCGTTGTCGACTCTTTCCTGGCTTCGACTCGCGACTACTACGCGTGCGCCAAACTCGACGCTGGCTTCCGCAACGGCGAAACCAATACCGGATGTCCCGCCAACAACGAGAACGGAATTGCCTTCGAGCTTGTTGATGTATTTCGGCGACATGTCGTATTTGAGTTGGTGTGCGGCTTGAAAGTGGCGTAAAGCAAGGGCGGCGAGGAGCTAAGAGCAATAGTATGAAGAAATTTGTTGTTCTTAGTAGTGGTAAACAGCTGCTTGGTTCGTTTGCCTTGCTCCCTGAAATTTTGTCGAGTGAGTAAATCAGAAGTATTTATAGCTGAAGGCTTGAACGCCTCAGATCGTTGGTCTAAGACTGAGTCGTGTAGCTGATGCTAAGTATCATGCTACTCGCGAACCAGCGGATACAATGTTCTCCTAACTCCGAAGCGAGCAAGCCGCCGAAATTTCGCTTGTCTCCAGTACTCCGCCGGAGATATCAGTATCACCGGACTACCATGCAGTACCCCTCCACCGGTAAGACCCCTCTACCGGTAAGCAAAAAAAAAATTCCCCATACAAAATGCATTTTTTCAACCTCATAAAGAAAACTTGACAAAATTAGCAATACCAAGCTTATTTAAGTATTCAAATTAGAATTGAATGTGTTTTAATATTTTCTTGGTCTTTTAACAGCACGGCCTGCGCGGGTCCGTACAACTAGTAACTCTTCCGCGTCCGAATTTGAACCCTCATCCTCTTCCACTCCTCCCACCTCGATCACTTCCTCAACAACCTCTGTCTCTTCAGCTGCTTGGTTTGGCTCTGAAATAGTGTCACCGGCCACTAGAGCCTCGGCTAGTGTCATGAACTTCCTATTGGGATTCGGTATCGCCTTTCTCTTGCCTCTGCTCAACCGCCCGACTTCATCTTCTAGACTGGTTACTCTTGAGCTTAGCGAGGCGATCTTGTACTCTTGCGCTTCAAAACCTTTCGATATAACAGAATACCGCCGTCGTGTTGAAGGGCTTTTGTTCTTCCCCAGATCCCTGATGTGACGGCTGGTCTTTGGCGTATTATCAGAGTCGACTTGCCCGTCTCTGTGGCCGTCTGATGCGGGCGTCGTTTCCTTCTTGTCTGGCTGGATTTCAGGATGTGTGAGCGCTTTCCGTCGAGATATCGGCCAGTTTCCAGTTACTCTCCAGCCCGAAAGGATGTTTTTCTTCGTCATACCCAGTTCCCTGGCTTTGGCATAGGCCTTGATGAAGTTGACCTTGTCCACCGGTGCAGAATCAGTCAGGCTTGTCAGTTTTTGGAGTTCTTTGCGATAGGCAGCCTTGGATGCATTGAATACGCCGTTGTCAAGTGGTTGTAGGCCGTGGGAGCAGTGAGCTGGCAGGTAACAGCAATACATGTTGTTCAAAAAGCACGTAGCCATCCACTCATCCTGGATTCACAGTCAGCGACATTTTTGATTTAGAAGGTTCGGAACAGGCAGATACCCACAGATACATGGCTTCGATGACCATCTAATATGATAAGCCTCGCGTCAGACTCATCTTCCGGTTGTGTTTGGGGAAGATAGACCTCCCTGAGCCACTTGACTGCGATATGGTTGTCTGTCCAGCCATTGTCGGACGTGATATAATACCAGTCGGCCACCTCCTTGAGCTCATCGATAGACCACTGTTGTTGAAGCTCTTTGCCTTTAAAGATAATCCCAGGCTTCAGAAGACGGCCAGTTGCAGTAATGGCTTCGAGAAAGCTAGTCCAAGCGCGGGACTGAGGGCCTTTGAGGAAGGCCTTCCTATCGGGGACGCTACTGCCGATAACTAAGGAATCCAACCCTATATTGGCAGCTGGTTAGTTATTCAAATGAGAAAAACGTCAAATACTCACCGAATCCAGCCATAATACCGCCCTCGTTAACATTAATAGTGTTCTCAGGCTTGATCCAGCCATACTCGCTCTCGCGGATATCAAAATACCAATTGACGGCGGTAGGGGTAAAACAATTGAACCTCGACGCCTCCTGACGTTTTCCTATCTTCGTCTTTATAGACGAATGCCGTTTCATGAACCTAGCTAGCCAGTGCACACCGATAGGCCTTTCCCTGCCTTGTTGTCGTAGGAGGGCAGTGACGGTGGCGCGAACTTGACTGTGGGATGGAGCATAGCCCAAGGCCTCTTGACGAAGTATCCAAGTGATTAAACTGGACTTCTGGGACTTGGATAATAGTTGAGCTGGATGGGTGATCTCAAACTTTGACGGTACACCTCTTAATCGGTCTGAAAGGGTCGTCTGAGGCACGCCGCGCTTCTGGGCGGCCTGGTTCTGGGAGAGGCTGTTATCTGTGACATCTAATATTGCTTCAATAATACCATCCTCTGTATAGGATGTTTCAGGCATTTTTGAGGCGATTAAAGAAGACTGGTGTTGATAAAGATTCTATAAGCTTTGGGGAGGACTGTTTATGGAGGAGGCATTGATGGACGTTTTACATTAGTGTCATGCAACCAAAGCGCTTGCCTGACGTAAAAGAGAGTAGCATAATATGAAACAACATGAAACTCCCATTAAGACACAACTTGTTTTATATAAACAACTCCAAATCTGGCCAAGCACCATGCAATGCAAATTGGGCATTTTGTATGGGGAATTTTTTTTTTTGCTTACCGGTGGAGGGGTACTGCATGGTAAACCTACGTCGTGTCGTTGGTGCTGAGTGTCATCCTACTAGCAAACCAGCGGATACAATGGTCTCCTAACTCCGGAGCTATTCCGCCGCAGAGCAGAGTGCGTGCTACGTCTAATAATATACTGTAAAGACACAATTTTTCAAGGACATGGTGAATTGGAGTTAGGGAGTAGGGCTGTTGTGTTGTTGCTAACTAAAGCGGCACCACCACGAAGTCCGTCCGAATCGATCCTTAGAGTCGAAGGTGACTTGTCCAGTAGCCAGCAGCACTTTGACCATCTCTGTGCGACAATTTCGTACAGCTATTGATAAATTGGGATAGCGGTATTCCAGCATCCCCTTGCGCTACAGCCACTTACTCCGTGGAGGAAGTTGCCGACTGAGACCAAGTGCGGGAGCGCTTTTGATTTGCCGCACTTACCTTAATCCTCCTAGGTGAAGCAGTGCGCCAGGTCAACGAGAGGCTCTCTATCAGATTCAAATTGGTGACAGCTACCGATCTGGAGATTCTAGCTATACGTTGTAGGCTAACGTATGGTCCATCGTAGCCGACACATTTATCGCCGGATTGCATCCTCATAAGGTCGCAACCCTTTCCCGGTCATCCCATTGTCAGTACCTCATGTACCGAACCCCATGCTTACAAATTTGCCGCCTTAGTATATTAGCACGTACACTAGGCATAGAAAGACCATAAGCGGCCAGCCATAGCTGCTCACATCGACGCTGCTGGCTCGGTTGTTTGAAGGCTCTGGGATACTCGCACTGCTGCCTTCTGTCGCAAACCCAACATCAATCTGACCTTCTCCAACAGTCGCAGCCAACCCTCCGGAATCCTCAATAGCCCCTATTCTTGTGTAAGTGTAAGTGGTCGAGTAGTCCTCATACTACAACACGAGCGTGCGGGATCCGTAAAGCATTAGATCACCAGCCCTGATAGAGCCGGGGTCGGTTGCTGCAGTAGGAAGCGCCGTAGATAAGTCGGCATATTTTTCATTGCCGTTGAGGTCAGCATTCGCAGATTTAGGGAGAGGAGAGAGCGAAAGGCGGAAACGGTAGGATTGTCGAGGATCGAAGCGGTGAACATAGATGACCCGATCGTTAGCTGAAGGACTCCGGCGGAGCTGTTGTTCGCGGACATCTTGATTTGTTCCTGCTCTTAATTGAGGAAAATATGACTTTTGAGCTGGGGTAAGATGCTGCGCTTAGAGCATAAGGGTTCTGGTTTGGTAATGTTGAAAGTAGAATGACGGGATAATTCTTCGGGATAGGAGAATTCAAATGGCTATAGCTAGGAACATCCTCTCCCCTGCCCAAGAGCTTACAAATAGGCTTGCGAAGCTATATTGTGCCACCCGCTAGATCCGCAGTTAGTAGTTGCTTAGGCTTGTCTTAGCAGAAAAAGCGACTGATTAGCTGGGATGCCATCCAGTTGCTTTGTGGCTGAGCGTTCAGAAGCTTCTAGTTAAACTACGCTAGCGAACGTTTCTTGGCCGGATTGCTCCCGGTATGATGTAGCTGCACAAGTGTAATATTGGGTGGTGGCCACATCATAGCTAAGCATCTGAGTATTGAGGGTTTAATCTCCCGCCCCAGACTATCCTCTCGGCCTTGTCTGAGAAGCGGAGGGATTGTGATCCTGCGAACCGGTGAATCTCATCCGACGACTCTGATCCAGCACTGGTGCTCCAGCTCCTGAGACACGACTTCTCGAACAATTCTACAACGCCCACGTTGAACTGTCGGAGCAAGAAGCGGCGGCCAGTCGGTGCCCGTCACTTGCATCAAGTCGAGATTACCATTGATGGAGGCGCCACCACCTTGTTTCAGACTGAGTGTTGAAGACTACTAAGCACTTCTATGCTAACAACGAGATCCGATATCCCCTCTCAATCGTCGGGCAACTGAGCTGGAAGAGACTTAAAATACTTGCACTTTGACTCTATAAGTTCGTGTGCAGCTGTAAATGCGCATAAACCAATAACATACGCCAAAGTCTCATCCACTGTGCCAAGGCCAGCTAGTCATGAGTTAAAATGATTAGCTGTCAGCAGCTTGCATAACACTGCCACGCGTGGAGGTGTTATTTCGGCTCTATTTAAGCCAATCGCTAGGGATTCATGATTCGATCGATCAGGTACAATTAACCTTAGTCTAACGCCGGTATGTCCGGACTGGGAGCCCTTGCTGTATTTTGCCTTTCATCCCTTGACCTTGACAATGGAACGACCCAACTTCGATTCAACCGTCAATAATCACACATCTTGGCATGACGACGACTTCACGCCTGAGGGTATTGATCGACGCGCAGCATCGGTCCTACAGAGCATGCCCTCTATTTTGCATGGTAACCATGATGTAGACAACTAGAATCGCAGTAGCTATAAGATTGCTGACATGCCGCTGGGTACAGCGACATTTCACCAGGTTCACAACATCAGATCTTACAAGTCAATCACCTCTGTGTGTTCAGCCAATACCAACACCGACAGCACAGCACCATCAAGATGTTTGGAGGCCGCACTGTCGCCCTCGGCGTCATGACGCTCGTGAACGCCATGGTCGCCATGGCCCAGAATCTGTCGTTTGGAGCCGATAACTTCTACCGTAGCGAGAGCGTCCAGATCCAGCCCATCACGTTCCCGACCCAGTACCACACTAAGGTTACGGGCAACCTCTTCTACCTACGCAACCTAAGCCACAGCGTCGAGACCCCCGCTATTATCGTCGGCCACCCTATGGGCGCCGTCAAGGAGCAGAGCGCCAACCTTTACGCCACCAAGCTCGCCGAGCAGGGCTTCATCACCGTCTCCGTCGACCTCCCCCACTGGGGCGGCAGCGACGGCGAGCCTCGCAACGCTGTCTCAGCCGAATCTTATGCAGAGGCATTCAGCGCTGCCGTCAACTACCTCAGCCTCCAGAACTTTGTCGACCGTGAGCGCATCGGTGGTGTTAGTATCTGTGGCAGCGGCTCTTTCATTATTAGCGCTGCAAAGATCGACACCCGTCTCAAGGCTATTGCCACCGCTAGCATGTACGATATGGGTGCCGTCACCCGCAACGGCCTCCGAAGGTCGCAGACCCTAGCCCAGCGCAAGGAGCTTATCGACGCCGCCGTCGCCCAGCGCTGGAACGAGTCTGAAGGCGCAGAGCCTGAGTTGATCGGCGGCACTGTGGACAGGCGCGAGGACGCTACGGATGCGATCCAGCAAGAGTTCTATGACTTCTACCGCACCACCCGCGGTGAGGTTACACCTCCCGGTGCTCTGCCTAACACCACAACTCATCTAACGCGCTCGAGCCAAGTCAAGTTCCTTAACTTCTACCCCTTCAATGATATCAACACCATCTCGCCCCGTCCCCTGCTCTTCATCTCTGGCGATCAGGCTCACTCGCGCGAGTTCAGCGAGGATGCCTACAGGCGTGCTGCCGAGCCCAAGGAGCTGATCTGGGTCCCTGATGCTGGCCACGTCGATCTCTATGACCGCGTGGAGCTCATTCCCTTTGATAGACTTACCCGCTTCTTTAAGCGAAACCTGTAAAATGGCCATGTGAGGTGCGCTTGGCCATAGAGGCTTATTTGAGGAATCCTCTAGTTACATTGACTTGGCCTAGCCCCATAGGTAGGACATCAGTATAAGCCCATAGCCCTCCAAGAGATTGCCAAATAGTCACTCAAATGCATGAGCTTAACGCTCTCTCATCTATCCCAGTAAGAGTTAGATACCATCAAGTACCAAGTACGTAAAAGAAACCCAGATATTTCAAACACGCTTCAAAGCCAAGCGTAGATGGCATGTTCTGCATTGGTTGCCCTGACGCAGTCTTACAACAGGAGGTGGTGGTACTTGAAGTGTCTGGGTGTAGCAGGCGAGTGGTCAATCACATCCACGGTGGTGCGTGGGAGAGGCTGAGGCGGGTCTATCCGCACATGATGCTGCGCCACGTTACGGCACCCGATAATGCATGAGCTTGGGAAGTAGATGTACATCTATATTCTTAGTCGTGTAATCAAAGTCCAGTCAGAACAATAGTCTGATGTCAAAAGAATCAAGACTCTCCCTTGAAAAGACGCCTGTGCTTCCGTCAAGCCGACCGAAGGGAAAAAGGCTAAAGGGTGCCGAGAGTGACCCGACGATCCGACGACGTCATGAGCCCCGCCCATCATATAGTGTCAGCAGATCTCAGGCAGTTGTGGGGTTGTCACTTGGTTTATTATTATGTGGACACCACCTAATCACTTAACTAAAGCCTTAAAAAAAATCAACTCTCTCTGTAAAAACTTTTCCTAACTAGCAGCTGTTAGTACTAGCGTGGAAAACTTTTATAGGCCCACTAAATTTAGCTGCTGCAGCAGCTGGTGCCCATTTGGGTACTAATAGCGCAGTAAGGGAAGGATTGAGAGGGTTGACTTCCTTTATGTAGCAGCCACGGCCAGCTAAGATCCATATCCTTACTCTCGATATTGCTGCTAGCCAGACCAAGCTAGCGTTCCGGGCTGAAAAATTTTGGTTGCCATAACGGGTTGGCGAGTACTAAGCCTAACAGGGATAGAGGGTACGATTTAATACGCCTGTCAGCAAGTTGCATTAGCGGCTCTTTGACGTTTAATAGCTTACCACAATCCATGGGGGGCCTTCTGTCAAGCGATCGATGCAGCGCGGCGGTGGCGATCGTACGTTGGAGACAAGATGAATCCAACACCCATGAACTGGAATGTGAACAAAGACAAGGGATGGAATATTCTTCGCATATTTCTCGATTAGAGCGGCATTGGTTTCGTTGAACCACGTTACCACGCTGGAGGCACCCTGGTGCCGCCATGGTTCGTCAACCCAATCCCGAGTATTAACGAACAGGTCTTCTCAAGCATATTGTTTGGGTACATACTCGGCCTCGGAGCTTGGACCGCCTCCAAAGCCTTCATCCAGTCGAGCAAGAGCTGGCGGAGGATCCGGATGGTCACCGCCTACGTCGTATTCATCTGGGCCGAGTGGTGGTCCTGCCTCCTCATCATCCCTATGTTCTGGATGAACATGCGGAGCTACATCGCTCCGAGCTTCGAGGACTACTTTTTCACCGGTAAGTATCCCGGCACCTAATTCCTGCAGCTATTCCGTCTCCCAGAATGGGACGACGACGACCGACTGACTCCGCGTGCCAGTTGTCCTGTGGCCCACATAGATCCAGTGTCTGATGCAGATCATCATCAACTGCATCGCCCTCCTAATGCAGATGCCCGCCCACGCCACCCGCCTCAAGTGGGGTGTCTTCTTTATCGTGCTCGCCACCACCATTGGCGCCTTCTGCCTCATCCTTCGCCAATAACAAGCGCTCGGGAGGATTTGAAAGTCAGATGTGATTGTCCATAATATTAGTATGTGCACCAACATGGAGGCTAGTGAGGGGACGACCACAGGATGCGGTTATCATCATTAAGTTGATAAGTATCGGTTTCGTTTAAAACGCCGGAAATCTCCTCTACGTATTCAGACCAGCCGTCAAGACTTTGACATGTCCAGAAACGCAAGTGACTCCCGATCATTTACTAAGCCATTCATATTGTCTCGGGATGCGAAATAAATTTACAATTTCAGTTCCAATGCGCAGTACAAGGATTTCATGACCTCGACGTAATTGCATTCAGATAAAATAGACTTGTGGTTATTGGCTAAAGTTTACAGGCTGTCCGTCAAGAGCTTGTTCATCTTGGCGATGCGGGAGCAGACGCTGAGATCAATGGTTCGGTCGCCGACCGCGACAATGAGTCCGCCAACAATCTCAGGGTCGACCTGTATCAAGATATGTTAGGTTGGGGCCAAAACGGAGGTCGTGTTTGCGAAAAGCAGAATATACCTTATTGGTAACCTTGAGCTTCTTGCGGTGAAGCAACTCGCACGGACCGTTCGGCCCGAGCTTAAGAAGGAGGGCACGGAAGGAAGAACCTTTCGTTCCTCAAGGCACACTATCTCAAACGTCAGGGGACAATTGGTAGCTCCTACTATCTATCCTCTGTGCGACTACAGTTGACTTTGGGTATTTTTAGACGTTGTATCGTTTCAAGCCTTGAAATAGCTCAAACATTACCAACAAGGCCGGGGCCTTTGTCAAATAGTAATATGATTTAGGCTGGTTACTACAGGCAAGGAGATTGACGATAAGAATAGCGAATTAACACACCCGAAACTTGAAATTGTCTTTCTTAAAGGAAAGCTAGCTCCGAGGAAGACTACAGGCCGAAAGCCCGTTAAATTTGACTCCAACAAGGCTTTCCCGCACATCACAGATCATCATGACCCGCGATGAGGCCGAGAAAGCTGCCGCGAAGCCCGAGAAGCCTGCCGCCCGCAAATCGGGGAAGAAACCACAGAAAAAATAAGGAGACCATTATCTATCAATCATGGTTGAGAAATTAACCACTACTGCCTACGGTACATTCTAAAAGTGAAGCTGTGAGGGTGGCGGTGAGGGGATGTAAATCACTTCTACCGGGTCTTCCGGTGCCACCTGGATATAGAGCCATTAAGTCCGCCTAGCTAACAATCACATCTTAACGCCGTGGGATCAATACTATCTATCCTCCATGGACTTCTGTGGAAATTGGGTTGTGTAGGTGCTTAAAAATCAGTCCAGCTTGCCCCGGAGTACAACCCTCATTAGGCTACCTGCCTACTCTTGGCATGGGTTTATAATCTACCCAAGCCTTTCAGTATGGACCGGATATAGAGTCCTTAAGTCCGTTAGCACCATCGGGAAACATTCAACTTATCGCATTTCGGAAATGTCAAAATTACCGAGACGTGAATATTTATCTATTAGGAGAGAAAGGACCAGTTTAAAATCATGAAGAAGAGCTTTATTACCTATAGATCCCAAAGAACTGTTAAACTCAAACTTATCACTCTTATCCAACAAGTTTTCACTCTCTCAGGTCTATGATGGCGTCTACTATCAAGCCAGTTCTTCCCACCTCCTATAAAGCTGCCGTCATTGAAGCACCCGGCGCTCCTTTGAAAGTCATCGATGTTGATTTGAAGAAGCCCGGTCCCGGCCAAGTCCTAGTCAAGGTTCTTGCTTGTGGTGTTTGTCACTCCGATGCGGGACTTCAGCAAGGTCATTTTGGGCCACACCTTTTCCCGCGCGTCCCAGGCCACGAGATCGTCGGGGACGTTGTTGAAATTGGCGAGGGAGTCAGCCGTGTCGCAAATGGAGACCGTGTTGGAGGGGCTTGGCATGGAGGTATGGCGGATCTACTCCTATGATTGAACACCCCAGATTAATTCATGTCTTAGGTCATGACCATACTTGTCGCCAATGTCACATGGGGCTCTTTCAAATCTGCGACAATGCTGTTTCTAACGGCATCTCTCAAGACGGTGGTTATGCGGAATTCGTCTTGCTTCGTTCCGAGGCAGTTGTCAGAGTTCCCAAAGACCTAGATCCCGCTCAAGTTAGTCCTCTGCTCTGCGCTGGCGTCACAGTTTTCAATGGCATCCGTAAGATGAAGATTGAACAAGGAAGCCTTGTTGCCATTCAGGGCATTGGTGGATTAGGTCATTTGGCAATTCAGTACGCCAACAAAATGGGATACAAGGTTGCGGCTCTCAGCTCTGGTCCAGAAAAACGAGACCTTGCCTTGAAACTCGGAGCGCACGAGTTTATCGATTCCAGCCAAGTTGATCCTATCAAAGCACTCAAGGAGTTGGGTGGCGCCGCACTCATTATTGCCACAGCACCCAACCCCAAATCCATTGCTCCTCTCACGGGGGCGCTCAGGGCAGCTGGAAAGCTTTGCGTGCTCGCGCCGGCGGGCCAGCTTGAGATCAACAGCTTTGATCTGATTGCAAAAGCCGCGTCTGTTCATGGTTGGCCTAGCGGGCATGCTTTGGACTGCGAAGACGCAATCGATTTCGCACGGACGCATGGAGTAACGTGTCTTGTTGAGCGTTTCTCTCTCGATAACGCTCAAGAAGCGATGGATACAATGATTCAGAACAAGGTCAGGTTTCGAAGTGTCCTGGTTATGGGACCGAAATAGAAGATGGCCTAGCTACATTTAGAACTTGATATTGGGTTGACGCAATCAAGACTGGTTGATCCTGCTGCCTTTTGTTTTTCAGTTAAATCTGTCAGAAGGGCACAAATGTGAACGTTATTACACATATATTCCGCGATTAAGTTGAAGAGCCTGAGGTTCTGAAATTGCGACATGGTCAACTCAACCTAACACCATGAAGATTACTTTTCGCCACCTACCTGTATACACTATATTTTGGAATGGAAATTTACATTTAAAAATAGAAGTATTGCCAAGCAATCAGAGGAGGAGCTTGTGGTGGCTCCAGGTTCTCTGTTGTCGGCAAGGATTCCAGGCAGCCTGCTGGGCGTTTGTCGTCCTTGTCGTTTGGCGAGATGTTGTCCTCTCTTGAAGGATGTTGCGCTGCTTCTATTGTAGGCCACGTTGTGGTAAGTTGTGACTCCGCTGGGCAAATCAGCTCTGGCAAATCAGCTCTGGCAAATCAGCTCTGGCAAATCAGCTCTGGCAATCAGCTACCCAAGATACAATCGCCGCTCCGCTTTTTTAAAGCACGCTGCCGTTGACGGAGAGAAACGGCTTCTGCGTAAATCTGCATGAAATCTTCATCCTATGTGAGTCCATCCGAAGGACATAGATACTGGGCAACCTCGCCTCCGGCGTCTTCCATAGCCTCAAGGGTGACTGGGCCGCAGCTTATGCGGGAGACATTTGCATCGCAGCGCGAGCCGAGCTGTAGGATGCCCCTTCATTAGCACGCTGGGAAGCCATCGTCCACGAGAAGGATCCCTTATTCATCTATAGCCTTCACGGCCAGTCACTGCTCACTCGCGGGGTGCATGCCTCGCAGGTCGATGAGTTTGCGCGACATATATTCACCATCATGTGGGGGATAGACAATCTCCCATTCGTCTCTATGAGCTGGACATGCTCGTGGTTAAAGTCTCTAGGTCACCGTAGTAATCGCAATTCGGACAGCCGCTCCCCTTCCGGGGTGTAAACTGATTGCGGTATGCCCACTTTGGAGGTCCCCAGCTCGCAGAGCCAGGACTGCGAACCCATCTCAACATTCTCCGTCCCGCCACGAGTTTTATGGGCATCGCCACCCGGTATTTCTTCGTGTCTGGTTGCGCGACCCAGCGACCCGGATATCTTCTTGGACTGGCGCATCGACCAGGACTGCGACGCTGGCTCATCATGCGAGTTGATTGGGTGCGACGACTTGACGATCTTGCCGATGAGGTCGGCCATTCTCATTTCGATGTGGAGCTTGATGAGGTATGTCAGGGGGTGAAGTTGAGTGTATCTGCAGCCGTTAGTGAGGGAGAGCCCGTGCATAGAGATACCAAGAGAACTTACACGAAGTAATGCTGTAGAGATATGAGGCTGATGGTCACTACCTATCAGACGGAAGGGCGATCAGTTAGATATCCCAGTAGAAAGGAATGGCGGCCTACATCGAGAATGATGGAGATGAAGATCATGCCGAGGTTGAACCGGTATAGCTTCTGGTACTTCACCAAGCCGGCGGCGATGAGGTGCGACCGCACCAGGTAGATGAAGCATAAGTTCAGCGCGATGTCGACGGCGAGGAGGATACTCTTCTTGACGCGGATCCAGATGTTGAAGGCATATATGTAGGTCGCATTGATCTGCAGGCGTGCGGGGACATAGATGCAGAAGGTGCTGATGATGATGGCGAGCAAGGTAAAGAAGACAGCCCACTTGAGGCGGGTGGCGTAGGCGGGCACCAGCATCAAGAGGGCGATACGGTTGATGATAATCTGCATCAGACACTGGATCTGAATGGACCACAGGAGAACTGGCATGCGGCGTCAGTCAGTCGCCGTCGTCCCATTATTAGAGACGGGAAAGCTGCCGGGTGCCGGCATACCTACCGACAAAAAAGTAGAACGCAAAGCTCGGAGCGATGTAGCTCCGCATGTTCATCCAGCCTATGATGCTGATGATGAGGCAGGACCACCACTCGGCCCAGATGAATGCGACATAGGCGGTGACCCTCCGGATCCTCCGCCAGCTCTTGCTTGACTGGATGAAGGCCTCGGAGGCGGTCCAAGCTCCAATGCCGATTGTGCACCCAAACAACATGCTAGTGAAGACCTGGTCGTTGGTGCTCGGGGTTGGGTTGACGAACCACGGCGGCACCAGGGTGCCCCTCGAGTCCCTCGAACTGTCCGACATGGCTAGCGACGGTTGATGCTATCTTGTGTGCTACAGCGGCGGAATCAAGGAGGGCATGCTGTAACGAGGGCACGGGGGTTTCTTAGAGCAGTTTAAGGACGAGGAAAGGGGAGGGTGGTCGTGGTCTGGTCATAGGGAGGATTTCCTCAAAGGTATATGCTAGGAAGCGGAAAAAATTGTGCTAAAGGAAGCGAGAGGTGGTGCTCGGGGAGATCAATGCTTTTGTCTAGGATTGGACGGATAAAGAACGATGCCAACTCTAATGTGATGTGGCGTGGTAAAGTGTGACGTTGGAGGAATCTTCCCCACTTAGTACTCGGACTTGCGGAAGGCCGGCACATCGCCTCGGCGGAGCTTTCCGTGCAGGGGAGTGAAGTTTGTGTTTGCGCTACTGTCCGCTTCCCTGGGAATTCTGCAGTTAGGCCGCTGGGTGCCGGCATGGTCCTGGGTCAGTGACGAACTGTGGCGGGAAGATAGTGTTTCTAGCACGAACCGGCCATCAACTTTGGTTATGTGCCGTTGCCGTCGTCTCTATGCCATAGTGCCGACCTGACCTTAGCATCCGGTGACAGGGCTGAGATGGTATGCTACTTGACAATTCAGCAGCAAAGGAACCCGAATCCCAAAGCTGACACACAGCTCGAATTTCTGCACAGAATGGCCGAAACTATTTCTACCGCCGAATCCTTCCGCTGATTGGAAGCCCGTTTGTAAGAATGTACCTTTCTGTCATGTTCATCCGAGCCATAAATGGGCATGTTTCTCCGTTATCCCATATCATTTTTTCGTTGTCTGGGCTACGCGGGGCTGACACTCGGTGGCGTCAGCTGGCTTTCGGAGTAGGCAACTCCCTCTTCAGCAATTGACAGAAGTTTGGGCTGGAGCCACCCACCTATTTTGCGGTATTTCCTGGCAGGAAAAGCAATATGTGAGCCTAAAGTGTTAACACGGCCCTTTACATTGCCCTAGACAAGGCTTTCCCAAGCATGCTGGCATACCCAGACATGATTAAGGTAAGTGCGGCAAATCAAAAGCGCTCCCGCACTTGGTCCTGGGATATTGAAAGACAGGCTCGGGGAGAAGAGGAGGAGTACGCAGAGCCTGTCATCAATATCACCATCCCCGAACGTGCTGGATTGGCGGGAATTTTCTGCCACCAGCCCGACGATTGGACTGAAGATTAGATCTTCCAGCGAAAGATCGAAGCCATCGATCTCATGGTAGCTCTCTGCGACAAAAGGGAGACGGTCAAGCGTGACCGCATTTAACAAAGGGCGAAAGCATACCTGGCAATTAAAACCGAACCTCTCGAAACCGAACACAAATCGTTGCCTAGCCCCGATCGATTTCCTCTACTCCTGCATGCTGCGCAACCCTGACTGCATCGGCGATGAGCGACTCTCCCGGGAGGAGCGCGCCTTCAGCATCTGATTAGGCGCGAGCGGGCTGAGCAGAGCGGGCTGCATCGAGTTCACTTTTCAACATTGCTGCACAGACACCACACCTGTCTATGTCCAGGAGGAGGCAAAGACGAAAAGGTATTCAATATGAATATTAGCAGCAAGTGGGTGACGCACCTGCAGAGCAAGAACAGGAAGAAAGTCTTCCCAACTCATACATTTTCTCCTCTTTGCAACGAGGACGTCCCCTGGCAATCGGGTTCTGACAATGAGCTGGCGGCTTGCGATATGCTGTCAGAAGGCAAGAGGGAGGAAGAGTCGGACGTGGCTTCAGACGGAGACACCTTAACGCTCATGGTTGTCGTTGTGCTCATGGGACGTGTTGCTGATAGGGTGAAAATTGGGTGCTACAGCAGGCAAAGCTGGGTTGACTGGGCTACCTAGTGGACCCCCAAATAGCGGGGCGTATTAAGAATTATTGATAATATAATGTTATGGCCCAAGGGTATATTCTTATGCATATGGCTAAGCTTGACAATAATTATGCATTAAGCCTTAAAAATATATTTATTACTGGGATCTCTGCTTGCCATCTCATCGCATGTGCGAGGTAGTCCTGGTACGTGATGCTCCGTAGGCGAGGCTCCACGAAGTCCGCCTTGCCGTCAGGGTAGAGGGTAGGGAACGCGAGTGTTAACAGCGGCTGGGAATGGTTGAATTCATTGATAGGGGTCCTGCGAATAGAAGGCAACGGTATCTGGTGTTGAGCCTGCGCGCCAGGCGGCATATGCTCAAGATCAGCCATACGCTCAGGTTCAGGGGTACCATTAAGGAATCGGAACTGCAGGGCGTTTAATTCTGTATCAGTAACCTGCAAATTCGGGATCGCTGATGCGTCGGCATCGCAAGGATCCTCTTCTACAACCCTCTCAACAGGGCCTTGGGGGACCTCGCCGTCAGGTATGTCAGCCACTTGGCTAGCAACGGAATCAACTATGCTGCCGTCAAGAGGAAGCCGTTGCAGGCGATCCTGGCTCACGACAATATCGCGATAGCCCGGGGGTGGCGCCGTAGGTAATGCAGCCAAATCAACAGGCATGAGCGGCGTACCCGGAAATCGCGAGCAAACTGCTGCTGGAAGCGAGGGTCGCCCTCCATATTAGGAGGCCGCAGGAGTTCGATATCCAGCTCTTCAGGTAGGACTGGAAGCTCTTCAAATAGCCTACCAAGGTTGCGAAGAAAGTGGACAACGTGGCCGCGGTATTTATATTGAGCGCCACGTACCTGTAGGGCCTTCACGTGTACGTGAAGGCCAATTAGCCAATCAGAGGAGGCTTTATGCTAGTCTTTCTGACTGATAAAACACCCTTCGGGCTGAATTATTTTTTATAGAAAAATCGTTTCCTAAAGTTATCTTTCAAACCACGGAACGAGCGATCACACAGCACTTGACAAATGGAAGGAGCTTTGTGAGAGTGAGTGTGAATTGAATCAAAGAAACTTGAGCAGAGATCCACCCGCAAGCACCAATAGGAAGCGCCATACATCGGAAAGTAGAAACGGCAGTGTGGTGATACCGCTGTCGCGGAAAGGTGCCGAGGTAGATGACGTCGTCTTCGTCCTGTTCAGTCAGGCGTGAAGGTATCGTACTTGGCTCAACCGAACGTCGCTATAAACGTTGTTGGGGGGTACGGCTCGGTCTCGGGTGTCGTGCGACATGAATCTTGATAGTGGAACTGATTTTGATCCTAATCCCTTCACAAAGGTCGTTTGATGTAGCGGCGTCGCTGTCGTGCCGGCACATCCCGCTGACAGGCGACTCGCTCAACACGGAGCGCCTTAGAGCTGATGCCATGCTGGATAGTGGAGGATGGGATTTTTCCTGTAACTTAGCTAGCTTAGCACGTCCTGTCCTCCTCTAGGAGGCGTTTGCGGCCTCGCGGCCTCACGGCTCCTCGGACGGATATACACAAACAAACAAACAAATTGCCCCTACGTACACCCCTCCTTCGCCATCTCCGGTTCGACTCGCTTCACGACCATCTCACCAGCATAGACCGTCGACAACTTTGGCACTACCTTCAGTTGCTCATACCACCTCTCCACCTCCGGGTACTCTTTGCGCATCTGCGCATCCACGTAAGTGAGATATGCGAAATACATGACACCTCCAATGGTGATGTCCGCTAGGCTCGGTCCGCTTGTGTCCCCCAGGAACCATCTCTTGCCCTTAAGGCTCGACTCCATATAGTCCAACCATCGTTTCATCTCTGTACCATTAGTTTCTTCTTCCCTAGCATCATACGACGCAAAACCCTTCCTCCAGAGGCCGAGCTTGCCGACAGTCGGGTCCAGATGCAGCTGTGCGAAGAAAACCCACTGCTGCACGAGAGCACGCTCCTCTAGTGTCGCACCAAGTAACTGGTCTCGTACTGGATTTGGCGCGGATTCAGCGACGTAGTAGGCGATGGCGTTCGACTCAACAAGGTGGAAACCGGAAGCCGTTTCGAGGGCCGGGATCTTGCCCAGGGGAAACTTGATCAGGAACTCTGTGGTCTTGTTTGTCACGCCAAACTTGAATTCAGGGGGGACAGTAAGTTCTATGCCCGCGATCGCAGCTGTTGCAAGGATCTAATACAGGGCAAACAAATGTTAGTCCTATCTCTCGATGTGGGTGTAGGGATAGAAATGGGTAGGAGTTTGTGCAAGGCTGCAGGCTCTGATGGTCGACTATGAACTATGCATAAGCAATACCTTTTGAATACGGGGATTGAAGGTGACGGTATGAAGTGTGCCCAGGGCTGCCATGATTGCAATCTATATCTCGCGGAATGGGGTGTAGATTTGTATCAAACCATCTTTTTTGTAAATGATTTTGCCCAGTTTTCTATATAGTCCTGACTCGGAGTAACGCAACGCCGACAAGTCCTAGGAGCTGACGGCCTTGATTGAAGATAAAGAACACGTTGCCTTTTCAACTAAGCATATTGCGCAGATCGGGTACGTGATTGCGTCATTTACCAGTTAGATGGGCACATGCGCACGGTTAAGATACCTGTTGGATACGGCGCAGTCACATTCAATCCAGGGATTACTGTTCAATCGGAGGTTGATCCTGAATCTGATGATTGTATTGATCTAGGATGCCTCCGCCCCCCTCTTTTCTCGTGTCACGACCTCTTATTGTGTGAGGCGTCTGATTGGATGTATGTATATTCTTGATTCCGTCAGATCCCCGCTCTAAGTCCCTCTACATCCTTTATGCAGAAGCAGCTAAAAGGATATTACTATAGCAGTCACACGCCATGTACACGCCCAGGCACCCAAATACACATCGTGACAGCGTCTGATTGGATGTATGTATGTTCTGTTGGATTGACCCTCGGGTGGAGGAATAAGGCCCGGATAAGAACAACCCTCTGATACATCAATATCCTGTCTTAGTCATAGGGTGTGAGATTGACCCAAAAACCCCTCACACAAGAAGAGGGGCCAGAGGCAACAAGGAACATCATCAGACATCAATATCATCACCTTTTGGGCTCCACTGTATTGATCCCTATCTGCCTGATTGAATTGACCGTATCGGATCCAACAGAACCCATAGGCTCGCGGTACCCGCGAATTTAAAATTCCGATGCGAGCAATCTAATTGGCTTTTGACGCCCCACAATTGACTAAGCGTCGAAACCTCGAACTACATGTACGGAGGGTACATCGGCGCAACAGACCGGGCGAGGTGGTGGCCAGGTACTCGATTATGATCGGCTCCAGAGACGACCAGAACGTGTACACGGCAGAGCTGGAAGCTATAGCGATGGCACTGAGATGCCTGCCGGATGGACTCCAACATCGGCAGTTGACCGTTATGACGAGCAGCCGATCAGCACTGCAAGTGATCCAGGGTTGAAAGCCACTCCACTCAATCCACGTAGTGGATCCACTCGTGGATTCCACCGTCCACTCCACTGGCAAAATCCGAGTGGATTGGCCAATCCACCGAATCCACTTGACGATGTCGTGGGTGGATTGGGTGGATTGGGTGGATTAGAAGTGGGGTAGTTAAGGGCCCCCATATATTTTAGCAGAATGCCTCTAACAGTGACTGCTATGCCCCTACATTTCTGCAATGTTGCTACCCTATGTCAAAACACCATAAAGCTTCTAAACAGCGCAATTTTAAAATACATACAATACAGGAAGTACCATTCAAATTTCCCGGGCTTTCTCATTAGGGTGATATAAGTCTCGATAGATATACTTAAGATTTGCTCCATAATTGCCAAATCATCAGAAGCGCCATCAATAGTTATGCATTTTCCTAATACACAACTACATTTCCAACACATATCAAGTTCGACTGTTCATATTTTGGATTTATAATATAACATTTATACTATTAAATAGCTTCCGACAAGCCAATTCGAAAAACGCGTCCAGATCCCTTAATATCTCCATACTGCGCGAAAAATTACAAGCAACACTAATCGCGTCAAGCTCGTAATCTGAAGGCTATTAGGAACTTATCTAATACCTAACCCCAACAGGACACTCACTACGTACTTATCCACAACAAATTAGCTTAAAAGGAAGTATCTAAAACATCTGCAAGATAAGGGCATATTGCTGCCAACTGGCCACATTAGACGCGTCATTCGCGGTTACCTGACGACCTTTTGTTAACCCATCACTGCACCATATTTTGCGATTTCGATATAATAAAGATATTATTTTACCATAACCTCGCCTGATTCCTGCTTCAACATTTCCGACGGCAGCTTCAGGTCCGCTGCCGAATCAACGCCCTGCCCGACGCTATATCCTACCCGTTCAACCTCGACCTGTGACGGTCGGGCTTACTCTAGGGGTCTAGGGTAGGTCCAAGGCGTGTGTTTGATGATCGAGTGGATCAGGACGTCGTAGTGAGCAATGTAGGTCACGGTCTGGTAATAGTAGAATAGTAGATTCAATGTAACCAAGTGTGTCATGTGAAAAAGTGGGTACGTCATGGTTCTGCCGGGTGTGACCGCCTGGTCCTAACCCGGGCCGTGACACGACCCCTGTCTCGACTCCGACGACCTCTTCTGCAAGCGATGAACAGTACGAACGCACACTCTGGAGGCATTTCCCAGGCTGGGCGTTCTCTGAGCGAGCCAGGGAGACCCGTTGCTGGGCTTGGCAATTTAGATATAACATCCAAAAGGAAGACAACCGCAGATAGATATGCCAAGCGTGCATTCACAAGAATAATCCACATCCACGTCATTTCGAAGCTAATGGCATTCACAACGCCTACAATCACCTATTCAACGACCACGGAATTCGCGCTCCCCCTAGAATAACCAAAGGAACTGCTAAAAAGAAGGCGAATTCTAAGGGCAGAAGGCCTCCGGGGCAGCGGACTCTTATGGAATCCATAAAGCTCGATCTACACGACCCCCGAGAACAAGCAATTGCAAACAACTTCATCAAACGCTTCAACAAGGAACACTTCCGGAGGCTTCTAATCAACTGGATTGTGGCCAAGAATCACTCCTTTTCTATTGCCGAAGAGGCAGAACTCCATGCTATCTTTGATTACTTGAACCCGTCAGTGTCGGCACGTAAAGCCAATATTACCCACACAACGGTTCGAGAAAAGATCGTCGCCGCCTTCAAACAACACAAGCAGAAGGTAATGGAGGCCTTAAGCAAGGCGCCTGGCCTTATCCACATGTCCTTCGACGGCTGGCGGTCCGGAAATCGATACGCCTTATATAGTATATGTTGCTTCTTTCGGGATGAAAACAACAAGCCTTGCAAGATTACGCTTGGCCTACCCGAAGTTAGCGCCAGGCACACAGGGCCTAATATCGCCGCCGAAATCCTCGACGTAATTAAATCATATCAGATCCGGGACAAGATTGGCTATTTCACGCTTGACAACGCGAAAAACAATAATACCGCCATGGAGATTATTAGTGGAGAGCTCGGCTTCGTAGGGGCTCGCAGGCGGGGGCGCTGTTTTAGGCATACCTTGAACCTCTCCGCCAAAGCGATTCTATTTAGGCACGATACTGACGCTTTTAAGCGGCAGATATCAGGGGCAGAGCCTCTTACTGAAGCAGAACACTTGATTTAGCGCAAGAAGGGGCCAGCAGGCAAATTGCACAATCTTATAGTAGCTATCCACAGATCTGACTTGTTGACTGGCATGCTTCGCAACATTCAACAAGAAGCCTTCAACAAGTCATCTGACCCCAAACTCAACGCCAGAAAGCCATTAGATGTTATTTTAGACAACGATACCAGATGGCTGTCACAGTTATATATAATACGACGAGCTCTACTGCTTCATGACTATATCGAGCAACTCACTGCCCACCATCAAATCAACTTCAAACAACAGAACAAGACCAAGAGGGGCGGCCCTAAGAAGTCACCCACATTGCCCTTTATTTACCAGCCAGAGAACCAGCTATCCGACAAGGATTGGGAGGTGGTTGAAATATTTAAGCGAATCCTTAGTTACTACAAAGCCACGATCAAAATGCTCGAAGGTGACGGCCAGATCCGTAAGCGGAAGCGTAGGTGGACTGGGTCATATAGCAATATTTAGGACGTTATTCAAGGCTTCAAATTCCTTCTCAAGCAGCTTAAACGCTTCAAGGATATCGCCAAGGGCTTCCCTGATCCTAAACACTTCAGGATCAACATCAATTTAAGCTGGCAGAAGCTGAATGAGTACTACGAGATATTGAGCGAGACGCCTATCTACTACACTGGTCTAGCGCTCCATCCAGCATACCGATGGAAATGGTTTAAACGCAACTGGTCTAACCGCCCAAAGTGGATTGATGAGGCAAAAAACATGGTTCATGATATCTGGCGTTTTAAATATCGGGAGGCTACATTGCCTAGAGAGGAGCCATCAGCCATTAAGCCAGTTCACAAGCAGCAGAAGACTTCAGACAATCCGTTCCAGAAATACCTTAAACGAAACCCCTACATAGCGCCAGAAGCAGATCACAATGGCCTCACGCCAGGCGAAGACGAATATCTCCATTAGATTACGCACTGCGAAAGTGGCGATAGCTCCATCAACGATCCTCTCGCTTACTGGCACGAGAAGCAATTCAAATATCCAAACTTATCGCAAATAGCGCTTGATTTTCTCACGATACAACCAATGTCTGCAGAGTGTGAACGTCTTTTCTCAGCAGCAGGTCAGATAGTAAACCCTCTACGCCACCAGCTTAAAGCCCAGATCATCGGGATATGCCAGGTATTGCGGTTATAGCTGAGGGCGGGTATTATTTATAAATTAGATCCCTTCTTTATATCGGTAGACGAAGAAAAAGTCAACCTCGAATTAGCTCAGATATCAGATCAACAGCTTCAAGAATGGGCAACGAAGTAGCTCAATCAGGTGGTGGGCGTTCAAGACAAGATGGAAGCCAGTTGGAGATAAGTCTCACTTAGAAGTTGGAATAAGGGACGTACGTGGGCAAGGGCTTCGGAAATAGCTTCACCACCATAGCATCAAGAATAGAGGCACTTGCCAATCCACTCAATCCACCCAATCCACGATAGCTTCCAGTGGATCCACTACACTGAGATATTCAGTGGATTATGATCTACCCACTCCACTCGAGCAGCCAGTGGATTGAGTGGAGTGGCTTTCAACCCTGCTGACAGTGCTCTCGACCCTGGCATTATCGGCCAAGACCCACCGAACAGAACCCCCGACTAGTCCAATGCGCGATGCAATGGCTCTGCCTGACTCGGTTGCGATTTGGTCCGCTCTGTCTTCATCTTGGTATCTCATGAGGACCGAGTCGGCTAATAGCCACTCGACGCACTTGAGGGATGTGTGAACAGTACCAACGTGGCATTCTGGGATGCCAACACCGCCGACGACTTTGGCGGCATCGCCCCATAGTTTGAAACGTTGTGTTTCGATTTCGAGCCGGTATTTTAGAACCGACAGGTCAGATTCCATGTTAAGTGCCGTGAGCAGGTTATTGTAGCCTTTGACACAGGCGCCGAAAAGCTGAAAGCTGAAGCTCGCCGCCCCAATGGCGCCACTAGGGTCCATACTTGAGCTCTGTCACCAAAGATTGTGGGACCAAAGAGTGGGAAGCAGGACCTTGTGACTGGGGCCTTTGTTGAGGACGAGACACAAGAGAGAGAGAGAGGAGAGAGTTAACTTAGAAGACGACAACCCATATGTAGTGGCGCATTGGAACCTGGAGCGTCGGCAACTTCGGAGAAGGTGGCCTAAGAAATAAAGCGAAGACCACACGAAGGCTGTGTAAGGTGCAGGGGAAATATTTGAAATACTGCTGTACGGCGCAGCTACGCCACAACTGGTCGGTCTTAAATCTATTGGCTGAATTAGCAAGCCTCCTAACCCTGTTGCATCTTACAACGCCTATTTTGCAGCAGATTATGCCATAACCGGTCGGTCTTAAATCTGTTGGCTGAATTAGCAAGTCTCCTAATACTGTTAGATCGATGTTATTTGGTTTTCCATTAGAGTCACCAGTCGCCCGTCGAGATGAACCAGCTTTTGTCAGCTGCGCCAGATTTTTCCCTCTATTGAACAAGCGTGCCTTAGTTCCCAAACAGTCATGGACGGGCTCAACATCTTCGTCCCATCGCCAAACCAATCAACAGCGCGCACGAGAACCACACAATCAGCTTCTTCCTCTTCCAATGTCGTTGTCAGACACGATGATGGGAGCCCGTCCTCCTCTACTGACATAAATCCGATCGATAATGTCAGGAGATTGCTACCCACTTCGGCAATCACCAACGTCTCAGTCCATGACCTCGTCATCCTTGCCGGCTCAGTTGAGCCGATTATAAACCAGGGAATTGGGTCCTCCGGGCACAGAGCGGGTCACATAGCTGATGCTGTCTGTCGAAACCCTAGCTCCATCGTCGGGACAGGCGCCACCTTCATGGCCAGACGGGTTCAAGTGCAATGCAGCTGCATCAAGTCTGGATACGTCGTCACCAAGGCACCACGAATCACCTCGAAGAAGGAGGAAGCTGGATCTGGCCTACAAAGGCGACTGAAGCACATGCTCTTCGAGATACGGGTCCTCACCCACGAGCCACTGATATTCCACGACAACATTGTGCGGCTTCTTGGCATTTCCTGGGAGGACGACATGTACGACCCCAAGACGAAATGGCCTAGTCTTGTTCTCGAATACGCAGATGCCGGTGAGTGAGCTCTCGAAGGGCACTGCCCAGAACAAGGTCATGATCAAGACTAATTTTCAATGCTTGCCCTCCCCAGGGACCCTGCACGAGGCCATCAACAACGATGCCATCCCCAAAAGACGGAGGTTGAAGCTTTGCCTCGACGTGGCCAATGGACTGAGCGCTCTGCACGAGTGTGGTATTATTCACTCTGACGTCAAGCCGGCGAATATCCTTCTCTTCACTGATAAGAAGCTTGAACTGATTGCCAAGGTTGCCAATTTTGGCTTCTCCCTGGTCGAATCTGGAGAGGGCGCCCGCCTCTCGGGGACCGTTCTTTGGACCGCCCCGGAATGGAGCAAATGGATCCCCATCGACAGGCTTGCCAAAGCAGACATCTACTCCTTCGGACTCCTCGTTTGGGCGGTAATGACCAACTCCAAAGAACCGTTCCAACACATCGGCTTGCGAGACCCGCGTACCATCGACGAGCTCAAGGAAACAGACACTGAAATGTTGCAGACGGTTTCTTCCCACCTTGGGGAGTGCGTCTCGTCAGGACGTACGACCAAGACGGACTATACACCAGCGTGGGAGGTCCTCCAGTGCACAATCCAGAAGAATCCTGAGTTTAGAGACTTGGCTCGGCCCATTGAGGTCCTGAACAAAGCTATATCGGTTAGCGGTCGAATCGCAGAGTAGGGTGTCCCTTCAAGTTAAACTTCCTCCTCGATCCTCTAACGTTTATGTAGTGCAGATGGCGGCACTGTAGTTGCGGAGTCGTGCCGAAAGCTCTGGAGCGAATGCACGCAGGGGTCTGGAACTGTTGTCACATCAGCGTACATTCTATACCTCTGCCGTTTTCTGGCACGAAGGACGGGCATCTCGCACAGAGAACTAGTTGAGCTGCAACGGGAGAATGGCGGTCTGTAAGTGACTTCTAAGCTGTGGACTACGGGACCAACATGTACTTCACTAACTGTACCAAGCATCGATGAAAAGTTTTTTGAACGGTACTGTGATCTAGCCGATCAGAAAGAGCGGTCACGGAGGCGTACTTTGCATCGGTATGGAATCCGTCGCTGGCGAAACATGTCCCACCTTCAATGTCTAATCCCATACAGTCCAGTCGATGAGATCCGTGTTCTGCCCTCCTCAGCGTCGAACAATCCGACTATAAGTAAACATATCAATCCGAATCTGATCGCTTTCGTAGGTGAAACCGCATGTTCAGCTTCCATTCAGAAAAGTCAGACTAACGACAGCTAGGACTTGTCCAGATTCAGTGCTAATCACATCCGACTTCTGTCTCCTGATATCCAAGACATGGTTCATGACTCTCTGATCAAAGCGGCAGAGGCTGGCTCGGCAGATGCAGCCTTGTATCTGGCCATATTTTACACCAACGTTCTTTTCAACTCAGCCAAAGCTTGCGAGTACATGCTACGGGCAGCGAAGCTCGGGAGCTCATCTGCTATGTACCTTTGCTACCGATTTCACAAGGCTCACGGAGTGCGTTTACCCGTCTCGGGCATCCAGCTGGCTGGGTGGCTTCACATGGGCATCTGCTGGGGATCACAGGTGGCATATGAAGACGCCAAGGAAGCCGATCCCGATGCCATCTGGGGTGCCGTGATCGTTCTCCGACAGCAAGGAAGCCTGTACGGAGACATGCCGTTCCAGCAAGCGGAGGCCGTGAGCCCCTTCGACGTCCTCGGAGACGACTTCGCAACGACGATGAGGAAGGTTCGCTCTCTGAATCAGCACATTGACGACGTCATCATTGCTGGCGAGAACGGCGATAAGCTGCTGCATTGGGCAACTGCGATACACGGAACGCCCTTCCAGCGTTGCGAAGGGCTGCTCAAACAACTGCTCACCGAAGGAGGGGCCGATCCAAATGTTCGAAATGCCAAGGGAGAGACTCCGCTCCTTGCCGCAATGAGAGCTGGAAATATATCTGCCCTCTGGGAATTGCTGCAGCGCGGAGCGGATGCCTCACTCGCCAGCAACAGTGGTCAGGTTCCTCTCCATTGGCTGTGGACGCTGCCAGACTACGGACCACACTCAACAGAAGTCGACGATCAAGCGTTGCAGTCATTCGCTGCTTGCCTGTCCACAGGTACTTGCCAGAGTCTTCTATTCAAGGTTGTAGATGCTGTTGCCGATGCCGTGGCCGCCAGAGTCAATGACTCCTGGAAAGCTGATCAGGTAATCCGCCTCCAAGCCCACATGTTCAGCATGGAATCAAGAACATTTTTCGGCACGTCCGAGTACGCGCAAGTACCGCCTACTGCAGCAGAACTTTTTGCTCCGTTGGTCGAACAGCTCCGTCATGCTTGGGATCATGCATTTCAGGCAGCGGAAAGCCGATTGGCAAGGAAGGTGAGAGGCATCTGGTTCGTAATGAGGCTTCAGTTGACCATGCACAGCGTACGGAGTTGCTGAGAGTGAGTGGGAGAAACCCGCGGCTGATCCGCGACTTGCTGGGGGATGCCCAACTTTGGGATCTGCTGAGAAGGATCTCTCGCAAACAGATATCCGAGCTCAGAGAATTCCAAAACAGCTACGAGAGTAAGCCGTGGGCTGCGCTTCGGGAGGACAGCGCTACAGGAGACGGACAGGCACAAAAGTGTTCGCAGTCATTCCGGAACGGCATAGACGACCTGGAAAAGGCGTACTCGAATGGATTGAAGACCTTGACGGAAACTTCCCAAGGTCTCATTGAATTAGTACTCAATAAGTCACTCCTTGATCCAGGGAGTGCTAACTGACCGATGGAAGGGATTCAACCTCACTTCAATCGCGGAAGCGCAAAGGTCAACATTAACGAATAAGAGTATGAAGCGCCTCAGCTGGATTACAGTAGGCGCTAATGCCTTTCTTTGTCCGCGCATCCTTTGCTAACGGGCTATCTTGACAGTTCGTTTTTCTCCTACTTATGTTCATCGCGGTATGTCCTTTGGTTTATTCCTTGTCTTGAAAGACAAATGATGTCTAACAAGGGTGCAGAGCCTCTTCGGTATGAACATCGATGTTTTGGCATCCAACCCGCCTTGGTACAACATTGACGTTAGTCTGAATAACCCCTTCCCCTTTCCAGTCTATCTCTCCGTTGCTGACAGTGTCCATAGCTGGAGGACAGTATAGAGCGTGGATTCAGCCGTCTTACAAGACGGTAAGCACAACCAGATATTGAGAAAGGCCAGCGACGAAGCCTATCTCCACGGCGAAGAACAGCAATGTTTTCGGCTTTTGGGGGAAAAAGGTCTTGAATTGATCATGAGATGAACGGTCGCGGTTCTGAAGATGCCGACGCCCATGAATTGTCCGAGGGCGCACCTCAATCGTCATCGGGAGCCCGGGTGCCCCCTTTTCCGCCTCTAGGTCCGACAACGCGCTGCCCATCAAACTGAGGTGTGGGGATTGTCGGGAAAAAATCTTTTCCGGTTACAACAACACAATGTAGTCTCTCCAGATGAAAGAGCCTTGCACTTGAATTCAGTTTCGGGTTTTTCTTGTTAACCACTGTCATCCCTTCGGTCGTTTTTTTATATTTTATTGTGCTTGTACCTTCGGCGAGGGGTGTGAGTGCCAATGACGAACAGTATCTCACTTCCCGTTTTTGGAACGTTCTATCGAACGTGATACCATTCTGAATGGGATCGGATAAATCTCGCCGCCGTTCCCCTACGGCTTAGAAGGCGTCGGCCACTGTGGCATCAGTGGCTCGAGGACAGGCCCGACGAGCCCCAAGACTGATCATCGCGATGGATCAAACCACCTGGCCCAACAGCGACGATGGGGTCGAATTTCGAGGCATCGGACCGTTCCAAGATGATGACGATGATATCGACTCATCAGCCTCGATGACATAGGCGGCGGTGATCTTGTGGGCTTAGGAACGCCGTTGGGGATAACTTCCTCGCCGCCCTTGGATCCCTTTGATCCAGCCGATGACTCGAATGACGATAATCTCACATTACCACAACTACCCGTTACAACACCAAGGAAATCTGGTTATCAGCGTGTGAAGAAGGTCCCGAGGGAATTCCGTGAGGAACAGGCTATTGGGGCTGCGAGGGCAACATCATCATCATAACAGGGTCATAACGGGCAGCTCAAACAGGCCTCTCAGAACGGGCGGCTCAATTGAGGTCAAAATGTGATTTCCGCTAACGTACATGATAAGCGAGCGCACAATACAAGCGAGTGCACAATACAAGCGAGTGCACAATTTTTCCTAACATCTAAGATTCAAATCTTAATAAAACCACAACAATGCAATCAATCAATTAAAATTAATCGCTATGCTCTTCCTCAGAGGTCTTAATTATAGTCTGACAGGTCCTTACATTATGACCAGCCTTTCCACAAGTTCCACAGCGCCTTTCCCTCGGTATCGCCAACCTCCCTCGACCACTACTTCTCAACGATTCAGCTGCTACCTGCGCATCAACGTTTCTCTGATCTATCTCACCCCTGCCCTCATCTAAAGTCATCTTCCCTCCTTTACGTAGGCGGGTTTTCTTTGCTCTGCGCCGCTTGCTAAGAGTCTCATTTGCCTGTCGAAGGATCTGGTTCTCAGACTTCAATAATGCCATTTGATGCATTATTGCTTTTGTTCCCTTAGAAAATGAGTCAAGCGCCTCGAGAATAGATGTTGGAGAGCTGCTTTGATGCCTCCTAACTCGTCTTTTGAGATATTCAGACTGCGAGCTAGCTTCAAGCACGGTCTTTGGGGTCTTTGAGACCCAAGGGTCAGGGAGGCTGACCTCCTCCTCAACTGGTGTTGGAGTCCGCAGCTGCACATCAAGCTTTGATATAACATATGTTGTGAGGTCAACGATATGTATTGGGTTGAGTTGACTAGGCTAGCTAGACGACGCTATTCCGGGCCGTAAGGGCCCTGGCTGCCTGAGGCCACAACCGCGGGACCCGCGGCTGTGGGCTACGTTCAACAACATGTTCTAGGTCTAAAGGAACAAGCCCGGCCCCTCGAAAACCTCCTTTGATATTGCTCTCTGTCATAGTGGCTTGGTAGGCGGCATAAAAGGCCGGAAAGAACTCAGTCTTTGAAACGTGGGTAATAGAGCATCTGATTAGATGCCCAATCTCCTGACCGTATGCCTGTTTCAGCGGCCCAAAGCACCCGACATCAAGAGGCTGGAGCAGATGAGACGAATGAGGCGGCATACAAAGTGTAATAGTATTGTTCTCTTTGCAATATTTCTCAAAGTCGACTGAGTGGTGACTTTCATGCCCATCGAGGATCAGAAGACGATAGCGACCGATTGATCGGGCCTTTGTATGCTGGTTAAAGTGCTTAAGCCACTCAAGACCCGTCTTATTGTCGGTCCAGCCATTTTGAGTCGTCGCAATAGCCCACTCGCCCGGGAGGTTGCTTTCCTGATACCAGCTGGCGAGGTGATATTGGCCTGCAACCACGATAAACGGCTGGATTGCCCAGCCTTCTGCATTAATCGCCTGAATGACTGTAACTGTTGAATTGGAGGCATGTTGGAACACCAGGGCTCCAAGAAGTCACGTGTGAAACGGGGGGTTGTCGGGAACGACTCGGGAAGGGCTCGCCAAGCCCCCGGCCGGCTAGCTCGTATTAGGAAGCAAGAAAAAGCTATACCTCCCTGACCTCAAGGGGCGGGAGCTACAGTCAACAGATACACAATACACACACATGTTCAAGGTCATCAAATGGTCATATAAGCTATCTGACAGAATGAAATTTATTCCGCCCGGGAGGCCTAACCTCATAGGGCCAAGTGCGCTAAGCTATTTACAGTTCTTAAGTTTCTTGTTCGCATCTCCCAGAAGCCCCACACTCTTCCTCGCTGATCGGTCTCGCCTCGCTAAAAAGTAAACTAGGGCCCGGCGACGTCTAGGCGCACGGGTACCCGTGCCTGCAGAATTTGACGGACCCGTGCGCATTATGTCAGCCTTTATCGCCGAGATGTGATGCGTGCACGGGCCAGATTTAAGGTAATTAAATGAAATACCAGAGATGCGGTGTGTGCACGGACGACCGCGTGGTGTGCACGGGCCAGAAAAGTGGTAATTCGATGAATTACATGCACGACTGCGTACGGAGTACAGTAGACCCTTTGATATATTAACCCCACAGTTCCCCAACAATGCGGTCGAAAAGGTTTGTCCTGCTTGCACAGTTCAGCACGCACACAGTAAAGCTCCAGTCGATATACTCGCCCAATACCTGAGCCAAGATTACATCCCCTCTCTCTTATCCCTTTTCCCTACGGCGTGGTTGTCCTAAGCCCAAATACCTTAACCTTAACGCCCCACTTTTCTAAACACTAACACCAATCATATGTGGAACCCAGCGTGAAAGGAACTTTGCTTAACGCTCGAGCCACCTAGCGCACTTTGTATGGTAAATTCTGACACACTTCTGAGGTTACAGTATCTGTAGGGAGTAAAACTGTAAGAGATAAAGTTCAGGCGGGGGGAAGAATGGTCGGGATTACGGCGCAGGGGTCAGCTGAGGGAGTGAAGTTCCATGCGATGGCTTGCCTACCCACAAGGATGAGCCAGGCCCTGGCGCCCCTCGCAGAGCAGAGCACGGCTGGTATCACACGTTCTACACTGGCTGATATGATGTACTGTGGCAATAGAGGACAGGTTGATATTACTGAAGCTGAGCTATACAATACTCTACATAACAGGATTTGAAGGGACAAACAGAAACCAACCATAACTCTGCCCATAAGAAATTCAATGTTCTATATGAGTTTGCATATAAATCAAGATTGCGATCCATACGTAGATTTCTGCAGCAGAGACGGGCGTCCAGTCCAGCAGCCGTGATTGCAGCTTTAATCTGCAGCTTCCAGTTTCGTGCTGCTGCAATAGGAAACTGACCCAGCTGTTGGTATAGCCGACCCAGCTTTCTACTAGGGAAACAGGTAGGAATTCCTAGAATAGCAATAGCGGCTGCTGGGCCAAAGCTGCTATCGTGGGGGCCTGGCTTGGACATAGGTCCATCGGCTTGAAGTCAAAGCCGCGGTCCAGAACCGGCGCTTCTATTGGCCGGCAGGTGTTATCAGCAGCCTGCTCGCGGCGGCTCTTATCTATACAAATGAAGCTATTGTCATTGTATATATTGAGCGCCTGGCTGGAGGACGGTTGGGAATCCATGAGAATGTAGAGAACCAGTTGTGTGTGGAATTGGCTGGTGTTGATTCTGAACGCGCTCGAGGTCACTTGCGCGTACCCCGGCTGTTGCAGGAGTCATGTGGGGCTGGCCGTACCAAATTGGCCCCTAGAGATTGCCTGTGGATACAATCCACGAGTGATGAATATCGTTTGCCTTCCAGCTTTGGAAGGTAAGGTTGTCTTCGATATGATCCCGCAACCATTGGTTTCCTCTTGCGCCTGTTTTCTTGATTTTGTCTTTATATAGCTTCTTTAAGTGCCGCGAAAGTAGCTCTAGACTCGTTGACCGTAGCTGACAATGCCTGCAGGCGGCTCCAACTTGAAGAGCAAGATGTGGATGCGGTGCAGACCTGCCGGCTCGCATAGGCAAGGCATCGGGGTCAGGGAGAGATAGGGTTAGAATAAGAGAATTAAGACCTCGGCGGGCTGATTTGGGAACACCATGATGCTCCCCCAAATGGCGCCCGACGCGATCGGCATCTGCTTTCAGCGCGTAACCACAACGCATGCAAATGATAGCTGATTCAGGTAGATTATAATGCAAATGAAGATTTTGAAGCCTCTGTATCTGGCTTGAAGTGATTTTCGCCACAGCAAAGGTGGTCTTAGAAGGTTTAACAGACAAGGTCTTAGAATTCATTGTGTATTACGTTCAAGAATGGAGAATGGACGCTTGGTTTATCTGGCGCTCTTTGAGGTAAGTCAATGACCTCTACTAGGATGGCACAGGCCATCGCGTTGGGAACGGGCCCCGTTTCGCGTTCCGGGAAACGCGACCAGTTTGGGAACGGGGCCCGTTCCAAGTTGGCGAGGAGGGGGCCCGTTCCTGACTTGAATCATAGAGTAGAAACCACAGTTGATGTGCGGGGTAGGACGAAGCTCGGCTTTAGGGTAGACAATAAGGTTGGAACGTTATCCGCCAGCCTTGGTACGGCTTACTTGGATTACCTTCAGGCATCTATGCAGTGACTATTGTTCTATATTAACAGCGGGTGGTATTATCCGCTCCTGCAGCGGAGTGCATATCCATCACACATTAAACTCACAACAGGCCCCTAGCTCGATAATTGGCCCACCCATTGCAAAGACTCGGGTTAGATATTGGAGCAGACGTACGGGGGACTTTAGAATGGTTCTTTTGGTTATAGAAGTCTTATGATGCGATTTCGCCCGCCATTTATGCACATTAGTGCAGCTGAAAAAAATAGGTTACTGATAAAGAAAAAATGGTTACGCCCCAGAAGACTATTGAGGCATATACTTCAAGAGTTACGACTTACCTGCAGTGGGGCAAACAAATCCTAGTTGGAGTAATCGCAGGCGCGCTGTTGTGATCTGAGCCCCACTTGCGGTCTGGCCTCATTCCTCCGTACCGCAGAGAGTGATCCACAATAATGATTCTACTACACCAAGAGCTGTCAGGCTACAACGACGGAATGGTCTCCCCTCCCGGACTCAATGTCCCGTCAGGATCCACGTCTTAAACAACACAAAGAGGGTCGTTTGATCACTGACCACCGCTCGGACCCCCTCAAACGTAGTACGGCTGATCACGCGCCCCCGCAACCCCCTAGTAAGCCACCTCAGCTCGACCAAGGCAACGTGCAGTTCGGACGGCAAAGTGCATGACTGTTTTGGTGTTGCTGCAGGTTGAGCATCAGGCAGCAATGGGTCAATGCATTCCCGGCAACGTTGGCTGAGAAAACACCGCATCCTGCCGGTTTTATCCGCCTTGGCCGCGGCCGGTAGACAAGCAACTCATGGGTCTTCGTATTGTGTGAGGTAAGACATGAAGCTCGGTTACGACCAACACCTGCAATGCAGCAGCAAGTTTTCTCCTCTCGGGGCGAATAGATAACGCAGATCATCGAGTCAGCTCTAAGCGATCTGCGCGGAGCGGACCGGCCTGCCCTACTACGATTTGATGCTGACATGGTGTGCGGGGCAAGCGACATACTCTCAGCTACTCACTGCCGCAACCTTCCGTGTCACATCAAACTGAGACAAGGTACCACTGCCAATGATTCCCAATCCGGTCGCTCTTGCTGCTGAGTCGACAGTTTCTCCCCTCACTTCCCCACCACGATTTCTCGTTTATCTTGTTTCAAGGCAATTGCGTCTTGCCCCTTTCGCACCGGTAAGTGACCTGCCAAGCTGAATAAACGCCGTCTTGGCTTTAGGGTTGCTCACCTCGACATTTGTCTGTTTATCAAGCGCCACCGAAGGTCTGGATACCCATGTGTCACATGATCAGATGCCTGTATTTAGGCACCTGTCCGGCGTGTGCCCATATTCGCCCCGCCCGTAAGACTCGGGCCCTATGACGGGCCTATTGTGGCTGCAGCCGGTCAAACAAGCCGTTTATAGGGTCTTCGACAGGGATTTCCATCAAAACCAAAAACGGCAATAGATCGACGCAGTTTTCTCTTTCCCCGGAGAGGAGATAACGTAGATCATCCCATCAAGGTTCATGGTCCCCGACCTTTGGAAGGTAGCTAAAGGGCACTTGAGCGATGGTACGAATGTGAGGGCAATGACCTCCAAACCAAGGCCGTTTCTGACTTTTGGGAAACAAGATGCGTGTAGGCCGGGTTTAATTTTGATCATCTCCCTGTAGGGTCATCATCCGGTAATTTCTCCTCCATTTTCAAAATCGAGCCCATCAAGCTGCTTCCTATTTTGCGGAGACAGGGAATCAGTACCGGGGGCATGGAAGCTGGGGAAGGTGCACGCGCCAAGTATTCTTGTATTCGGACCCAAAACCAAAGATCCGAAAGAAGGGTGCATGGGCCAGAAAAAATGGTATTGGGTTCCATTACCAGTGGTAATTGGTACAGTAGGGATGTAGGTCTTGCTGAACGAGATTGTCTTGTCTGAGTAGCAGCCTTCGGTGTCTACTACTGCGATGGACATGAAGATGCCGGGCCATCGGGTGCATCGCGTGAGCGAACGGAGGAAGAGTGGCGAGCCATTGCTACTGAGGCTGGTCTGGAGATTACGAATATTTACTCCAACCCTGGGTCGCCTGAGAGCGTTATCGAGCTTGCACTTCCTTCTGCTAAGCGTTGACAGCAGATAGCTGTAATTTCAAGCTCTAATCACGAATACTGCATTATAATCCGAAAGATTGATCCTCTGGGGTGTGTGATATTGTATGGTAAACCCTCTTTCCCACTAGAAAGGCAATAGCAAGAACACTCTAGCTTGATCAAGGACCCCTAAAGAGAGACAGCAGAATCCTACTATCCTCCTCTCTCAGCTTCGCCCAGTTCTCATCGGTTGCAAACTCATCCGCGTCGTCCCCCGCCTGTTCCAAGTACCACAAGCCCACGCAGAAGATATCATCGTACTTGGCATGGCCAGCGTACTGCTCCGCCGCCTGGTTCACCATCTCGCGTCCGTGGGTGATGAAGGTCCCGCGCAGCAGTTGCAGCTTCTCGTCGCTTGCGTTCTGCTGGAGCGCCAACTCGGCTGTCTCCTGGTATCCAGCGCAGAACTGCTCAGTGAACACCGTCAGGACACGGTGCAGCGGTGCGTCACCAGCTTTGGCGAGAATTTCACAGTGCAAATGTGCGAGGAACTGAGCCATGTCGCCGTTGACGCCGCGCCCGTTGAGCTGTCCAAATTCCCAGTCTATAATGGTTGGCGTCCAATCTTCTTCCTCGTCCGGTGGGCGCATCAATATGGAGCCCTGCGTGAAGTCACCCAACATCAAGGCCCATCGGTAGTTTGACTTGGGGCTGTGGTAGTCTTCTTCCAGTCGCTTGTACAGCTGCGCACCGTTGGGCAGGGTCTTGAGGCGGTCCCCTGCGGGTTCAACAGTAGCGATGCGCACAATGTCCTTGGATAGAGGCTTCGTGAGTGTCTCCATTGCGCCAGGGACGGCCTTCACTTTTTCGAGTGTGTCTCGGCTGTGAATTATAGCGAAGATACGGCCGAGTTCGTATCCAAGCTGGTTGATATGATCACCGACTTCCTCCCAAGGGTCGCGGGCGCGCGCTTGAAGGAAGGTGAATATGTTGACGAGGTTGCCCAGGTCTGAGAGGATGAGAACCGAAGTTTCCTGGTCCTTGTCTGAGAGTCCCAGTGCCGACTCGGTGCCTTCCTGGTGGTGAAGACATCGCGGCGAGCGCCACAGTCCAGTTTGCTTCCTCGTGTCAAACAAAGTCCCTGTTTCATCCCACATACGCAGGAACAGAGCTTCGACTTCCTATCCCCACAGCCGTCGGTCAGAAATAGTGATCTCCATCGTGCTGATACTTGACAGAGAGGACATACCTGACGTTTGAGGGAGAAGCCCCATTCCGGGCCAGCGACTTCAATGTACGGCCGCGCGTGCTTAACGATGAGAGATACGTGCTCACACTCGCCAGATGTTCTGGTGGCGCGGAGCGTGGTGTTGACGAGACCGCCCGAGAGCCTTTCAACGGTCCACGCCGTGCCTGGGAAGACGGAGGCGAGGTATTTGCTGTAGTTCGCTTGATTCATGGTCGTGTATTTGTTCCAACACAAGCAATGTGCGCAGTCTCGGTGACGTTGTGGCGAGTGGGGTTTGAATCCTTCGGGATACAAGGCTCAAATGATTGGTTTTAGTTCGATTCGTGTTACCAAAGCATGTGCTGCTGACTCCGTTGGGTCGTGCGAAGGCACCGATTTAGATACAGCTACCCTACACTCCAGCACTAGTATTTCAAGAGAGGCGTTATCAAGCACCTAGTTCTGTGTAATTTGCACTCAAAATTTGTGGCTGGACTCCACTCATCGGGGCTGGACGCCGATACCGGCTTTTCCCCGCAAATTTTAGACTTTTCCGTCCAAGTGAACTTGTTCCTATCCACCTGTCAAGATCAACAACCATTGAAGCTATCCACACGAAATAAATCCCCAAAAATCCAATTTTGAAGCTATCGCGAAATGGATCATATTTTCAAGCAGTCATACCCCAGCCTCGCCGCTGCCGAGGCTGAAATGCATGCCGCTGCCAGATGTCGTGTTATGTGATAGTACATATAAGACGAATCGCTTCAACATGCCACTATTCAACCTGTGCGGCACAACTGCGAATAAGAAGACTTTCCAAGTGGCCGCTGTATTCATCAACGGCGAGGCCAAATACCAATATTCTTGGGCTATCAGCAGATTCGTCCTTCTACTTCAGACATTCAAAATTGACGCCCCCAGAGTTATAATTACTGACCGGGAGCTCGCCCTAATGAATGCCCTCGACGAAGAGAAGTACCTAGACGGCATACCACACATTTTATGCCGGTGGCACGTCAATATGAACGTCCTAGCCAAGTGCAAAGAACACTTCCCTAAGGCTACGCGTAAAGCCGGCTCCACACGAGTCATCAGGGCTAAGATATTCCAGGAATTCCTCACTGAGTGGAACATGCTCGTCAACTCTGATGATGAAGGCCAGTATAAGGCACGACTGAGGGAGTTCCAGAGGCCGGGAAAATTCCCCGAAAAAGCAGTGGCATACTGTATGAATACATGGGTCAAGGCCTAGTGAAGCGGGTCGAGTTGGACTGTGGATTATGAAAGGGGCCGGGGGCCGCCTTTAGTATCATGCCAGGGGGTTACGGGCCGGGAAGCTCAAAAACGGAAGTTAGTCGCAGTAGGCGACGCAGCAGAGACATCATCACCACCAACACTGTGAGGGAACGAGACCTTCCTGTGAAGGAATGGTGATGCCTTTTTCTTTCAACATTGTATTAACACCCTTTTTAATGACATCCTCATCCAATGTCTCATTGCTTTGCCTAGTGCCGCAAGAATCCTCTTTTCCGTCATTTCTGGTGTCGCGCGTCTGTCCACCTCAAACCCTCACCGCACTCTTAGGCTGCAAACCGACATTCAAGCCTTGCCACCTTCCGCAGCTAAAGACCCATTGGATAGAGTGTCTAATTAGACACTTTTCTAGCTATCTTGAAGTCCTTGGACTGTCTACCTCAAACGCGGTCGTGCTACTAGCAGCCGCTACCTACTCTGTCGGAGTAGGCTGGACACCTTCCTCTGCGGCTTGCCCCCGACATCCGTGAGGGCTAGCTATCCAATTGGGGTGTGGTTATCTTCGTCCGCTGTGGTCGTTTCACTAGTCCCTGAAGATCATACGTTGTTATATCAACCGGCATCGTCATTTTGGTCACTCGACTACATCTGTGGTGGAGTCGCTGCACTCGGCTATGAAGAAATTCCTGTGGTCAAGTCAAGGTGACTTGACTACAGCTTTCCGGGCTTTGGAGCTATTTTGGCAGTGTCAGGCTGCCGTAATAGCTACAGCACGTGCTATAGGTGGCCACAAGGTGCTCACATCAGCTCTTCATCTTCTGTACGCAAATTTGCGTCATAAAATTGCCTCACAAGCCCTCCTTCTTATCGACAAGGAACGCCGTTCTTTAGATAAGAACCTGGAAACACAGCCAACTGGGGTATGCACCCTACAGCAGCCATGCGTCATCACGTTAGTCTACGGGCTGCCGTGCCGTCACATGCTTTGGAGACGACTTCGTAATAAGGAACCACTGGAAAACGCAGATGTAGACCCATACTGGTATTGGGAGCGAAGACCAGAGCGCGCGGACAATGATACTGCACCTCAGGCAGGGTTGCAAATTAGTTACTAATCTTCAAACTAGTAGTTACTAATGGATTAGTTAGCTCTATAAGTGAGTAACTACAACTAACTAATGCTAGCTAACTAACTAACGAATTAACTAGTAGTTAAAATTATACAGTTTAAAACTAACTATTAAAACTAATTAGTAAAAAAAAAGAAAACTAACGTATATGATAAGCGAGTCGGAAATACAAGCGAGTCGGAAATTACAAAATACACCTTAAAATGAAATTTTAGAAAAATTCTTAAAAAGTTAAACTAGATTTAAAATAACTAGAATTTTAAACCTAGCTTATTTACAATATATATTATTTTTAGGAATTTTTTTTAAGCTATATGTACTTATAGCGCTAGTAATATAAAATTCGCACTGTTTTTTTCCCTATTTTTACTTATAGTAAGCTTAATAAATTTTTAAAATTCTTTAAAAAATTACTATCTTATAACTCTTTTTCTAATTTATTCTGAAATGTTTTTTTAGATCTTAATAAGTTTTATATCTAGTTTTAAGAAATCTAAAATTACTTATTTTAGCTGCACAGTATGCTTTCCGACTCGCTTATATTTCCGACTCACTTATTGTGACGGTCGGGCTTACTCTAGGGGTCTAGGGTAGGTCCAAGGCGTGTGTTTGATGATCGAGTGGATCAGGACGTCGTAGTGAGCAATGTAGGTCACAGTCTGGTAATGGTAGAATAGTAGATTCAATGTAACCAAGTGTGTTGATAGCTGGTGAGGCTATCTCTATGAAAGTGCTAAATGAATGTGCTTATATACTATGGGTGTCTTGTCGGGCTCACTGTGTGTGAGTGAGTCGAGTGTCTTGGCTCACTGAGTGGAAGTGAGTCGGGCGTCCTGGCTCACTTATACGGGGTGAGTTCGGGATCTGTGTGTCATGTGAAAAAGTGGGTACGTCATGGTTCTGCCGGGTGTGACCGCCTGGTCCCAACCCGGGCCGTGACACTTATCATATACGTTAACTAGTAGTTACTAATTAGTGGAAAAAAACTAACTAATAGTTACTAAAAAAAAGTTTAAAAAAACTAACTAAAACTACTAGTTACTAACTATATCAATTAGTTACTAATTTTTTTATAATAACTACTAGTATTTTAAAATAGACTTTTTACTACTACTTAACGTACATGATAAGCGAGTCGGAAATACAAGCGAGTCAGAAAAAATCCCTTAACTCTCCTTCTTTTTATTCAATCAATCATTTCTCAACCACCAAATATGTCACAGTCAAGCAAAGAGGCAAATATCATCCTTGCCCTTCAGGCTCTTCAAAATGATCCAAAATTACGCGTCTACCCTACTGCAATGTTATATAAAGTCCCGCCTAGTACCCTCTATGACCGACATCATGGCAAACCTTCTCAAGGCGATATTATCCCTAATTCGCGTCGACTAACCGACCTCGAGGAACAGATCATTATTCAATTCATTCTCGACCTGGATTCGCGAGGATTTCCCCCGCGACTGCGTAGTGTTGAAGAAATGGCTAACCGACTGCTCGCCGACCGCGACGCGTCACCTGTCGGCAAGCGCTGGGCTTCTAACTTCGTCAGGCGACACCAAGAGCTTAAGACGCGTTTTTTTCGTAAATACGACTATCAAAGAGCCAAATGCGAAGATCCGACTATTATTCGCGACTGGTTCAGGCTCGTGGAGAACACAATCGCGAAATGTAGTATCGACCTAGCTGATATCTACAACTTTGATGAGACCGGCTTTATGATGAGCATAATCGCAAGCAGAATGGTCGTCATAGGCGCAGATAGGCGTGGAAACCCGAAATCAATCCAGCCTGAAAACCGGGAATGGGTTACGGTCATTTAGGCGATTAATGCAGAAGGCTGGGCAATCCAGCCGTTCATCGTAGTTGCGGGCCAATATCACCTCGCTAGCTGGTACCGGGAAAGCAACCTCCCGGGCGATTGAGCTATTGCAACAACTCCAAATGGCTGGACCGATAATAAAACAGGTCTTAAGTGGCTCAAGCACTTTAATCGGCATACAAAGAATCGATCGACCGGTCGCTATCGTCTTCTGATCCTCGATGGGCATGAAAGTCACCACTCCGTCGACTTTGAGAAATATTGTGAAGAGAACCACATTATTACGCTTTATATGCCGCCTCATTCATCTCATCTGCTGCAGCCTCTTGACGTCAGGTGCTTTGGGCCGCTTAAAACAGCCTATGGTCGAGCAATTGAGTAATTGATTAGATGCTCTATAACCCACGTTACAAAGACCGAGTTCTTCCCAGCCTTCTACGCTGCCCACGCAGCCGCTATAACAAGGAGTAATATTGAAGGAGGTTTTCGAGGGGCCGGACTTGTTCCCTTGAACCCAGAAAATGTCATATCGAAGCTTGATGTGCAGCTACGGACTCCAACACCGGTTGAGGAGGAGATCAGCCTCCCCAACCCTTGGGTCTCAAAGACCCCAAAGACTGTGCTTGAGGCTAGCTCTCAGTCTGAATACCTCGAAAGACGAATGAGAAGACATCATAGCAGCTCTCCAGCATCAATTCTTGAGGCGCTTAAGTCATTTTCTAAGGGAACGACAGCAATAATGCATCAGATAGCATTATTAAAGTCTGAAAACCAGATCCTTCGACAGGCAAATGAGACTCTCAGTAAGCGGCGCAGAGCAAAAAGAACCCGCCTACGTAAAGGAGGGAAGATGACTCTAGATGAGGGGAGGGATGAGATGGATCAGAGAGATATTAATGCGCAGGTAGTGGCTGAATCGTCGAGAAGTAGTAGTCGAGGGAGGTCGGCGATACTGAGGGAAAGGCGCTGTAGAAATTGTGGAAAGGCCGGTCATAATATAAGGACCTGTCAGACTATAATTGAGACCTCTGAAAAAGAGCATAGCGATTAGTTTTAATTGATTTAAGTTGTTGTTGTGTTTTTGTTGAAGTTTTTATTTTAATAGTGTGAGATTTTTTCCGACTCGCTTATCATGTACGGTATAGTATATAAGTTAGCTAAGTTTATTTACTTATTTAAAAGAAAATAGTAAAATATAAAAAAGGCTTTTTTGTTTATAAAGTGATTTTGTTTAAAATAAATTACCCTATAGTAAAAATAAAATAATTATATAATAAGTGTTACGGCCTGGTTCACCGAACAGCGATAGAGGCCTTATTGTTGAATTGGAGGCATGTTGGAACACCAGGGCTCCATGAAGTCACGTGTGAAACAGGGGGTTGTCGGGAATGACGCGGAAAGGGCTCGCCGAGCCCCCGGCCGGCTAGCTCGTATTAGGAAGCAAGGGAAAGCTATACCTCCCTGACCTCAAGGGGCGGGAGCTACAGTGAACAGATACACAATACACACACATGTTCAAGGTCATCAAATGGTCATACAGGCTATCTGACAAGTAACAGTCGAATACGTGCTACGTGCCCTTACCACTTGCATACCTCTCTCACCCAGATCGCTGACCACTCGCCGACCTATCGACAACGATGACCTCAGCTACCCCTATTAAGCTAGCCACCAGCGATGACTGGATCCCTTGGTTCTCAGCACTGAAGACGAAAGCCCTTAACCAAGACCTTTGGGAATATATCGATCCAGCAAAAACCAACAAACCTACGCTCTCACTAAAGAAGCCGATTCCCCCAGATATCGCCACATTTCGCCGCCGAAAAGGGGCCGCAACAGCTGCGAATACCGAAGCCTCTACCCCTGGCTCTGCCGACACCGGTACAATCATCGCAGCTTCAGGGACACAGGCTGATTCGGAGGACCCTCGCCTAGCATTCGGCGAGGATTCGGCCCTCCAAGCCTCTGAAGTAACCGACCTGACCGACAAAGGCCTCCAAACCTATAACGCAATGTGGGCCAACTACGAATATCGTACGAGGCAGTACAAGGCCACGAAGAAGAGCCTCGACACAGTCCAGGACTGGATCAAAGAGAGCATTTCTGTTCCTCTATACCGACAAAACTGCACAGCTGAGACATCCCTAGCTGACTGGGTAGAGTCCCTGCAGAACAAGTTCGCCCAAGCACAAGACGAAAGGATCCATAAGGCTCGCCGAACCTTCCGCGAGTTACTAGCGAAACCACACCAACACCGAATAACAACATATAAAGGCACAGAAGAATGGCTTGCCCTCTGGGAAGACGCTGTCCAGGAAGCTCAAGCGGTTAAGCTCCAGGAAGCAACAGAGGCGAGCCAGTGGTTCAAGGACCTAGTCAGGGCATTAAGAGGCACGCCTCTTGAATCCTGGATCAACGCCTATGACGCTACGAAGACAGACGAAGCTATTTCAAATACTCTACCACTCACGAGAGTAACAGGGGCCATTCGCCGGGCAATCGATGACAGCCCGGAAACCCCACGCCGTGGAAAAGTCGCTCCAGGAGCCTTCCACACACACCAAGGGCAAGCCAGCGAGCCCTCGGCGAGAGACCGGAGAAAGAGGCCACGGCCGCACAGCGCTACTAACAGCGTGGATATAAAATGTCCAGCTTGTCTCAGCACTCGTCACCCTCTCGCTAAGTGTTACTATGCGTTTCCAAAGCTACGCCCAGAAGGGTGGCGCCTCAATGCAGCAGCAGAGGCCCTAGTTAAAGAACGTATCGAAAAGAATGTCAACGAGGTTGCAGACCGGATAAAGAAGCTTACCTTAAGTGACTCACAATGACGCCAAATATTGAGCTTCTGCCGAGGAAAGGCATCAGCAAACGCCTGCCTAATGGTCGCCGAATCCTACCCATTACGAAAGAGTTACCTCCTTGACTCTGGAGCGTCGATACACATCTTCAGAGACACTACACGGATGCATAACCTCAGAGCAGCCCCGATAGGAGACTTCCTGTGGTCAGGAACAGAGCCAGTCCCAATTGACGGCTACGGAGATGCTACGATAACCCTACGATCCGCCGACGGTTCGCCGAGAACTCTCCGGCTGTTCAACGTTGCCCTCTGCAAAGCCCTAACCTCGAACCTAGTATCCTTTTCACAGCTAAGGAAACGGGGGTTCTGGTGGGACAAAAGACCCGGCAATAACTGCCTACGCAGAGCTGATGGCAGCCACTTGGGAGAGATCGAAGAGCTCCACGGGCAACAGGTTCTGGAATACATATGGACTAGCGAGGAGGAGTCGCCAGCCCCTCGGGCACTACTTGCCGACCACTCGCCAGCTCCACGCCGTGCCCGGAAATACACCTCATGGACCCAACGGAGGCCCCTCAAGGGGGATTCGTATATGTGGCACCAGCGACTCGGCCACCCAGGCCCAGATGTCCTCAGGCACCTCACAAACGCAGCCCGGGGCGTACGGCTGAAGCTACATGAACCCCAAGGCCCTCAAATGATCACAACCATTGACTGTGACGCCTGTGGTGTGGCGAAGGCTCGCCGAGTGGTCCGCCGCGCTCCCCGAGAAGCCAACGCAAGGGCGGCGCCAGGAGAGCGAATAGCCCTAGACTTCCACCCGATGGAACCTGGCTACGGAAGCTACACATCAGTGTGGATTATGGTGGACCGAGCCTCCGGATATGCATGGGATTACTATGCTACGGACCGGTCAACGCCTACGATTCGTACTGCCCTCATGAGCTTCATTAAGATGATGGAAGTGCAATACGGAGCCACGGTAAAGGTCTTCGAATGTGATAACGAGCTCTCGACAATCCACCGCCGAGTAGCCGCCGAAATAGAGGCGATGGGGATCCGATGCGAGCCCTTTGCACCGAACACTCAGGCCCAGAACGGGGGCGCGGAACGTATTGCAGCAGTTATCATCGAGAAAAGCCGTGCAATGCGAGCAGCAGCTAAGCTCCCGGCATACCTCTGGCCAGAGACTATCAAAGCAGCCACCTACCTCTACAACCGCTCACCGAGTGCTCGCCGAGGCTGGAAGTCTCCCTACGAAGCGTTTCACTCACGATACCGTACGGATAGCACAGCGAAGCCTGACCTACCCCACCTCCGATCATACGGCTGCAAAGCCTTCACACTGACAGCAGACGCACAACTCCGCCGTAACCGTCTCCAAAGGCAGGCTCCGCGAGCCTGGATCGGTTTCCTCATAGGATATACCTCAAGCAATTCTTTCCGAATCTGGAACCCGCTATCAAAGGAAGTAGTAACCTCAAGAGATGTAACCTTTAACGAACGCCAGCTATTTGACGGGCGTTTGGAGACCCTTCGGGATGATTTACTAAAGGAAGACTTAGAAGCGATACAGAAACGCATTCGAGAGCTGCTCGCAGCAACAGAGGAACCTCAGCCGTGGTCATCACAGCTCCCAGACGAGGAACCAGATGAAATCTCACCTGACCCTAGTGGTCTGGATCAGGAAGAAGCCGGCGAGGAGGAAGCGAGTTCCCTGCAAATCCCCGTCGAGCAGTCAACCTATACTACCTCCAAGTTTGAGGTCCTTCCCACGCCTCCGCAGTCACCTCCATCAGCCTTTTTCCACGCCTTGGCCGCTTGCCTAGACGTGGAGGGGCGGGGGCGGCGGGATGGTGATGATACCGGAGGAACAAAGCCGACGAATGCTCGCCGAATCGTCCCCGAAAGGGTGACGCCTAGGACGTCATTTAAAGCTGCGTTCCTAGCGGACAGCCTGCAAGGGCAAAAGCATCGCAGACGCTCCTATCAGACTAAGGAAGGTAGCCTGGCCAGCTCCTTACCGAAGCTAGTAGGGGGAAGCTCAACTCGCCCTCTTGACCACGCGCATAGTGACGTTATTTCCACTTGCGGAGGGGAAAAACCCCTTGCGGAAAAGCCACTGGCTGGAACGCCCTGGCATTTGTTGGAGCGGCTTCCCGGCTCTCATGCTCAGATAGAGAAACATCCATATAAAGACCTACTAATCGCAGCCGAAACCTCCCACCTTCAGAGCCATAAGGAAGCAGGCTCATGGGTTGAAGTAGCTAAAGCAGCGGCGAACGGTCGCCGAGTGCTCGGCTGCCACTGGGTATACACATACAAGCTTGATAAACACGGCCGCTTCGTTAAGATCAAGGCACGGTTGGTAATCCGTGGCGACCAGCAGCCGAAAGACGGGCGAGACACCTACGCAGCTACCTTGGCCGGGATGTCATTTCGAACCCTCGTAGCCCTAGCTAACCGCTTCGACTATGAGATGTTGCAATACGATGCAGTTAATGCCTTCGTACACGCGGACCTTGACGAAGATATCTATATGGAAATGCCGACTGGATACCGAAAACCCGGCGTTATCCTGAAACGACCCAAAGGGACTAAGGACGAGAACAACGTCCAAGTTGCTAGCCGTCCCTCACAACAGCAGTTGCTTCAGATCTGTCTAGCTGACCTCTTCAAAGCCGGCTGTAGCAGCTATTAGCTTAACCACCTATTTTGCTAACAGACTGGGAGGTCTTGTCCCTTCCTGCAGTCTGACTCTGAAGGTGGTTCTGATGTTGAATCTAGCTACGAGACCCTCCCTGATATACCCCCTTGGTGTTGAACCCACAGGCCAATCCAATGGACCCCGCTTCACTATTCCATCCTCTGAATCATCTGTCGCAGACAAGTCAATTTAATTCCTTCAACATCACCAAGACTCCCAGCCCAGAGCCGTAGCATCAACCGTAGCTATATCAGCTGCCTCCTCCCAATGCGTATGCTTCCTGTCTTCCATCCAAGTAATAGCCCCCGCCTCCAAGCCTTTCCTACCCCTTGCACTCATCTGCACTGAATGGATAGGATGCTCCATGGGGTCCCATTTGGCGACTTCGCCCTCCCCCAATTCAAGGGGGATAGGATTAAACTTAACGAGGTCAACTGGATGATCCTGATTGCGACCCCACTGAACATCTGCATCCGGATACATGAACAGCCAGCCACGGTAGTTGATAAAGTAGCAGTCCTCATCGTCTTTCGGCCAGACCAAACCGGGAAGTCGTTTACCTGTAGAGCCATCTTGGGACTCACCATCTGATGACTCTCCAACTGAATCATCAGCTGGTCCATCAGCTCCTTCTTCGCCTCCATCGTGCTTCTTCTTTCTCATAGCCGCCTTCACCCTGCGGATCTGCCGCCAGATGGTACCTCGAGCACCCATCTCTCCACGGTAGTGGGCAACGCATTCTTCGGCTGTAGCACCAGGTAAGAAGAAGAATTCATACCGGAAGCCGCCACCTGTACAGTGAAGACGGTTATCCTCGAGACCGTATGTAAACGCACAACCATCAAAGTCTTCCCAGAAGACATCTGGATTGACCATATAGAAGACCCAAGAGGATAGGAAGGGTAGGCCAGGACTGTTGTCCGATTTGAACCACGACATTAACGCTGGCTTGCCGGTGTGATCCTTGAAGGGGACGTTATAACTGCGGGTCACAGCAGGCGGCTTTCTGGCCATCAGGCCAGGTGGGTGTCGTTTTCTGGCTGACATGGTAACGAAGGGATCGGATGCCAAGAAGTAATAACGAGGTTTCGAATGTGCTTGTGTAGGCTTATAAAATTAAAAGTGAGTGAAGGAAGGGGTAGGGAATGGGAAATGGCGTTTTGGCGAGCGATATTCACTTACCTAAGTAGTGTCACGTGAGGGGCCCAATAGATGCACGGGTCCGTACACTCACGGGGGCCTCTCATACACAGGAGGAGATGCAAACCGCAAGCGGTCTGCCCAGAAGAGCCTTGAGGAACGAAGTCAGGGACGAACACCGTCGAGATTGAAGCTGGCTCAGAAGGTTCTATTTTCAATTACAAAAAAGGGTTTGGTGAAGCAGTAGGTTTAGTAGCTCGGCCATCGTGAGTGGCAGTTTGCCTTTTGAAACGCACCTCGTGCCTTTTTATGAAAGCCTGAGAACAGCGATTGCGGAGGCGCACAATGAGAACTCATATTCAAAAACAGAGGTCCCAAACGCCGGGTTCAATTCATTTGAGGATAAGAAAATCATAGTCTCTACTGCCTTCACTACCGTGATACTTGAGACGAAACTCAAGCATACCAAAAGCCATTTCCGTTTCTAGAGCTGAGCTCCTGCTGCTCTAAGCTGAGCTGTCGCTGAGCTTGGGCTGATGATCCTGGAGTCGGGCTAGTTTGTGAAATTGTGACCGGGCAATTTGAGAAACCTACGTCTGCGATGCTGCCTAAGGGGCTGAGCTTTAATCTAAGATTCTCGAAACGTCACTTAGACAGCCCCTCTTGACTCTCGGATAGCTCTCTCCCCTAAGATATCGTTTCCACTCTTGGCCTGTCGTTGTCTTCTGATCCAAGGCTTCCAAAATCGATCATCCTGCCAGCCATCCTCTCCAGTATACTGTCCCACGAAATTCAAACAATTCGGCCAAAACGCTTTATGAAACGCAGTGTTCCGTAGTGCTTGCAGAAACCCTTTTAGGTCGCATGTGCGTCCAGTAGAGTCGCCATGGGCCAAGTCGCGTACCGCGAGACGATATAGCGTTCTGGTTACGCTTCGGTTTTCCCAATGCGTCAACGCATACAAGCCCAAGATAGACGCCATAATAGGACTCCTAAGAGAAAAGAGCAGGATTGGCCATACCACATATTTAAATACCAGATTCCATTGAATACCCTTCTGCTTCGACCACATCCAAGAAAGACTAATCGTGGCGAGGCAAATGCACGCCACCGTGACCGCAAACGCCCAAGCCGGCACCACGCCAGTTCCAAATTCGCGGACATTTGCCCCAAAAATCGATGTCCCAAAATTAAGCGGGATGAAGACGAAAGCAAATTTAGTTAAGGTGCTCAGGCTGTCGGCTATCCGGATCGACTTTCGTGATTCTTCCAATGCAAGGATTGCTGCGCGGCGTCCGAGGCGATCTTTCATCGCGTCTCTTAGCTGTGTCGCCTCGTTGAGAACAGCTTTCAAATCCACCAAGGCTCCATCAACCATTACTGATGGCCCGTTTTGGTGAATGCCGCAAAATCTCTGAAAGCTGGATAAGGCGCGAGTGAGATGTTTCACTTGCATAAGGGCGGAGTAGTAGATTTCTTCCTCTGCAGACAGTTTCTCGTCCCAGATTCCCTCAAGCCCTGGGTTCAACACATACCAGGCCTCTGCCCATCCTTTGTCAATCCTTTGGGCAATCCTGTTGAGGAAGATTTTGAAAAATGGAATGACTAATTCAATCGGATTCTTGATTGACTCCGCTAGAATGGGAGTACCGGCCCAGGCATGAATCTCATCCAGGTAGTGTTGATATGACGGCGATCTCGCGTTTTGTGACCTTTATGGGGGCCTCCACGATTGGTTGATACTTAGCCTGTGTTGCCAGAGCGGAAAATGCCTTGCATAGGGATGGGCGGATTCGTTGTTAAAAAGGACCACTATTGAAGTTTCATATTAACTATCGTCCTTTCAAGCATGTAGTTTATATGTCATACCTATCTGTGACGTTCCCTGCTGCTAGTTAATGAAGGCTACAAAAAGCGATTCATACAGGTCCTCGAGAATTGTAGAGATGTTAAGAAAGCGAAAAGTGGACAGAAGCTGGTGAGATGATGGGCCATCGCGTTTTTGGAGTTCATCGTCGTCGAACGGATTGTCGAGATGACTGAACTCATGATCGAAGTGAGCCCAAACTATCAAGGGGTCTAAATCCAAAGCGTAGCAAATGTTGTCGAGGGAAGCTCTATCTAGATTCCAGATGTCGCTGTAGCAGAACGACACAATTCTTATCTGAACGGTGGCTGGTTGCTTCATTAGGGCCTGTAAGTCTGGGCACCGGCGCTTAAAATTGTTATTCTCAATATCGAGAATAATAATTTTGCTATCCGGTTCTTCGGGTCGGTACTTGAAAAACTCATAAAGCCACTCGAATGTGGAGTTTGTTTCAGCCAACCTGGCGAGATATTCCGTGTATGAGCGGGGCCGAGACTCAGCAATGCCTTCCTCGACACATTCCGTAGAATGGACATTGGGAACATGTTCGTCACGCTCGTTTTCAGACTGACAATTTTCGTGGGCCGACTGCTGCCGGAGCATTGCTCCGGGACTATTCCTAGCCTCCATATTTGGCGGATTATGGCTCGTTCCTGGCCGAACACTAAAACAAAGAAAAAAAGAAACATAAAAGCAAAGGGGCCGTAAATGGTCAATATATTTAAATCCTGCAAGCGATAAAAGGTTACTAAGTGCAGGTCCCAGGGCCACGACCCGTGGGATTTTCAGATCTTTTGTTTGCCTAGTTTCTTGGGTGTCATATGATGGTGTAGCATAGCGGCTCAGCCACCGCCACACACCAAGCCCTTTTGCCCGAGCGTCTTTAACTGTATAGACTAAGACAACTCACCAACTTTTGGGATGCCCCTACATCTAGGGCGGGTCCGTGCGCGCTCCCTCTGATTGGGTTATCTAGTGACCCTAACCCTAACCTTTCCAAATCAGAGGGAGCGCGCACGGACCCGTCCCAGGTGAAGGGGTATCCCAAAAGTAGGTGAGTTGTCTTAGTCGGTTCAGGGATCTGGGCGGGGCGGGTCGGTCTGCCTTATGGCGACTTCTTGCTGACAGGATGTGTGGGGCAAGCGACACGCTTTCAGCAACCAGCTGCTGCAATCTTCCGTCTCACCTCGCAACTGAGGCAAGATGCTAAGGCCATTATTCCCAATCTGGTCGCACTTACTGCTGAGTCGACAGTTTCTCCCCTCACTGCCCCACCACGATTTCTCATACATCTTCTTTCCGGAAAGTGAGCCGCCAAGCTGAAAAAACGCCTTCCTGGCTTTACAGTTGCTCACCTCTACGTACATTTGTCTGCTAATCAAGCGCCACCGACGGTCTGATACCCATATGTCCCCGCCACGACTTGATCAGCTGCCTGCAATTAGGCACATATCTGACGTGTACTCATATCCGCCCTGCTTGGAAGACTCGACCCTACGACGGGGCTGTTGTGGCTGCAGCCGGTCAAACAACCCGTCAATGGGGTCTTCGACAAGGGTTACATCAAAACCAAAAACGGCAATGGGTCGACGCAGTTTTCTCTTTCCCCGGAGAGGAGATAGACCTAACGTAGATCATCCCATCAAGGTCCCTGGTTCTCCCGCTCCGCGTCGTAGAGATGGCTTGAGAGGGTTGGAAGCTGGCTACAGGGCACATGCGATCTTGTGGTGCCATCTTATTTGTACGAAATTGTCACGAGCTGCGCTGGTTTTCCCAATAAGCGCATACAAATCATAGTATGAAAGGGCCTTGATTTCTAACAGAGCAAAGGGCGGTCTGCCGCCGTCTAGTACGTTAGAGCGGAGCCCCTATAGTGGGTCTGCGCGGACCAATCACTCCGAGCACCTTGCAACAGAAATTACTTACTTCAAGTAACTGGCAGCTGGCATTCGCCACAGGTCAACCCCGCTATGTCGTTCTTGCCACCAGGGTAGTTAAGCCACGCACTTTGCAGCCACAGCGACCACCGCGGCGCGTAAAAAGATTGTCTCAAATCACTCGCTACGCGTTTCCTCGCAAGTTTCGGAACATAAGTGGAAAGACGGCCAGCCGACGGAGGAGGAAGCCCTCATGATGTTGGGCCAGGGGGACGATAGCGCCATACCGGTGCCTGCCGTCTTCATGTTCGTCCCCGGCATGCCCGTCGTCGAACCACAACACCCGCCAAGGTCTAAAGCTGGTCAACGGTGCCAGCTATACGGCAGTGGAAGTCGTTCTCGACAAGGCGCACCCGGGCCATCGGATCGACGCCGATACTATGCTCCACTTCGGCCCGCCAGCGGAGATCCTGCTGGCGTCGGAGACGGCTAAAGACTTCTGTTTCGTTGGCATGCCGCCCGGTACGATCTTGCTAATGCCCATAAGTATCAAAATAGAGTGCTAGAGAAAGCGGCCGTGGCAGCAACACGACGTCTCCCGCAGGGGGCTGCCATGTGCACTGGCGTTTGCGTATACAAACTACAAGGTGCAGGCAAAAACATTAGATCGCGTGGCGCTGGAACTACAGAGGACGAGAACGACCAATATCGACGGTCAGGCAGTCCCGAGCACGTGTGACCCCTACAGCCTGTACGTACAGTTATCGCGGTGCAAGTCGCTAGACGGCATCATGCTCCTGTCCAAGGCGCGGGAGCAGGACTTCGTCGGGAACACGGTGCCAGAGGAGATGGCCCAGGCAGAACAGAGGCTGGAGCAATTAAGTGAAGAGACGATTTGGGCAGCTGAGTCATGGGACTGGCTGGAAGACGATTAAAAAGAGGTAAAGGGAGGGGAAAAAAAGCGAAAAAAGCGAAAAGAGGAAATACGCCGGTTGCGTCTAAAAGTGAATGCAATTTTGATATGTCCGTATGAAGTTGACGTTTCAGATCCAAGAACGCACAAGCAGACAGACGCGTGGACAGACGCGCGGACTTGACACGAAGTCACGTGTAGCTCGGGCCACGCACCCTAAACGGGAAGGAGCTGGACCTATGAGAGCGAAGGAGTCACGTGATTTTGCGTCAGTGGTGTTGGCTGAGCCCCTCTTTTCCCCGCGCCCGTCCTCTTAGACCCTTTCGTTCCTCAAGGCATGTACGACCGGCCGTACAAATAAGATCACGTGATACATTGTACGACCGGCCGTGCAAATAAGATCCGTTATATAAGCCCGAAAAGGGGTAACATCCTGCAAATTGGCACACCAATTCAACGATCAACAGCTTCTACGGTATCAATTCTCGTTGCCGCGCCTTGCTTCCGCTATAATGGATCCAATTGGCGACTCTCATGGCTTCCCCAGCGATGTTCTTCCCCCTGAAGGCCAATTCAGCTCACGAGAGGAACTGGCCACAGCAATCAACGCCTGGGCAGCGCCACGAGGCTATGCCTTTATCTCCCAGAGGTCTTCGAAGACTGCCAACGGCAGACTTATGGTTACCTTTATCTGTGACTGTGGAGGAGGGCGTGCCCCTTCTACAGTCCCCAAGAAACAGATACGGAAGACCGCATCACGTCGTACAGGATGCCTTGTCTCTGTGACTGCAAAGGAGAGCCTATGCGGGACTCAATGGAGTCTCAGGCATCGTCCTGGCCCTGGCTTCGACCGACATAATCACCCCCCAAGCTTCAGCCCAGTGGCACATCCAGCACTTCGCCAATTATCACGCCCAGATGAATCAACAATCCATCAACTCGCCAATGCCGGCGTTGCGCCTAAGGAGATCAGATCCTACTTACGCACGACTTCAGATACACTTGCTACACAGCAGGATATATATAACTGTATTGCACGGGGCAAGCGGGACCTTGCTAGGGGTCAGAGCAATATATATGCTCTTGCTGATCAGCTCAACAGCGAGGGCTTCTGGAGCGAGATTCGCCTCGACGAGAGTGGCAGAGTTGTGGCAGTATTATTTGCACATCCACAGTCACTGGGATACCTTAAATTATATCCCGAAGTGCTTCTATTGGACTGTATGTATAAGACCAATAAGTATAAGATGCCCCTTCTCGATATAGTTGGTGTTGATGCTTGTCAACGATCCTTCTGTATTGCATTTGCCTTCCTTAGCGGCGAGGAAGAGAATGACTTTATCTGGGCTCTTGAACGGTTACGGCATATGTATGAGCTCTACGGGGTAGCTATTCCCTCTGTGATACTCACAGATCGCTGCCTTGCTTGTATGAATGCTATTTCCTCTTCTTCTTGCTTCCCTGAGTCAGCTTTGCTCTTATGCCTATGGCATATTAACAAGGCCGTCCTGACCCATTGTATGCCTGCATTCACTCGAGATAAAGGCAATCCTAAGGGGCAAGAGGAATGGAAGCGATTCTATGACCTGTGGCATGAGATCGTTGCCTCGCCAACTGAGGATATATATAATGAGAGACTCGAGAAGTGGAAGAAGCATTGCCTTCCTATGTATGTTGAAGAGGTGGGCTATATCATGGAGACCTGGCTAGATCCCTATAAGCAGAGATTCATTAAGGCTTGGGTTCACCAACATCTTCACTTCGAGCAATTTGTTACCTCTCGGGCCGAGGGCATTCATCAGCTCATTAAGAGTCATTTAAAACACTCTCAAGTTGACCTCTTTGAGGCCTGGAGGATCATCAAGCTTGTTCTATCGAATCAGCTTTCCGAGCTCAAGGCCAACCAGGCTAAGCAGCAGATCACCACACCTCTCGATATATCCGGGGTGTTATATAGCAATATCCGCGGCTGGATCTCACACGAAGCTCTGCGGAAGGTGGATGGCCAACGGGCACGGCTATTGAAGGAGCTTCCCGCGTGTACAGGGGTCTTCGCGAAGACTCTCAGTCTACCTTGCGCTCATAACCTTCAGCCTTTATTGGCGCAAGGTCTGCCCCTTCAACTATACCATTTCCATTCACATTGGCACCTCCAACGCTCAGGAACCCCCCAGCTTATTATCGAGCCTCGCAAGCTATTTGATCGCCTAGCAGCTAATTCGACACTGCCACCGTCAAGCACGCAGCGTGAGCCTTCTACATTCGAGGCCGTTGAGAAGGCATCACAGCTAAAGGCACTGCCAAAATGTTCGAGATGCCATAACTATGGACATAAGATGACATCGAAAGCGTGCCCATTGCGATACGAAGATCTGTTGGAGCCCCCCCCTCCGACCACCACGACAACGCACACAGTAACACATACAGCTACTCGCTCTATAACCTGCTCGCTATCCCCATCATCCCCATCAGGAGTCTCCGTTATATCCGAGACTATAGCCTATACAACGACGCATACAACGACGCACACAACAACCCGTGTGGTATCTCCTCCAGCAGCCAAATCGGCAGCTATTACTACACCACATGTGCCTGTATTACGGCCCGATGACCCCCGTGCTATTTTCCAACGATATAAAGAAGCACGAGAAGCTTGGTATGCTACACTGCCTCAGGGAGGCCTCAAGACTAACCAGCAGTATCGGAGGGCTATGGGGTTGCCTCAACGCTATAGCAAAGCGGAATATGACTGGTGCCTTGACTATAAGCAAATGGGGAGGCATTGTAGGGCCGGAACTAGCATGAGAGAGTGGACTAAGGAGGAGATGATGAGTTATCTTGACTGGGATAAGGCTGAGAATGAGCGCGTTGAGCAGAATGTAGAGATCGAGATGGCAGCGCAGCCCTTTTCTAAGCGGCGAGGTATGCAAGATATCTGGGATGCCGCTGAGAGGGATCTTGAAGTACAGGGGGCATTTTATAGAGATGGGAACCCCCCCTATTAACATTTGCAAAAGTAGTAGGGAAGAGGCCCTGCTTTATCTACTGCATGCATTATGGCGATTCACTTATACTGTGATACCTGCAGTGACGCAAGGGGGCATTATCCGTTCATCATGGCTACAGGCAGACTCATGCCTTGCTAATAGATAATAGATCATGTATTGAATGACTATATATAGAAGAAATCATCCCCTTCCTTTAATTATATAGGTAAATGGTGTTATGATTAATTGAGGAGAGATCGCTGTAGCACACATACATATGCCTCTTACATAACGGATCTTATTTGCACGACCGGTCGTGCAGGTATGAGTCCCCCTACGGATGCCCTTACTTACATAAGGAATCTTATTTGCACGACCGGTCGTGCAAATAAGATCACGTGACTTACACGACCGGTCGTGCAAATAAGATTCCTTATGTAAGTAAGGGCATCTATTGGGCGACTGGTACATGGGCACCCGGGCGCCCAAATAAAATTGCGCACCCGGGTGCCCAGCCTTAGTCAGCGTTAAACCCCGCCGTACCCCATTGGCGCGTCCCACTCGCGTCGCCCTCTGAATGACATCAACTGTACGGACATTATTGGACGACAATGAGCCAGTCAACATTCCCCGAGGATGTCCTTCCACCTGAGGGCATATACGAATCCCGCGAATCTCTATCCGCGGCCATCAATGTTTGGGCGAAACCTCGAGGATATGCATTCACGACGGGGAAATCTATGAAGACGCCAAACGGCCGAGTCCGGGTCATATTCGCATGCGACCGAAATAAACTACCGCCGAGTTCGTCTGTCGATCGAATACGCCGTACTTCGAGTCGAAGAACCGGCTGCAAGTTCTCTGTGTTAGCCAAACAGTCATTAGATGGAAATACATGGGTTCTAAGCCATCGACCAGACAATGAGTGCGCTCTACACAATCATCCACCAAGCGAGAATGCATCTGCACATCCCTCGCATCGCCAGCTTGAAGAGAAGGATGTTGCAATTATTTCAAGCCTCACAACTGCCGGTGCTGCTCCTCGGGAAATCAGAACTTACCTCCACAACAACTCTAATACCCTTGCGACGCAGCAAGATGTCTACAATCGAATTGCGGCAACGAGAAGAGACATGCGTGAAGGGCAGAGCAGTATCCAGGCCCTTGTTGACCAATTACATAGGGAGGGCTTTTGGTGTCGAGTCCAATTGGACTCAGACAACCGTCTTACAGCAATCTTCTTCGCCCATCCAGATTCGATTGCATATCTACAATGCAACCCGGACGTCTTGTTATTAGATTGCACTTACAAGACGAACAAGCACGGTATGCCGCTCCTTGACATGATTGGGGTTGATTCTTGTCAACGGTCTTTCTGCATTGCATTTGCATTTCTCTCTGGCGAATCGGAAGAGGACTATTCGTGGGCCCTGGAACACCTCAGGTCACTCTATCAGCATGAGCTTCCTTCTGTTGTCTTGACCGACCGATGCCAGGCTGCGATGAATGCTGCTGCAACTTGGTTTCCTTCCTCTAAGGCACTGCTTTGTCTTTGGCATGCCAATAAGGCAGTTTTGCGGCACTGTCAACCGGCTTTTATACTGAAAGGTGGCCAATCGTCAGACAAGGTAGAAGAGAAAGAATGGGACGAATTCTATAGATCTTAGCACTCTATCGTAGCTTCACCAAACGAAGAAGCATTTGAATAGCGTTTAGCCAACTTTCAGCTTAAATACGTCGAAAAATACCTCGAGGCAGTTAGATATATCAAGACATACTGGTTCGAACTGCATAAAGAGAGAATTGTTAAAGCATGGGTGGATAAGCACTTGCACTTCAGCAATGTAGCTACTTCGAGGTAGATAGCGAATGTCTATATTAGTATGAAATATAAGCTAATTATGTCTTTTAGAGCGGAAGGAATTCATTTACTAATTAAATCGCACCTCAAGACATCTAGGTTTGACCTCTTTGATGTTTGGCTAGCTATAAAGCCCGCGGTCACCAACCAGTTGAAGGAACTGGATCATATGCGAGTCTCTCAGCAGATACGGACGCCTCTAGATGTCTCAGGAGTGATGTTCGAGGCTGTCCGCGGCTGGGTTTTGCACCAAGCTTTACGCAAAGTGCAGGAACAACGACAGTTGCTCCTGGCACCACTCAACGCTCCTTGTAGGCAGTCCTTCACTTCCTCACATGGACTGCCGTGTGTTCATACGTTGAAGAAGCTCGAAGATGAAAATAAGAACCTTCTACTTGAGCATTTCTATCCGCATTAGCATTTGAAATGAGGTGCAGCTCGACCGCAGCCTATACTAGAACCACGCCGAGTCCTAAAGCAAGCCGCCCAGACATTCAGACAGCCAGCTACGAGCACTAGACGAGAACCCTCCGGATTTGAGATAGCTGAAACTGTTAGAAGGGCTCCCTTAAAATGCAGCGCATGCCATCAGTCTGGCCACCACATGAGAGCAAACGTATGTCCTCTGAAGTACTCAGAGTTGCTACCTACATCCTCCTTAGCTCGAAATGCGATATCGAAGGCATTGGTAGACCTAACTGTGGAGGAGACCCATCTAATAGCGCAGTGTCAAGCTAAGTCTGCGCCTCCTGAAGACGTTCCTCTGCCAAAACCATCTCTGCCTCGAATAGAGCCAAAGACGACGAAGCATAACTCAAAACCATGCTCGCCTCCTGAAACACTAGGGCCACTAAGATATGATTCACCAGGAGCTATCTATACAAGATATGTTGCTGCAAGAAGTGCCTGATACGGATCGCAGCCTGCAGGATGTGCTCTATCTGATTAAGCATATTGAAAAGCAATGAGGCTTCCATTCAAGTACTCGAAAGCTTCCTACGAATGGTGTTTGGATTATAAATGTATGGGAAAGGTTTGTTGGACTGGAAAGATTCCTCGACTGTGGACTACTGAGGAAGTGATGGCATATCTTGACTGGAGTAATGTAGAAGACACACGTGTAGAAGAGGTTGTTATGAAGGACCTTGAGGCTAATGGCTTTAGAATAAGAGCGAGAGGTCTTGGCTACGTATGGGAATAGGTTGACAGAGATAGTGAAGAGCAGAGCCGCTTGTATGCATTAGATAAGGCGTCGTGAGTTACAGAGTAGACAATTCCAATAATGTTTAATGTCTATATAGTTGATGTTGTTGAAGGGACCAGGCATATCTACCACATCTATCCAAGCCTTAGGTATGGAGCTCCTCTTTTGCCTCGCTAGCTTAACAGATGTCATTCAGAGGGCGACGCGAGTGGGACGCGCCAATGGGGTACGGCGGGGTTTAACGCTGACTAAGGCTGGGCACCCGGGTGCGCAATTTTATTTGGGCGCCCGGGTGCCCATGTACCAGTCGCCCATCTATTGGGCCCCGTCACGTGATACTTCTTTAGTCAGCATCGAGCGCCTGAGGTAAAAGCGGCGATGGGCCACGTGCGGCTAGGATGCCTCGTCGCGGTTCATCTAACACGTGATATCGTCACGACCAGCTAACTGATAAGTCCAAGTAGACTATGGAGGCAGATGGGAGGTAGGAAGGTGAGATCCGCCGAGCACGCCGTGCATCACATCATCGATAAGATCTATGAGGCGTGGAACAGAGGCCGAGGCCAGGTAGCCAGCTTGCTATTACTTGACCTCTCCGGCGCCTTCGATAACGTATTACACAAGCGGCTCCTGCACAACCTACGGAAGAGGAAAATTGATAAGAAGACGGTTCGGTGGATATCGAGTCTTATTGAAGACCGACACACCAGGATCTCGATCGATGGATTCAAAACCGAGCGATACAGAATCTCGACTGGGATAGTATAAGGCTCGCCGCTCTCACCAATCCTCTACATTTTCTACAACGCAGATCTCATCGAGAGCTACAACCTAGCAGAGGATACTATATTTACTGGCTTCATTAACGATATGGCGATCCTCATATGGGGAGATATGATGATAGAAACTTGCAATAAGCTTTAAAGAGCACTTCAAATAGCTGAGCAGTGGGCGAAAACCCATGCATCAGTCTTCTCGCCCAGCAAATTCCAACTTATATACTTCACTAGGGCATGCATGAGAATAGATATTCAACACCCACTATAAACAGCATGGGGCGAGATCCCGGTAAAGCCGACCTGCAAATATCTAGGACTCATTATGAACTCTGCGCTACAATGGAAGCCCTATGTAGATAAAATACGGAGGAAGGCGATAAAAACAATCTCAGCTCTAAGCAGCCTAGGTAGCTCAGCCTGGGGCCTTACCCTCCAAGACATGAGGAAGATCTACCGAGGGGTGTGGTGCTATAGATTATATATGCATGCTCTGCGTGGTTAAACTCAAACTGGAGAACGTGAAATATGCTATATATGAATAAGATACTAGTATAACTGCAATGTCTGCAGGCACAGGCAGCTAGGGCGATTTCTAGCGCCTTCAAGGCTATGTCAGCCCCTGCCCTGGATATTGAAATATATCTTCTGCCTATTGAATATCAAATCTAGAAGTATAATGCTAATTATCTAGGAAGAATCAGTTTTGGGGGACAAGAATCCTAGCATAGAGCAGATAGTCTAGGAGGAGGAAAGATAAAAATGAGCCCACATAGAGCAATATAGAAAGCTATATAGGATGAATAAGGGTTTGAGATGGAGAAAATGGAAGTAATCACCCCACACGCCGTCCCACCATAGTGGATAGGCCTAAAAACGTTTATTGAAGAGAGCGTCGAAAAAGCGCAAGTAAGACACCAGTACAGCATCGGCAATGAGCTAAACGCCATATATATATATACGGATAGAAGTGGCATCAACGGACATGTAGGCGCTGCAGCAGTGTGCGTGACGGCCAGTCAAAGCAGGAGCGCCTATATAGGCGACGACATTGTATCGATAGTATATGTCAGCAAACTCCAAGGGATCTCCCTAGCTCTCCAGATCGCCTAGGAAGACAGAAGCTAAGGCAATATTAGAAAGAAAATCTTAATCTATATAGATAACTAAGCAGCTATTAAGTCGGTGGTGAAGCCTAGGGGCAAATCGGGGTCATACCTTCTCTAAGATATAATGTAGTGAATATAGGAACTATGAACGTAAGGCTTAACCGTTGAAATCCGATGGATCCCAGCCCACAAGGGGATATATAGTAATGAAGCGGCCGATCGTACAGCTAAAGAAGCCACGGAATGGAGATAGAGAGGACCACTAGGGCCAACAGCGCAGCAACCCCCGGTATTGTATTTATTGAAGTCCATATTGAAAATGTAGTTACATAGAGTTGTTAACGATAGATAGAAAATGCAGTGGCGATAGGAAACTAGGGGCTAGATAACCTTCAGGCATACACCGGAGCTAATACCAAAAGTACTACAGCTATATAAGCACCTCAGTAAGAGGTATAGCGCAATCTACATCCAGCTTTAGATGGAGAAGATTGAGATGAACGACTTTCTCTTTAAATGAAGAGTGCTAGGGATTACGGACTCTAGATGTGACTGCGGCGAAGGACGGCAAACAGTAGCCCACATCCTGCTTTAATGCAGGAAGCATACTGCACTTCAAAACAAGGAATTGGGCTAATTCCTAAGGTATCGAAGCCTCTAGGCATTATTAAGCGAGCGCAGAGTAGCAGCAAAGGTCGTCAAGTTCATAGAGCAAACCCAGATCCTTGGGCAGTTCAGGATCAGTCTATAATCAGACTAAGCCGAGCACTGGGGGGAGACTGTAGGTAGGAGGACCTATATATAAGGCATATAGTTCGCCTCATTGGAGCCTAAAACGATATGTATATTAGCATTTCGAACCGCTATCTATAGAGGCTGGCTGGCCGATGTAGAGAAGAGGTTTGGGAGTAAAAAGCGGGAAGTTTGGGGGCAGCTGGCTAAGCGCCAGATGGCGTTGGCGAAGTGGGGCGCCACGGATAAATATTCGGGGCGCTTCGGCTATCAGCCAGACCCCGCTTACCGGGCATGGCTGCTGTGAAAGGGCGGCTAAAACCGAGTAGGAATTGAACCTGAACCTGAACCTACGGAGGCAGCCTCCAAAAGTCTCCAGCCACGCTAAGGACGCCACACTCCTTAATCCTTGCTAAATACCTGACAATACATTAGCTTTTAGTAAGCGACGAGCAATCACCCACTAAGTGCGCTACGACTTTAGGAGTATCAAGAATAATTACTGGTAGCCAGTAGACTGAGTACGCTACAATTGTTGAATTGGACCATGTTGGAACACCTACGCGCAGGATGGTCACGTGGGACTAGGTGGTGTCAGATCTCGTGACTCCGGACTAGGGGTCTGACGGCCTGAGTTGGGTGCCTTTGACACAGCGAAATGTACGATCAAATGATGCCAAAATAGGCTGATTTAATTGATGATAATTACGACCTCAATAATGTCGTTATCACTGATTGATTGACTTTGTTCTTGATCATCTTGACCGGCGAGGGATTTCCCTCATCTACGGTCTCCAAGACCCTCCGTCTGACAGGTGGTCTATCGGGACCGAATCGGGGAGGGCTCGCTCAGGCCTCGCTGGGCTAGACCGCATTAGGAAGTTAGGAAAAGCTAGACCTCCCTGACCTTAAGGGGCGGGAGCGAGAGAAGAAGGGGGACAATACACACACACGTTATGAGGTCATCACAGTGGTCACCTAAGCTATCCAACAATAATATAGGGCTTCTTATAGTGATGTCATTCGTAAGATGTACTTAATGTTTTTTCTAAAAGAAAAAGCAATGTGTGGCTTTTTCTTGGCCGAAGACTTTTGGAGGCTGCCTCCGTACGGAGTATATATCCTACAGACAACATTGATATTTTCCATATCGGTCTCTTCCCAACCTCAGCCACCCACAACAATGGAGTCTTCGAAGGCGTTTTCTATCTTTATCAGCCGAGCAACATCAACTGTCTCCCAGTTTTTGACAGCCATCCGTTCTGTAACGGTCGTGTCCACAAGCTAGCCTGTACGTGGTATAGGGTGGCTAGGGGATGGTTCCTAAGGGATAGACCAGGGTCTATGTTAGCAGAGCGATTAGGCACGTTACTTATCTGAGCGGTTGGGTGTCACGTTAGGTAATAGACAATATACGATGATGCGTAGCAGTCAGAGTAGATTGTGGTAACCAAGTTGTATTGATAGCTGAGGAGCTGCATCTTGGGCAAGGTGCACTTCTCAGTTGACTATATACTAGGTGGATCGCAGGGTCCGGTGGATCGTAGCGATCCAGGATCGCAGCGATCCTGAGAGTTGCGATCCATGTTTAGTTGGACGAAATCTGTGGGTACTATGTTACTGTCAGTCCTGATCGCCTTAGGACTCTTTTGGGTCGTGCATGCCGGGTTATCTTTGACCGTCTTGAGCCTCTTTAGCACCCGACTGTTCATATAGATAAAAGTGACCTTATCAGTGCTAAGTGGACTAAGCCGATTCCAAAGCTTACAATGAAGGTAGTTCGTAGCACTAAAGGAACGCTCTGAAGGAACAGACCGCAGAAGGGAATTTGGTGATAATTTATGCGCTACATCGGTTATTTGATGCACTAAACCTATTCCGTACACTGACTAATCCTAATATGGCCACGAACTAAGCCTAAATGGGAGGATTTTTGACGTAAATTACCGCCAAAAACCCCCTTTAGGAATTTGACGGTCAAAAACAGAACCCTAATTGTGTGCAAAGCGAGACAGGAATCTCGGTTACAGCCAACACCTGTAATGCAACAGGAGGTTTTCTTCTTTGAGGGCGAATAAATAATACAGATCATCTGGTCGGGTCTAAGCGATCTCCGCGCAGGCCGGTCTGCCTAACTACGACTTGACGCTGACATAGTGTGCGGAGTAAGCGTGTTACCTCACAACTAAGACAAGATACTACAGCCAATGATTGCCCATTCGGTCACTTCACCGCCCTGTGCATCCGCTAGGTGGCCAGCTGCCCGCTCATAAGCCCCTGTGTAGCGTGTGCTGAAATCTGCCTTGCTTACCCTTCGAGGGGGCTGTTGTGGCGGCAGCCGGTCAAGCAAGCCGTTTTTGGGCCTTCGACAGAGTTTGCACCAAAACCGAAAACAGCAGTAGATCGAGGCTGTTTGCCCTTTCCCCGGAGAGGGAATAATATACATAGTAGGTCATCGATCCCATCAGTGACCCTGGTGCCCACTTCATGGCGGAGCTATGCCTTAACAGCTTTGGAAACGGGCCAAACGGCACTAGAACGATGCTAGGAATGTAAGAGCGATGATCCCCAAACCAAGGCCTTTTTTTCGCTTTTGTCTTTCTACGACAAACAGCAGACATCTAGGCCGGGTTGAATTAATCATCTCCCTATACAGTCATCATCCAGCATTTTCTCTCCATTTTAAAATCAAGCCGATCAAGTTATTCATACCACCTATTGCCGTCGTTTATAACAACATATTCTTTGAGACATAGCAGGCCCCACAGAAGATAATAAATCTCCCTCAATTTTAAGGTAAACACAAGTTTAGTCCCCCAAAATATATAGCAGCATCCCTCCTTCAGTCCGTGTTCAACGCATTAAGATAAATAAACTCAAGTTAGAATAGACTCAACACAGCAGGAGTAAGTCGGATTAGAAAGTAGTTCTAGTCGTCGTAATGTACATTAAGATGAGGAATACAATATAGCCCAAAGTAGCTTCATTTAGTCTCAACTCTACAGGATGCCAGGTACACACAAACATCCTTCTCAGGGCTATTAACTGTCTGATCTTCGATGCTGACAGCGATAGGCTTCAGTTGAAGTTCAGGTTGCTGCAATATAACGCATTAAGAGATCATATTCAAGAGCCAAAAAAGAGGAAGTGATTATTTAGATGACACATCATCGCGTTAAGCGCAACGGCGAGTTCGTGCCGCCATCATCAACTGATGCCTGCTTCCACTTTAAAATACTACATCGTACGATTCGGCGATGGTAGCAGAGTCGGGATATATATCACGGGCCAGATGAGATCAACTCAAGAGGTAATGCCACTATATTACTACGATGTAGAGGAAAGAGAGAAAGCGGGCAGGCGCGTAGACGCGTTGATAGTCCCTGTGGCCTGCTCCGTGCGCCATAGTTACGTATCGACCCCACCCTGGGTCCAGCACTCCAGACGCTCCCGTCACAAGTAACATCTCACTTTTCCCAGCTACTCCAACTAGGAATAGGTCCGTTGCAGTAAGCCATTTCAGGTACGAGCTTGGCTGTACAATCGCCACCGCTCACAGAAGGGTTGATTCTGCGGAACAGAGAAGAAGTGATCAAGTTCTGCATAATACTCGCGCAGTTGTCCCCCTTTTTTAGCGACATGCCACCGGCCACAGTCGAGGGTGGTTCCCTTGGCGACCTCAACTTCTGCCGGAGGACTGACCTTTTTGGTTGCATACTGGGGGTTCCCCGGACTGCGCCTTGTTGTGTTGGTCGTGTCTTTAAACTCTCCCCCAATAGGAGATATGCAGAGGACGTTTCCGTAGGTCCAGCTCGCCGTTTTAATGTTGTCGCAGTTGTTCGAGATCCATGGGTTGAGCTGTTTGATAGTGGGAATCCTGATTCCGGTGGCGACGGAAACATCCATGCAGTCTTGATTGTACACACGAGTATAAGTCCTGCACTGGAGGGAGAGGCAGATGCTGGTTCCGGGGTCGATGCTTGAGCAGTTTTGAACGTGCGAGTTGCCAATGTAGATGGATGCAGACGAAACGCTGAACTTCTCGGCGAGTAAGTCGCAGGTGTCTCCGTCTTTGGTGTCGTAGATATTTTCTGATAAACACCACGTTTCGGGCTCCGGCTGGATGGGAATAAGAGGCGGTTGAGGCTCGGTCTCTTGATCTTTGAGGTTGCACCTCTGCTTAGCCGACTTGAAGGCATCATGATAAAAGGTGTAGGTTCTGTAGATTGAGTATGGGCTGGCCTGCATCATCTTTAGTCGTCCCACGTAGCAGTCCGAGCAGATCTCTTCCTGGCGCTCTTCGTCAAAAGAACTAAAGTTGCCAAACTCGGCAATGATGTCTGGAGGGGTTAGCCTGTACCCGTTTGGTCAAATTACGCTGCTGCTCACCGTTGCACCATTTACTAGTCCCGTCATCCTTCTGGCATTGTTCCTTGAGACCATACTGGACATATCCTCCCATGTAGGCGGCCGGCGCACCGTTTGCCCAAGTTTGCCCCTTGCAGACCCTTTCAACGGAGTCGACCCACTGATCAACTGATTGTTTGCACTCGTCTGCGCAAACCCAAGCTATCTTAACGTCTGCCCTGTCAAGAATGCTGTGATACTGCGGCGTGGTGAACTTTTGTGTGTAGTCGTGACACTTGACCTTGGCCGTCAGCGCCGTCCGACAAGCCTGCGTCAAGTTCCTGGCGATTGCAACAGCATCGGGGCTGTGCGGGGTGTAGCCATCAAACTCTCGCAGGCCTGTGGTTCCATTGATGCCTCCTCGCCAAGCAAGCAGGGAAGATGCGAGGCCGTTGCGGTTGGGTGCTGCGTCCACCGGCTTGCCGCTGAACGGCGAGATCATCTCTGTGACGCCGACGGTGACGAGGTTGTAGACCCACACGTCCGAAGTCTGCTCCGTGTATAACGTCTTTTCTTGACAATTCATCCTGCCACCATCGATGCACTGACGATCATGCTTCTGGAACCATGAGTACAGTCCGGTACTAAGCATGTAGATGGTCTTTGAGTCGACCATCCGAACCCCCCACGAGAAGCCACAGGAGGCATCATCTTGGTCACAGTCTTGGAAAGCGGGGTCATTAGAAAAAGCGCCGAGCTGGCTATAGAAAGGACCGGGGCTTGGCGGGTAGGGCTGGAAGTAAGGAGACTCTGTTCGTACCAGGCCCATCATGACATTTTCTGCGCCCGAGAGCTGATACTGATAGAGAAGACAGTGCTCAACTGACGTTCCCCAGAGCCAAGTTGGTCCGCTGCTCTCGATTAGTATACCTCTTGCTGCGTAAATGTCAATATTTGTCTGCTTGCTGTCGTCAATGTCGTGGTCCGCCGCCCAAACCCAGACGTTCTCAAGGTACGCGGAGGCCTTGGGCGTGACGTGGAGCATCAGAGACGCTGCAACGCATCCGGGGTTCAGAGTGTCTGGAAGACTTGGGCAATCCTTCGCTTGAAGGTTGCCACCCTTAGCGCCACCAACCCTGAAGTGAGAGTCTGCAGACGTTAGCATCGCGGACCAGCTTTTGCAGTGGACAACTTACCCCAAAGGCCGGCTGATCCTTGGAAAGACTCGTGGACGTTCCATTCGAGAAGAACAGCACCCGCTGTTGGGCCGCGCACCGTAAACATGAGCGATTGAATATCGGCAACTCCCTCGTTTCCAGGTACCCCTACTCGGACCACCGGTCTGGGCTTGTTGATGTCTTCGAACTTGGCACCAGTACCCATCAATTGAGGCCAGGCCTGCCCAATAACTCGTGAACCAACAGGGATGGTGACGGTGTCCTTGATGATGTAGACGCCATAAGGAACGTAGACAACGGCTGACATATTGGCTGCAGCTGCGAACGCGCGACTCAAAGCAGCTGTGTCATCAGACTTGCCGTCGCCCTTGGCACCCCATGTCTTGACGTCGACCAGCTCGCAGCCCGCAAGGTTCGCGTAGCTGGGACGTCTCCTAGTGAAGAAGTACTCAATGTTTCGGAGCGACTTTGATGGTCCGGGTCTGGTCAGCGTCGAGTTCCTCTTGGGGGCTGCGACGTTCCCGCCGCGGACGAAGGTAGTGTTGCCGCCGGTATCCGTGACCTTGCCGAAGCCCCATGACTCGATCGGGAGGATCTTCTCCGTATTGCCATCTCCAGGCAGTAGAACCTCGCCGCTCTTCTCGTTGATGACGTATGTGTCGACGTCTTTGAGTAGGGCGTTTTGGATGAGGATTGAAGTCGAGTTGTCTGTGCCGAGATTTGACGAAACCAGCGTGTCCATGGCCTCTCCTTGCACGTCCGTGACTACCACAGATCCTACACCTTGTCTATTCGCGGTCTATAATGGTCAGAAGACGAAACGCTTCATCTTAGCCTGACTCACTTTCTGCTCTCCCCCAATAATCTTGAATCCATTCTTGACGTTCTTGAAATTGACGCCTTGGAAGGTCCAGCCCCAGTCCCAGCGGAGCTGAATCGCGGAGTCGAGGATGTCGTTGAACCAAAGCTCACTTGCGGTGAACTGCTGATTGCCCATGAAGGCTCTGGGCCATATTAGCCAATGTCCAGTTGCGGCGTTCTGCCATCATACCCGTATTTGCCACCGATAAACAAGAGGTTCGCTAGGAAGCCGCCGCTTCCATTCTCTACGTAGATACCCTGGATGAATTAGTATCTGCCACCACGCGCAACATCTTGTCAAATTACCTGTTGCGTAGTGTCTTTGGCGGTGTCGGCCCAGAAAACAACATTCTCGATCGATGTCCCTTGGGCAGCTTGCCAGAAGATACTGCAGACTTGGGCCTTCTTCGGGGTGTGACGGATGTCAATGTAGAGATTTCGCACACTGCGGAGAAAGTTGCGAGTGTTGGAGTGCCTGAAGGGTTAGCAAGTGAGAGAATTCAACATCGCAGAGAGTGCAGACTCACCACTGGGTGTTCTCGCCGTTGTAGACAGTCGTCGTCATGATAACGCCGAGGCCGACAAAACTAGAGGCAGCGATAATTCGGGGTTCATTGAGTGGCTGCTTGATTAGTATCGCTCAGAATCTTTAGTAGCAGAACTCACATCACCAACGATCTCAGTATTGTAGTACTGGATGATTGAACTGCTGACGAGATATACTCCGGGTGGGAAGTAGACGGTTGCTGGGTAGACGGTACTTCCGAAGCAGTTCTGACCACACCGTCTGCCATCGGATATAGCGCGGTTGATGGCCTCGGTGTCATCGGCCTTACCATCACCTACGAATTGTTAATCCTTGGAGTGTGTCACATCGGAAAAGGAAGTGACCTACCCTTGGCGCCGTAGTCCTTTACGTTTCTCCAGACCTGCTACTGTCAGTTTCTAACAGACCCGAAAGGATCGGCCAGCTCACCTTGTAGCCTTTTGGAGCAAAGGGACTGGAACCTCTCTGTTTGATCTTGGCCATCCACCAGTGGGAAGCTGATCGTTTCTCGAGGCTGCCATCTGAGTCTTCCGCATGCGTGGACTCGGACTCGTTGCTAGAGAAACGATAAGCCGTCCCAGGCTCGGCACTAGACGCATGTAGGCCATCTCCCTTTTGCAGAACAGGAGCCATGGCAAAAGTGTCACGTTGATGGCGCTCAGCCCTGAGGGATTCAGACTGTTCCATAAACTTGGAATTACCGTCCAGCGGCAATGGTTGCGCCTCAGCCACGACTCTTGCAGCTTGGATGAGTTCCGCGGGAACTTTGTACGGCGAGTTAGACGAGTCTGAAGAGTCCCGCTTGTGGGACAGAGGCTCACTCCCGTACTTCAGCGTGGGCACAGCATCTGAAGCTTGGTGGCTTTTGTCTGCCTTGACGGCGCCGTAGTGATCAAATGTCCTGTGAAGGATCTTGGAATTCTCCTTGGTCATGGCGGCCTGGCCTTTGCCAACAAGCTTGCGAGCATCCTCAATCGATAGATCTGATAGAGCTACGACTGAGCCATCGGCTCTATCGATCGAGGCTGGCTCAGTCTTATCATGACTGGGCGGGAGAGGGGGTAAAGCCGGTGAATGAAACTTGGCAAGAATGAGGGAGAATAAGAGAGAGAAAAGAAACCATCTAGCCAAAGATTGTGCCATGATGAGTCAAGGACGAGAGAATGAGTGAACAAAGAGAAACTGAACAGGAGAAAAAGCGTTAGAGAATCTAAGCAGAAGGGCTTGATATCTAGAGATTCCGTCTTACTCATCCAAGGCAGGCAAGTTCAGCTCTCAGCTCTCAACATGGGTTACCCCAACCCCAGGAAATGGGAAGGATTCGCGGATTGACCTATAGACCCTCTCTCTATGAATATGGTTAACATGACCCTAAGGATCATAACAGGGCTCCCCTCTGGGTTTCAAACCTAGCGTCTTTGCAGACAAACCTAGACGCTTAACTACTTCGCCATGGGTCAATCATCTCTCACCCTACATTTATGATTTCTTCATCTGAGCTTTGACTCGACAGGGCGATCCCCATATAAAAAGGGTCTCGACGCCTCCGCAGGGACCACCCTTGGCGTTTCCTGCAGGGGAAACACTGAAAACCACAACCAACATCGCTCAAACTTCAGCTGGCATTCCGAATGTCCCCGCTGAGATGCAGCTGGAGAAAAGTTTTTTCTTGTGTTGGTTCTGCTGTAATATAATCGCGGCGGGATCTGCGTGCTTTCGGCCTTGGTTGAAACCTAGAATAGCCCCCTGGTGACCTGATTTACATGTTTTATTCGATACACCAATCTCCGCTCGTCGTCTTGTCCTCTCCTCAGCCGCAGCCTTGAATTGAAGGTCTTGATGTCTTGTTCTGGGGTACGTGGGGTATCGCAAAGTGCACCGCAGATCACCGTCGATACTTATAATCCCACTATTCTCGCTATACTTGCCCAGCACTCTTGTTTATCATGGGCCTTCATTAACTATCGTTTATCATTTCTTTTCTACTGCCACTCTTTTCTAGCCATTGCTATGGCGCCACCACGTGGAACACTTCTTCCCCGCCTTTTCCTTCTCCTCTCGCTCACGTTATTCATCCAAGGCGTACTCTCGCAGGCGAGATGCAGCGAAAGCAACTTGTGCGCAACGGGATGTTGCAGCAAAGATGGCTTCTGCGGAACAACTGACGCCTATTGTGGCGAAGGCTGTCAGAGCACCTGCGACTTCAAGCTTGGCTGTGATGCGAACAACCCTTGCCAGGACGGCTCCTGCTGTAACGAGTCGGGGTTCTGTGGCTTCGGCCCTGATTGTAAGTCAAGTTATTCCCGAGATTGAGTTCCATTAGGCGCTGACCTGCCAGACTGTGCCTCAAACATCTGTGTCGGCAAATGCGATGCCAAGAGCGAGTGCAATCCAGGATTCGGTTCGCAATGGGCAAAGGCAGACGACTGTCCTTTAAATGCGTGCTGCTCGGAAGTTGGGTGCGTTACTGTAACAAAAAACTCACGCTGATCTTCTACTGACTGTTCTAGCTACTGCGGCATCACACAGGAGTTCTGCGGTGACCGCAAGTTCAGCAAGCCTACTTGCAGCAAAGACTACCCTGTCAATCGTGTTATCGGCTACTACGAGGGCGGCGCAGCTCATCGTTCTTGTGACCGGTTCACACCCGGGGACATCCAGGCTGATGTCTACACCCACGTGAACTTTGCCTATGCGGCTATTGACCCAGACACATTTTGGATCATGCAGGCCTTCAAAAAAGACGCTGAGACATATCATCAACTTTCGCAGCTCAGAAGATATAACCCGGGCCTGAAGGTGTTCATCAGTGTTGGTGGTTGGGCATTCAATAATGGGCCCAACAATGATACTTTTAGCAAGATGGTTGCTTCTGAAGCCAACCAAAGAAACTTCATTACCTCTTTGATCTCATTTATAAACACCTACAACTTTGATGGTGTTGACATTAATTGGAGATATCCGGGTGCTTCAGCAAGGGGCGGAAGCGCTGGCAATGTCGACAACTTGGTTGGGTTCGCAAGGAACCTTCGAATGGCTTTGCGAACCAACGGGCAGCGGAACGGCTTTTCCATAACTGTTCCAGCTGCATACTTATACTTACAGTACTATAATCTCCAAGGTCTATCAAAATATATAAGCTGGTTCAATGTCTTGTCATTCGATCTTCACAGTGGGTTTCCCATCCCTTAATGAGTCCCGCTGCAATTGATTAACATGTTCCAGGAGCATTCAACTCTCCTGATACCTGGACAGACAACAGGCTCAATGCCCACACCAACCTTACTGAGATCAGCAATGCCATGGACTTGATCTAGAGGAGCGGCGTGCCTCCTTCCAAGGTGGTCATGGGGTTGGCATTCTACTCGCGCACCTTTACGGCTTCGGACCGGAAGTGCGTCTCGAAGGGGTGTCTGTTCGACTCTGCCGGCGAGTTGGGCGGTTGTTCTGGCGAGATCGGTCTGGTCAGCAACGCCGAGATCGCCCGTTTGATGGCCAGCCCCAAATCGAAATCGACGCTAGATAAGGAAGCCGCCGTTCAGTTAGTCGCCTACCGAGATCAATGGATCACCTACGATGACAAAGCCGCGCTTAAGCTCAAAGCTGACTTTGCTCGTAGCCAATGCATGAGAGGAGTCATGGTGTGGGCTGTGAACCACGACACCAAGAACGGCACCTTCTCCAAGTCCCTCAAGACAGTCATTAGATCGGAAAAGCCGTCTAACCGGACGAGTCAGAGTAAGAGAGACGACGGTGATGCAGGAGGTCCTAGAAATGACAATAGTGGCGCGGGAAACGGCGATAGTCCCTCGCCTGGAGTCAACACGGATATCTCAGACACCATCCCTCGAGACCAATGCCGATGGACCAACTGTGGCGAGGAGTGTCCCTCAGAGTGGCAGCATATGCGTCGCCGCGACCCCTACTACACAACAGCGGGAGAGAGGATGTGGGACGATACAGGATGTCAGGATCAGTCGCGAAGGTTCTGCTGCCCTCCAGGCCCAGAGCCATGGTGTCAGTGGCTCTTCCACAACCGCGGCAACTGTAATCCCGAATGCCCCAGCACTTCAGGGGTAGAGGTTGGCTCTACTGGCACGGCTTGCGGAAACGGTCTGAGTCAGCTGGCCTGTTGCCAAACGGATTCAAAGGAAGACGGAAAGCCCATTGACGGCATGAAGATCTGGAACCACTGCAGATGGAAGGGTAAGGAGTCGAATTGTGGACTCCAGGGCTCGGAGGAAGACGCCTGCAGTGATATGGGAGACGGCATGCACCCTCTCATTTCCGCCTCTCGCGGCAGCGGATCGACCCAATGCTATAATAAGGGGGGGTTCTTGGGCTTGTTCAAGAAGCCCGCTCCACAGACCTACTGCTGCTTCCAGGATTCTTCGGCCGAGAGATGGGAGCAATGCTTCTGGAACAACGACGCCCTCGACGACAGGCACTGCCGCGCGGGCTGCCCTTCCCCATATATCAAAGTGGCACTAGACGACAAGTCGGATGAATGCAAATCTGGAAGAATGGCATACTGCTGCAGGGCAAAAGTGACGACGGTGCCTCATGACGATGAAGAGGCTGAAGAGTACCGTCGAGAGCTGATGAAGTCCTGGGTAGAGAATCCTGTGTGCCCGGCCGCTGGCAGCTCTGTTGGGTCCAGATCACTCAAATCGACGCCCACGGATCCAGAAGAGCCTACTACAGTTGGGAAGGCCAGAAAGCGCGATGTACGCTTGAGTGATGTCGCATTTGTGGAACAGGCCGCGAGTACTATGCTATCAGACGCCGTCGTTCACATCGACGAAGAGTGGAACGACTTGATGGCCAATCGCTGGACGTTTACTACTACCAACAAGCTACGGGAGATCTTGTCTGTGATTTTGTGTTCCCATCCTTGCAAATTCTTTATCGCATAAGCGCTTGCTAAGACCTTGCGCTTTCGCTGGTGGTCGGTTTTGTCGACGACATCCGCCAGGTGGAAATGAGTACTGGCAGTAAGAGAGTACAAGTCATCTTTGGTGCATTTGGTACCATGGCCATATATATCCTATGTGGAAATAATTTATTGTCAGTGGATGTGCCCATGTGCGGCTACATATCACCTTTCTGTTAAAAAAAAATCACCATACCTTTATAGCACCAACACTCCCGTAGGATAGTGAATTCAGACCAATCCGGATTATGGGTGATTTTTTGTGCAGCTCGGAGAGGTGATATGATCGAAATCCCTTTCTTGCCTCCATCATGAACGGAATATTGGTCACTCCCGAAAGTGCAGACATGTTGGGATATCGCCGAAGACCCTTGGGATCAACATAGTAGTAAATGACGGGATAAACAACCAAACGAAGGAGCAAAAGCGCAATGGCTCCGACAAAGACATGAAGGCCATACATCTTCGACGACAGGGTTAATGGATTGCTGGTAGATAATTGGGACCTAAATGGGAGGTAGTTGAAGCGAGATGGATGTTATATATGAGGCAGCTGCGTCGTGGCCATTCATTATTCCGAAGTCGGTCACGCCAACTAATATTCGATGTTTCAAGATTTCGCAGTTCCATCCGAAGGTAGCTTCGCGCCTCAAAAATATTGTCCATGTCGTATTTTACAACGATGCATCGTCAAATGAGAATGGGCCAGTGACGCCACCCCATAAGCATTCAGACTGCCAACGGACCATTCAAGGCATTGAAAAGAGTCGGAAAGAAATTCCCTTAGTTAGACTTATAATTAACTTTAAACTCTTAATTATTTAACGTGCATGATAAGCGAGCTAGCCAGACAAGCGAGCTAGCCACCCAACCATCCTTAAACATCATTCCAGATATAAATAACCATTTCTCTACTAACACCAATGGAAAGTCTTAGCAAAGAGAGCCAAATGGTCTTAGCAGTCGAAGCTATCTAAAAACGCCCTAAAGTAAGCATCTGATAAGTCGCTAAGATCTACTCAATCGATCGCTCTACCCTTAGCATACGTCTGAAGGGCATAACTTCACGGCGCGATAGTATTCCCAACTCGCGTAAACTCATAGATCTAGAAGAAAAGACAATTGTTGGGTATATTCTTGATATGGATTTGCGATCATTTCCTCTCCGGCTTTGCGATGTGGAAGATATGGCCAATCGACTGCTCGCCGACCGCGATGCGACTCCAGTTGGCAAGCGCTGGGCTTTAAACTTCGTTAAGTGATAACTAGAGCTGAAGATGCGTTTTATGTGTAAATATGACTATTAGAGGGCCTAATGTGAAGATCCTAATATCATTTAGGGCTAGTTTTAGCTTATGTAGAATATGATCGTAAAATATGGTATTGCGGAGTTGGATATCTATAACTTTAATGAGACTGGGTTTATGATAGGCATTATCTTAACTGGAATGGTTGTCATAAGCGCCGAATGATGTAGAAGATTAAAAATGGCATAGCTAGGAGATAGAGAATGGGTTACGGTAATTTAAGGCATTAATTCCTAAGGGTGGGCGATCCCGCCGTTTATTATTATCGCAGGCTAATATCACCTTGCGGCCTGGTATAATGAGAGGACTCTACTATAAGAATGGGTTATTGAAACTTCAGATAATGGCTAGACAATAAATGAGAGGGGCCTAGAATGGATTTAGCACTTTAATAAGCATTTAAAGGCGCGTTCTTCTAGCTTATATCGTCTCCTTGTCTTAGATGGGCATGAGAGCCACCATTTAATTAAATTTAAACTATTCTACAAGGATAATAAGATAATTACTCTCTATATGCCGCTACATTCTTCATATATCCTCCAGCTACTTGATGTTAGCTGCTTTAGGCTGCTTAAGCAGGCCTACAGTCAATAAATTGAAACTATAATAAAGGCCTGAATTATATATATTACTAAGGTCAACTTCTTTCCTACATTTCAAGCTACATTCTAAAGCGCAATATTAGAAAAAAAACATCTAGGGAGGTTTTCAAAGTATAGGACTTATTCTATACGATCTAGAAAGTGTGCTTTCTCACTTAGATATCAAGTTATGGACTCCATCGCCTATACATGCGGATTCTAAACTGCCTAACCTTTAGGTTCTAAAGACCCTAAATAACCCAATTGAAGCTACTTCATAAACTTATTTCATTAAAACTCGAATCAGTTATCACCAGGGGAGCTCTCCGACATCGATTTTAGCTGCTATGGATCAATTTGCGAAGGGGGCGCGAGGAATAATGCACCAGATGACATTATTGAGGGCGGAGGTCAACGAGCTTCGGGAGGCAAATGCGACACTCAGCCGGCGGCGCAGGGCGAAAAAAACACATCTCCGGCTTTCAGGGAGCATGACAGTAGCTGAGGGGCAGGAGCTACAAGATCAGAGGGAAATCACTGATCAGATACAGCAGGAAACGCAGCAAAGTGGTGGTCGGAAGAGGCGGACGGAGATGAGGGAACGGCGATGTGGAAGATGCAGGAGACCCGGCCATAATACGCACACTTGTCAAGCTAATGTAGACATGTCTAGAGAAGAGGATAGTCATTTATTTTAATTGATTTTAGCTGTTGTGGTTGTTTTGTTTTATTATATGTTGCTGAATGTGTTGTTAGGTGGCTAGCTCGCTTGTCTAGCTAGCTCGCTTATCATGCACGTTAGGCGTAATAAGGGGCAGCTGGTTGAATCATTCTACATGGTCTCTTGTGATTGGAGAATCGTACGTCTCCCTGCAACTGCTCCTCCGTTGCATAATCAATGCCCCGCCGTCCTCATACCCTTCCAACTACTCAGCGTCCATCCCAAGACTCCCAGAAACTGCTTGAAAAGGCGATCTGAGTCAGGACAAGCGGGATCCGCAGCCTTGATTGCTTCCTTTGCATCTTGCGGCGGATAAATCAGCTTCTGGTTGACATACCCCTTGACCTGCTTTGCGACGTGGCCTGTGATCTTGACCTCCCTGTCCCAGCCACGTGCAATCATCGCGCCCCCGGATCCAAGATCGAGACAGCAGTTGTACTCTGGCTGGGAGTACGCTATCATTGGTTCGCCGAGGAGGTCTGCTGCTGCATTGTGGCCTGAGACGCGGCCGAGGACGTTGGCGTGCTGGCAGGACATCAAGGCGGCGTGGCCTTTTGTATCGGCGATGGCGTGAGCGGCGTCGCCAGTGGCGAAGACGTGTTCACAGGTCGGAACGCGGAGATATTGGTCAACGTGAAGTCGGGAGAGAGGGTCCTTGGTTCCGCGGATTTGCTGTGTGAGGGGCGTTGCTCGCATACCAGCGGTCCAAACGACTGTCGTTGCTTTGATGTGCTCACCAGAGGCAAGAGTCACACCGCTGTCATCAACGGCAGTAACTGCGGACCCCAGCTTGACTTCAATCCGGAGGTGTTTCAAGGCCTTCGTGATGGTGGGACGAGGCCCTGCTCCCAGCTCTAGTCCAAGATCTTGCGCGCTTTCAATAAGGACGATGCGGACGTTGTCGATGTTATGAAGCAGTTTCGGAAACTCTGCTGCAAGCTCAATACCGGTGAAACCGCCACCACATACGACTACAGTATCGCGAGCTTTGCTTTGCGGTAGTGATTTTAGGCTCTTGAGATGAAACTCGAGTTTGCCCGCAGAAGTCAAAGAGTCGATATCAAATGCATACTGTTCAAGGCCAGTGACGCTCTTTGGTCGTACGACGGCACTTCCAGCCGCTAGAATGAGCCGGTCAAATTCAATATCGGACTCATCTCCTGAAACGGATCGAACATGGACCGTCTGCGAGTCCGTATAGATGGCCTCGGCGGTGCCCTGGAAGAAGTCGATACCAGCAGACATGAAGAGCGGTCCGAGAGGATGATTCATCCTTGAAGCGTTGGCTTCATAGAGGCGTGGACGCATTACTAGCGATGGTTCCGGGGCAATGACGAGGACCTCAATGTTTTGCTCCATGTTGTGGAGGTTGATGAGACGCTTTGCTGAGAGGGCGCTCCATACCCCGGCGAAACCGGCACCGATGATGACAATTCTGCGTGACGTCTTATTTTGCTCCACAGCCATGATTCGGAGTGATGGAGAATTATTGTAGGATTGTTGTAGGCCTGAGATGAAGTTGATGGAAATATGTGAGAGTTGATAGATGTTGTTGTGAACTGGTCGTATGTGCAGCTTGGTCGTCATTGCTATATCTCCAGACTCTTCATATCAGAACTGTTTCTCACCCAGAATTCTATATAACAGCCGAGAAGAAGATATCCCCGAACCCGCATTCCCTGTCCGCGACTGCCGGCTCGGGCGGGTTTCCACGGGGGGTACCCGGACCCACAAAAACGATTACCCAAGTACCCGGGTTGCTGGCATCCCCTCAAATCAAAACCGAAATTGACTCTATTTTCATGGCTACCATCATCACTAGCCAGAATCATGAACGAATGCTTGATGATACTTCGTCGATCAGGCTCATGGACGATAGAATGGTACGTAAGTGCGTTAAACTATTTTCCAAAGTAGGTAATTCCTCTTCTTGTGCTACAAAGCGAACAGCTAGCCTAGCATCGCTTGGCATGGATACGACAAACTAGATCCCTTAAGGTAGGTTAGGCCCGCTTCCAGCAACTGGGGCAATGCAAGCAGACCTCCTGAGAGATCTGACTGTTTCAGTCCAATTTGACAGCATGCTCAGAGCAAAAATTTCCCCTGGACCGGGTGAATACCCCACCATGAGATAGATGATACTCCTGGTTGTCGCCCTCCCCGAATATCGCACGCGACCTCGCCCCAAAAAAGCAGAGATTAACGTAGGCACACATGCTAATCCAGTTAATGAGTCTTGCTCCCAAGCAAATTGGTGTTTGACAAATCGGGCACAAGACGATGACTTATAGAGTGGTATTCCTCAGGAGGAGGAAGATGAATCTAAGCTTCAAGCTGGCATGCAAAATTACTCGGGTGATCAATATGAGAGGTTTTTCCAGTTGGCATGGGACGAGGCTGAACAGGAGACGGTGGAGGAGTTTACTAAAGAGATAATAAGGGTCTTGGGCCGTGTCAGAGATCTCTATCATGTCTTTTAGGCCGGACTGTGGAGCTGCAAGCTGCAGCTTAGGAACAAGCTTTGGGTTGACCAGTGAAGGCGCAGCTGAGGTTTCACTCGGGCAGCCGGTGAGCAAGCTTGCTGGCGGGGGGAAATCGTCAGACCTCACTACTTGCATGCATCACATGTCGGTACTTTTTTCGCAGTGGTTGTGTGTTGGCCAAGGCCGCATAGCTGGCGCTGCCACCAGTTGGTGGGACGCCGAGGTGCCTCATCCGGCGCTCCACGGCGTCGCCCCGAATGCGACGTCCTCTCCACTACAGGACGCAAGTGAGCGCGAGGACCGGACCGCAGAATCGTCGGCAAATGAATCGAGTAACGACGCAACCTCTCAGTCGAAAGACAAAGCACCCTGCGGGCCGACCTTTTCTGGGAGCTACATCTACGAACATTATTATATGCAGCCACTCGACAAAATCTTGAGACCCTTCTTCTTTGTATGCTGCACCTTAATCCGCCATAATTTGTCCTTAGTTAACATTTCAAGGCGTCGATAGGATTTTCGATACTCATCACCGAGATGTTTCGCGGTCCAATCGTCTGGAAGGGAATTGTGTACGCGGTCCTCATGCTCATTAGCAAGCTGTTGTGCGGACTCTGGCTCATTCGCATTTCGTTTACGCCCCGCCTTCCGACCAACCTTCCGATTGTATTAAAGTTCTCTAAGCTCAAAATGACACCTTATACTGGCGAGCCGCGAGAGAAGCAAATTTCGCCTCCCAATACGGATCCTGCTGAATCGAGCCAGTCACAGAAGTCGTCAAGACCCTCCTCTCGCCCAGCTGCAGAAGCCCAGACGAGGTCTCGACATACGGAGCCTGCGGGCGTAAAGCCGCGCTCAATTTACCCTGCTTCAATTATAGGCTGTGCGATGGTTGCTCGCGGCGAGAATGGATTCTTGATCTCGTCTATTGCGGAAAGTAAAGGGGTATTCGAGTCTTCTAGTTCCGACTCTGGAGAGAGTTCAGATATGTTACTCGTCGTCACTTGGGCGATTGTGCTGTGCACGATCCTAGGACCTCTAGCAGTTGGCCTCCTGGTTAGACGCGTGAAGCAACTGCAGCAGGGCGTGGGAAAGCAAGGTCGTGTAGTACAAGGGGACGTGCTAGGTGTCTGGGGATTATCTTGAAAAAGTAGAAAGGAAAGCTACGTTCTTCTAGTCTTTGCCGACAGAATTTCGCTATATTACAGTAGAGAGCTGACAAGTTGAAGCTAATGTAATATAAGCGGAAGCTGGAAATAAAACGTAAGCTACTTTTACCAACTGATAAGTTCTAGAGAGTCATCTAGACCCTCGCTGCTCAAATTATCCAGATCGATATCCATTGCTTGTAGCGTCTCCCCAGTTAGGGCCGCTAATTCCTCATCTTTCATTGCAATATGTTCCTGATAAAGAGCTAGCAGCTTTTGATTATCTTCAGTTATCTCTTTCTTCTCTTTTTCCGCCATCCGAAGAGCTATTTTAGCCCGGAGAAAAGCAGGATCACGGGCAGTATCCCCTTTCGCCCCTTCGCCCTCCTTTTCGAAAATGTTAGAGCCTTGTTAAGGTATGGAAAGTGATTGTTGTTAACTCATTTGTATTCTGTCAGCGCTGAGACTTTGTCTTCCGCCAGCGAAACTGCCTCAACTCCAAGTGAGATTCCTTCAGATACCGCCAAGACTCCCTCTACTCCCTCGATTTCTGTTGGAACTCCCTTAACCGCTGTTGAGACAACTCCAAATGAGAGCCACAGTCCAGCAACTCCCAGTACCACATCCTTGACTTCCGACCAAACACGCTCAATGCCAATTGAGACTCCGTCGACTCCTACTGAGGTCACGTCAATTGAAAATGAGACCTCCTCAACTCCTAATGAGACTCCTTCGGCTCCTCAGAATACTCCGATTTCCAGAGAGACGTCTTCAGATAAAGGCACCACTCCCTCAACTCGTAGCCAGACACCTTCAGTTCTCACTCGGACGCCCTCGATTTCAACCGATGCACCTTCGACTCCTATCATGACTCCTCAAACAAGGAGAGAGACCTCATCATTGACTTCTGAGACACCTTCAACTTTCAATAGGGCTCCCTCGGTTTCCATTGAGTCGTCTTCGATTGAGAGAACTACCCCGTCAACTCCTAGCGATATGCCTTCAGCTCCCACTCAAACACTCCCAAACCCAACAGAGGCTCTTTCAAATCCTTCGACTCCTACCATTACTCCCGCAATTAGGAGCGAGACTCCATCATCAGCCGGAGAGACGCCTTCACCTCGTTCCGAGACACCTTCAGCTCCCAACGAGGCCTCCTCAGGATCCAGTGACGTTTCCTTGACACCTATTGGAACGCCATCAACGCCTTCGGCTGCTGGAGATGCTCTGAAAACCTCTGTTGAAATCCTATCGTCTGCTAGCGAGACGCTTGCGACCCCCACAGCGACGCCCTCGACCTTCTTGGTGACTCCTGTGGCCGCCGAGTCAACTCCAGCTGGGGATTCAACGACCACAACTCCATCCGAGACTCCTACGACACTGATGCCTTTTCACGATTCATCTTCTTCATTTTCGAGTGGCACATCATCCACCCCATCTGCGTCCGCGAATCCTGCGGAAACCTCCCTTTCCACACCTGGCATTCTTCTTCCTCTTTACGTCTACCCTTCGATTCGGTGGTTGGACAACGCTGCAAACTGAATCCCCTTATTCAACGCTGTCAAGGCGCACGTGTATATCCCTTGGCTGATTGTCATCAACCCTTACAACGGACCTGGCGAGAGTGGACTGCCCGGCAATAATGACCCCAATGTCATCAGCGGTGTCTCTCCGCTTAACGAAAATTCCAACGTCAACCTCATTGGTTATCTACCAATTAATTATGCCAGAGCATCGATTGACGAGGTAACGGCTAATAGTACCAACTGGGTGAGCTGGTCTGCTTATGAGGATGCGGACATCTCCATTAATGGCATTTTCTTCGATGAGAGTTACGCCGATGCTGACTACATGCACACGGTTGTTACTCTCGCCCGGGAAGCCTTTGATCACCCCATCACGGTTGTTTGCAACTTCGGCGTCATGGTCTCGGTCGAGTATTACGCTCTTTGCGACATCGTCCTCGGTTTCGAGAGTTGCCTCAATTGCAGCGGCGTGCCCAAGTACAAGAGCCGGGAGACCATCGAGGCCAACTTCCCTGCTGGATATGAATCGCAAGGCGCTGTCGTCGTGCATAGTTTTACTGGGGTGGATTATAAAGGCAAAACTGCAAATGTCGACCTCTTGACCAGCTACATCAAAGACATTGTGGACTATGGTCTTGGCTGGTTCTACTTCACTTCAGCTGGGTACGAACAACTCACTTCTGTCCCTGCCACAGTCGGCCAGAACGCCGACTCCCTCGCTAGCGCAAAAATTGCCTCGTTGATGTAGGGCGTGACAGGCCTCGGGCCCCGGAAGATGATGGTGCTCAAATACTAGAAACTAAACAATTTCTCATAATCCTCCTCTTAATTCATCTGCCCCAGCATCCAAATCATGAAATGCGCCAAATTTGGAAGTGGTTACCGTGAGATGTGTACTGTACACACTGTAGACTGTGGTTTGCTCCGCCTCACCCAAGCCCCCTCCCCCCACCCTCAGTTGGTATTAGCCTGGCAGTGCCGACATGGTGGTTCGCGAACCATGACGGGATCTGCGGCCGCCCCAGATCCTTCAAAGAAAAATACCTCACCCCTCTGTAACTTAGCCATGAATCAAATTATACTTCATTCATGCAGCTACGCCTCTCAGCCGGCACGACTGTCATTGTCCGGGCGATCTGTAGGCTGTGTACCTGGGGGTGGGGTGATTGACAACAAACGGCATCCCTCTGCTCAGACCAGAGTCGATGTGGAGGTTTCGCTGCACCGAAATGGCAACCTGTGGCATCCATGCAACAGCATGTCTCCATGTTCAACACCTACCATTGGCCGAGATGGTCCTCTGGTTACTCTTTCAGTCGGTTCAACTGTCCCCCCCTACCACCATCATGCTGGTGGTTATGCATGTCAGAATACTAGGCAGCGAGGCGACAGCGTATCATGCGCCATGGCATGAAACGAGTTTTGTGGAGCCTGATGCTACGTACATAAATATCTCTAGCCGTCAACCCCCAGAATCAGCCTTCGCCCTGTTCCTCAACGCCTCAACCCTCCAAGTCAAAGCATCATGGACCCTCCAGACTATATCTTCCGCAAAGGTTCTCTTGCTGCGCTTGTGCAGAGCATCTTTCCCGGCGGAACCTACATGCCCCATTTCGCCTTCATCCTCTTTGTCACGCCATACATTACTGAGGCTTTTGGAGAGCATATCAAGTCTCGGTTCATATCAACCGTCGAGATTGGAGCGCAAGATGAGATCTACACTTATGTCATGAGTTGGGTTGCCAGGACCAGCCTCTCCCAGAACAATCACCGCCTCTTCGTATCCAGCACCATTAAACATGAGCCGTTTTCGTTCGATGGAACCCACACTAGAGACGATCACGAAGCGGATGACTCCCTTGGCGACGCCAACACTGAGACTAGTCTCGATGATCTACGTTCAAAGATATCGCTCTACAATGCCCGCCCTTTGCACTGGACCCCAGGCATGGGGACTCATTTCTTCCGCTATGAGAATCGCTTCTTGACCTTCACAAGGTCAATGGAGAGCCAGGAGTCAACACCATGGTCTCGTCGACCCGAGAAGATCGTTATTTCTTGCCTGGGGAGAGACGCAACAATCATCAAGCGCCTCATCTACAACGCTCGCATTGAATACTTAGAGAGGGAACGAGGAAGGACCAGCATTTATCGGGCAACAAAGACTTACGGCGACGAGCTAGGTTGGACAAAGTGCATGTCCAAAGCAACGAGGCCTATGTATACCATCGCTCTAGACGAATCCATCAAGAAAGAGCTCATCAAAGACCTCCAGCGCTATCTGGACCCCAGGACTAAACGCTGGTATGCCACCCGGGGCATTCCCTATCGACGCGGCTACCTTTTCTCTGGGCCTCCAGGCACAGGCAAGACGAGTCTGACTCTTGCAGCGGCAGGACTGATGGGCTTGGATATCTACATGATCAGCCTTAACTCGCCTCGTCTCTCCGAAGATAGCCTCGCCACCTTGTTTCGCAATCTTCCCCGTACCTGCCTGGTCTTACTTGAAGACATTGACGCAACCGGGCTCACGCACAAGCGAAGCCGGGAAGCGGCGGCTGACGGACCTCAGAAGGGCGGGCGCCGAGAAAAGATATCGCTTTCGGGGCTGCTCAACGTTATTGATGGTGTTGGCGCCCAGGAGGGCCGTGTTCTCGTTATGACCTCAAATCACACTGAGGACATTGACCCCGCCCTTTTGCGTCCAGGAAGAGTTGACTTTTCCGTCAAGTTTGGGCTTGCAACTTCCGACACTATCACACAGCTGTTTACACAAATGTATACCCAGACGCCAAGTGATGAAACCTCCGGGGCGGACAAAGAGGCGGCATCCAAAGATGCCATGGCGGTGACGACATCTTCATTGAGTTCCGTCGCAACCGAGTTCAGGGACAAGGTTCCGGAGTTGCTCTTCAGCCCTGCAGCAATTCAAGGATATCTACTCACGTACCAGGATGACCCACACGGCGCTGTTGGTGCTGTGGATAACTGGGTTCAACAGCAACGGGAATCTATCGCGAGAGATCAACAAGATGTGGTGGATCAGCAGGATGAATCGGCTAGACCAGTTGAGGAGGGTTCCGATTCCGAAACGGACGGTAGTAGAAACTATGATTAATGAAGAGAATGCCTGGGTTATATGTGGGATTCTCGGAGCGGCAGGGGAACCCAGTTTTTGGAATTGATGAGCCAGGACGAAGACCGTTCTTCTAACTCACTCGTAGATGGTCTGTTCTACTGCAGTACGGCCAGTGGCATATTAATAGCCTTGTCGTTTAGTAAACTGAGAGCTTATGACTACATCTTCGGTGTTTTGAATCTTCTAGTATTGACTTTAGTTAAAGTGAAGGTTGAAGTTTGTCTTATGTATTAAGTCCATTGCTTGATGATTGCTGAACCACTCCTCCAGGTTGCTTACGTTACTCATCCATGTCCCATACTCCGTCAGACCCTGCTCAGATAGATCCTCTTTGTCATGTCCTTTTCTAGGGGCATACCTAGATGCAAGATTTAGTCCAGGCAAGGTCACCAAACGAGGTCCAAGTGAGGTTGCTATGCAAGGTACACACACAACCCCCAATTTAGCTGCTGGATGGATTGGTCAATCGTGACTTTATCAAACTTATAAATGACTGGTAGGACCATAGCCTAGCTCAGATCCTGGGCCTAGGCCTAAAGAAGGATTCAGTGGGACGTGGTCCAGGTGAGGTCACTTGAGAAGGTCAAGCCGGTACACATTGATGACGTCGGCATCTACCGTTAACTTCACTTGCCTATGGTCATAGTGAACTGCAATATGGTATATAATATTAGAAATCTCAATATTCACACTAGATAATCATACAAATGTATTATAAATATTTACAGTTAAACAGCTCCATGCTCAAACATCACACCGAGGTTAGGTGTCAAGTCTATACGGGCGATTGCTATACCTAATGTCTGTGTCGCAGGGCCCTCTTGGCCCGCCTCGCGGAAGAGCTAACACACTGTGAATACCATTCGTCATAAGCAACGCATGATGTTCCAGAGGCGCACTTGGTAGCTCCAGTCCAGTTGTTGCCGCCACACTGAGCCCACTGCTTGGCTTCCTGGCCAGAGGTAGCCTCGGTCTCAGTGGCTACTGCTTCCTGGGTGGTAGACACAACGGTGTCCTCGTCCACAGTCTCAGGGGACTCAACGACCGCCGCAGCGGTGGTTGCAGCTACAGAGGTTTCCACAACAGCGGCAGCAGTGGTTGCGATAACGGCGTAATGATGTCATTCTCTTTACAATATTTCTTAAAGTCGACAGAGTGGTGACTTTCGTGCCCATCGAGGATCAGAAGACGATAGCGACCGGTCGATCGATCCTATAGCACGGCTCACGGGGCAGATTTGAACCGTCGCTGCGGGGTCGATGCCAATAAAATCGGGCGAACCTGACGACCCGAGGAGCCGTTGGTGTGATGAGGGTTATTCGACGGGCCCGACGAGCTCAGGTTGCCCCAGCCTCCTTGGCATGCCGAGGATGAGCAACCCTGCCTTTGCCTTTGCAGGCTACCCTGCCATTGATTGCTCTGCATGTTGGAGAGATTCCCGTGGTCCTGGTCACCGCATAACATCCAAGGACGCTTGTTTCTGCCCTATCCGCTGGGCCCCTGCGTCGCGAAGCTCAACACCCGAAGCCGGCAAGACCCAGTCAGCTAATTGTGTACGACCAATACGAGAAGAGCTCGACAGACAAAATGGGGGGCTGGTGGAGCCTTTGCTCTTGTCTTCTGATTGTCTTTGGATGAGCGTGCCGAAATTCACTACCCCGGACCCTGCACTAACAAGTCTAATCTTAAGGTTCTGGAGGCGGTGGGTTCATTTTTCAGCCTTCTCAGAGAACAGCAAACCACAGTCATGCTTGCGATGTCGGACGGATGGGGGCTGCATCCTGGTGGCCAGTCGACCCGGGATCCCTTCTCGTTCAGGCGGACTTGCAGCACTTGCTCGATGCATCCGCACTGAGTTGTGAATGATCGTCTGGCAATGAGCCACGGCGGTTTACAGTCTGCAAGGTCACCGAGGATGGTGGCTGTGTCCGTTTTCGAGCCCTGTGGCCCATCGCAATGCTCGCCTGCGAAGATCATTTCGGCCTTCCATTTTTGTCGCACAGCTAGCTCAAGAGCTCCAAGACCAAACAAGGATTTCAACGAGCTGAAAGGTCGAATCTCCACCCAGCCAACCAACGAGACCGTGCTCCGAGTTGGGCTTGTTGATCAATTCAGCAGTCACCCATTTGAGGAGCCGTTGGAGCACGGGCGGAGGTTAGCCCGTTTGACAAACCTATCTCGAGCTGGTGCCTTGTCTCGGATACAACGGTTGAGCAGTCAACAATTTGCGATACCCTCAAGGCCAGGCAATCGAGTTGTACGGAGCTGCTGTAGGGAATGTTTATCATCGAAAGCAACATGCACCTCTTCATGCAAGCGTATCAGCCATCTAGGCAGCATGGCTTTGGCCTCGTGAGGCGCCTCTTCGAGTTGGCTGGAGCGGCGCGGGTCTAGTACCCGCGTTTACTCGCGCAGACCACTGCCAGTCCACCTTGCTGTTTCCCTTCAGATATTGGTGGCGCCATGCAGTGCATGAAACCCCGGCTAGGCTGGACTCGCTGGAGCCTTCCTCTGCGAGTTGGTGGGGAGCCACAAGGCATTATCCCTGAAGCAATGGGCTGTCGCCAGCAGACCAGACTCACCCAGGTGTTGTTCACTGACCAAGTGTGCTTGTCGCCGTCCTTATAAAGAGAAATGAAGCCCTCCGGAACTCGCATTGCAACCACTCACTTTGTCGCTAACCGTCTACACTGTTGAGATCACTTCGGTTCCGTCTTCTTTACATCAGACATTATGCGGTCCTCAACCTTCCTCTCCGCCCTTGTTGGCGTCGCCACCGCTTCCTCTCCCGTCAAATTCAACTCTTTCAAGGCTGGCCAGAAGGGCCTCCTTCTCCCAGGCGCTGGCTCCCAGGCGCTCAACCTTGCCGCTACTAACACCTGCGATATTGGCGAAACAGCGTGTAGAGGTGGCTGCATGCCCTTGACTGGCGAGTGTTGCAGTACCAACACCGGTTACTGCGACATAGGGTTTTACTGTATGGCCGAGGGCTGTTGTGAGGATGGCTCCGTCTGCACCGGCTCGTCTTCAGGCTGCTCAGACGGCTACGAAATCTGTGGCGACTACTGTATGCCCGAGGGCTCTGTTTGCTGCGACACCTTCTTCTGCGACGCCGGCGAGACGTGCACCAGCGACGGCTACTGTTATAGCAGCGACAATTCCAGCGGCTCCTGCTACTCTTTCCAGGAGGAGTGCGGCGATGGTTGCATGCCCGAGGGCTCTGTTTGCTGCACGACCGGATACTGCTACGCTGGCGAGACCTGCAACAACGATGGTACTTGCAGCCTTGGCGGCTCCGGCGGCGACGATGACGATTCCAGCGGCGGCTCTTGCTACTCCTACCAGGAGGCGTGCGGTGATGGCTGCATGCCCGAGGGCTCAGTCTGTTGCGACAATGGCAAGTACTGCCTCTCTGGCCAGACTTGCGTGGGCGACGGCACCTGCACCTATGGCGACGACGACTCCAGCGTGTCGTCGTATAGCTTCATCTTCACTACCGCCTCCTCTGTCACCGTCTCCTCTGTCACCATCGCCTCCTCCAGCTTTACCTCCGCCAGTGCCACGGCGGTGTCGGGCGATGACTCCAGCAGCGACTCCTCGTCGTCCGACTCGTCGTCCAGCTCCAGCTCCAGCTCTAACGACGGCGACAATGGCGCTGGTATCGTCGGCGTGCCCTATGCCATGCTCGGTCTCGTGGGTCTCATCCCTCTTGTGCTATAAGCACCTTGTACACAGAATGAAGGAATTTTGAAACTGGTGAGAGGGAGGTTCCACAGACGCAGGATGTTGAAACTATCACGAGTACATAAGGGGCCACTGATTTGTACAGGCATTGCGGAGGGACATAATTGCCCCGTTGGAGACACGGGAGCGCATCATCTTTACCTTATACCTTGTTCTTCTTATTCTGAAAATAGACTCTTCTTCAGCTTAAACCGCGCACCGCTTTTTTTTTTCTTCTCGCTCAATCTGAACGGTATTGCCCAAAAGTGACTGTATCCTTTGTGAGTCGTGTGAATCCTTGCTGGAGACATGTGAAGTTAGAACTTCACGGGGGGCGGTGCGCCTTGCATGGCGAGGTAAGGCCGGGGCTAGTATCCCATCAACTGCCAATGGGCTCCATTTTTGCCAAGGGCGGGGTAAAGCCAATCAGGGCTTATAGGCCCACTAGAATAATCGAATCATACACTAAGATTCAAGGTATCTCTATTCCCCTATAGATTTTGGGTATGCCAAAGGTACCAACAATCTCTATCAATACATAGCGGTACGTTACAGTCTAAGCAGCCCTTTCGAGTCCTTTTTCGCTGTTGCCGCTGCTGAGTGAGGCTATTCCCAGATATGTCGCCTAGAGCCTGGCGCCTTAATGCTTTCCTACTACCGCAATAGGAGCAAGGTGAATTAGCCCCCCTTGATCCCTTGCGATGGTGCTGCTAAGGAATAGACGTTTTCCTCTTATCTGAAGCCCGCTGAGGTCGTGAACGTCTTCGACCTCCTGCTAATGGTCTAAACTGTTGAATAAGCTGGGATGTAAGCAGTCGCCGCCATTGGTACTGGCTCTTGACCTTTTGCCACTCGGGCTTGCCCCAGAGCTGCAGGAAGAAGCTATTCACAACGATCACTTCTAGCAGGAAATTCCAAGCAAGGGCTTGCCAGCCTCCTCGACGAATAGGGCGGCTGTATTGATAATAAGACCTCATCTGGTCACTTATATCAACCCCATTCATCTTATGGTTATATTCGTCAATTGCCTCAGGCACCGGGAGGTTCTTCCGGACGTCTGGGCCGAAGGCTTCTTTCCGAGCAGCCCGCTTTCCAGCAGAGCTTCCGGCCGGCCGGCGCCGGAGACGGATAACCTCCCGGCCGTCTCGGAAGACGGTTGTCAAGAAGAGGACAAGGGCGTTATCCTTCCAGGTGAATTGGTTGACCTATGAAGAGATAAACTGATCAGTATGGAGATATCTATAGAAAGCAGTTTGCAATACCGTACCTCCCCATCTAAGGTAGGGATGCAATGGATCTGACCCCAAGGAATACCCTGGCCTTCTGCTTCCTTCTCGGCGATGAGGATCTTATCTATCCCACTGTCTTTCCGGCAGGTCCCGGAAGCTCCGACCTGCTGCTTCCGGAGGGCCCGGAGAAGCCGTACGGAAGCAAAGAGATTGTCTAGGAATACGTGGTAGACTGCAGCCGGAAGTAGGGTAATAAGTGTCGTTACAACCTGTTGCGTTGGCGTTAACGGGACCCACTTTGCGGCAGCTGCTCCAGCCTTGCTGCCTGCCGGCCGGGCCCATACGGACTACTAGGGGGGTCTCGTCATTGCATTACAGCTCAACCCCCCGTTCGTCCCTCACAGGGGGGTCGTTGACTAGCCAAAAGTCCGTTGACTGACCAAATTTAGGTACATTGGCTTACACTAAAAACTCAGTGTTTGTGCTGTATTTTTTGGAGAGCGGTTGTTTGAGTAGGTCCCAATTTTCCTTTTGTTAGTGAGGTACATCATTTTACTAGAGTCTCTACCAAGCTTTCAGGTATTTGGTGAGTCAACGGACTTTTGGCTAGTCAACGACCCCCCTGTGAGGGACGAACGGGGGGTTGAGCTGTAATGCAATGACGAGACCCCCCTAGTAGTCCGTATGGGCCCTTTCCGTGTACGTGCCAGAGCCACCGGAGGCAGTAGCCCGATTGGGCAAGGATCCAGGCCTTGAAGCCGGTTGGGGTCGGCTTCGTCGGTATTGTCGTCGTCTCTAGTGACCGGCCCGTAAATCGGACTATAGCCTCGTCAACAGTAAGGTCAGAGCCAGCCGTATAGAAGGAATCTCCGGTCTCTTGGATATGGGCCGACCATTCGTTAACCTTCCGATATATATCCGGCATCAGGTCCCCGGCTTGGGCGGGGGCCTGGGCCCGGGCCTGGCGTCAACCTCCTGACTGGCTAGGCTGGAACTCGGAGGTGTTAAAAACCCGGAGCCGTCGGAGTAATAGCTGAAAGCGGTTCCGGGATATAAACCGAGTAAATGGATAGATAGGATCTTCCTTCTGCTGTTAAGTTGACCAATACCTTGATATTTCAGATTCGCTATGTATTCCCATATAGATTAAAATACCTAAGAAAAGGTAAATCTCATCTACAGAAGTCTTCCGCCATACGTTCACTCTTGAAGTTCTAGCCCGGGGGCCTTCCTTAGATAGCGGCGCTGCATTCGTCCATTGCACCCACCGCTCAATAAGGCCCCTGGGAACGTACCGGAAGAATAAGTCAAGCGGGGCTGCCGGCAGCTCCTGTATCTCTCGGGGTCGGGCCGGCACGTCAAAGGGTATAAAGGAGCCCGCCGGCCCGCGCTCGACAGCCGGAGGTTCGTGGGGCCGGACTGTGCTGTTATCGCACCGCTCCGCTCCGGCGTACAGTCGGCAGTGCAGGCGACGGCGAGGTCTTCCGGAAGGATCTCAACCACAATACAGCTCCGTACGGAAGCAACGGAAGCACCGGAGGCACCGGAGGCACCAGAAGCATCAGAATCACTAGAAGACATCGCAGCATTGAACAAAATGACGGTTTTGGTGGTGGCAGGTAAGAAAACATAGGTGCAAATGATGTTTCGTCATGTACCAATTGAAGTGCGGAGTAAAAGTGGGTACAATAGTGGGTATTTTGGGCTTGGCAAAAATGGAGCCCATTGGCAGTTGATGGGATAGGAGCGCCAAGGCCGAGCCTGAACTGGTTGTTTTCCGCATTCCTCAAGCCATTCTCACTTTAAAAGAGAAAGGTGGAAATCAATGTCTCATTCAGACCTGCAAAGACGTGCATGCGATTATAAATACCTAGTTCATATACAAGACAGGCCTTGGGAAATGTACCTCCACTCATGTGGCTACGGAGCGGCATGGCAGAGGCAAAAGATCTACGACGTGACTCCTAAGGAGATGATGTGCAGCGTATTCTCACGCGAAACTGCTCGAGGATTCTCCAGAAGTTACATGGAGACTTGAGAGCCAGCTACTGCTTTCTCTGGCAGCCACACCACAAGAGTCTTTTTTTGGTACAGAGAGCACTGTGATACACATTGATGCTCCATGACCTGCAACGTGGAGATTGCTGGGCTTTTGTTCACCTGATGGAGAGTGTTTCTTTTCATTTTTTACAACTTCTTTATTGGCTTGGCTTGAGAGGCGGTATACTGACGGATTAAACAGTGTTGACGATGAACACCTCGTCCTGATTCGTTTCGGCTTTAGAATAATCGACCATATAGTACACATTTCGCTTCCATGCTTCTTTCCCCATTGCTCCAAGAGTCCAATAAGACCCGTAGGGGTCCCCCTATAAGTGCACCCGCTAAACGCCGATTTTGTGGTAGAGTGTGTTTATATGCGGAATATGTTTGCGCAACTGAGTGAGTGGGTAGGTGGGGATACCTAATCCGTCCTCTTCGCAGCGTGGCCGTGGTAGCACTGGGCTTGTTAAATGGCATGTCTACTCCTTGGTAGCAGCCTGGTCGAAGACGTCGAGGACCGTCTGTCTTGACGTCCTTTGGCGGTGTGTGAGCCTCCTCGGGTGGGGGTCGAGTCGTAGAGGACTCGGCAGCGAGAGCCTTGGCCATCGACCGGGTCTGCGCCTCGCCGACCTTGCCATAGACACTGAGACCGGTGGCAATCATGCCGCTGATGTCGCCAACATTTCCAGTAACGACAACGGCAGTGCTCTCGCGAGCGAGCTTGCCGAACGCATCGACGTACTTCTCGGCCACACTCAGGCTGATGGCTGCCTGGGCGCTTGCCTCGCCCTTGAGGATGCTGCGCGAAACGTCGTCGATACCTTTGGCGGTGGCGGCGGCCTTGAGCCGGATGGCCTCGGCGTCACCGTCGGCGGCATTGATACGCTCGGCACGCATGGCTTCGGAGGCGAGGATGACACTCTGCTTCTTACCCTCGGCGATGTTGATGGCGCTCTGGTGCTGGCCCTCAGACTCGAGAATCTCGGCTCGCTTGGAGCGCTCGGCAGTAACCTGGCGGTGCATGGCCTCGACGACGGGGCCAGGCGCGTGGATATCGCGGATCTCGTAGCGCAGGCAGGTGACTCCCCAGGCTTCGGCGGCATCGTTGATGGCGGCTGTGATGTTAGTGTTGAGGGCGGCGCGCTCCTTGAGCACGTGGTCGAGGGTCAGTTAACCAATCTCGGATCGCATGGTCGTCTGGGCCAGCTGAGAGATGGCATACTCGGCATCTTCAACGCCGTAGCTACAGACAGGGACGGAGTACGTCAGCAATTGGGGACACTCGACGGCGGGATGGTGATGCTGCCATTGCCCACGGAACGGCCCGAGACAGGAACTTACCTCGCCTTGTACGTATCGAAGACGCGGGTGAAGAGCACGCCGTCGAGCTCGAGGGTGACGTTGTCGGCAGTGATGGCGCTCTGGCTGGGGATCTCAATGGCCGACTCCTTCAGGCTCTTGACGTAGGCGATGCGGTCGATGAAGGGCACGAGGATGGCGAGGCCGGGCTCGAGGATGCGGTTGAACTTGCCCATGCGCTCGACGATCCAGGTCTTCTGCTGGGGCACGAAGCGCACGACCGTGTTGGCGGGCAGCCGGGGCTTGGAGAAGTACGAGGTGACGACGGGGGGGCCGAAGCCGGCGGGCTGCAGGGCGCGGGCCGAGGCGCTCAGGGCCCGGCGGGCGACGGCGGAGGCGGTCGAGGTGAGGAGGACTGCTGCTTGCGTGGGGGGAGAGCGGGCGAGGCGGATGGTGAGGATTGCCAGGTGCCAGATGACGTCTCTGGGCGGGCTGGAGGAAGGGAAAACCCAACTCAGGCTGTGGGAGCTCGGCGCGTATGTAACTTGCATGGCCCGGACAAAGCTGGAGGGGAGCTCCGGCCGCTACCCGCCGCCAGGCACACTCCGCTGCGATGCCAGTGGCCAATGCAGCTGGGCGGCGGTGTGGCGGGGGCTAGCCTTGTGTGGCTGCTGGACGTGGCTTCCAGGGGGGTCATCAAAAGCTGGTCTCGTGGGATGGAAGTGGATGTGGCTGGTGGATAATCATGAGCTGTACCATGGTCGGACCACTGGGCTGGACCATGCCCCACAGAAGGTGGGTTTTAATTGGCCGGATTTCTGATCACGTTCGCCCCACGTGACAGGGGCATAGTCCAGCTCAGGTCTTCAGAAATGCATTACGAGCCTCAGCAATTCTCTTTTCTCCTATCGCTGCTAATACATTATTAATGCATTAGTTAAAAAGAGTTTATAAATACATATTAGAAGATATTATTAACTATATCAATCTAATCTACAGATGCCTCTAGCTCTTGAGGCGAGCTAGGTATAGTAGAAAATGATATAAGCTTAATGCATTATCAATGTATTAGAAAGTTGTTAAAAGGAACATACTGTTGAATTGGAGGCATGTTGGAACACCAGGGCTCCAAGAAGTCACGTGTGAAACAGGGGGTTGTCGGGAATGACGCGGAAAGGGCTCGCCGAGCCCCCGGCCGGCTAGCTCGTATTAGGAAGCAAGGGAAAGCTATACCTCCCTGACCTCAAGGGGCGGGAGCTACAGTGAACAGATACACAATACACACACATGTTCAAGGTCATCAAATGGTCATACAAGCTCTCTGACACATACATTTCTAAGTGATTGCATTTGAAAGTTCAATCTGAACTGGACTATGCTCCATCTTTCCACTTTTTTTAGCCAATCAATACCCCAGATTCATGGTCCAGCTTGGCATAGCTAGCTCGGCCGAAATAGGGAATAAGTGGGACGTGGTCCAGCTCAGGGAGGGCACCATGGTACAGGTCATAAAAATCCACATGTGGCTGTGCGCGGGATGGCCTGCTATCGTCCTCCCTTCCCAAGCCAGAAGTGCCCCGCGTTGTCTCTGAATATCGCCAAAAGCCGTTGTCCCGCCTCCCGCCATCTCGCCAAACCCCCCTCTCTCGTCTCTGACATTTCAGCCGGGCAGCTAGCCACAAGACCCCAAAGCTCAAGACTAAGTGGAGAGAAGCAGTATCTCAAAGTGCTCATCGAATGTGGTTTTGGGGCGTCTCTGTGACCCTCACGCAGGCGGGGACTTGCGGCGCACTTGTCGTGTGGTTTACTCACGCCGATCTCCGCGTTTGCAGATATCCTGATAATCAGTCGCAAAATCATTGGTCATTGCATCCTATCTCTACCCCAGACCCATCTTGACCGTTTATCTGGGGAAATTGTATCCGATTCATGCCAAAGAGCAAGGGAAGGCGGGTGGGATTTTTGGGTAACGCTCGTGAATCATATTGAAGGTCTTTATATCAAGCGTCATGAGCTAAACACCATTTATACCCCCCATAACTAAAAATATATAAATATCCATTTATCTAGTGATCAATAGGAGAAAACTAACGAGATTTAATATCAACTACCCGCCGTGTGGCTTTAAGCTCCCTAGTAGGGATATGGCCAAGCAGCTCCACCGCAAATGAAGCTGCCGTAGCAGACGCATACCGCTGCCATCAATCATTTTTATACGAATCTAGATAATTACAGATGCGCCTAATTATGAAGCATGGAAAGTGGTCCATCAGACCGGCAGCTTCCATTTTAACGCATATACACTGCTCTCCGGCAACCTCTAAGATCCTATCACGAGTGCTAGGATCCTTGATGAGTGTGTTTCCAGAAGCGATAACTCCATAGTGAATCTCTAGATCAGTAGAATCTCGTGGATCTCGCTTGACCTCTTAGTAATAGTCGCACTTATCGCAGGTATTGCCTCCAATATGATTATAGGTTGATGGGAATAAATGATCATTTTCAAACCCTTGATAAGTGAAATTGGTCTTTGGTCTCGTCATGAGGGGATTGGTCATATACATCCTCTAGAGGAGATCAGGAATCTGAGTTAGTCTTCTCTCATACTTTGCTTACAAGCTCGCCAGGGCATGGAGAAGAACCCGGGGAGGCTTATTAAGAGACCCTTTCAGCTCCTAGGCTTGATCCAACTTCGCCTTCCCTAGATCATATTGGACCACTTCACCAGTAGTTCCATCAGGTCAGCTCACTATAACATCACCGAGTCAGATATCTCGGCCCTACTCAGATTGAGCGATACCTCCCCCAATGCCCACCAGCAAACCAATCCAAATATAAGGCAAGGAGGAGATCAGGTTTAATGCTATCGTTGCTGCAGGGGTCGTTCCATAGTCTCTATCAGGAAGTAAGCAATCACGATATTATGCTTGCCTATGCAGCTCCACTTATATGAATTCAGGTCGGATTGAGGTTAATAGAAAGCTAAAGGGTTTTTCTAGCAGTCATTAAATAATGCTATAGCTGCTGCGCGCTCGATGGAGAGAGCAGCAATCCATCCTATAGTATAAAGCTCAGGGTTATCAAGTTATATCCTTAATAACAGGCAGTCTTCTAGTGATATCAGCAGATCAGTAGATCATATTTAGATCTAGGCAAAAGTAGTTATCATCTTAGCTTCTATTAATATATTAAAGCGAGATGCGAGGTAAGGACTTGCCTTTAAGTGGATTCTTATGTAGATGAATAGATTTCCGATTAAACAGGCCAATTAAACGTAAAGAGGACTATGGAGCACAACGCAGTCCAGGCCCGTAGCTTTCGGTTTTACATTAACCCGAGCTCCAAGTGCCCCTCGCTGATCCGCAATAGCTGGAAATGGCTATAGCAATCCCCTCCTTCATACTACAACTAGACTACGATGGCGCCGAACCTTCACCCTACTACGCACCTATCTATTGAGCACATAATACAGAGTAAGTTAGGTGGCGACAATGGGCTTACAGATAAAGACACCGCCGAAGTCAACCAATGTACCACCTGCACAGTACGCCACATCCGATCGAACATGCTCCTCTTCGGAGCAGCGAAAGCCCCCTCGAACGGTGTCGGTCGACCTAAAACAATTTCTCCTCTCATGATGACCGCGTTGCGTGCCGAACTCACCGTCACCCCTTGCATGAATATCCGTGAAATGGTCACCTTCCTTCATAAGGAGTTTGACGTCATTGTGTCAGAGTCTGCCATTAGCCGAGCTCTGAAAGAGGCGAGATGGTCTCATAAGGTGGCAAATGTTATTGCCAAGGAGCGGAACGAGGATCTACGAGAGGAGCACATCTACGAAAGATCTTTTTACCACTCCTATCAGATGGTTTTCATAGACGAGTCTGGAAGCGATAGAAGTATCGGGACCAGAAACAAAGGCTGGGCTCCTGTTGGGGTCACGCCTACTCAAGTCAAGCATTTCCACCGTGGACAAAGACTCCAAATCCTGCCCGCCTATACCCAAGAGGGTGTTATTCGTTTTCGAGTATATGATGGATCAACCGATGCTGGAATCTTTGAGGGTTTTATTGAGGAATTCTTGCCATACTATGGCAAATGGCCTGGCCCAAGATCTGTCCTGATCATGGATAATGCATCGTTTCACCACACGGAGAAAGTAACACAGGTGTGCCGAGATGCGGGCGTCGTATTGCTTTACCTTCCACCCTACTCTCCTGACTTTAACCCATAGAGCGATTCATTGGGGAACTCAAAAACTACATTAGGATGGTGTGGCAAGACCAGGTGAACCTCATCCAGCGAGATTTTCAGCTCTTCATGAAGAAGCTCAAGATCAAGGCCCCTTTCTAGCGAAAGGTCACGAGCCAGCTCGTAGTGTCTCTACCTGGACCGCGAGATGATGCAGTCGAGGCATACTGCAGGCGGCAGTGCTCAATGGTTAGTAGAACCTACAATTCCAAACTCCCCAAACGATCTCGTTGCTGACATGTTACCTTCGGTTGATTGTGTTCCGTATCCTGGTAATGTCCGCCATCATCCGGTCCCGCTCCATGACCAACATTTCGTTGTTTCTCTCGAGTAACTTGATGCGCCGCTTTGCGCGGCCCAACACTTCTGCCCTGCTGAAACAACGGCTATTGTTCTCGTGGCCATCACCGAGGCCATCGATGTGGTCGTCTTCGGACTGCACCACTGATGAAAGTTCAAATTCGGAGGCGGAAGAGTTACCTGTCATACGCACCCGCACAGGCCGTGAAGTTAAAAGACCAAGAAAATATTAAAATACACTCTATTCTCATCTCAAATCTAGAAACAATTTATTTTTACTATTTTTGGTGAATTTTCCCCATGAGGTTAAAAAATTGCATTTTGTATGGGGAAACTTTTTTTTGCTTATCGGTGGAGGGGTATCGCATGGTAGTTGCGGTGGAAGTCTAGGTCATGGATTATGGTCTGCGGAAGGACGGAATTGCTCGAAGGATCCTGCAAAGACTCCTGTCCCTCCCCTGCTACAGATTGTAGTTGCAACACTTGGTCGTCTTGCCTATGGGGTGGTGTAGTTGCGGGCCGGTCGTTGGTATCCCCCTGCCCAGGTGGAGTTGAAGGTTCGGCCGGCCTCGGACTCGTGAGTTGGAAAGACTAGGCGGCGACCCTTTCGAACTTGCTGTGATGTTCCCATTCGAGATGACGCTGACTCCATTTACCACTCTGTCGCAACCCCACGATCAGCACAAGGAGCGGGCCGAGCAAAATGACAGCGATTCCGACGACTAGGATGACGAGGAGTCCGATGCCGTTGAAAGTCAGGTAGCCGATGCTGGAGCTTAACTGCCGGCCCTTTTGTCTGTTGCACGTGTTAGCATAAATACGGGCGAGAGAAGCGGAAGTGTCTCGTTGATATCTTCCGGAATCCGTATGAGCCGGCCCGGTGGAGTATTCCACTATGGCATGCTGTAACCGTGCAAGGGCGATGCTAAACCAACCGCCCACTTCGAGAGTCCACTGATTGTCGGGCAGGGGAATGTTGATGTTATTGAAGACGGTCCCTTGGGCCTTGAGAGCGACCGCACCGCGACCAGCAATCGAGTTCAACATCTCCCCTCCCAGGATTGCCAACATTATCACGTATGCCGTGTCGTGCTGCACCTGATTGAGTTCCAGCTTCGCAATTTCTGACGGTAGATTCTCCGTACTGCTCAACGTCGAGCAGTTCGGAGCCTCGCCGGAGCCTGGCCTGCATATTTGATGCTGGTCGATACAACCCATGACAGAAACTAACTTATCGTTGTAGTAGAGAGTATACGTCTCGTTAGGGGGTAGTTTATAGGTGGTGGGGTTTGTGTGTGCTGCGAAGAACACGTCGTCGACGGGAGCTGTGTAAGCAAGCAGATTCTGCACCAGGAAAAAGAGGGTGACTTCGGCATCGGATCTTGCAATCTCAGGTATGGGCATGAACCCGCCGGGTGCAGATGCACCGCTGGTCGGGGAGGTTAGAGTTAGCTACCTAGGTCTAGAGGCGGGAATAGAGTATGAGATGCACCTCAATATATAGCCAGCTGGTCCTCTTTGCGCATACGTTGATAGTTCATACGTGTAATTCACCGCGATGGAGATTCCACCGTAGTAATAAAGGGCGTATTCTTCTCCTGGATAGCGGCCGGGTATGAGCTCTCCATAGGGATCTCTGGTGACAACTGGTGCACATGTCGATTTGCGTCGGTATAGGACTCGGTTTTCCTTGGCAGCATTGAGTCCGAGTGTATCATGGGAGTCGATCATGCCACTGTCCATTTCGAAAGCGCCATCATCACCTCCAAGACACATCCCTGAAGCAAAGGGACACGTAGCATTTGACCTCCCAGTCCATCTGATTTCTTGCTTGACGAATTGTTGGCAGAGCGAATTGGAGGAGCTGGAGGTATTGTAGCATGTCTGAACATACTCGTCCGCAATTCTTGACGAATTGAGCAATCTTGCTTGGAACCCTGCTGCCGGTGTAAAAGACACCGCATCTGATGGGTCCGAATAGAATCCGCAGTCGGGACTGACGTATATCAGCGGACCATTCGAGACAGCAACCGAAGCCGAGAGCACGCCAGCCGCAGTCCAAGCAACAAAGTTGAAAAGCGCAAGAAACGCCAACACGGCGACAAAACAAACCGTTCTGCCGTCGCAACGACCTAGCTTCCAAATCGTTCCTAACAGGAGCTTCGGGGCATCCCAGGCTACCCCTGGCATGGCCGAGTGTACGACGAGAAGCTGCAGATGTTCGTCGTCTGCACCCCGTCGCTCTGAGCCAGCGCGCATTTGATGGAGCACAAACCGAACTGCAGACCACATCCGATCTCCGCAAATTGTGACGAAGATGGCGATAAATGCAATCAGGAGGGACGCGTGATATGCATCCAGTGTTAGCCTCGCGCCTGAGAGGCCGTCGTGGTCATGGTCCATCCAAAAGCCCTCGTAAACGCTTGCTGCGGATGACATGGTGCAAGAGATGGAGGTTTGGTGCGTATGTGATTATGTTGATTGGGTTTGGAAGTCGTCGGAGTATCGATTCAGGAGCATGCAAAAGTTGAAATGGTAAACTCACACGGGCCGGGTGTAGAAAGTCAGAGAGGCGGCCTGACGCAAATTGCACCCCCTTACATACTTCAGGATTCAGCTTTCACACGGAAAAATTGGTCTGGACTCCCCTTCGAGCGGCATGGCGTCGCTGGTCCGTATCTCACTAGGGTTGTTGCCAATCAAATGCTAAAGATCCAGCCCAGCTGGGCAGTTGCGTAGAGCTGAGGCTTGAGGCAAAAAGCCAAAACGATAGTTCTAGCGCGAGGCGGACCACGCGCTTCGTCTCGACAGCCGACTAAAGCCTAAGCGGAACCGTCCTTGCCCATATCGGGGTTCGGTCAACGAGCTAACTGGGCTGGGTGATGCCTAAGCTAACTGATGATAAGCTTACGGACTACTTGGAAACTTGAACTGGGAGCTGAAAAGTGAAAGCAGGCTGTGGCCTTCGTAGTGGCAGCGAGTAGCAGGCCGTGGCGCAGAATGTGCCTTGGTGGTCTGCATGATTGTTATTGTTATGTCATGGTCGGAGGTGTCTCGCTTCATAGACTTAAGAAGCACTGTTCCCCTCCAAGCCATTCTGCTCAAGTCTTTCCTCTCATTATCAACCAAAGAGTACGGAGGCAGGTACGGCAGCCTATAGGGGTCACGAATCGGACAAAGCGAGATGGGAAACCTCTCATTCTTTCTGGGAGGAAAGTCGGCGTTGGACGGACCGAGATGGTCACCTAACCTACTGGCGGTGCGAGCAACAACCAAATTCGCGATGGAGACAGGAAGACTAGGGCGAAGGGAGGAGAATTGAACATACTAACAACCAGAACTAGAAAATACTAACACAACACAGCCTCATTTTGACAGACCACGCTTCAGCTGCTGAGGATAGGAGGCTGAACACTTGGAGGAATTGGCCTTCAAGCAGGCCTGTCAGAGAGAGTCAAGCGAGGCCAAAAGAAAGCGATCCAGGGAGAGAAAGTGGGGCTTACTTTGTGGTCAGGATTGAAGGTGGCAGAAATGTAAATAGCATAGCGTATTCCATAGCCCTATGAGATCCGTTCTCCCGGGCGTAATAAATCTACTACTACTATCCCTTTGAGTGGCATAAGGGCACACTTGCGCTAGTGACGGGGATCAAGACCAACAAAAATGGCATAAATGGAAGGTACCTCTGCGCCCACCTATTTTAGGTGGGAATAGAAGTTGCACCTTTTAGAGATATACTTTACAGTACATACTACTGCCCATGGCTACGCAGCTTTTCAATGTTAATTAGCGTACCGTTGATCTCCTGGGCCTCCGTGGGTCGCCAAGGCCAAGTGTGCCCTTATGCCACTCAAAGGGATATGCCTTTCGGAACGAAAGGTTCTTTCTTCCCCGCCCTCCTTCGTAAGCTCTGGCCACTAGACGATCCGTGCCAACTCAACCACAGACCCTCGTGGGCGGCTGATACATGGGCACCCGGATGCCCATTTATCCTTGGGTGCCTAAACCCTCTAGATCTTCCTTCCGGACGAAAGAAGCTCATTCATTCAGTTTGACAATATTGGGACTAGGTAAGATTCCCGATGCCCCTCTACAGTTTGGCTATAATACACTGGTCTCCTTCAACATTTACTAAGTGCAAGGCTGCCTGCTCTCTGCTGTCCTTTCCTATCCTTTGCCAGAGCTCTTTCACACCCCTCCTCTTATTAGCTAAAGGATTGTTACCCATCTCCTTGGCGACCTGGGCTTCAATGCGCTCATCTTCTGCTTTACTCCAGTCTAAATACGCCATCATCTCCTCCTTCGTCCAACTACCCGAATCAACAAGGATCCCCAGGCCGGCCACATTCTCGTTTGCCTAAGCAATGACCTGGTCTCTATATGTTTTTGCCCAGTCCCTGCCATTTCGAAAGGCTGCAGCTCCTTGTCGAAAAGTTTCGGGATCGCTTGTTAGAGACCAGCCCTTGATCTGCGTCATGATATAACCAGGTTATGCTCCTAGCGTCGATGGCTAAATAGGGTGATTAGTATATGCCTTCAGAGTGCCCCCGTAGTATGTATATGTAAGTGCGTAGGCCTTGTTGTCATAGCATGGCTCTGCAGCACCGCAAGACTGGAGGCTATGGAAACCTCAAGTGCCTAAAGTTACATCATATAGCGCTTGACGAGTTGCTACCGATAACAACCCATCCGGTCCTTTGATCTCGACGAAGTTATTTAGAACAACAGGGAGATCAAACTGCGTTGAGGGAACGATGGGGTTGCCGAGCGCTCGCCGTATGTCCTTATGTAACTGTTCCAGTCGAGCGCCGCAGTAGAGATCGGGCTTGGCGCAGACGAGTGATCCATCTGTCAAGTGATCGAGGTTCGTAAAAGGTATGTCGCTAGCGACACATTTGGTATCTCCAGGATCTCCTTCGATTATGGGCATCACGGACGCAGTAACTCGGCTCTCCTTAGTCGCATGATCATCCGCACGTTGGAACTTTTTGAAGTCTTCTCTAGTGAATCGGCTCGCAGCCGTCGAGGCGGGCTCGCTACCTTGCTGCGGAGCGACAGCATGGGAAGGAAACTGCGGCGGAGATCCTGATGGTGCGGATAATGGAAGCGACGCTCGTTGTAGCAGAGGACGGCGCAGGCCAAGGGATTGCGGGGTGCGATTGACGAGCTGTCGGCGGTGGAACCATTTGTGCCTGAGGGAGGCAATCAGTTCCACGATTACGGCTCTGGCCCCCAACTCAACAATACAGGCTCTGGCATTTAGTATAGCAACACGGGTGCCGGGAGTCAGTATCACGCCAGTACAATGCACTTCGGTTCGAGATAAGCCTCAAGCTCTGTGGCAATTAACTGGATGTTTGGAAGCCAGGACCAGGAGTGCATCCTGCTTGTCGAACTTAGGATGGCCGAATATTCGAGAAACTTGGTACATTTTTGGGATTATTGTTACCCAGAGGCGGTCTAGAGCGGCAGAATGACATATGCTCTGAGACTCGCTTGTGAAGAATAGAACTTGTTGAGGTTTTTTGAGGCTTGTGCAATCTGCTGAACTTACTGTCATTCCCCCTCTTGACCCTTGACTTTTATTGACATAGACTGGTGTACACTCGCTATCAATTTGGATTATCACAATGAGTTTTGAAATCTAAATCCAGCGGAACATGAGACGATGCTGTTCTCAAGCCCGCAGCCCCAGTAAGTGTAGCCGGCATCAGCAAACTTCCGGTCAGGGCACTTGAGTATTGCCACTGGATGGGTACGACCTCATGATGCCCGTCTGGCCAATGCCCGCTCGCGATCCAGCAAGTTTGATCTTGAGTGTCGTGACCTGGCCGGTAGATCATCGGTTTCCCACGTGTTTGGACCCTGTTCCGTGGCTTACCTCAGCAGCGTTCAGACCACTTCCAGATGAGTCTAACCGCTTTTGGAAGAAGTCACTACTTGGACTGCTGTCGGCTACTGACACTCTCGGAAATGAACGTTGCCGTGATGAGCCATGCATCTCTTCACCTGACGGTCGGCAACGCAGCAAGCACACTTCAAAGACCGCACTCCTTGCCCATTTGGGGCTTTAGTGTGACAGTGGCGCGTGGATGACGCTTCCAGTAATCCCTTCAACCCACCTCGTTGCTTTTGCAAACCTTTGATACGATATATACGAAGTAATCCTCGGCTCTAGTTCAGATGCTAAAATGGTCTGGCGCCATTCTGCACCAATCAGCCCCGATTACAAAACCGAAATAAATAAGGTCGCCCAAAAGATGACCCGAACTGCCATAAGCATAAATTAAAGAAGAAGGTGTTAATCTTACCTTTTCATTCAAATTGGCCTTTTTGCCGATCAACTTGCCTGAATCTGGCCATCTGGAGCTAGCGGCGTGTCGTATTCAGCCACAAAAGATCTGCTGTCAGCCCAGCAAGGCACAATTTTGTCTGTCGTGAAGATCCCAGAGAAGACGGTCCGTTTGAAGAGATTTAAAGCATTCAATATATAATCTGCACTTTACTTGCTCATGAGACCAAGGCAAACCATCGACCCTCCAATTTCTATCTTCGTTGCTGTTGGCCTCGTGCTGAAGACGACCTTGACCACCTGACCTTCAACTCCTGTCATTCCCTTATACCACAACACCATGACGCGCTTCATTCTTATTTTGGCCCTTGCTGGGTTAAGCATGGGTAGCCTTACTGGCTTTAGCGGCCGAAAGGGCGGGCAACAGAGTAATTTCGCAGGCATCAACAACAAACCGTTATCCTTGCGTGCTTCCTGCTCCTCTCTCGAGACGGAATGCGATGGCGCTTGCATCCCCAGCACAGGAGAATGCTGCTCCTATGGCGACGGATCATATTGCGAGACTGGAAACTACTGCACCAGCGGAGGATGCTGCGAGGACGGCGAGATTTGCACCGGGGAGGCTACTGGTTGCGACGAAGGTAAAGAGCTTTGCGGCAACTATTGTATACCCGAAGGCTCTGTTTGTTGCACCGACGGCTCTTATTGCGACAGCGGCGAAACTTGCACCAGTGATGGGTTCTGCACAACGGGTAGCGACAGCAGCAGTGAAACCGCCACGGAAACTACACAACCGACTAGTACATCCACGAACGACGACCAGGGCAACACTCTCTGCGCCCGCAAAAGCAGGGGCGGGGATTCTGACAGCACGGGTTCTGACAGCACTGACGACGCTGACGATGGCGATGGCGATAGCGATAGCGACTGCGGCAACTATGGCGCCGGCTCGATTCTTACTCCGAACCTAGCGGGAACACTTTTGGCGGTCGTTATTCTTCTGCTATAATTACTTTTGTGCGTATTTCGTTGAGGAGCACGTTATAGTGGGAGGTCAAGTGGCTGGATCAGAGTATCCTGGGATGGGTGTATCAAAGGGCGAGCACTGGAAGCTGTGGGATGGGCCTGTATTAAGTTGCTGTACATATTCTTCTCTTTAAGAATTGTTTCCTTATTTCTCTATTTGCGCATTTGAACCAATCCCTCAAGATGGTCTCATCTCGCGGTTGATATCTTCGACTACTTTATCTATTAACAATGAGTCTCAAGGTCAGGAATTAGGAAGTGAGCGCGGGGTCTTCAGATGTGATATGCTAAATCCTGGGGCGCTTGTGTCTGAGCATGTTGATTGGTGCCTGGATCCAGTGCCATAGGCTCTGCGTCAAGTTTAGGCTCTGTCCCTGCCTGAGATCTCATGTCACAAACATCTGTTGGATAGCTTATATGACCACTTGATGACCTTGAACATGTGTATGTATTGTATATCTGTTCACTGCAGCTCCCGCCCCTTGAGGTCAGGGAGGTCTAGCTCTTCCTAGCTTCCTCATACGGGCTAGCATGCCGAGCCGTCGGCGAGCCCTAGCCGACTCGGGCCCCAAGGGGCCACGTATTCCAACATGGTCCAATTCAACAGGTTTTTCCTCTGCATCTTCCTGAGTAGATCCCACTTAACAAGGCTGTCTACAAGTCTTGGGCTAGATTTGTTTGATCAAGGCGGTATCAAGATCGCTTCTTCAATCCCCGAATCGCAGTCTCACCTTCTCTTTCTGCCAGACGAGATCCTTCAACACGTTCTCAACGATGTCGTTGCTGGAATCGTCACTAATAAGAAAACTGGCTATCCGCATCCATACTATGCACCCAACTACAGAGATAAACAAAAAGAGCGAAGACGGAACCTGGTCAACTTGTGTCTCTCGTGTCGAAAGGTCAATGCCCTAGCCACTCCACTATTGTATCACGATGTTTTCCTCAACAAACTAAATCGACCTGAATATTCAGAAGAAGAAAAACGCAACGATAGCGCTGATGAAGGTGTTTTCACGCTCGGCTTGTTTCTGCGGACCATGCTAGAGCGTCTAAAACTTAGAGCTCACGTTCGTCACCTCGACTACTGGTTTATTCTCTCACCTGCCCTGGACTACGAGACAGACCCTCTTCCCAGATCTGGCTTCAATGGGTCACGAGAATTCCAGCTACTGAAGGAATACGTGAGCGGCGCCCACTCTGAGAAAGACTCTGTATCTTAGAAAAAGTCGGTTTGGGTATCTACGATTATCCTAGGACCAATGATGGGGCAGAACGGGCATTTGCCGCAATTCTTCTGTTGACCATGGAGCTTCGGACCTTGTCTTTTCCGCCGCCACCGGAATCAACTTGGCACCGAGGCGATTCTGATGTTTCTATTTCGGCGGACAACGAGGACCGCCCATGGGACGCTTACAAAGTTTCTGGCTACTATGATGTACTGAGCAATATCCTCGAGTATGCCTATGAAGATTCAAAGCTGTCCCCGACAACGCTTCAAAACCTGGAAGCAGTCAGGTTCACCTTTATCCCCGCCTTCTTACCATACAACAGCCGTGCTCGTCGTTATTACGCCGAACGAGATTCCGGCGTTCCAGCATATCCTGCCTACACCTATCGGATTGACGCATGCCTCGGTATTCTTCGGGCGCCAAGAGTGGTAGAACTTGAGAGCGATGCAGACAATTACGGAACGTATTCGCCCATAGAGGTCAGCCACATCATATCCAGATTACCGGCACGTCAGGCGGTGTGGCCGCTCAGATCGGTGGGACGACACTCCACTCGGCCTGCGGACTGGATATCCGTCGTTCTCATAATAAATAGTAGCCTCCAATGTTCTCGGAAGCGAAAAAATGGATGTGGAAGTAGAACTTGGCTCTCGTGATCGATGAAGTGAGCATGCTCGAGGGAGCCACTCTATTCAATGCCAACTGCCGCCTCCAGGTTCTGGCACCGCGCACCAACACTACGCCATCTTCTCAAGGTCGCTGGAGGCTCTCTCGAAGACTCTTCGACGTGACATCTACGAACTGAGGGACCCAGGATTTCCATACGATCAAGTCTCGTGCCCTGACCCTGACCCATTGGCATCGGTTCGATATTCTTGCGTCTCTTGGATCGACCATCTCGATGACTCGGAACCCGGGGCGAAGATGCGCGATAACGCCCTACAAGACGGCGGCGTCGTCCATGACTTTATTAGAAAGATGTATCTGTATTGGCTAGAGTCTCTTACGCGGTCTGTCAGAGGGAGTCTTAGCAGTGCAGAAGCTCGAGGCCTTAGTGGTGAGTTGCTGTGAAGCCACCCATTTGCTTGAGGCGGCCTAACATGCTCGCAGAGACACATAGAAGCGCGAGAACTTGCGGAACTACTCCAAGATGCACGTTGATTTATTCTTCATCATAAACGGGCTATGGAAGTCGCTCCATTGCAGGTCTATACGTCAGCCCTTGTGTTTAGTTCCACGCGCAGCCTAGTCAGGGAGCTCTTTAAAGAAGGAGAGCCGGACTGGATCATGTTAAAGCCGCATATGGAATCAGACTGGAATGCATGCCTGCAGACGCTCGAGGGCCATGGCAGTTCGGTAAGCTCAGTGGCCTTCTCGGCGGATGGCCAGCGGCTCGCGTCAGGCTCAGACGATAGCACGATTAAGGTCTGGGATGCGGCAACGGGCGCGTGCCTGCAGACGCTCGAGGTTGGCAGGGCGATTACCCACCTTTCCTTCGATCCGATGACAACTTCTCTCCTCTCTACCGACATTGGACTTCTGAACTTGGACCTACTGACTCTACCGCCTGCCATCGACATTCAGTCGACTGAGGCTGTTTCACGAGGTACTAGCCACTCTGGTTACGGTATAAGCACCGACGGTGTATGGATTGTGAAAGATGAAAAGGGGATGCTTTGGCTGCCTGCAGAGTATCGCAGGTCTGCATCGGCTGTGGTGGGATCAACGGTCGCTATTGGCTGCGGCTCAGGCCGTGTACTGGTGATGAAGTTCTCTTAGAGCGGAGGCAGGCAAAATTATCTCTTTGGTTACAAGCAGCCATTTCCCGGTTCTCAGTAGCGATCTACGTAGTTGGTTATGTTTAATTTCACGTCGCGAAGCTGCTATAGCTTTGGAAGCAGGAAGCCCGGCTGGCAATTAATTATTTCCTACCTTAGCCAGCCAGCCCTGTAATTATTCGCTGAGCTTCAAGTGTGCTATAGGAAAACGCCAGCGTTATTTTCTTCTCTTTAATTTCCTTTTCACTTTGATCTCGGAGGGTCGTAGGGGCCGCGCAAAATTTATATTAGAAGGGACTGAGGCGTTCCTGCCTTCTAGACCAAACGAGAACTGTTTAGCGTCGGGAATGATGTGATCTGAGGTTTCTTTTACATTGGAAAACATCAGCCATTCTGTGGATGCAGTTTTCGTTTGGTTAATGCTTTATTTTACGTTGAGACAGAGGCTGACGGCTGCGGATAAATAGATCTTGCTTGTCGAACGGCTCCTGTTTCCTGGCCGTCCGGGGCGCCCATTTCGGTCGCGGGCGGAGAGTGGTTGTTCCAACTCGACCCCGTCAGCCGGGTCCGCTGATGACCAAGGCGACGCCGGATGGGCCGGCTCGGCATCGATTGTACCCACATTACCCGATGGCCGATTGTGGCCTTCGGGTCCTTGTATGGCATGCTTGGATCAATTTTTATCCACGTATGAAGGCGCGCTTCTGTCCCCATATGTCGACTGTAATGCTGTCTTATTGCTGAGGCCACAACCGAGTAGGAACAAACCAACCAACCGTCCTCCTTCAGCCTCGCCATCGAAGACTTCGGTTGTGTACGGAGTTGGTTGCGTGCCGGTTTGATCAGGTCGCTAGATAGGATTCTAATGGACCAGTGACAAAAACATTGACGTCACCAAGGCATGGTCGCGACCCACTAATTACCATTGTTGGACGAAACAGGTTTCCATTCCACAAATTCCACAATATGGATCCATTTCCGCCCATTCCACATCGGGTAGCCATACCTGCACCGCCCCGTACACGCACCGCTGGTCTGATTAGTCAGCAATAGCACTATAAATCCCCCCCTAAGTGCCCTAAGGGCCCTGTATTTATGGGCTATCTTGACCACGCAAAATACAGCATTTTGCACCCCTTCTATGGCCTTCTATGGCCTTCTATATGACATTTGCTACAGGTAGGTAATTTCTTTTCTAGCGGCTCCTGCGGCTTGGGCTCTTGGGGCTGCTGGGGCTCTCGTAGCTGCTGGCGGGGGGGCTCTCGGGGCTGCTGAGGCCCGTGGTTGTGGTAGGAAAATCGGGCTTCAGTGCGATGTTTGGGATGCCACAAGCCGTAAGAGTCTTCTTTAGCTAGGATTGAAAATTGGCAGCCTTGACGCCAGCGATTGCAAGCATATAAAATAGTAGGTCGCTCAGAGCCTTGCCAAAATGAATGTGAGCGGCGAATAATAAATTTATAGCCACCAGCTGCTGCGTAAATCGTAAGATCTAATTGAAGATCATCTCGTGAGGTATAAAGCTGTTGAGGTGGGAGGTCCATTGTTGTTATAGGGCCCTTAGGGCACTTAGGGGGGATTTATAGTGCTATTGCTGACTAATCAGACCAGCGGTGCGTGTACGGGGCGGTGCAGGTATGGCTACCCGCTGGATCTGTGAAAACGGATTCTTGCTCTTAGTCGAAAGCGGACCTTGCTCAAAAGTTAATTCTTGCTCTTGGTCAAAAAGTGGTCAAATCTCTGCACTCGAAACTTTCCATGCTAGTCCATTTTCAGCCTAAGGGAAAAAATTTATAGTGTACACACTGTGTGGCCAATGCCGTCTAGCTTAGAATGGTTGGGCTGACTGACACAAGCCACGTCTCGTCCACATTTTGGTAATATTGCTCACACCAAAACACCAACACTGAGCTCAGGTCCTCCTGTAGTAAACAAGGGCTCCACTGTATTGATCCCGGCTTCTGTATTGAGGGGATAACTATATGACTCTGGAAAAAACGATTACACAACCCGCAGCGCTTCTTCAGTGAGCCAGACATCCGAACCACCGATTTCCAGGTCACGGTGAAAGATGAGAATTTGGTGGTCACGGACGTATTGGATAGTCTCACTGCTGAGCCTACTTTGCATGAGACGCCGGGATCGCCATATCTTTTGACTGAACTGATGAGGTCAGAGGACAGAATAATGACCATGATTGTGAGACAGAAGCTAACAGCACTCAGCCATCAGAAGCAAGGCCTCACTTTTATGATCCGTCGAGAGTCAGGCTGGAGACTGCACGACAAAGGCCAGGACGTCTGGTCTCAAGCCAATGACAATCTTGGTCGTATAACGTAAGTATGTCCAATGGACTTAGGGGCAATGAACTGATGGCTCTAGGTACATCAACAACATTGACTCATCCTTGCACTATACGCAGCCTTCAAGCTTTAGAGGGGGATTATTGCTGACCTCATGGGGCTTGGAAAGACCCTTAGCATAATTTCACTCATAGCTCATGACAAAGTCCTAGAAAAGGAGTCAGGACCTGTGAAGTCAAGTGGCAAGATCCTAGGCAGAGGCACGCTCCTAGTTCTGCCCCCTTCTTGTGAGTCCCTCTTCACAATGCACTTGGAAGCAAATCGCTAACTAATACAGTGCTGCATAACTGGGAAGAGGAACTCTTAAAGTCAGTCTCGTCCCACTTGACAGTGGGAGATACTATAACAGTGGAGAAACGAATGCTAATCAACGTAGGCACTTATCTGCAGAGCACTTTGCTTGGCGGTGTCACCATGGACGACAGCGAATTCAGGAAACCAGTGATGTGGGCTTTCATGACATTGTCCTCACGACCTACACCACACTTGCAAAGGAGTGGCAAGATCAAGAGCAAAGTCAAGTCTTCTCACATGATTGGCACCGCGTGGTTCTAGACGAAGGTAGGCGTAGAATGTGAACGACTGGAACCTTCATAAGATCTAACACCCTTTAGCGCAAGAAATCAAAAATCTATCGACATCCAAAGCTCGTGCTGCATGTGCTCTCAGGGCTAGCTGCAGATGGGTCGTTACCGGGACACCAATTCAGAATCGGCTTTCCGAGCTTTTTAGCCTGTTCTGCTTCCTTCGTCTCAATCCGTACTGTGAAAAGAGGAGCTTCGACGAAGATCTCACGAATCCCTGGCTTCGCGGGAAGAAAGAGGGCTTCAAGCGTTGGTGAAACTGTTGGGGTACACCATGTTACGACGGTCCAAAAACGCGATTATACTACCGGGGCGACAAAACCATCGGCGATTTCTCAAACTCAGTGCCCAGGAACAACATGCTTACGATATTGCAAAGCAGAAAGCCATCGAATGTCTCAAAGATGCCCTCGTCTCGCGCAAGCCCCAGGAAGGCTACAGGAATGCACTTCAGAAGATCAATGCTCTCAGAGTTATCTGTGAGCTAGGTTGTTCACCCCAGCCAGGTTTGCAAGTGACTATCTCCAATTCCGTGGCATACGGCTCCCTGCTGACGCCCGGAACACCGGATGGATCTTCAACGCCAAGCACGATGATGGACGATACCGAGGACGACGATTGCGGGTCGGAAATGGATAAAATCCCCTTCGGCAACATATCCTCCCGTCTTGAAGAATGTTTCCCATCATACACAACACCTGGAACTGGTCTCAGTCCATGCCCCAGCGACCAGTCAACCGAATGGCCAGTGTCCTCTGGTCAGTGGCCAACGAAGATTCAAGCTCTGATTGAGGACCTCCAGAGTTGCGCTGTTGGGACAAAAAGGTACGTATACGCCCGTAATGGGCCTGCTGCAATTGACTTAGAATTTTAGCGTTGTCTTTTCGTACCGTAAATTGATCCTTGACGTCGCGGCCATGGCTCTCAGGAGTGCCAGCATTTGCTGTGTCCAGATCGATGGCGAGTTGAGCACAAAAAAGCGAAGCCAGATCATCAATGCATTCTCAAAGAACGAGGCGGTGCAGGTGCTTTTTTTATCCTTGGGCTGCGGAGCAGTTGGGTAAGCCTATAGCACCTTGTCAAATGAGCAGAATGAGCGATGAAGCTAACTTTTGCGTCGATTGACTCTTACTGCGGCATCAAGGGCATATCTGCTGGAGCCACAGTGGAATCCATCCATAGAAGAGCAAGCACCTGCCAGGATTCACCGACTTGGACAGACTCAAGAGGTGACAACGATCCGTTTTGTGATAAGCGGCTCCATTGAGCAGGTAAGCCACATAGCTTTCTGGTGCGATGAGAGACTGATATGGTGCGAAAAGTATGTTCTGGATATACAAGATGGAAAACGGGACCTTATAAGCCTCCTCAGTTCCAAGCCCGCCAATGGTGGTCAAGTTACAGCCAAACTCCAGGTAGACATCGTATTGTTCTCGGAGCTTCCGTCGCTAACAAACAGCGTAGCAACTACGGCAGCTCCTCCGTTGAAGTCTGCAACTACGACAATAAGTAATACTGCTACTATATCACTCCTTTGATATCGAGGGCATCCTGGCTCTGAGGAATGCCATTCGATCCGACGAGAGGGTGAACTCTCGGCGAGGTCAACAACTTGTAAGTACGATATCTGGTTATGACATCGGACGAGGTCGCAGGGGCAGGGTTGGGAGCAGTGTCGAGGTGAGAGTGGTTTTCAAATGCGGATGGCGGCGTGGTTTATATTCTCTGAAATATCAACCCCCACAGTACAGGACACAAAAATTAGATCAATTGATAGCAACAAATCTCACACATCTCGAAAGCTATTCTTTTTGTGATGCACAACGATACCAAAATGGAGACATCCAATCGCTGGTGAAGTTTCTCGTGATGCCTCCTAGTACATTTTATTGCACTTCAAAATGCCCACCTTCGCAACGAAACAAGAACTTAGGGCTCGTAGCGATAGTCGTTTCCCCATGTAAGTTGTTGTCAAACCACTTAACTGGAAGCTGTATTCCAGGCAGAATTTGGAACGGCGCAATCGACTTCCCGGTTGCTGATAAAGTTCCAACGCCGTTCATGCATTCTCGGCAGTAGTCACAATTCATCCAATCCAAACTGAAACTGGGTCTTCATCGGCTGTGGACATTTAGTTATGGGTTAAGAAGATGATTCCAATACCTAGCAAATAACTTTACTAGCTCGTTTACATTCAAACCAACCGATAACCCGAATTACCCGGCTGCTCCTGTAGGCACTGCCTTCCAGCCTTACGCCGTCCCAAGTACCGGTATCCCAAACGCTCGCGTATTGACCCCAGTTCCTGCGCTCGCATCTAAATGCGTCCCAATTTAAGCACGGATGGCGCGCTTGAAGCCGCCGGAGATTACCTGGAAGCCCTGGCCCTGGCCCTGCTGGCGACCGTCTCCCTGGCGACCATCACGACCGTCTCCGCCCTGGCGACCATCACGACCATCACGACCATCTCCGCCCTGGCGACCATCGCGACCGTCTCCGCCACGTCCACCGTCAATGACTGGATATCAAGATTAGCGAGAGTTATGAAAACGAAGCTGTGAGATTCTTACTCTTGACACCGGCACCAAACTTCATGCCGCCGTTGAAGAGGATGATGATGATATCGTTGCGGCTGACGACGTTGAAGATCTGGAGGATCTGGATCTGCTGGAGCTGGGTGAGGATGATGATCTGGTCGGCAAAGCTGGCCTCGCGGATGTTTCCGAGTTGGATGACGTCCTGCATGCCCATCTTGGCGACGAGGTTCTCGATCTCGCCGCCAAGGTTGTTGTCTTCGTCGTCTTCCTCACCACGGTTCTCCTCTTGGTTCTCCTCCTCTTGGTTCTCTTCCTCAGCGGGGGCCTCGGTCTCAGCGGGGGCCTCAGTCTCGGCGGGAGTCTCCTCGGTCTCGGCGGGGGTCTCCTCGGCCTCGGTGGGAGTCTCAGTGACCTCCACGGCCTCCTCTTCCTCGGCTGGGGTCTCTTCGGGGCGGCTGTCTCCTCGGGGGCACCGGGTGCTGCTGCTGGGGCCGCATTGATGACCTTGAACTCGCGGATAGCGTGCTCGGAGCGGCGCTGGGCGGCCGGGTGGAGGTCGACGGCGACGGCCGACACCAGGCCAGCGGTCATGAGGAGCATAGAGAGGGTCTTCATCTTGTCGGTAAAGAGAGTGAAAGAGGTTGGATCGGTAATCAAAAGAAAGCTGAAATCAATTCAGAAAACGAGTGAATATGGTGTCGTGAATGGAATAAGAGCCCAGCTCTAGTAAAAGAAGGTAAGAAGGTAAGAGGAGAGTGTGTGTTAGATGATGCGAGAAAAGACTTTACAGCGAGGCCAAAGGGAGCATATTATACTTGCTCGACGAGTAGGAGATTGATGCCCATTGCCATTCCATCAGGTTTCTCTTTCGTTTGCACTGAGGGGTCCAAGTCAATGCCAAGCGCGCCTCTCCACGGAACTTCTGCCAGCCGCGGATGAAACTGTCGCAAGTTCGGTGTGGCAGATCTCTCATCATCGGGGATTTGGTCGTCATGTACCATCAACATCGAACCGGCATCCGGCCATGCATCACCATAACTCCATCACCAGCATCCACCAAGCCGCACTCCCTGTCTCCCAAGGGCATATGCACTGTCGTCCCATCTTGTGAAACTTGGCGGTCTGATCTTCTGGGGGGCAAAGGGGGCCTGTGCATTAACCTACCATGTACAATCCCATGGTCCTACCGGAGCTCCGGTAAGGGCGTTGCTAGTCAGCGCAGAACCCCTGATCAGGACGGATACGTTACAGGCACTGGGAATGAACCGATGCCAAGAGATCGGGGTAGCAAGTCGGTGCCTGGTTCGTCTGTAGTTGGCACAGGTGTACGGTGTGGGAGAGAACCCTGGTCGCTTCTCCAACGCGAGATCGGCCGGCACCCGGAGAGAATGAATCCCGGTCTCGGGTCTCGGGTTTTACGGGAGGGTCTCTGAAGTTGAGAGTCAAGAACCCCAGTCTTACGTAGCACTACCCAGCACGCTTGCCATGGTGCAAGACCTCATGAAACAGGAACAGACTGAAAGTTCCAAGTAAGCTTGTTTTTACCCATGACACTTGGTCAGCCCGACAAGTGTTGATTGGCGCTTGTCGTCCGATGATTGTAGTTCCAAGTGACGCAATAAAGATGATGATGGGGGGAAAGCATCTAATCTACTGGGGCGGAAAAGTGCAGCTTGGTCCATTCTAGCTATTTCTTCTGAATGATATTCAACATTCTAGACATGCGCAATGCATATTCAAAGATTGGCCAAGAGAAACCAATCCAGCCATCTCCATCTGCAAAAAGATACGTAGTATGGAGGCAGAAAGATGACACGTTCAGGTTCAGGTTCTATTCCTACTCGGTTTTAGCCGCCATTTCTCGGCAGCCATGCCCGGTAAGCGGGGTTTGACCGACGGCCGAAGCGCTCCGGATGTTTATCCGTTACGCCCCACTTCGCCAACGCCATTTGGCGTTTGACCAGCTGTCTTCAAACTTCCCACTTTTCCTCCTGTGCCTCTATCCACAACAGGCTTCCAACCTCTGTAGATGGCGGTTCTAAATACTAATATACACATGCTTTGAGGCTCCTATAAGGCGAGGTATATGCCTCATGTATGGGTCCTTCTACCTACAGTCTCCCCCTAGTGCTTGGCTTCGTCTGGTTACGGACTGATCCTAAATTGCCTAAGGATCTGGGTTTGTTCCATGAACTTGACGACCTTTGCTGCTACTTTGCGCTCGCTCAACAGTGTCCGGAGATTTTGACGTCCTGGAAATTGGCCTAGTTCCTGGTTTCGAAGCGTGGTGTGCTTCCTACATTGAAGTAGGATGTGGGCTACTGTCTGCCGTCCTTCGCCGCAGTTGCATCTCGGATCAGTGACCCCTGGCACTCTTCGTTTGAAGAGAAAGTCGTTCATCCCAATCTTTTCGGTCCGGAGTTGGATGTAAATGGCGCTCTGCCTCTTGCTGAAGTGCTTGTGTGGCTGTAGTACTTTCGGTGTTGGCTCTGACGTGTGCCTGAAGGTTGTCCGGCCTCTGGTTTCCTGTTGCCACTGTGTTTGCCATCTTTCATTAACAACCCTGCGCGACCACAGTTTCAGTGTGGATTTCAAGGAGTGCAGTACTGGAGGCCGCTGTGCCCTTGGTCCTGGCGGACCTCTTTGTCTCCATCCCGTGGCCTCTTTAGCCGCTCGATCCGCCGCTTCGTTGCCGTATATCCCCTTGTGGGCTGGGATCTATCGAATCTCGATAGTTAAGCCTTGCGTTCGTAGTTCCTGTATTCGCTGCGTTATGTCTTGGAGGAGGTATGATCCCGATTTGCCCCTGGGCCTCGCCACCGACCGGATCGCTGCTTGATTGTTTATGTAGATTAAAATTTTCTTTCTGATATTGCCTTAGCTTCTGTCTTCCTGGGCGATCTGGAGAGCCAGGGAGATCCCTTGGAGTTCGCCGGCGTACACTGTCGATACGGTGTCGTCGCCCATATAGGCGCTCCTGCTTTGACTGGTCGTCGTGCACACAGCCGCAGCGCCCACGTGTCCGTTGATGCCACTTCCATCTGTGTATATGTGTATGGCGTTTGGCTCGTTGCTGATGCCGTACTGGTGTCTTGCTTGCGCTTTCTCGGCGCTCTCTTTGATGAACGTTTTTGAGCCTGTCCACCATGGTGAGACGACGTGCGGGGTGATTACTTCCATTTTCTCTATCTCGAACCCTTGTTCATCCTGTATGGCTTTCTGTATTGCTCTGCCTGGGCTCATTTTTATCTTTCCTCCTCCTAGACCATCTGCTCTATGCTGGGATTCTTGTCCCCCAAAACCGATTCTTCCCAGACAATCAGCGTTGTGCTTCCAGATTTGATGTTCGATGGGCAGAAGATGTGTTTCGATATCCAGGGCGGGGGCTGATGTGGCCTTGAAGGCGCCAGAAATCGCCCTGGCTGCCCGTGCCTGCAGATGTTGCAGTTGTGCTAGTGTCTTGTTTATGTATGGCATGTTTTACATTCTCCAGTTTGAGTTTGACTACGCAGAGCATGTATATATAATCTGTGGCACTACCACCCCTCGGTAGATCTTCCTCATGTCTTGGAGGGTAAGGCCTCAGGTTGAGCTACTCAGGCTGCTTAGGGCTGAGATTGTTTTCGTCGCCTTCCTCCGTATTTCGTCTATGTGGGGCTTCCATTATAGCGCAGAGTCTATGATGAGTCCTAGATATTTGCAGGTCGGCTTTGCCGGGATCTTGCCCCATGCTGTTTGCAATGGGTGTTGAATATCTATTCTCGTGCGTGCCTTAGTGAAGTGTATGAGTTGGAATTTGTTGGGTGAGAAGACTGACGCATGGGTTTTCGCCTACTGCTCGGCTGTTTGGAGTGCTCCTTGAAGCTTGTTGTAAGTTTCTGTCGTCGTATCTCCCCATATGAGGATCGCCACATCGTCAATGAAGCTAGTAGATGTGGTGTCCTCTGCTAGGTTGCAGCTCTCGATGAGATCTGCGTTGTAGAAAATGTAGAGGATTGGTGAGAGCGGCGAGCCTTATACTATCCCAGTTGAGATTCTGTGTCGCTCGGTTTTAAATCCATCGATTGAGATCCTGGTGTGTCGGTCTTCAATAAGACTCGATATCCACTGAACCGTCTTCTTATCAATTTTCCTCTTCCGTAGGTTGTGTAGGAGCCGCTTGTGTAATACGTTGTCGAAGGCGCCGGAGACGTCGAGTAATAACAAGCTGGCTACCTGGCCTCAGCCTCTGTTCCACGCCTCATAGATCTTATCGATGATGTGATGCACGGCGTGCTCGGCGGATCTCATCTTCCTACCTCCTATGTGGGTTGAGGGGAGCAGGTTATATGTCTCCGCCACATAGCTCAGTCGGTGTGCTATTATGGCATCCATGATCTTGCCTATGGTGTTTAACAGCCCTATCGGCCGGTAAGACCTAGGAATGGTGTAGTTGTCAGACCTAGGAATGGTGTAGTTGTCCTTTCCCTGCTTCCTCAGTATAACTGTTGTCGATTCCCTGAAGTGTTGTGGACAGTAACCGAGATTGAGGCTCTGATTGAAAATCGCTGACAAGTGAGGCTTAATCCATGTCGCTGCTAGTTGCAATGCTTTATTCGGGATGCCATCAGGGCCGGGGGCCTTGAACGGCGAGGCTTCTTATATGGCTCTCTCCACTTCTTTTTCTGTAATGGGCGGCATCGTTATCCAGCTTGGGTAAGTCGCGTCTTCGATGTCGCCAATCTCTGCTTCTGGCGGAGAGGGAAAGAATGCCTTCTTGAAGATCTCTGCCTTTTCCGCTGGGTCTGAGACCATTTGAGAGGTGTCTGGGTGCTCTAGTGTAGGTGTTACCTCTGGTGCCTGAGTGGTTCTGTTTCTAGCCCATTTTGCCATTCTCCAGAGAGCTTCTGGTGACTCTGAAGCTCTCTCAACATTCTCTCGATGCGCTCTTCTCAGTGCCTTCTTGATTACCCTGCCTTTGTGATTTCTGGCCGCTCTATATGCCTCCCATGTTTCTTCCGTGTGGTAGAGATTGTGGAGTCGCCTGAGGCGCTTGGTCTTTGCTAGCACTCGCGTGCACTCCTCATCCCAGCCGCATCTGGATTTAGGTGACCATGTCCATTGGGGCACTGCTGTCTCTATCGCACTCTTCAGTGCTTCAACTATTTCCCCCACGTACCGATCAAACGCGCTTCAGGTTCTCGGTCTTCGCTGCGGCGGCAGCTTACCCAGGACCGCAGACCTGAATCTCTTCTCATCTATCGATTTTGATACGTGAAGAACCAGTCTTGGGCCTGGTGCTTAAGCCTGGCATTATGTGTAACATCACGTGAGAAAGGAGACCTTATGCTCCCGTCCTCAACTGTAGTCTTAGCTCGTCATCCATCTTTCTACATCTACATGACAACCTCACTTTATGTGACCTCCGCGATATATTCGCATCAGATTTCCAGTTTCTGTTTGGCTCTCTGCTGAGCTGCTTGACTGACACGTCGAGGGAAGTGACGATCAGCAAGTGGTCTGAGTCGTGATCGAGACTACGATCTGCTTCGCATCTGATGACCCGATCGACCAGGCCGAGGGTGACCAGCCAGAGATCGATCGTTGTCTGCCTACTGCCTTCTTCATATGTGATAGTGCCTGGTGCCAGAGTGTTTGTGAGGTTATAGTCTTCCATAATCTCGACGAGATCCTCTGCCTCTGCCTCTGCCTCTGCCTCTATTCTAGAGACATGGGACCTCCCCCCACAACGCATGGTGTAGATTGAAGTCTCCAATTAGTATTTGCTCTGCTTGCCGAGCCGAGTCGAGCACCCTTCGCAGTTGGGGTAGTACCCTTCGCTTGTTTTCTGCCGTTTGGTCGGGGTTGTAAATGTTGTGTACCTTGACCTCTCTCGTCTCGTCTCCTTGTCCGAAGGTTATCGTTACCGTGCAAAGATCCCGATTGTGTGGCTCATATTGCCACTTTGAATGATCGAGGCGTTTGTTTATATACAGGCACACCCTTGCTGGGCCTTCGCCTTCGTTTTGGGGGCAGCATAGATGAAACCGGTCTTTTGCCGGATGGTGTGTGGTGTCTATGAAAGAATTCACCCATAGTTCTTAGATGGCTAGGATGTCGAACTCCATCACCTTTGGGTCCCGTAATAGGGTAGCCATAACGATGTCTCTCGATTTTCTTACGCTGTACTGTAATATTGAGAGTGATTTCATATGTCTCATTCACGGTTGTCGACGTCCATGTTATCCGCTTGGTAGGTGTTGTGTAGTCGTGCCGAGTTTGCATTAAGGGCTTCCAGTGCCCTTCTAGATGGCGTTATAATTCTTTGGGGCCGTTAACTACCTGTGTTGACTGTAATCTCATTCTCTACGTCGTTCAGGGGAGTTACGTTGCTCTCAGGGTTGGCTCTCTTTTGCCCTCTCTTTATCGGTGACTTGCTTCCTCCTTGCCGATTCTGCTGACTGCGACTAGGTACGAGGGATGGTGCTCTCTCCCGGATGGTTCGTCCGATCGGTTCCTCCTGAGTTCTCGCAGTTGGGTTCGCCTGGCTGATTGCCATACTGCTCTGTGGCACTAGGTGGTACCTAGGGCGTGCGGCGTAGGCGGATTTAACCTTGGCTATTTCATCTTTCCTGGTTGCACATTGGTTGCTCCATGCCTTATGTTCGCCTTTGTAGTTGGCGCACTTTCTAGGCACGCTCTTGTCAGACTTGATAGGGCATTCGCGGGACGCGTGTTCTTGAGCGCAGTAGCCGCATCTCGCTGTTGCCTTGCACTGGGTTCCTATGTGGCCGTATGCTTGGTAATTGAAGCATTGCCTCAGTCGATACGACCTATCATATAGCTCGCACCAAAAGACTTCGCCGTGCTACATTAGACCCTCGTCAATGATCTTGTTAGCATCCTTGGGTCTGGTGAATTCAATGATGATCGAGGAAGCATTCTTTGCCGCAGATGTCCTCATAAGCCAGCTAATGTATTTTATTCCGGCGCTTGGGGTGAAAGGTCTGTTTTCCTGCAGGATATTGTCTCTGGTGTCCTCGAATTGGCTTACATTTGTCGAACTGGTCCGGATGCCATATACGAGAACTCCGTATGTTGGGATGCGCATGGTGGCCCCATTACTAAGCTGATGCTCCCAGTTCTTAGCAAATTGTCTCAGTACCTCCATATCAGAGGTCGTAGCCGTTCTGATGCTAAGGTCGCCGCTTTTGAGCTGGTTAGTTGAGACCGTTCTGATCTTCTCTATGTGTTCGTTTTTGCTCTGTTCTATAGCTCGGTCTACGTATGCTTTCAGACTACGAGGGTTCATCGTCTGTAGGCTAGCTATGGTAAGCGGGTTCCGGATGTTCACTATGATCTCACGGAGCACTTGCGCAGGCAGTGCCTTGTGGTGGTTCAGCGGATTATGCATGCTTGTAGCTAGCCCATTTCCAGCCGCCACAGATGCATAGGTCCGTAGCGGGCTCGGTCGGTTGTGCTGGTCTGCGTTCTTGATCTCTCTCACCATTGTCATGACTGTTCTGCCGATATCGATCGATTCTCTGGCTGCCGCCTTCGTCTCGTTCTGTGTTTCGTGGCCCTCGCGTATTCCTTCTAATGCCTGCTGGCCCGTGTTCGCTGCCTGTTTGAGTTCCGTCCTGATGTCGTTGAGAGCTTGCATCGTGCTTTCCGCCGCGATCTTCGATTCGGTTCTTGCCATCTGTAGTGCTCTCAGACAGTCGCTCCGTAGCCTATTTCAAGCCTCAGTCTCGAGACGTCAGGTTCTTTGAAGTCCGGCTCAGCGGGCCCCCAGTCGGGCCCAAGGTTGGCCCTTCGCCTATTTAACAGGACGTCAAGACCGTTAGTCTAGTTAAGCAAGTATAATATATCAATAAAACATAGCAAGTCGCCCTATTCATGTAGCATAGGGTCATGTCCCAGGCAAAGACCACAACACCCGAGGTACCCCAATTTCAGTCCCAAGCCAATGGTTCAGCCAAAACCTTCGAGTAGAACTCGTAATCGAATACATACCTCCAAGCATGGTCTTTTTTCTGTTTTTTTTTGTCCCAAGGGCGTTGCCATACGATTGGGCGGCGCTCAGTCGAGAACCAGCCACCCTTGCTGATAAGCCCTGCAGCACATGCCTCGAGTCGTACTCCTTGACTGAGATAGCCAGTACTCAACGGACAAGCAGCCGAAACTGGCCCCCTAGGCTAGTTACATCAACCAGCAGAGAGCCGGTTGGGCCTCCCTTTATCGGCTATTTATTTGTGAACCCCATGTCGTCCTACTCCCCGTCATTCATCCGAGCAAATGCTGCCCGATACTGCTTCCCTAGGTTATCACTGTTCGTTCCCGGCGCTAGCTCAGACGCCCGACTCACCTGGAAGAAAAAGTTGAGAATCAGGGCCACCATCAGCGAGATGCTGATGATGATAGGCCCAACCATGTTATCAAAGTCCTTGCCACTCCGCTCCAGAATCATGATTCTCCGCGCCCTGAACATTACATAGCCCCAGACCCCGGCAAAGATGGCAATCAGGACGTAGATGATGCCCATGATCTCAGCAATGACATCCTTGCCCGCTGCCGTGTACAAGCCCACCGCCAGGACGCCCTGGAGGATGCAGATATGCTGCCACTTGAGAAGTGTGCGCTCATTTGCGAGCCACACCTTGGGCTCTACCTTAAGCTCACCCACGTTCTTGATCCACTTGGCGGGCTTCACAACGCCCTCCGGCAGCACCTGTGACGCCCGCTTGGCCCTCGAGTACTTGGACAGCGAGAAGCCAGGGATCACCGACGAGAGGGTTCCGTAAGCCTTCTGCTGCTCTTCCAGCTGTCCGGAGCTGCCCTCGCCGTCTTCTTCCCCATGCGCCAGTCTCGACGCTCGGTTGTTGAGGGATTGCGCCATGGAATCCGTCGACATGCGCCCCGCCAGGTATGATTTGCTCACAGGTGAGCTCAGCGCGGGCTTGTATGAGCCCGATTTGGCCCCGATCACACTCCCGACCGCCATCACGTCCTCGGCCCGCTGGGCGCGACGCTGCTCCTCCTCCTCGAACGCCTTCTGGGGATCCTTGCGGATGTCAATCTCCAGGTCGCTGAGCCAGAACGGCAGATTGTTGACGCGGTCCTCAAACAGGGACGCAACTCCGTGGACGAACTTGGAGAATTGCGGCGTGGGGTGGATCAGGTGGGATGACATCAGGTCTTCAACCCACGATGGCGGCTTCCGATAGCCGTCCTCCTTAAGTTTGATCTCCAGGAGGGCATAGGGGAATTGGTTGAACTCGCTCTGGTTCATCTCCTTGAAGAGGTATGACATTTCGCTGTCGTCAATATCCAGGCGATGCCACTCGTTAGGATCGCGGTACGGGCGACCTTGGTCGAGGGTATTCTCGCGGATGAAGGCGACATTAGTATCGATAACAATGCGGACGCAGTCGTCGCCGGGCTTCTGGAAGGCGCTCCGGAAGTAGTTGGCCCGCAGGACGGGGCTAAGTCCCTTTTGCCGCACGAAATCCTGGATCGCCGTCACGGCCGTCTTGAAAGCGTCCCTCTGCTCTACAGTAAAGCTCTGCCTCTTCATCTTCTGGATCGCCTTGTCCACCTTGTAGTCGCCATCCAGGAAGGACTTGACATACTTGCTCTTGATGGAGAACTTGAGCTTCTGGCTGCCGCCCTTGGCGTCTACCGTCTTCTGCTCGACAAAAATCTCCGGGCGGAAGCTAAGCTGGCCATACCACCGCAAGCGTAGGGACGAGGCCTCAGACTGGCGATTGACCTTTTCCGAGTAGAGCTCGAATTCGCTATTATCTAAGTAGAGCGAGGTGACTGCGGGCGAGTCATTGCCACCCAGCTCCTTAGAGGCTTTCTCACTGTAGATGAGGGCCGGTAGATGTCGAAGGATGTCCGTCTTGACCTCAAGGAGGTTGTCGGGATGGACCCAAACTTCAGCCGGGTGTCAGTTGATTCGTGTCTCGTGATTTCCCGTGCTCTTGTGGAGCGGGGGTGCGGGAGAGACGTACACTTGTGGGCGACATAGCGCTCGCCATGGTACGTCTCGCCCTGGGTCTCGAGGGCGAGGGGCGGAAACTGCTCGCCGCCATCCTCGAGCTGCTGGCGGATGGCAAAATACAGGATGGACAGCTTGTTAAGGAGGGGCGAGTAACCCTGTTCCGAGTTGAAGGGCCGCTGGGCGAGGCTCAGCTGCATCATGGGGCGGAGCTTGTATCGGTCGCCGCGCTTGCGATCATGCTTCTTGACGATCTTGAGGAAGCCGGTATAGTTGGTGTTGCTGTACTTTTTCAGCTCGCGGATCTCGTTGGTGATCTCATCGAGTTCCGTCTGGAGGGTGCGAAGGCGGGAGGCGGAGGTCTCGCCCGACTGGGGGGTGGCATTGTCGTCGGTGGGCTCGACGGTTGCGAGCTCCTTGAGCTTGTCAAGGGCGGAATCGATGCGCTGCTTAAGGGCATTGACGTGCTGCTCCTGGAACTGGGCGACCCTTTCGAGCTGGGTGTTGAAGATCTCGTCGCAGAAGCGGTTCTCGTCGTCCTCGGTCCATGGCTTGGCCTCGTCCTCGGAGGGGTGCACGCGCAGTAGGCTTTTGAGCTTAGAGTAGTCGATGTACTTATCCTTCCATGGCATATAGACGGACTCGTGGAGGGTCGTGCCGAAATGCATGGTCCGCAAGCGAGTCTCGTCCTATGTTAGCGTCGTGGAGTCGGCGATGGAGGCGAGACAATGATGGATGATGGACAGAGCAGAGGCATGACACACCACTGTGCATCAGGAGCGGGTGAGAGAAAAGGGAATTGACTCAAGGGAGAGATAACAGACGACCATAAATTTGTGCAGGCGTCCGACCAGTTCCGCGGTCTCCGCGAGAGACAAATATACATTAGAAAGGTCGGTAGCTTGCCTACTTCACACTAGCTTAACAAGACCTCCTCTATCCTTCGATTGAGAGCCTAAGAGTCGAGACTGAGAGGGTTGCACTTATCCGTGATCGACTTCCCGTATGCGCGTTTAGAAAGCGCCGTTATGGATGGAGGCCGAGGATTCAGAGTTCCCGGGAACAGGACAGAGTGTAACTTACCCCGCATCTTTTTGGTCCCTTATCGCAATGAGTGTCAAGGATGACGAGGAGCCCTAGCCCGACAAGGGTGTGCGCGATGGGGCGATGGGAGGGCTCCCTCGCTTCATCCCACCCTTCACATGCCTGATTCTTAGGCTGTTCCTTCAATGGCTACTGGTCTGGCTGTCTTGGTACTATTTTCATCCTTCTGGTCAAAGGGGTGATCTGCTGCAACATCTCGCTCGCACATGTCCAGGATTTTCTCGTGCAGGAATTATAGCTCCTGCCGTGCTGGAACACTGTGGCTGAAAGTAGCCCTGTAAGTGGAATACTTGCTCGACGCTAAGCACTCGAGTCGGGCTTTCGTTATCTGCGCCGCAGCAGTTTGGCCATCGGTCTGCTGAGGGCTAGACGTTCCAAGAGTGATAAACACGTGGAAGCACGGATATGCACAACACTAATTTATTGACACGTGTCCTTTACGGCTGGCCGGTGAGATCGTTGAGCCAGCCGCCTAGGCAAAAGGACTCGATTGCAAGCCTCAAACTATGGACGATGATGATTTTAATGTGAAACTGGCCCTTTTGCTGTAGGTTCTCGTACGACCATGAACAACTTTGATGGGAATCGTTAGACTTTAATATAGTGAGGCTATTGACAAAACTGCTCCATTGGCACCAGTACGCTGTAATATAGAGATGTAAGAGTGCGATATCGCGACTTGACTGGCAGATGGTCGGATCGGCAGAAACGCAACTGGCGGGCGTTCTTAGCGCCGGCAGTTGACCTACTAGCCGGTTAATGGGTGCGTCTTTCGGTCCATTGGCCAGTGAGGTGGGTGGCGCGTTTTCATAGGCTCGATAGGTGATGTAGGCGACACTGCCCAGCAATACGTGCAGCGAGGTTGGCATGCGCTAGCAGATGCTTAGCGACCCTAAACAGAGTGAACCGACAGGTGGGCTGCCTCCACTCGAGCCCCTGGATGTGAGATGCACTAGATGCTGATTTCCGTGGGGAATTCTAGGGTGCCTGTTGGTACGACGCCTTCAGCTGCGTCTATCCTGGTTGCATCTTCCTTCGCCACCAACGACATCCCGACGCCCGCAGCCCTTATCTACTCTTCTCCTCTCTCCTCAGTCGGCCACCCTCCCCTTCCACTCGACCATGTTCCCCACCTATCCGTCACCTCACTTAGCACCTACAGCTCTCTGCATCGAGCTGGCCTTGCCCGGAGCGGAGGCAGCATGGAACGGACGAGATGGCGTCACCGCTAATGGCTAGCTGCAGCATTTCCTCCTTCAGATGATGCAAGTTCGAGTGAAACTACCCTATAACAAAGTGGGACGGTAAGGATGAGCTGGAGCCAGCCCTATATCCGAACTTAAGAGTTCGCATTTCTTCCTCGATCCTCTTGGAGGATCCAATATAACGTTTGCTTGAGAGGCCGGGGGTAACCCAAGCGTTTATGTAGTCAGGTCGCACGGCAAAGAAAAAAATGGCCTAGAATGGCCATGGCCCTGGAGCGAAGAGTGGAGTCCTCCTGCCTTCCCAACACGCCACCGAGGCATGGGTGTCGGCCATTCCTGGTCGTGCCTCCTTGCTCGGGCCATCCCGGAGAGTCGTATCATCCAGTTGTCTTGCCCATCGGGCACACCGAACATCCAAGACGCGTGCATGATTGGTCTTCAGTTGCTCCCGCAGGGCGGCGCGTTGGCCCGCGGTGAGGGGCTTCGGTCGCTTGCTCTGGGACTCTCGCTTGGTGAACTCTGGAGCACAGCTGCAGCTACAGACCATCATCGCCGAAGTAGGAAAAGTGCATCAACGCGGACAGTTTCCGGTGACCTGTACCCCGCAGAAGGAAAGTGTGTCCAAGTGCTCGTAAACAAAAGGCAAATTCTTATCTGGTGCCCATTGCCGTTATTACTGAGAACCCCGCCCCACAACAGTCTTTCAATTAATCCTTCCTGTAGAATCTTAACTGGACCTATTATACTTTCGGTCATGGCACTTTTTGCGGAGACAACTGCTGCCGAGGACAACACCGGTCCAACAACTGCCAGCGCCGCCGCCGACGATATCATCGAAGTCGACTCCAGGGCCAACCCCGACCCCGATGAAGGCTACGAGGCCGACTTGCTATCGACCGCGACGGCGTCCATCTCCTCGAGCGTCCGGGACTATGTCTTCGAGAACAACCGCCGATACCACAAGTTCAAGGAAGGGCGCTACCTCATCCCCAATGACAACGAGGAGCAGGAGCGCGAGGGCATGAAACACGCCCTCGTGTTGCATCTCTGTGGAGGCAAGCTGCATCTGGCGCCGTTGCATCATCCTCAGAATATCCTCGACGTTGGCACTGGCACGGGCATCTGGGCTATCGACAGTGAGACTACACTTGATGCGAGCCCCCAAGTTTATACAAGATATTGATTTCGTGACTAATATTGGCGCTCCTCGAATTGAATGCAGTGGGCGACGAGTACCCCTCTGCGGAAATCACCGGCATCGACCTCAGTCCGATCCAACCGTCATGGGTGCCTCCCAACGTCAAGTTCATCGTCGACGACGCTGAGACGGAATGGGTCTACCCTCCAAACTCGCTCGACTGCATCCACCTGCGACACATGGCTCTGACTATAAAGGATATGCCGCGACTCTTGGAGCAAGCGTATAAGGCCCTGAAACCGGGGGGTTGGATCGAGCTGCAGGACTTCCTGTACATCACACACAGCGACGATGGCTCCAAGCCCGACGACTACAAATACGACGAGTTCGTCAGGCTGCTGCGCGAGGGCTTTCTCAAGTTCGGCTTCGACCTGCACGGGCAGCAGAAGAACGAGGGCATGGTCAAGGACGTCGGCTTCGTCAACGTCGACAGCAAGATGTACAAGGTGCCCATCGGCACGTGGCCGAAGAATAAGGGGCTCAAGAAGGCGGGGCTGTACAACAAGGCCATCATTCTCGACTTCTTCTCAGCTGTCATGGCCCCCTTCACCCGCGGCCTTGGATGGTCCACCGAGCAGGTCGAAGTCTTCCTGATCGACGTCAGGAAGTCCATCCATAATACCAACATACACGCATATTACACCCTTCACATGGTTATTGGACAAAAGCCGTTGGATGCGGCTTAGGTGTTTTCGGCGAAGCGGCGCAACTTTTAGGTAAACCGGTGCATCCCTCTAATCCGCTCCTTCCACCATCCCAAGTCACAATTGGATGCACGGGCCACTAACCGAATCGCTCAGCTAGTGGCCCGTACATCCCGTCAAGACGCACCAAGGCCTGCAAAACACCTGGGCGAGGGCGACAAGAAAAATAAAATTAAGGGGAAGGTGCTGCTCCACATTATAATTAGATACCGCCATGGCAAGAAGGTGCTCCTACCGAACGATTCTATAAAGGCGACACACTCGAAATTATATAAGCCCCAGCCATGCAGCTCGAACTTGCTGGCGGGTCATTCCCTGAAACCGAGAGTGGTACTCCACGTCGGCGCAGACCGATGCTTTCCCGACTACCAACCCTTATTCATAGCTGGCGACCCCAGCAGCGGCTGGTCCGGCGCCCGCCACTCCGGCGACGACCCGTACTCAAACTCACTGCCTTGCCCCGCTAACAACACTGGTGTACCGCCCAGGTTCCCGTCTGACGTCCGCGACAACGACCTGGGCCTTTGCTGCTCCAAGTGCACTTGCGATGACAAGCGGGGACTTGGATGCGGACTGATCGCCGGTGCCGGGAGCAGCAGCTCCGCGGCGTCGCTCTCCAGATTGCACTGTCCGTGGTTCCTGTCTCGTCCTAAGGGCGTGGAGTGCGCCGACACTGACATCTCCATTCCAAGGTCATTATCCCCAGGCGGGAGAGACGGCGACCCGAGCCCGTGGATGCGCCGGTATACGGCCATCTTGTCGTCCTCGTCCGGGCGGAAGACGCGGCCCCCTAGCCGCATGATGCGGTACATGAGCAGGTAGGTGGCTAGCTGGAGGGCCAGGCAGGCCGCCACCATGGCCGGGTAGATGTGGTGCAGGTTATAGGCACGCTCGTCGGCCGGGTCGAGGTCGATGAAGGCTTTGGCTCGGCCGCGCGAGTAGACGCCGCTCCTGGGAACACAACAATGTCAGTCGATGGTGTCGGGGATGTAGAGGGCTACGAGCGGTAGCAATAAGGGAGTATTATAAAAACAGGAACCTACCAGCACCAGCAGGTATTAAAAATTCCAATGGACGAGAGAATAATGGTAGTCAGTGCAGGAATACCAATAAAAGCATCATTAGCAATCGTTATATACCAAGCGAACTTGCCCGTAGCCATCTTGGAGATTCCCCATGTCAGAATGGGGCTAAGTATCAGGCCTATACTAAGACCAATCACCCACAGCGTGCGGCACCCTAACCCAATAGTCGGCGTAAACCAGATGATGACGAAGGCTGACACCGCGGCGATAATGATGGGCGCTGCGGACAGCAGAAGTAGGTGCGCTGGCGACCAGTCGTGAGCCAAGCCGCTGGGAATGAGGCGCTTGTGCGGGCGGTAGCTGTAGACGCTGCCGTTCCAGGGCTGCGAGTCGATGAAGTCGTCATCTGTGCTGATGGCGGTGGTGGCAGTGGTGGCTTTCTTCTTCGAGAAGACCCAGCTCGACAGCGAGACGAGGCGCGGGCTGTTGGGGAAGAAGTGGGCGTCGCGCTTCTGCCCTCTCAGCGTTCGGTAGTACCTCTCCATGATCCGGAGACAAGTCCGCCGGGAGGTGAACCCGGAAAGGGTGTTGCTGAGCAAGACGGCAGTCACCAGCCACGACAAGAACATGGCCGTACCGATGCGGCCGCCGGGTTGGCTCGTCTGCGCACCGCCGATTTGGGGCACTAGAGCTCCCAGGACGGCCCACAGGTAGTTGACGATGACAAGGACAGTGCGGAGGACCTCGTTCGATCGACTGTCAACTAGCTCGTCGGCCGTCTCCATCAGGATATAATCCAAATCCTCGCTGGACAGGCGCGTCCCGCTCTCGGACATGACGTCGTTGAGCTCCCTCTGCACAGTGCTCATGTCGCCCGTGAGCTCCTCAAAAGCCGACAGCATGGCGGACAGAGCGCGAGCCATGGGTTCTCGCTCCGGGCCGGGTGGCGTGCCTTGGAAGGCGATCCGGTAGAAGCGGTCCCAGACTTCGGCCTTGGTCAGCAGTGACCACATGGAGTCTATGGGGTCGCCGATGAAGTGCACGACTACGAAGAAGCGGTTGACACCGCCGACGCGGGGGATGTGCAGGGGAACATAGGTGCTATGGGCTATGAAGTTGAACAAGCTTCTAGTCCCATATTAATGATGAAGTCGACACATCAACCGATCACTGCGGCCGCAGAGAAACACAGCCAGATCGCATGGCATCTTTTGACTCGATGTCTTCTGTCGCTGTTCATGACGCCCTGAAATTCGGGTAACGGTGGTCACGAGTGCGGGGTGGCAGGCAGCCTAGACCCTAAGCCCCCCCGCTTGATGGTTTTCCCCTGGGTATGTGTCTGGGGAGGGGGAGGCTGGCTTGAGGCAACTCCTGTCGTTGCCATGGGACAGCGCCACGAAACCGACAGAAGGTCGCTAAAACAGCGATTCTTTATCGAACCTGACACAGCCCGGCTGGAGCATTCGCAGTGGTTACTGCAAGAGGGCCTATGGTTAATCGAACCCGTCGTGGCACCCTACAAGGCACACCCGCCTACCCAATGCCACTACACAGCCTCCCAATCTCGTCCAATCGACACGACAAGGGGGCAAGCCCGACCCCCGCAGGGATCGATCTTCTGCCTGTGCTTACTCGCTTCGTTCGATCAAGCTTTGTGGAAAACATGGGGAACGACAGGGATATTCGCTCGGTCCTCTCTAATAGAGGATACGCGCATAAGGCCAGGCCCTGTCTTCAGCCTCGCAGATGAAAAGAGGTTGCCTTGCTCAGATCAGCTGAGGCACAATGACGACGCTCCCTTGCCCAGTGATTCATTCAGCTGCCTCCAATGCGCTATTTCTCAAAAATGCATTCACTAAGCCACCACGGATTGCGACTACAGTCGTCTCTGCCATTCCCTGGCATCGACGCATGCACTCAAACAGAGTTTTCTACACCTATCAGAGGCAACCTCTATGGTCCGCTTGGGCAGGGTGAAGGCAGTTGTGCATTGTTCTGGCTCCGTGCATGCGTCTTGAGCGCGGTAGGGGGTCGCAAGAGTTCCTGGAGTGGTAATGGCTTCGAGAGGGAGTCGGTCGTCCAACCCTTATAACCTCATGCTTCCTCTGCGGAATGCTACTGGCACTCGTCGTAGGTAATGCCCCATAACTTTAACCACCCCTTGTATCATTTTATCCCTAAATAGGCTTGACGATCCTTAATGTGTCAAGCGCTAAGGGGTTTCACGTGCAGGAAGGAGTAATTAAGTCATTAGAGTGACTGTACTCTAAAATTAAAGCAATCTACGGAGTAAGCCTAGATACAATCCAGGACAAAATCATCCAATATATAGACTCCACCAATTTCCTATATAGAACATTCACGCCCCTTAGTTATTAATTACAACTTGGTTATTACAATCCACTTATGTATTATTAGACGTGACATTCACACCCCATCGCTCCGTATAGCGACGTCATATATCTGCCCACGTAAACTAATCACAGCCCCCATTTACCGTTGGAAATCGACCAGACAATTAAATAGCTAAACGAATATCTAAATAGTCTGTATAGGTACAATTAAGTAAAGAGAATATCGTAGCTTTAATACTTAAGACGATATTTTATCTTTTATATTTCTTCAACTCCAGTAAGTATTCTATGGGGATACTTGGTACGTTCTAAGAGATCGGACTGGCTTTATCGAAGAACCCGACCGAATCAAGCATTAACGGCACTCTCTTCCGTCTACAATTATGCGCCAGACACCATCTGTCACGGCCCAGGTTGAGACCAGGCGGTCACAACTGGCAGTACCATGACGCACCCACTTTTTCGTCACACCCATTGGCCTGACCCGTCATGCAGACAACCCAAGTCTCAGTGCCCCACTCACGACTCTCATCAATGAGACTGCCAGTCTCATCAATGAGCCTCGCGAGGGAACCACTGAGACCGGATCACGACCACAGTATATATACACATTCATTTAGCACTTTCATAGAGATAGCCTCACCAGCTATCAACACACTTGGTTACACAAAGACTCACTTTTGCACATTACCAGACCGTGACCTACATTGCTCACTACGACGTCCTGATCCACTAGATCATACACCTCACGCCTCGGACCTACCCTACACCCCTACGTTAGACCCGACCGTCACATTACTGGTGCAAAATCTACCCCTTCAACTACATCATTTCCACTCACATTGGCATCTCCAACGCTCAGGAACCCCCCAGCTTATTCTTGAGCCTCACAAGCAGTTTGATCCTTTAGCTGCTAGTTCAACGCTACCACCAACGAGCACACAACGTGAGCCGTGTGTATTTGAACGTGTTGAGAAAGCACTACAACCAAAGGCAGTGCCAACGTGTTCAAAATGTCATCAGCAAGGCCACAACATGAGGTCTAAGGCATGCCCCTTACGTTACGAACATCTATTACAGGCTCCTCCTCAAACCTCTATGATAACGCACACAACGACTCATACAACTACTCGCTCTGTAACACGCTCATTATCTCCATCATCCCCATCAGGATGCTCTATCGTATCTGAGACTATAGCCTGTACAACAACACATACAACAACACATACAACAACCCGGGTACTATCTCCTCCAGCAGCCAGATCAGCAACTATTCCTATGCCTGCATTGCGAGCTGATGACTCCCGTGCTATCTTCCAACGATATAAAGAAGCACGAGAGGCCTGGATTGCTACATTTCCTCGGGGATCCCAGAAGACTAATCAACAATACCGGAAGGCTATGGGACTGCCTACACGTTACAGTAAAGAAGACTATGACTGGTGCCTTGACTACAAGCAAATGGGGAGGCATTGCAGGGAGGAATCTGGCATCAGAGCCTGGACGAAGGAGGAGATGATGAGTTACCTTGATTGGGATAAAGCTGAGAACGAGAGGGTTGAACAGAGTGTAGAAGCAGAGATGGCACAGCAGCCTTTCTCACGGCAGCGAGGAATGAAGCATATCTGGGATGCTGCTGAGAGAGATGTCATATCACAGGGGGGGAAGGTCTAGTGGTGGGAGCCCCCCCTGCCAACATTCGCAATATTGATAGGAAAGGTAATTGTTATATATCATTTGAATGAGAAAGAAAAGGCAAAACTTCGAGTATATGTGTGGTGATCTAATGGCTTGATTTGATGATGTTGTAGCTGAGTTTATATGAAGGGTTAAATAGGCTTAATGATTATCTCTTTATATAACTAGAGACATAGTGATATTAACGTAATCACTGCCTCCCTTGCCAAATCCACTGAACATAGCCATTTCGATCAATATTACACACATGAATCCCTGAATTCTCTACGGCTTGAGTGACTGGTTGATAGGTAGTCATACCCACAGCTGGGGAGGGCCAATTCGTGCCCGGAACAGTGAATCTCTGTTGACGATATAATTGATCCATAAGCCGCAGATGGTCTCGAGACCACGTCGGATTTACATCAGGATTGGGGCGCTGTTGCCGTTGCTGAAGCTGTTGATTCAGATACCCAATATGCCACTCTCCTTCAAGCTGATATCCCCATGGGCGTGGTATCTCGCTAATGGGCTGACCTTGAGGACCATATTGAGTATTCTGTGCTGTTATCTGGGTTTGAGGGTTCTGCCTGTACAGAGAATTGGGGGAGGTTGGATCATTTGGCAAGGTATGTTGACTCCACCAATGCTGAAGTCCGAGTGGATTTGTCACAGGGTGAGGAAGACTACGCGGCTGTTGTTGTTGATTATTGCTAATGTGCTGTAGAACGTACTGCTGGTTCTGATTTGAAGGGTAAGCTGCCCCAGCTTGTGTTGATGTATGAGGGCATATGTAGATAGGCATATTTTAAGTGTTGTTTAAGTAGAAGTAAGCCATCTTGATGGTACTTTGTAACTCGTTGATGTAAAAATGAAGAGCTTTCTACAGAAGAGAAGTCTCTGCTTTATATACTGTGATGTGTGAAGTGATTCACTTGCATCGTTACCTATAGCTGCGGTGTTCAGATGATGCGAGTGTATGCATTGTGTGTTCTTCACGGCCCTGAGCAGGCCAGTATGTCTCAAATAGACTATATGCTCTATGTTGAATGACTACACATGCAGAAAATCACTGTATCTCTTCAATTGTGTGAATAGATGCCCTTTCTTTAGATGAGAGAGGGATATCACAGCTATCTTGCTTACATAACGGGTTATATTTACGCCGCCCCGGCGCAAATAAGTCACGTGAGATATTTGCGCCCCCAGCGGCGCACGTATCAATTCCCCCCCGTTCGTCCCTCACGGGGGGTTGAGATTACGCGAAGTCACGAGACCCCCCTAGTAGAAGCAATTAGGTCCGGCCAGCCCCGTTGAACAGGTCTTGCACAGGCGTCAAAATAAGGTCTGATTTTCCATACAGAACAAGGCCAACTCTATTACGCCCTCGAAGGCAGCTATCTGCACCTCTATTTCCTAACTGTTATCCAAGAAAGAACCTCCTCGTCGCTCTCCACCATCTCCCACTGACTCCTTCGCCTCCGGATGCTTGGTTGCGTCCTCCGTCCGCTGGCACGTATCCCTGTAGTTCTTCCACTTTCCAGAGTAGCTGAGTGACTGCGTGTCTGGGGCTGGGAGACTAGCAATGGATAGCTAATTATGTGATGGAGAGCGTCGCGTCAGTCACTAAGGGATGAAAACTCTAGGTACAAATTAGAGCTGTCGGCAGAACCGAGATGTGCTAACAAAAGAGGGTCCTGTCGAATCAGATGTTACAAAAGTCATGCCCGTGTAAGAGTCATGCCCGTGTAGCTAAAATGTCATGCCCGTATAGCAATTCCCGGAAGGGAATTACTTATTAGATTACAGAGTCTTCTAACGTGGTCAAGCTCAAGCCCGGAAACGCACGGAAATCCTTCATCATCAAGATGGACATTCGTATTACTTTTTGTAATAAGCTTGTAGATCCTAGTCTGGATGTAAGTTCACGTACCTTCAACTCTGGCTCTGTGGAAGGCAAGCTGATTATGCAGCAGTCCTTATGCGTCATATGGGCTGAAAGAAGAGCCTTAAGCCTTTTGAACTCCTCTTGGAGACTATGTATCTCGACGGACAGCGCAGCATTCCTCAACTTCAGCCCTTGCAGTCGGGCCTCTACGGCCGGTTTTGTTAAGCCGCAACGAAGGAGATCGTCGAAACTCTGGTCGCAAGCCATCCGAATCGACGCGCGAGGCTGTTTGTCGTGATCTCTTCAATCGTACGAAAAGTCGCTGCGTTCGAAGCACTGCCGTCAAGGGTTAACAGAAGTTTGTTAAGAATTTATATCATGAAGTATTACCAGGGTCTGCTCTAGAGTCTACTGTACCTGTGGAAATAAGTATGTGGATAGGGAAGGGTGTCATTATGACATTGACGAGCCCTTATATAACGTCTTTTCTACCATAAATATACGATATCTACATACGGCTTGCAAGTATTGCGCCTGGTTGTCAAACCGCGGGAAACTCAAGCCTCGGTAGTGTTATACTCCGAGTGCGATGCCTGGATCGCATCTTGCTTTGGTCCCCTAGGGGTTGGCCCCCGCATGCTCGAGCGCTGGTGTAGTGCACCTACTCCGTAGTCCTGTCTGGTTCAATATGCTCGTGACCCCCCGCTACTACGCACTGACTTGGTAAATGGGGTTAGGCTGATAGCCAACGCCCCGCAGGTGACTATCGTGTTGGGTTAGCCCCAACACCGAACCACTTAGCCCAAACTATAACAGCCTCTGACCAGCTGTCTCTCCAAGCCCCGCTTGCTCCCTCAGCTTCCATCCGTGTGCGTGGCAGGCATGCGTTCCGGCCACGAGGCATCGGTCCGGTATGGGCCATTGCAATAATTTATCTAATGCGTCGCGTTCATCTGGTCGGCGATAAAAGTGGACTATTGTGATATCGTTGACCGAGAGCCATAGAATATCTCGGGTCACAGATGGCCGCTTCTGGCTCGGCGAACATGCGGGGCCGGAAGCATCCTAGATCAATACAATCAGATTTGGGATCCACCCTCTATTGAACACTATCCCTGTGATCGAATTGACCGTACGGTATCGAACACCTTCCTATTGGCTATTTGTAATCAGGAGAATGTCATGATCTTGTCAGAGGCGTCACCATCTAGCACTTGTAATTGGTAGAGACCTACCCACCGGAGCCGCTAATTGTTGGAGACAAATTGCACGGGCCAAAAGCGGAAACATGTGATCGTGCTCCAGATCTCGCCTGGCCCTAGTCTGCTCGAAAAGGGTTGCACTGTTATCTCATTCTCTATGGAGTACTTAGGCGTCAATACGCTCGTTTTCTGACTTATCCCAGTCAAGATACGCCATCATTTCTTCTTTAGTCCCTTCCCTAGAGCCTGTTAGTATCGTACAGCGCTTGGTCATCTGCTTCCACTCAAGACACCAGTCGTAGTCAGCTTTGCTATATCGTAAAGGCAGACCTTTCGTCTTCCGATACTGCTGGTTAGTCTTGAGGCTGCCGCAAGGCTGCGCCCTATACCAAGCATCTCTTGCCGCAACATATCTCTGATATATAGCCCGCGGGTCATCATATCTTAGTGCCGGCGCCTCTGCTGCTGCCGGCGCCGTTGTTGATGGAACAGCTAAGATGTCAATATGTATGGAAATGCTCAAGACTAAGAGGAAAATTTTTACAGGGGAGAGTTCAGAGCGAAGAATCTCTACGCTCGACGCTCTAGTCTAGGGTAGCCGCCGGGATCAAGGTTATAAGGTCCAACTTATGGAAATGCACCCAAAGGAGCCAGCTACATGGGATTTGTAAACTTTCCGTTGGTGGAATCCACCAGTAAAAATGCACAACAGTCATAGGAGAGGGGCCTTTTTATCAAGTACGAAGTGAAGGAGGCGATAATCATTCCCTTTGCTGGGATAATATTTCTATGACGGTTACACCTCGCCCGGTCTCTGTAGAGATGGTGTCGCATTGCTAGCTACGGCAAAAGGGAATGTGCACTCCGCCAATACGTAGTGCAATATTGGCTTATACTCTGAATGTGATAGATGGTGTATTTTGAATCCTCTTACACCTCAATAATGGTATAACCGATCTCAGAAAAGGCAATGATCATCGCTTCCTACAGCTCGCATGTGATGAAAAGGCTGCAATCTCCACAAGCATAACGTAGTCCCATGTACTAGCAGCAGGTTCAGGCTACCGGTATGTGATCTGATTCCCTGTCGGGGTCCATATGATGGAACAACACGATTTTCTCTTTGGAAAGTGTGCCTTGGCATGATGTTAACACAATCTGCCCTCAATCGGCGCATATATATATACTATTACTTAAAACAATAACTTTTGTCACAGCAGAGGTTTGCCCTTTTGAATCAGAGTGACTTGATCATTGGGAAGGTAGGGTTTCCCGGAGAAGCCAATGAGGAGCGTATTGTGGAGCCAGTTGTAGTGGCAATCCTGTTTCCAGGCAGCCCGGTGGTTGGGAGCGAGTTTTCAACATCCAAGCCAAGATGCTGAACCAAATCTCAATGTTCAACTGGTTGCTGTGGTTGGTTCGGAAAGTGCCGTTGCAATGCCGTACGAGTTGATGGCTTGCTGACGAATTCGTGCATGCACCGGGCCCGTCAGGCACATGTCGTTCAGCGGCGGCACTTGCCGACCGCCCGGCCGGGTTGGGTCAACCAGCCAGGAGGTGTGTGCTGAATGTGCCCTAGTAATCCCCTGAATGTCATGGCGCCGCGTGTGCCTGGCTATCTGGTCAGCTTTGGTGGCCAACATCCAATCATGATTTTTTGTCTCAGCCTCAACGCCAACTATTCAAACCTTAATCTGATGTCAGTACAGTAGGCTAGAGACATCTGCCGTAGCCCGACACCGCTGGAATCCCGACTTGGCGGCCCTACGATGCTCTCGTCCCCTGAGGAGCTGGGCGAGACAACATACTGCCATCCCGCAGGTGGTGCGCCGAGCAGCTTTGGCGCTCGCAGCTTCTATCAAATAGGATATGCTCAAGAGAATGATGTTGCAAAGGTAGAAAATGGTGGTTGAGATGTGTCCCCTCCTCACGTTGTTATCTCTTTGTTACGCCGTCGCATGCACACGCAGTCGTCGACACCCGTGCACGGACGAGAAATGCGTATCTTAACAAAAAGCATGAACTTAGGGACAGAAACGTACGCACGGGCTCGTTTGTGTGAATTTTGTCGAAATACAAGGGGGGACTGGTACAGTAGGGCATCACGGATGATTACGTCTATTCGTTCCGGATAACTATTTCGGGTCTTGCTCTCCGGAGTGGACGAACTGCTTGGACATTACTCTAGGGCGTTGAGTTTGCGACCGGCCCTAAACATTGAAGTGGAGCCCAGCACATCAACGAAGACCGCTAGCAAAACCCAACGAGCCGATTGATGGTTCTATAGGGAAGCGAAAGATGGATGTTGGCTTTGTGAGTGACCCTGAAGCTAGGAAAGACTCGAGGTGCGACTGGTCTCAGTTTTCACATTCCACCACGATAAAGGAAAGACAATAAGATTCAATTTTGTAGCTAAACTCGAATCTGGTGGCTGGGGTATTTGATCTGGGTATCTTCATCGAGACTGTTCCGTTCCGCCAAGCCTCGGAATTCCTCCACTTCCTTCCCTTTGTTCACAGTGACTTATTCTTTATGCGAATTGCCCTATCTCGAGTGGTGTTCTCGCAAGCCTTCTGACTTCTTGACTTCTCGCCATCCTCGCTCCCGCTGCTCAGATGCCGACGCTCCTCCTCGTACCAAGTACTTAGGGCCTTGCCGTCGAACATTACTTCGTCGTCTTCGATGGCGGTGGATTGGACCCAGGTGTAGGCGTCGAGGTCGACTTCTGGGACGGAGGGGTCGAGGGCTTGGAGACCAGCGCTGCCCATAAATCAAATCCAAACAAACAAACTGCAAAACATATCAAATAAACAGAGCGAAATATTATTTCAAACCAAACAAATACAAAATCCCAGATTTGAGATGCAATTTGATATATTTGATACGCAATATAGCGAAGTGGCCAAGCTGGTCCAGGCGGATGAGTGCGTGATGGGAGCCTATCCGGAACCTGCTCCGCTATTCGTATACCGATTGGTCTTACCAATCAGAACCATCCTGAAAAATGCCTATTAATGAGCTACTTTTCTTCATAATTGAGAGGCACTGAACTAAAAGTCACTTCTTATTATCCTTATTTCCCACGAGATTAGACTGCGTTTAGGGAATTGTTTACCTGCTTTCAATATGTGCCAGTGCGGACTGATGCATGCCTAATGACATCATGCTTCCTTCTCCACCATCCGCCTTTGCTCTTCTCCGACCGCCCAGGAACTTGGCAAGTCAACTCGAATCGACGACACAGACAGCATTACCAGACCATCCCACCGCTGCAGATCTCCTGCGAGCAGTGTAGAGGAACAAACGATATGTTTTAGAAGAGTCCTTATCTAGAAAGGGCTTGAAGGGCCGGAAGAGCTGGATTAAGCGCTATAGTTTATTTCTTATTAAATTAGATGCTAAGGATAGCCCGTCGAACCCTTACTGGGCCTGCCGTTTATATAATGCAAAGGGCCAGCCCGAGTTCTTCGCCACTACTGCTACCAGTTCAGCAGCTAACCACCTCCGCAAGTACATCACATATGAAGCATCGTCAGCTTAAGCATCATTAATAAGTATAGGTTACACCGGATCTTTAAAAGCAGCTAAAGTGCCGATACTGATCCATCGACTGACGACTCCGATCGTATTAAGTGACCGCACTTACATTACAGCGCTATCCCACAAGCCAAAGTCAAGTTTATCCAAGAACTAAGCGTAGGACTTCTAATCAACGCCGACATTTCCTTTTCTTTCTTTATAGATCCATTCTTTAAATAACTTATATAGCAGCTCGACCCTCATTTATCAGGCCAGATACCATAGAGCCAGCAATCAATGAGCCATCTGCTGGACGACGTATATAAGTCCAAGAGAGACCAGGTCAAGTAGGAGCTTTTAGATGCCCTCACCGAAATTCATCTCAGGTTCAACCTCTGGACCTCGCCCAATCGGTATGCTATAATGGCAGTCACAGCTCACTTCCTTAACCACCAAGGCCACCACCAGTTACGCTTACTTATACTTCGACGCCAGCTCAAATATCATAGCGGAGACAACCTCGCCATAACACTTTCACAAATCGTCTAAAAGTGGAAAATAGAGGATCAAGTTAGAACGGTAATCTTAGATAACGCGTCCTCTAACGATGACTGTCTCCAACATTTCTACGGAAGTCTCGACATAGAGATGACACCGGCGGATGTACGTGCCAGACGCATGCGATGCTATAGATATATCTTGAACTTGGTAGCTTATGCATTCCTTTATGGGGAAGATTTTGAGGCTTTCGAGGCCGAGTTGCAGGTTTTCAACCTTCTCGGCTGCCACGAGGAAGACCTACAGCACTGGAGAAAGAAAGGGCCAGTGGGAAAGCTTTATAACGTTATCAAGTTTATTAGATCGTCCCCTCAGAGATGCAAGCTCTTCAAGAGGATCGCACGTGAGAATGATGAAGCATAAGGTTTTCTCTTAGCAGGGGAGTCTACGGCGGAGCTAGAGGTTATTATAAACAATGACACGAGATAGAATTCCACCTACCTCATGATCTCTCGAGCACTTGTTAAGCAGAGAGATATCAGGGCCTTCTTAATACATCCGGATGTCGAGGGATGCCTCCCCTAAGCTGATGTCTTAAAGGCTAATGACTGGAGGCTTTTAGTGGAAGTTAAGTATATTCTTAAGCCATTCTATCTATAGACTATGAGGGCCTAAGGGTGGGGCAGTGAAGGAGGTTATAGACATCTTTAGGAGGTAATAATAGGCATAGAATACTTGCTGAAGCATTTGGAGGATTGGAAGCTATTTTATAATACTATCCCAGAGGAGACGGCGGAGGAGAATGCCAGCCTGCAGGTAAGGCTGTCTCGAGGGCGACCAGACCGAACCCGCCAACTGCCTGCTCGATTCAAAGACTATAAAATAGATACGCCGCCCTAAAAGCCACAGGAGAGGCCCTCGCCAGACTACGTCCGAGGAGAATATGCGAGACGTAGCAAGCCATCCGGACTATCGAAAATCGAAGACATTGGAAAAGGTCATCGACACTATCTAAGGCTCTTAATTATAACTGCCTAACGGAAGCTCGATGAGTATTATATTAAGCTAGGATAGTCTCCGTTATTCGCCGCATCTATCATTCTACACCTAGCGCTTAGCATAAGTTATCTCGAGGCGAACTGAGCTACAGAGGAGCAGCTCATATAGGTAAGAGACGCTAAGATAGATCGATCTAACTATCTTAACCGCTGATATAGCTGCAGCCAGCTAACAGTAACGGATAATTAATATAAGGCAATTATAGAGACTATAACGTACATAATAAGCGAGTGCACCAACCAAGCGAGTGCACCAAAAATTCACACTATTAAAATAGAATATAACTTAAAATCACCACAAAGCATCTAATTAATTAAAACTAATTACTATGCTCTTCTTCAGAGGTCTCAATTACAGCTTGGCAGGTCCTTGCATTATGACCGGCCTTTCTACAAGTTCCACAGCGCCTTTCCCTCGGCATTGCTGACCTTGCTCGACCACCACTTCTCGACGATTCAGCCACTACTTGCGCATCAACGTCCCTCTGATCCATCTCATCCCTTCCCTCATCTACAGTCATCCTCCCTCCTTTACGTAGGCGGGTTCTTTTCGCTCTGCGCCGCTTGCTAAGAGTCTCATTTGCCTGTCGAAGGATCTGGACCTCAGACTTCAATAGGGCGTTCTGATGCATTATCGCCTTTGTTCCCTTTGAAAGCGACTTAAGCGCCTCAAGTATTGATGCTGGAGAGCTGCTCTGATGTCTTCTCATTCGTCTTTCGAGGTATTCAGACTGAGAGCTAGCCTCAAGTACAGTCTTTGGGGTCTTCGAGACCCAAGGGTCGGGGAGGCGGGTCTCCTCCTCGATCGGTGTCGGGGTCCGTAGCTGCACATCAAGCTTCGATATGACATTTTCTGGGTTCAAGGGAACAAGTCCGGCCCCTCGAAAACCTCCCTCAATATTACTCCTTGTCATGGCGGCTTCGTGGGCAGCGTAGAAGGCTGAGAAGAACTCGGTCTTTGAAACGTGAGTTATAGAGCATCTAATCAATTGCTCAATTGCTCGACCATAGGCTATTTTAAGCGGCCCAAAGCACCCGACATCAAGAGGCTGAAGCAGGTGAGATGAATGAGGCGGCATACATAGCGTAATGGTGTCGTTCTCTTCACAATATTTCTCAAAGTCGACAGAGTGGTGACTTTCATGCCCATCGAGGATCAGAAGACGATAGCGACCGGTCGATCGATCCTTTGTATGCCGATTAAAGTGCTTGAGCCACTCAAGACCTGTCTCATTGTCGGTCCAGCCATTTTGAGTCGTCGCAATAGCCCAATCGCCCGGGAGGTTGCTTTCCTGATACCAGCTAGCGAGATGATATTGGCCCGCAACTACGATGAACGGCGCAATCGCCCAGCCTTCCACATTGATCGCCTGAATGACTGTAACCCATTCCCGGTTTCCAGGCTGGACTAATTTCGGATTTCCACGCCTATCTGTGCCTGTGACGACCATTCCGCTTGCGATGATGCCCATCATAAAGCCGGTCTCATCAAAGTTGTAGATATCGGCTAGGTCGATACCATATTTCGCGATTGTGTTCTCCACGAGCCGGAACCAATTGCGAATAATAGTTGGATCTTCGCATTTGGCCCTCTGATAGTCGTATTTACGAAAAAAACGCGTCTTGAGCTCTGGTTGTCGCCTGACGAAGTTGGAAGCCCAGCGCTTGCCGACAGGTGACGCGTCGCGGTCGGCGAGCAGTCGGTTGGCCATTTCTTCAACACCACGCAGTCGCGGGGGAAATCCTCGCGAATCCAGGTCGAGAATGAACTGGACAATGATCTGCTCTTCTAGATCAGACAGTCTCCGTGAGTTGGGGATGGTATCGCGTCGAGACTGGATGCCATTCTGTCGGCGGCGAAGGGCATAATAATCCACCTGGTATAACCTTGCGGCGGGCCGGAGACCCAGTTTCGGGTCATTTTGAAGGGCCTGAAGAGCGAGAAGCATATTGGCCTTATTATTTGATTGTGACATGTTTGATGGTTGAGAAATAGTTGATTAGATGTGAAGAGGAGAGATTGGGAGATTTTTGGTGCACTCGCTTGGTTGGTGCACTCGCTTATTATGTACGTTATTATTTCATAGCAATAACTTCAATTTTGGCCAAGCACTGTGCAAGTAAAATTGGACATTTTGTATGGGGAAATTTTTGTTTTGCTGACCAGTAGAGGGGTATGACCGGTGGAGGGGTACTACATGGTATCCAGCGCGACCATCGTTCACGACGCCGTGCAGGGGAGACTGTGTCACTGACTCCCACAATATCTCAACTTGGCGTCTTGGAGGATTTTGAGGGTCCTGGAGAAGGTATCCTTGTTCTGTGGCCCTAGTAGTTTGTTCAGGCTAACCACGGAGCGTAAATGGGAGTCGAGATCGACTACAACCGAGTTGGTTTCAGATCAGCAGCTTCGGAGACGACAGGTTCTTACACGGAATCCCTACAAGACAGACCACGGTTCTGCATAATTCCAGGTGATTCTGCTCACGATAAGAAGAAATGTTACAAAAATTGCTCCAGGGCGTAAATAATTTAATGGTTGTAGATAATTGCTTGGCCCGCGGACTCTCAGCCTTCGGCTGATTGTACCCCTTGCACCACCGCTCTAAAGTGCAAGGGGTGACGTAGCATTTTATAGAGAAAAGTAAACTCTGTTTCCTTTTGCCTGGGCTAAGAGTCTTAAGATCTAGGTGCGTCATGATAACGGTCATCTATACCAGCGGGGACGGGAGACATTTGTGGTAGCTAAAGGACTAGAAAAGGAAGCCAGAGAAGTAATAATATACTCATCTCTGCCTAGATTATTATTCAAATCTTTATCTAGCTTGTCAGTGGGCGGCACTAGTGTCGTTAGTCCACCGGACGGAACACGGATTTGCCTTCCCACAGCTGGGAGTAAAGTGCCTGGTGGTCCAGTCGTATTTCGTCATCGCCATCGTCCTGAGTGAACACCTCGTCCACCAAGACCTCGCGCAGCTGCTCCTGGACACCTTCGCCATAGCCCTGCTGGTAGGTGTCCAGGTCGAAATGGACATCTGCTTCCACGTCTGCCTCTGTGTAGTGATCGTCCTCGATGACCAGGCGGGCGCAGATAGTGCTCGCTCGGAGGGTGTGGTCGTTGTAGTAGCCGTAGATGACCTCCGCCTCGATATCTCCATTGACATACATCTCGCCGTCTGTGTGCACCGCGTGAGCGTTTACGTTCCCGCCCACGGCCACGTTTGAGACAGGCCCTGCGTCCGCCATACAGCCGTCGACTGTCAGAGAACCGGTGACCACGAAGGGGCACAGCACCTGGAGACGTCCTTGCACGATGAGATCGCCATGGTGGAAGAACGGCTCTCGCAGTTCCTGCTCACCTACCATTGTCCGGGTGCTGCAGGTGTCGCCGAGCGCTCTTCGGCACAGCTCCAGCATCCACGGAGCATAGTCGGGCACGCCGCTGTGTTTCAGCGCGGCGATGAAATCCGGGTAACTGTCGTGCGTGTGTTCCAGCAACTTCTGTAAGGTGAAGTTCTGTTCCAGGAAGCTCTTGGGGCTAGAGTCCCCGTGCAGCTCCTTTGCAGCCCGGCGTATCGCGTCCATATCGATGTGCAGCGGCCTTCGCTGTTCTTTGCTGTGCTGCGGCAGAATCATGTCACCGGACTCGGCGAGCAACTGGATGCGTTCCTGGTGCACGCCAGCGGCCTTCACATCCACTGGAAGTCCACCCTGTTCGACATGTTGCGCTTCTTCGGCGTCCGCCATACTTCACGGTTGGCCACAAGACACCTTGTGGAGGGAGCTGATGAATGTGGTAGACTATGAGGCTTCGAGGAAGATGGGGGCAAAGATGATCACTTGAATTTCAACGCCCAGCACGGGGAGACTCCGATCCTTTATACTACATACAATATAGAAGATCGTCTGATATTGTGGGATCCTGCGGATCCTGAGATCCTGGGTTTTGGGGGAATGCTGGAGCTACGGGGTCTGCGATAGTTGGAACCCCTCTGAGTTTATTGGGACCGGATGTCTAGCTAGAAAGGGAAGGTCGACATGATGAACGGTGGGACTCCACATTGTTGCCCGGTCTCAGCCCGCGAGGAGGCCTGCGGATATAGCCTCCTCTTTACATCCGAGCTTAGTCGTGAGGATGCCTGCAGACAAGAGACTTTGGGGCAATAATCCGTGGCCATCCTGGTTAGCAAGCGAGAGCGCCAGTGCAACACGCTATGGAAGCCAAGGCGTGATGTGGCCAAGGGCGAAAGGCAAAAGATTCTAGAAGCGCTATGAAGAGGAGAATCCTGGCTTGGCGTATTCGCCGACTATGCGGGCTTGAACTCCGGCAATCAGCTTCAGCTCTTACTCCTCACTTCCGCAGTAAGCGAAGGGTGTGGGTGAATGGGGCAACGATCTTGACAGGACAAACGGGGACTAAGGAGAAATGAAAAGGGGGGCACACTACTCCGGACAAAGGAAGTGACTAACCAGGGTCCAATGGACCCCTGCCCAACTGAGGAAGATTGTGAGTCAAGACACGTGCCATGATAGGCAAGCAGCTCAGCTGAAAACTAACAGCTGCACAAACCAGGTGAACATCGTGAACGCAATTACGCCCGCCGAGCCCAGGGCCCCCCTTATGCCTATTGAAGAATGTGAGGAGTCAAGACGGGAGATGAGATATCCCTCTGATAAACTGCCTTGTGCCTAGGGTTGCCCACTTCGACGGCGCTACGAAGCCCAGCCGAAAGGATAACTAGTGCTTCTTAACGTGGGATGTAACATGAGACTTTCAACGGCGTCAAGCCGTGCGCGGGTCCAGCTTTATTGGTGGAGAGTAACGCTGCATTCAGGGGACCATTTTTGCAAAAAAAAAAAAAAAAAAAGAGTTGATAGCTGATATTGTCCTTGTTGGAAAGGGCCTCAGTGACCACCCATTATCCATGTCGTCATTGCGACTGACATCTTTTGATGAGGAAACTTCAGTTAGTTGCGGTAAACGATCCTCAAACAAGGGAGGCTGGGCTTTTCTTGGGAGTCAGGTCGAAAATCTGGAGCTCCCCAATTCCCCACATTCGCGAGGTTTTAGCTTGACCTTTGTTTACCTTGCTTTGGAGGGAGGTACCGAGTCAGCTGCATGTGAGCGAATGAACAACGTGTTGCAATATGGATATCATCGATTATTGTCAAGCCTTGAAATCTCTGTTCGTCGTATATAGATTGGTGAATATCTCGACGAAATTCAGTATCTTGAACCTTGACGCTCTCAAAAACAACCTCTCAACCACATCTCTTGAGTCATTTTCAGTTGACCCCTTGACGGACTCGGAGTGGGCCTCCGCCCTTTGTATTATGCCCTACCATAATTAAATCCCGAAGGTTGTTAGATCAACATTCACGCCTTATGCACAGAGCGGAGACAACTAGATCCGACACTCGTTCCAATATCTGTCTCCCATGTCATCATTTTGACCTTCCAGAAATCGCCTAGAACCATTCTACCCTATCTTTCCCAAGATTGTCACATAGAGCCAGACTGGTTCGGGGGCGTCCTGTCCTGTTGCCAGAACGGGCTCCAGTCGCTCGTGGGCTGGCTGACCTGCACAAGTCTTAAGGCAAACAAGAAGTCCTAGGCTGCCTCACTTGGAGCGACGGGAAACAATCACAACGCCACAGGCTGCCTACGCTCCAGACTATTGCAGTACCCCTAGCGACTATTGCAGTCCCTACATTTTGATCACCCAGCACCATTGGAAGGACAGGGATAAAGTGCCACCGTGATGCAAAGGTCGCGGGCACCGTGCTAAATGGCTGCAGGCTAGCCATATCAACCAAGCGGGTCGGATTCACCTTAAGGTTGCCAACCTCTCCATCTTCCTTTCCTGGTACTGGCTTGCAGCTTCGACGAAATTTCAGGGTGCATCGTTAAAATCGCCGACCCAGCCTTCTTCAGCCTCCGCTTCCTCTTTCATCGCTTTTATCTTAGCACCCGGTTATAGATTCCTTTTAATCAATTCCATCCACGATTCTTCCTCTCCAAGTCCCAGTGTTAAGAGTTTGTACCGAGGACTTATGCATCAATCACCCCTCGGCCGTCCCCACCGATGCAATATTACCATGTCGACACTCAAGTGAAAGGCCAACATGACTCCGAACGGCTCCGATATAAAAAAGCCTAAGGCTGATGGCGGCATCGCTTCTTTCTTTGGGGCTGCTCCCAAACCAGCCAATGCCACCCCGCCAGCCAAGTTCGATAAGGCTAAGCGGGTTGCTTGCCTCACGCCTGAACAGAAGACTCTCCTGAAGCTCGAGATTGATACTCTGGATGAGAGCTGGTTGGCCCACCTCAAGGATGATATTACCGCGAAGGAGTTTCTTGCTCTCAAGAAGTTTTTGGACCGTGAGACGAATGTTGGTCGAATATGGTCCCCCCCCCCCCCCGAGGAGGACGTCTACTTATGGTAGGATCAGAAGCAATCGCCCGCAACTGTTTCATTCTCACTGTGACGATACCATGTCCTGACACACACCTTTCCACAACGTCAAAATTGTTATCGTCGGCTAAGATTCTTACTATAATGTGAACCAAGCCCACGGCCTAGCTTTCTCTGTGCGACCTCCGACTCCGGCACCACCCTCGTTGAAGAATGTGTACATTTGCCTGAAGAAGGATTACCCATCATTTGAGGTGCCACCGAACAGGGCCGATCTGCTCACTCCAAGCGCGGAAGAAGGCGTCCTTATGCTCAACACCTGCCTCACTGTGCGAGCACACCAAGCCAACTCCCACTCGAACCGGGGCTGGGAATGCTTCACTCAAAATGTCGTCGATGTTGTCGCCCATAAGCGGACGCAAGTTGTTGTATATATGGCATGGGGCACCCCCGCCGGAAAGCGAGTGCAAAAGATTGGTCGACAGAGGCTTGTCCTGTAGGGTGTCCATCCCAGTCCTCTGAGTGCAGCTAGAGGCTTCTTTGACTGCAAACACTTCAAGCTGGCCAACGGGTGGCTCGTGAACCGATACGGACCCGAGGGTGGGATTGATTGGGCATTGGTGCCAAGCAACTCGACCAAGGCTCTCATTCGAGAGCCCATCGCCACGGCAGAAGCCGAGTCAGCCAGTAAGGACGTCAAGGTTGAGGTCTAGAAGGTCGAGAAGGTCGAGAAAGTCGAAGTGAAGAACCCTGAGGACAGGAAAACGAGGTTGAGGATGATGAGGAAGCGTTGAAGAGGCCATAAAGCTGGCCGAGGTTGACAAGCTTAAGACGGATGATTGATTTACAGGATCACAATGCTCAGAAAGTCACTGCGTTTGTAGGGATATATCTCGTTTTACGGTGTTGTATTATCTTTATTTCTGTATGTGTAGAATAAAAGGCACTGGAACAAGTCCCAGGTGTTTGCATGGCCGGCCAGGGACCATGGCAGGGTCAGCTTCGGGAATCTGTGTACACATAAGGAGCTATGGGGCGATAGCACGGGAATGGGGTGATTATTAGATGCCGCCTGTTCACCTATCTGTGAGCAATCAATCGTCAACCAGTGATGTCATGGCTGCTTCTTGTGGGGTTCTATCTTTGACGAGAAAAAAAAATATGGAATTCAATGGCGCTTCGGAGATCAGCGGCTAGTGAAGCCGGGCGGGAGGAACAGACTATACACGGCCGGGAGTAATGCCGGTCATGAGTGGTGGCAAGCCATGATCGAATAGTTGTCCGTGTTGAAGAAACTCGCAGGTCATCCCCTACAAAAGGTGCAATGAACTCCTTCTCGAAGGCTGTTCCGAGCGGTTCTGATTTTCTAGCCGATGGCATCGTTCCTTTAGCTTCAGCGGAGCCGAAGTGCATGAAAGATCTATTATGAGGTTTGGAAGGTGCGGAATCCTGCACACACCACGAGCCTACATACACGCCCTCATTACATTCTTGCCCCTCCCCCTCCTCTCAGCTCCAGTTCGGATCAAGGAAGACGATACGACCAAAAGGTTCGTCTCAAGTCGATGTTGATCCCTTGAGGAAAGAGACGTAATCGGCACCGTCAATAGGTACGATGTGCCGGTCGGCCAGCAAGGTTTAGCATCAAACGACGTGAACCAACGTGAACCGTGGAACAGGAAATTTCAGTACTGACATGTCTAGAAAGAAACGTTAGTAAACTTGGGACAGAATTGGGGAAGAAACTGCATGCAGCCCTAGCTAGGTGCATGAAGCATGAAGGTGGTGGAGCCTTGGAACAGGGTGGGCATCTTACGAATGGGAATCGAATTGATAGATTCATTCGATGCCAAGTCTTACGAATATCTAATCGAAGGGCGCCAAGCGTTAGGTCGAACGAGTGTCGCAGGTCGGTGAAACCCGCCGGCGACTCGTTTTGGTGTGCTTACATTGCGAGTCAATGGGCCCCTGGCGCGACCTGACTTGATCGAGGGTGGTTTGGCTTCCGATGGTCCTGCTGTCAAGACAGTGCTAAGACAAGTTACCGTGAGAGCAAGGAGTTTAGCTCTAAGACGGTGGAAAGAAGACAGGCGACAACACGATCTGACGAGATATGGCCCAGCCCGGAAAGCACAAAGATGGCCAAGGAGACGAGGGTGAGCAAGTTCACAAGTTCAGGCCATGGAGGGGGAGAGACTCAAACTCTCCTCTAGTAGTGATCGTTGATGGTCGGCTAATGAGCGATGGGGACGAGCCATCAGACGAGACAGGCAGATATTTGGATGGATCTGGGCCTGGGCTCTGGTTGCGCCGCCAGCGACTGTGTGGGCTTGAAGATGGCGGTAGGTGGGCGTTGTTAGTGACCTCCACGGCGTCGTTTCTGGTCGTCGTCGTCAAGGCCACGGCCGCGGAACTCGTCTGGGGTGAGAGCAGGAAGCTTCGTCACCCAGATCTGAGAACTGGTCAATGATGATGTCGCTGGTGTTGACCTCGGCGGTTAGTTGCGGCCGCGGTTGTGGCTGTGGATGGAGATGTGTGTGTGTGTGTTTGCGTGTGTGTGTGCACACGGATGTGTTTGATGCGCATGGGTGTAGTCGACAATGTGAGCGTTATGTTGTTGATGTCGCTGGTGGGATTCTGGGAGAGGCTTCCGGCCTAGGTTATATTAGTACCTAGGATTCTGATGATAATCTTTTAGCAAAAGTGACTAGGTAAGATATTAGTTAAGGATAAAGCTGATAGATGTGGTAGGGCGTAGAAATGGTATATTAAGGGAATTCTTTTCTTAGATGAGGGATTGAACAATGGATAGATAGAAGGCATGGAATTGGATAGCTTCATTTTCAGCTTTAGCTTCTCGAGCAGCTCCTTGACCGCATGACGGAGGCCGGAGCAAACGCTGTTGTGTTTACCATCGACACTCCGACGAGACATTCGCGATCGCAGTGCGGGTTGGCAACTCCGGCCACCATGTGTCTACCCAAGAGGGAGGGTATCATCATGACCTCACAGACAGATGATGAGAAAGGCAAGCAGAGGCTTGAGAACAAGCTGGGGCTGCTTTGATCCGAGTCATTTTCTCCATTTCATACATGCCGTCTGGCTGTTACGTTTCTAAGTCTGCTCTTTAGGCAGCTTTAAGCAGGAAATATCGACCGCAGCAACGTCAAGCATCTCCACAACATCCCTATACGCTAGAGTTTGGCACATGCGACGACATGCCTCCCAACACGGCACTGCCAGGGAATGCCTCGACGTCGTTCTAACCAAGCAGCACGATCGTATCGAACTCTAACTCCCCTAGTCAACCAAGTCGGCGGCAGCAGGGTCAGCCCTGACTCCACCGTTGCGCTATTTTCCTTGTCCGAGCCTTCCCCATCTTGCCCCTCGCTCGTGTTCTATGCTGCTCTCTTCGTATTTCGCCTACCACTCCCCATCATTGCCTTCTCCGCCTACTTCCTGGTCCTGCAATGGGTTCACCCCGGCCCAGTCGGCAATAGACTGTGCCTATGGACGCTTATGGGCCATCCTAGGTGTCTGGTGGACTGACCTGCACTGAAATTTAGCTAATCAGAGCCGTATCCGATAACGAAACGCCGCCACCAACTAAAGCAAAGGCACAGTGGGGGGACCTGATGAGCGGGGTTCAAGGACCCATGCCGCGGAGTTGCCTGAAATTCCGTGCATGATTACTGGTGAACAAGACGACTGCGCACCTTTTAATACGTTTTTGTGGCAAATTGTCATTATGAAATGTCGCAGATCGAATGAGAAAGGCCAAGAAACCTGGAATGCTGTCCCTGCTATCCAGCACCTCTCAAAATGCGCCTGTGAGGATACCGCCTCTAAGCATACTTAAGGTGCTATAGCGCTCAGTGCATTTCATGTCAGCGCAAAGACGGCGCTATCTCACCATACCGAAGTCCATTTGCACACCTTTGTAGACCAAAATATTCGCATCTAAAAAATAAATAAAAAAACTGCCCTGATCTCCATTGCGATGTTCCAATTATATGTACATGACGTCTGAATCCATACGCGTCGCGCCTGTAGTTGCATCATCTACTATGGGTTCCTCTAACCCCCCATTGTGTTCATATGGGTCGTACGCTTTACCTGTCCACGCGCTCGTCGAACCAGATCCTGAGAAATCTTCAGAAGGAAGAATTCCTCTCGGGGAGCTTCGTCGTTCATGTCCCGGAATATCCTCTGTGTTCGATTAACCAGGTTCCGGACAAAGTCTCACCGGGGGAACCCGGGAACCTGAGAACATTTGATGTGCTCGGAAGCCGGAAAATGGGAGAGAAAGCCCTCCACCATCAATGAATGCGGAATGCATCGCTAAAGGCGGGATGTGATGGCCACACCAGTTCTAGAACGTCCACGTTGGGTGCAATGCTTCTTCATAGCCCCTGCGTGGCCTGTCAGGGGTTTGCATATGGGCTGTGTGCTATCAGACACGGTGTGCATTTGCCATCATTTGCAGCTATGCCCTGTGCTCTATTTAAGCTTTTGAGCTAGAGAATTAGTGGCCAATCACTGGCTGGGATTCTTTCAGCTTGGAAGAAGGAAGGCGCAGGGCCAGAAAGCTATCGACGGCTGATTTGAGCTGGTTCCCAGTCCGTTGTAATGATGTTTGATGTTTCTCCCAAACAGGATTAGGACGTACACCATTTCCAACCCCTTTATGCACATACGTCACCTAGCCTCAAATATACGGGCATTAACGTTCGATGAGCATTCTAGATTGTTGCTGGAAGACGCCAAAGTGCGCCTCATGGCCGCTAAGAGGGGAGAGTGTAGCGTCCGCAAGTAAGTCGCGCATTGCAATGCCAGCCTCTAGGAGCTACCGCCAGACGCGTGGGGCCAGAAGCAATAAGGGCCAATGTTCCTTACAAGGACTAATGTTAGGCGGATTTTGGGGCGATTCACCCTGTATCTCTCTCCTCGTGGCGAGGCTGTGCAACAAAAGGTGAGGATGCTGACGTGAATGTTGGTCAGGGGAGTGATGGAATAAAGTTTCCAGCATTGACCAAAATTGAGATGGGGAACTTGCCTGAGACACTTGGATTAAGGAGAGTGGTAGGTTTGGCTCGTTCGGTGCTATTGGTAGTTGGCTTTCGGCAAGTTCGGCAAATGGCTTGTCAGGTCTTTGCGTAAGCCCTGCATCTTGATGCCGAAGGATGGAGCAAAACGGAGCCGTATTTTCTGTTCATATTACATTGCTCATGCTCCCAGAACTGAAGAGTTAATAGTTGAGAGATCGTTATGTCGTAAACAATGATATTACATGTCATTACAACTTATAATCTGAGCGGCTGGATAAAGGCCAGAACCAAATGCGGCTTCCCAGAACTAGAACGTCTCGTTCCCTCACTTAATAGCTAGCTTTGCGAATTGAAATAATATGACTCAGAACTAAGACACCATCAGGCTGCATGGAGGTGGTGGCATAGAAGAGAAAATCTGCCCCAACCTCCTATAAATCCAAACCCTACCCCTTGGGCCATCCAGTTTGGTGGCATCGCTCGACCCGGGCCATTGGTTCGGACCCCTGACGCGTTTTTTTCCGGGGTAGGAGATGCTGCGCCATCAATGGCTGGTTAGGGCCTGGGTCTCTCCAGACCTGGCTCACAAGTAGGCTGCCTCGATCTAGCCCAGGCTACAACAAATCCATGGCTCGCGTTATCTGCAATTCCAGGTCTTTAAGTACTTGAGCGTGCTCTCATCCTCTCCACTTCGTGAGCCCCGATGTCCACAATTGCGCAGGAGCCCTTACGATGATCTCTGCTGCACAGACATGGCCCTCCCTTCACACGTGAGCCTCATCATCGCGTCTGCGGCCATCTGCGTCGTCCTCATCCTCACCCGCTGTGCCTATCGCGTTCTCTGCCCCCGCAAGCAGCACCCTACATGTCATCGGCGATGGCAGGTCGACGACACGTATATGGCCTTCGCGCTTCTGCCGCTCATCGCACGCACGATAGTCATGGCCTGGAGCTTCATGCTCAACCCGGAGCAATCGCATGACCCAGCCACGCTGCAGGAGGCAGCAGACCGGGGAAAGGCCGTAGAGGAACTAAACCAGGATCGAGAGCTCGCATTGAAGCTTGTTATCCCTATGCGTATAACTTACGCGCTGTTGTACGTTTCGGCCACCACTAGTAATTTTGCGTTATTAAAGAGTTAGCAGTTTATGGTTATTGAAGCTTTGCTTGCTAACATTCTACTCTCGATTTATCTCTCATCTTAAATGGGGGAAAGTTGCTATCACTACGTTGTGGTGGGCTATTATTTTTACATTTGTCGGTGTCGTGATCGCAACCATGACGGAATGTCGACCACTTCACTTGTCAGCCTTTTGCAAACTCCTCATCTTGCGGTTTTCTGACTGATTGATCTACAGGATGTGGGATATTTTGCCTGATGACCAGCGTACGTTGCTGCAGCTGAACGCGGAGCAACTCCAGCCCCAAAGTACTAATAGATCTTTTAGGTGACTCTTGTAGTCAAGGAGTAGCCAATCTGATCGTCATGGCAGTATCTAATGCCATTACCGATATAGCACTCCTCATCTTCCCCTTCCCCATCCTCTACAGCACCCAACTCGACCGCAGACAGTACGTAGACCCCAATGTCTGTCCATGATGGGAATGTGCTGTGGTTGCTGATATGCTATGCAGCAAGCTTCAGCTCTCGGTTCTCTTTAGAATCGGACTTATTACTATCGCCATCACCATCGTCCGAATCCCCCTCATTTTCATGTCGTCTGTGACCCAAAGTGCTCGCTCCCTGGTACGATACATCGATTTATCTTGAACCTTGATCAGCACACCGGCTAACGAGCTTTCAACAGTGGGCGTCCGTCGAAATCGTCTGTGCATGCGTCGTCGCTAACGCAGCTTTTTTTTACGCTATTGTTAAGGACTTTCAAAGTCGCAGTCACTCCCACAGCATCTCTAATAACGCGCAAAACAGCGGCTTCAACCTCCAAAGTCTACAATCTACGCCTCAGTACGCCAATGAGCGCAAAGATTTCAAATCGGCAGAGAAAGATATGAGCCATGATGTGGAGGAATCACGACGTCCAAGTGGGGTCGGGTCTGATCATGCCTTGGTGTATCTGTAATATACGGAGTTCTTCAAGTCTAACTACCCCTTGCTTAATAAATTAATTCTACCCCCGGGAAAAGTCATTTCTACCCCGGGGCTTAGTCCATTCGCCCCCCTATAAAGTGACTTCTAAAATTCAAATCTACCCCCAGCATAAATCAATTCTACCCCTTGTAAAATGGTGCGAAATAAATCAATTCTACTAGATTTGATTTTGGTATGTGGTCCTCATAGGGAGAATAGCAGTCCCTCAGAAAGAGTCCTTTAAACATCGGCAAGTCCGGATTCATTTTGCGTAGTTAGTCAGGGGATGGCCGTGCTTCGAGTTTCAGATTGTTCTATCCACCGGGGACCCACACCGCATTCGGACCATCCGTGATGCTGACCCGACCTTATTTGGAGTTATAATCATCCCTGTCGCCACAAATCCGGTCTAGGACTTCACCTGTGAGGTTTCCAGCCAGCTCTCTTCCTTCGACTAAACCAAGCTAACACGGGCGGGAGTAATTGGTTCAAACACTTAAAATGACGCACAGTAACGACCGACCCCTTGAGGGACCGCGGCTTTCTTCCGCTCGACTTGGGTTACTTGCTTAAATCTATCTAGCTTGGTGACGTTAGATGCTGGTTGTTCACCAATAAAGAAATGTGGAAATTGGCATGAACGCCACTAAGCGTTCTTAAAAAGCTAATATTTTGACCTCACAGTGGGACGCCTTGCAGTTAGCCAAGGATTCTCCAGCTGAGATCTCAGCCACTGGCCGTGAGACAGGCAGTGTATACAAGTGCCCTTGAAGAGGCATTCTGCCCGAGCCTCACAGGGCTGACTTACAGTCGCATTATTTTATAACTCTTTTAACTCACGCTGGCAGCTTGCCATGTCATATCCCCAGCTTCTTTGTCTTCACGCTCTCAGATTGCGCCGCTGCTCCAGCCCCCAACCGCCAGCCATGTCTCAAGCTACGACGAGCCCTTGGAAAGCAGAGGCACCCCTGACTCCAGATACAGACGATGCTGAGATGGTGGGCTTCTTGGACGCACCGCTCAACCGAGAGCCAGCACTGGTCGACCAAACATCAGTAACGTTCACTAACGACGACCCCGAGACAGACAGTCCCCGGCCGGCAGATAGGGGCGAGACTCTGACAAAAGTGCCGCTTCACGGGTTTAGGGCTTTTCTTGACAGTCTGATAGCCATCATAGTTATTGTCCAACCTTGGACTATTAGCATGGTGCTTTGTTGGTTGCCCATTACAAGAGTCCCTCTCCACGAGGCTCCAAGGCAGGTGTACGTTCTCGATAACTTCGAATGTCATACGGTCCTTATTTTCCTCTATCTTAATAATAACTCTTCCAGGCTTGTGAACATTATTGCTAGCACCGTCGAGGTGCCTACCGTCTTTATCTTCCTTATCATTCGGGGTTATGTACGTTTAACGCGCAGAAACAACCCCTCCTCGACCGGTCCCAAGAAGAGGTTGATAGAACGTGTCTCCCATTTCTTGGCTTTATTCCTCATCTTAGACCCGATAGTCACGGGTATTTACATGCGGTCTAAATTATCTAAGATGCACTGCGATGATGGCGATAATAGCCTATAATGCCGTGTTGGTAAGCGCTTTATGGTGGCTATTGCAGTGTTCAGAAGTCTCGGCGTGTAAGTGTCTCTAGTAGCATCTCATGTGGCCAAGGGACTTCTAAGTACTCACTTTTTATAGAGGCGGCCTTTTCTGGGGTGGTATGATGTTGCTGGTGATATTTGGAAACAACTTCGTCGGCGGCGGCAGCCTGGAGACCAACGCGGCCTGATTTAGCACAATACAGCAGAAATTGAACTACACCATCGCTTTATCAACACTAATAAATATAAGACATGATGTTTATTTCTACATTTACTCCGAAAAATACCTCGAGGTATAGACGCCTAGGCAACGCCGTTCTCTAGGAATGTTGCCGCATCTTCCCAGTTTTAGCGGAAATTGATAAGGCTATCTATTATCATACCGTTAGATCGAGTAGATATCTACTGAGGGGTGCCCGTGAGGGGGCGATTGAGCTGCATCTTTAAAGCGGCGATGATAGGCGTCGAGATTCGTATGGTACAACAGGAGGTGCTACAGATAATCTCATTTCGTATTGGCAATTGATATACGGGCCCAACCATTTTACTACACGGGCGCTCCTTACACGGGCTGGATGGGCGGGCGCTAATTTACAGCTTCAGACTGGTCACGGCGCTTTAGTGCTTCCACGGCGCTTCAGTGCTTCCTCAGCACTTCATACTTCCTCAGCACTTCCTCCGCTGAGTTTGTGTCCAGTTATCTTACTGAGGGAGGAATGCACTACTAGATTGCTACTATGGCGCTAAAGAGGTGGAGTGCTATGCTGAGCCTCTTTACTGGGTGGTTCACTGTTTTTAGCTATGAGTTCTAATCACTCTGGTTTATTGCCTGCACAGTTGCTGACTCTTGCTTTTTTCTCTTCTCAGGAATTTTCGCTACGGCATTAACAACCCTTATTTATACTCAGATAGTAATGGCCCTTATTACGCTATATATCCCAGACCTCTAGATCCAGGCTGAGCAGATATTTATTATTTACTAGGGGCTTAACGTGCATGATAAGCGAGCTGGACAGACGAGTGAGCTGGACACCTTCAAATCCCATATAAAACAGCAATTTTAACCCCCTTGCAAAACTCCTCAATTCTTCATCAAATTCTCTAAAACTGAAAGGATGAACTCATTACAAGGTACTGATATCATTCTGGTGTTCGAAAATCTTCGTATATACTTGCGCTATATAGTTACTGGAAAACGCACAGTGCGAAATGGCTTTTCAGCACCAAAATGATAATAACTGCCTTAAGAAAAATAGACAAATGTTCCAAAACTCGTCATGGTATTACTGCTGTATTTTAAACATGCCTGCAAAGTTTCACTGGATTCAATAAATAATTGGTGGGTTTTGCAAGGGGGTCAAAATTGCTGTTTTATATGGGATTTGGAGGTGTCCAGCTCACTTGTCTGTCCAGCTCGCTTATCATGCACGTTAATTTAATTGACATAGTTCCCATGCGAGTGGACCACCCGCCTGAGTGGACCACTTCATCGCGTTTCTCATCTTCGTCAACTTCAATCGCGGATTCCTCTATAACGCAATATGCAGACACCTTGTAAAGAAACTCAATTGATCCTTGCCATTCAAGCTATGAAGGACAACCCTGCTTTCAGCGCTCGAAGTGCTGCAAAGATCTATAGTGTAACGGTCGTGCACTCGAGCTAGCCTGTGGGACAAATGACTCGGAACGTGGCGCTGCCGGGAAGTACCAATTCCACGAGACACGGCGGGGTGGGTCTGCTTGAAATATGCCATGACAAATCCGGTGTATGATGAGGCGGAGTTACGAAACTGTGGAAGCTCTTGACTTACCCAATGTGATTAGAATCTCGCTTCCCGGCCAGTCACCTTGCGCCACACTCGCCCGGTCAATATGGTGCGACTTCGCCCTGCCGCATCCCACTGACCACTCAAATGACCAAATCATGGACCAGGACATCCAGTACAACGCCGCTTTCGACCTTACCCTGCTGGTCGCAACAGCGAGGCAAAGTCGTTATCGAATAATAGTCATATTAAGCGCCCTTCCCTCCATCACGTCTGCCAGCGACTACACCTCAGTTCCCTCTACTCTATCAGAAAAGAAGAGAAAGAACGCAACATACATCCCTTGCTACCAAATCCTGGCGACGAATTCATCTGTCGCGCAGACTTTTCGCAAGATGGCTGTTGCCAAGACCAATAGGTAATTAGGCTGCCATTTCTCCGCTTCCGCTTCCCGTTCTAACAAAATCATCTACGCAGCAACAACCCGATCACCGAAGCTGTCGTCAAGGCTGCGGCTGGGAATGGGGAAAGCGGCACGGAGATAATGGCGCTACTCCTCGACAAGTGGGGGGCCGAGGTCCAGATCAGCGAAGACGTCCTTAAGGCTGCGGTTGAGAACAGGGAAAGCGGTAAGGAGATAATGGCGTTACTTCTCGACAAGCGCGGCCCCGAGATCCAGATTACCGAAGACGTCGTCAAGGCTGCGGCTGAGAACAGGGACAGCGGCAAGGAGATAATGGCATTACTTCTCGACAGGCGGGGGGACGAGATCCAAATCACCGAAGACATCGTCAAGGCTGCGGCCAGGAATGAGTATAATGGCAGGAAGGTGATGGCACTACTTCTCGATAAGCGCGGCCCTGAGATCCAAATCACTGAAGACGTCGTTAAAGCTGCGGCTGGGAACGAGTATGATGGCAAGAAGGTGATGGCGCTACTTCTCGACAAGCGGGGGGCTGAGGTCCCGATCAGCGAAGACGTCTTCAAGACTGCAGCTGGGAATGGGGAAAGCGGTAAGGAGATAATGGCGTTACTCCTCGACAAGTGGGGGGCTGAGGTCCAGATCAGCGAAGACATCGTCAAGGCTGCTGCTGAGTCCAAGGTTCAGTGAAATATCGAACGACGTCAAGCGAGACGGTCCACTTCAGCTATAAAATATTATGGCTCAGCACATCAGCCAGGAAAGCCTGACATCAATAAAACGTAGTAGAGAGTTTATGACAGACAGAACACGGCGATTGATGAATGACAGTGGCCTCAGCGTGTCTCTGTTCTTTCTCGATCGTCATGTCATGCCATAGTAATAAGCGAGGGCATTTAATCATTCACTACAATTTTCATATATCTAAACGATCTCTTCTACTACGACAGCCACTGGCGCATTCTCATATGTAAAAGATGCAGTACGGTGCCACAGACCAGGATCTACCAGCATATCAGCATGTATCATAACCCTAGGCACCAAGATCAGGCTTGCAAACAAACAAATAAATTAAATCAAATCGAGCGTCCAATTTGATTTGATTTGGATAAATTTTCCCTCGATTTGATTTGATTTGATTTGATTTGGATCGATTTGGATCGATTTGGATCGATTTGGATCGATTTGATTATTTGGATAGCCCCACTTTTCTCCCGCGATGAGATGCATTGATCTGCTCCTCGCTCCTATATCCGCCTGGAGTCGGCCTCTCTGAGCTGTAACCATCTGCCCTGCGAGACTGAATATTCACTCTGGCCCGGAAGACGTCGCAGGAATTGAAAAGAGGTCAATCGCCATTCGCGACAGACGTGGATACTTGACTACTTCCTGGAGTCTTCACCTTGCAATGGGCGGCACCAAGACTAAAAACTATGGCAGGTAAATTGGGGAGGTGCGAGGGCCTGGTTACTAAATAGGTAGGATCTCGGCGTAAAAGTGGGGCTACCAGCCCTCCTGACACGAGCGCTGATTGGACAATACGTTATCTAAATGAATTTAAATATCTAAATAAATCTGGACCTCCCGATTTGATTTGATTTGGATAAATTTGATTTGATTTGAATAGATTTGGATTTGATTTATTTGTTTGCAACCCTGACCAAGATGAAGGGAAACCGAAATAATCGAAGTAAAGCTTCTAATCTGTGCAACCAAGCCTCGCTTTCCCAATCGCCATCGGGACCTTGAATGATGCAGAGAGCATCAATCCAGAGGTATTACTTCCCAAGTTCTCAAACCACCTAAACCGCATCCTGAAAGGTATTTAGCAGATCATCGGAACTGAAACCCTATAACCGATTGGCGTAGTTTTCTCAAGTGGTGTAGAATCGCTTCTTGTCTTCTTCTGTTAGACCCCTCTAGTAGTATGAAAGCATAACATAGTCCTCTCCCTGAAGTCGCTTCTCGACCAGGCTCAGTTTATTAGGGTCACCAGTAAAGATAACCCTCTTCGGCCAATGTTTCCTTTGCTTTTATCGCTTGCATTTGTCGTGGTTTTAGTCACATTCCTAAAGCCACTTGTGAAGTAGGAGGGAGTATAGAGAGTCAGAAGAGACTGGATTATGGGAAGGGTCACTCTCCGGCAATTCTAGGCCGTCATCGGAGCGCGCCCAATATGCCTAAAGAGACGGTGATGTTAATAAGACATCTAAGACTATCTCAGAGGCGTCCAGTTACATCCTATGCTAGCAAACACGCCAAGGTTAGTAATCACCGCCATCTTATCTACATCAGAGGCATCTACTTACTAGCTACACTAGCAAATACGCTAAGGTCAGTAATTACTATCTTATCTACATCAGAGGCATCTACTTACATCCTACACCAGCAAACACGCTAAGGTCAGCAAATATCATTAATTCCTAACCTATTAACTATAATATAACACCTAATATAAATATTACACTTATTTAGCCTGTGATTTTAGCTTGCTTAGTAGGTTTCAGCTGAGAGTCTAAGGATATGCTAGATGATGGCACTTGTGAGTTGTGATTTGTTAACTAAATCTAAGCCATGTCAGATATTTACTCAGCCCGCCTTCTGACCACCAAAATCCCCAATCGCACTGCACCCCCAAATGGTATCACATGCTCTTATTGATCACAGGTCACCTTCCTTAGCTGGGCACAAACATGAACAAGCCACCGCCACAACGATGCCGTTGACTGGCTAGGTAGCGACGAATGATGAATAAAGAGGAGAATTTTAACTTCATCCGAAATTCCTCAAAAGGGAGGGGGCACCAAGCGCTTGTCCTCCCTGATTTAGACGGCACTTAAAACATCATTTTCTGTTTTGTCATTGTTTAATGCTTCTATAGCGAGAGCAACACCTCACACCGAGGGATTATTTACGGGATGGAGGAAATCTGGGCTCATCAACACAATCCTCATCTGGTTTCTGTCCATCATCCTGATTTCCCTTCTCTCCAGCTCCGCATTCCGCCTCGGAGACGGCTGGCCATCAATCCTCCACCCAACAGTGCTCTTCACGGGACATTGCGCGACGGCATCCCGAACCAACATGATCCTGCATGTTGGCCTCAACGCCATTGCCACCCTCGTTCTAGCGTCATCCAACTTCTTTATGCAGCTCCTCTGCTCGCCGGCCCGCGCAAATGTCGACGAGGCTCATCGACGGGGCCACAGTCTCGAGATTGGCGTTCAGTCCATCAAGAATCTTTAGTTCTTATCCGCACCGAAGATCGTCCTATGGCTGATGCTTAGCGCAAGCTCGGTGCCGCTGCACCTGTTCTTCAACGCTTCTGTAACGGAGTCTAAGACATCCACGGATTTCCAGGTAATTGTCGCACCGGAGTCGTTCCTCAACGGGGTCCCATTCTCTGCTCCAGGAGCTGGGGCGGCTCGCTATCGCTTGCTGCCGACGGACTTACTGAATTATAACGAATTCTTAGACGAAATTGCCGCGAACGCTACTGAATGGAAGAAGATGGATCTACAGAAGTGCTTGTCTATCTACGATAGTCCAGGAAAATCTCTCTCTGCCCACCGTCAGCTCGTCATGGTCGCGCATAACGAGGGGGAGGCCAAGACTAAGGGATGGAACACCACTGCAATGATAGACTTCGAGTGGTCGGACTTCGATGACGCCAGCACCGGGACGGGCCTTCTGAACGAGACCAACTCGATATGGCTGGTCAAATCGTTTGAACGCACGGACGAATCCGTTGGCAAACGGCACAATAACCAAGCTCAAATGGATCCGAAAGATTTCGTAGAGAACGACAAGAACGACTGGGTTCACTATAGAATTGGACTTGACCCTGACACCGGCTTCATAACTCCGGATGAATCCTTCTTTTCCCTATCCGTGCCTCGACTGGAAGTGGAGTACTGCCTGTCAGAGCCGTTCGTTGCGCCATGTGAGGTGCTGGTGCAGAATAACACCCTGCTGGTTGTTTGCATCTTTTGTCTCGCGAAGTCTGTATTCTATCTCGCCTCCATTATTCAATTTCGGCGCTACAACCCATTAATCACCCCGGGTGATGCCGTAGAATCGTTCATCACGAGACCCGACCCGACGACTAAGAACATGTGCTGGGTGACTCGGCGGCCGAAGCCTTTCAAAAAGCCCTCCTACAGACTCGCGTGGTTTGGCAGCCGGAGCTGGGCTCAGGGCCCAAGGCAGTGGAAGACAAAACCACGCCGCTTGGGGTCAGTGGTGCCATGGGAAATCTAGATAGGCTCCTACCTTTGCATATGCTACATGCTGGGGGTTGCAATCTGGCACCTCGATGAATGGTGGCCGTCGCAGCCGTGGTGAGTGAAATGAACTGTCTTCAGATTGCCCCGTGTCTACATGGTCCTAACGGAGTGTTTGATATTACAGGTCCTCATCTATTTTCGGTCTAAACTCAGCTAATGGGGATGTTGAACTAAACGACGATTGGGCGAAGACCCCCATGGGAGCCGCTATGCAAGTGAACAGGGTTCAGCTCGGACTCTCCATCGCATACATGGCTTATAACGGATTATTCACTCGGATGATATCTGAGAGGGAGTGGGCCAGCTTTAGTCCATCGTTTCGGTCGCTGAGGGTGTCTTGTCCTAAGGGGTCCCAGAGGTCGACGTATCGCTTGCAACTGCTGTACTGGTGGTCGGTTCCTCTGATGGCTGTTAGCGGTACAATGCACTGGTTGGTATCTAACTATGCTTATACACAGACTTACATCAGTAAGTTTTGGCATTCACTCTCAGTTCCACTAGGCTGTCGCAAGTGCGAGGCAGAGACGCCTGAAAGACTTGGCTAACCTGGCCTAAAACAGGCTACCCTTCATTTCCTCCGTACAGAGGGGTCCAGCCGGCGGACAAAACTGGCATAGGATTCTCCACCCGAGCGACCTTGATCACTTTTATCATCGGCACCATCCTCGCTTTTATACCACTAGCCCTAGCGGCATTTAAAATTCCCGGCAATATAGTCACCGCGGCGAACAACTCTGCGGTCATATCAGCTGCATGCCATAGCATTCCTGCGGAATCGATGGAAATGACAGATGCCATACCCTCTCGTGAGCGGCTGCTTGAACTCGCCGAAACTGGAGAAACGGCGGACGCAGACGCGGAAAGAACAACGCAGATCTTGTATAGTATGTCAATTCAGCAGTTGAAGTGGGGTGTGGTTTCGAGAACTAGTGGCAGGGCGGACGACTCTGGCCATTTGGCGTTTGGGACGATGGATCAGGAAGTCAGGCCACCAGTTAATGGAGATTGGTATGCTGGGTCGTGATACAGATATGCAAAAATTTCAGGCGTTTCAAAGAGGAGCATTCATGATTAAGGTTAAGATATCAAGGTATGATAAATAGCATGAAATCCGGGATTGTAGGTGATGGCGGGTTGTAGGCGAGGACGAATTATAGTGACAATAGATGGCGGGACTGAATCTGACAGGAGCGTTCGAGTTAATTTCTTCTACTAGAACCACAGGCAGTACCAATTCATGTGAAAAATAATGACATCCGAACCGTAACGGAGGTGGGGGGTAAAAATCAGCCTTGCCAAAGTCGTACGTATATGTGGTGGCTGAGTGACATTCCCAACCTGGGATTCTGTCTAATCCCCAGCAATATCGATTTCAGCTGAACACAGTGCACATGCCTCTTTCGTCATCTGAAAGAGAAATGTTGCTTTTGAGTGCAATTGAGCTGATATAGTTATATTTTGCTTATGAAATAAAGCACGTGGCGGATGTTTATTGGGCATCTGGGGAACTGCGTGTGATAGTTCAGGTGGCCCTTCAGAGATAATACTGGCTTATTATTCGAACTAGTTTCAAAGCGCATCCTGGCATTCGAGTTGTGGCTTATATGGCTTGATTTTGAAGCTTCAGGCTGAAAGAATCTGTATGCACTCTTGATTAGCCTGTAAGAAAGCCCATCATTATTTAGACTTTATTAGGTTCAAAGAGCAAGCTTAATGAGGCGCTTAAAGCACATCGCGCTATCAAAAGCCACAATGCGGCGGTGACGCGTCATGTCTAGGCGTGGTCAGCTGCCAGGGCGTCTTACTATGCTGGCATGATATGAGATGTTCGACTATCATTGGTTCCTCCGCTTTCCGTAATATGAAGGACGCGTAACATCGAAGCGGCTGTCTAAACACTTCTCAGCCCCTACAGGCGTCCTAGGCCATAGGGTATTAAAATACGATTTTTATTTTTACAGTAGAAATGGAAATCCTTACAGTGCTCTAGTGCTATCTAAATAACATACCTTGTGATTTTTACCTTAGTAAGTAAATCAGCTAATACTAATGCTATTAAACTGCTTTAAGGACCTATTTAGTGCTACAGGTGCTGAAAGCCCAACAGTATATAGCCTCCGTCTGGTGTGGCTCGTATAGTCGATCCAATACATCAGGCCTGGAGTCATGGTGATATACGACTTGGCCATTTCCACACCACACAGCCACCAGCCCGACTGCATGAGGAAGCTGGTTGCCATCGGGCTGAAATACGAGAGCACAGTGTCGGATGGTATCTCGTGAGGCTCGTTGATTTCCGACTTAGGACGGCGATCCTGGATAATTTTGGCCCTCCCGTCCGGACGCGGCCCTCCCCCCCTTTTCAGGAGTCAGGATTCAGGACTCAGCAGCCAGGTACCGCGAGACGTGACGTGTCACGGAGTTCGGGCGAAGCATTCTGATATCTTGTTTTCACACATGCACGAGCGGGCTGAGCCTTGGTAACCTGAACAATTGGACGTCGAGCAGGCAGGTCCAGGGATACCCTTAGACGCCGTCGTCCATTATTGTATCATACCGCGCGCCTCTCCGGAGAGACACGGCGATGAGGCCACCCTACCGTTGCACCTACGCCCCAGGGTCAGGCCATAGGGGCTGTTGCTCAACCTCTCCGGGGTGCAAGTTCGAAGGCCGAGGAGCAACGCAACTGGAATGTTGGTTCGGAGGGGGGGGACACAGCCAGTAGGCTACTAACAAACAGATCTAAGAATAGCTGAGGGATACCCGATGCCTAAGCCCCTGGATCTAGAGATATAAGTTGGCCCTGAATCACCTTAACGACACTTCTCTTCTCCTTCCCAGCCATCAACTCCTACCAAACAGACTTTCCAACCTTTCAACATTTCAACATTAACTGATCAACCCCACGGCTTTGCTCTCTTCTCTCCCCAACATGAAGTTCACGACCATCATTGCCCTCTTCGCCGGCGCCGCGGCGGCTGCCCCCGCCGTCGCCGAGCGGCAGGCCAAAGGCCCCAAGGCGCACGAGGTGCAGATCCGGGGCTTTACGCACGGCGGGTCGGGCTGCCCGGCCGGGTCCGTCGGGCACATGCTGTCGTCAGACCTGACGACGTTGACGCTCATCTACGACGAATTCATCGCGCAGGCGGGCAAGGACATCAAGCCCATCGAGAAGCGCAAGAACTGCCAGGTCAACCTCAAGGTGCAGTACCCGCAAGGCTGGCAGTTCTCCATCTTCAAGGCCGACTACCGCGGCCACGCCACCCTGCCCGCCGGTGCTACAGGCACGTGCAAGGCCACCTACTACTTTTCGGGCAGCTCTCAGCAGGTGTGTTTTTCTTTGCCTAGGTACCTGGATTCCCTGAAATAGGTCGCAGTGCTAACCGCCCGCTTTAATTCTTAGATCTCGAACACCAAGAAGTTTACGGGCCCCTACGACGCCGACTACCTCAAGACAGATGTGTTCGGCCTCGAGAGCATCGTCTGGTCGCCGTGCGGAGTCGAGGGCCTGATCAACGTCAACTCGGCCATCCAGGTGAACCCGCTCGACTTGGAGAAGCCCGCCCTTATGACAGTACGTTGCTCACCTATTCCTCTCGGCTCAACTTGAGAAGCTTCCCTGCCACGACGCGTGGAGTGCTAACCGATCTTGCCCCGCCAATGTAGTCCGAGTCGACCGACTTCACCTTCAAGCAGGTGCAGTACCTGCAGTGGAGGCAGTGCTGAGCGTTAGCACGAGCGGTAGTGACGCAAAGATAGGGCATCGTTGGATGCTGACGCTGGACCAGGTCGGGCTGGGTATGAGGACAGAAGAGATTTCGAGACGTATCACAGGTAGGGGGACATTTTCTTCCAATTCACTCATTTAGTAAGGGATCTCGAGACGTATCACCGGAAGAGGGACATTTTTCTTCAGATTCACTCGTTTGACTTGTTTTGGGGATTGGTTAGGTTGCTTCTTTGGGTCTCTAGATAGAGATCTCTTCGTTTGCAACCATATCGTTCAATATAGCATTTTGCTTGGGACTTGCTCCTTATGACTCTACTGTAACTGCGACGCCCAGGTGTATATCGTGATCTGATATTGCAATCCCCTGGGACCAATCAAGTTATTGTCACATCCTGTTGGACTCTCTGTTAATTTATAAGTGGGTTCGGGAAGTGATTCCTGATTCCAAGGGTGTTGATGGGGCCATGTCAGGAGGCCCCTACCCAACCCGCCGAAGTTCTCAGGGAAACGCCGCGAATACGCTGCGTGGGCGCAGCAGATGCGCGACAAGCTGAACTTCGACGCCCACTTCTTCGATAGCTATGCAGAACTGTGGTATCTGATCAACGACTGCTTAGGCGCTGTGCCTAATTGGTGTCAATGATTACGACACAGGCACTCTCCTGACATGTAATTTTTCACTCGGAACTCCGATAGGATCATTACGCCAACTTTTCGACTGATTCACACTCTAGAAGCCTGGAGTGACTGCCTTCAGAACGTCAATGTCTCCTGAAGTGATTACCAGTTTCGGAACGAGAGGCATGTTTGCAACTTCTCATGTTGGGAAATGATGTTAACCGAAACACGTTCTCATTGAGCATGTTGGCATTGGCTCTTGCGATTGTTCAGGCAATATATTGAGTTGTTTATTAACGACGCTACCCCTACAGGGCACGTGCATCCTGCGGACTCCCGAATGGTTAGGCAGCATGTGGTCCGGGCATCACTCACAAAACTACAACGAGTGCGCGTGTTATCCGGGCTCCATGGCCTGATGCAGACTTGTACCCGTGTTTGGTTACTGTCGCCCTCAGATCTGCCGGTAAGTTTAATTTTCGGATAGCTGGGGCGCCAATCCCTGTCCTCAATATTAGGACTACTTCAACTTTTTTACTACACTGTCCGCACTTTGAGGCCTCCATTCTGTCTGGCTCCTAAAAGCCCGCATGTAGAGCGGTTCCATACTCTTCATCTTCCGCGTCGACGTCAGCACCCCATCTTAGCGCCTTTCGAGCCATCTCCTCTCGCCCTTGTCTTGCTGCCCAACATAAGGCCGAGCTCCCACACCATCGTGCGTTGTGACGATAGAGATGCCCCGTTAGGAGATTATGGAGATGGCAATTTGCTCGGCTAAAGGCGCTGATGGATTTCTCCGAGTCTAGGTTCTCTGAAATAGACTCGAGCAATTCGTCTGGCAAATCCGGCAGCAGCATTGTCTCGACTCATTGACTTTGCGATAGACCGCAGGACAACGTGAGGGTGGAGCGACGCTGGATATCAGGGGTATGACAAGACTTTGGCACCCATGACAGTTTCCAAGAGACCGATAACTGGGCTTTATAGGCCAGAGCCTTATATTAGGTCCGCTAGTATGAGATGAATACAGGCCCGTGCTTTTGGCACTTCGTGCCACCCTAAATCCGGGGACCAATGTCGTTGCATATTACTCATTACGTGTTATAAAGTTAGTGTTTCTTAAATTCGTGAGGCCAGCTAAGGGATAGGCCTTAAGGCCGCGACGAGTGTTCGTGGTCTTCTATAACCTTGGTATGTATTTAGACTCTTAGAGAACACGAGGTAGGGCTCAGCTCTCGGTGGTGGTTCGGTAATCCTGCCTCAGGAATCGTAGATTCTTAGCGTGAGGCTTATGGCCAACTTTTGGGCTGCTATGGATATAGAGCGTCGCATGCCAGTGGGATTCACCTTCAAGTGCGGCCAGCAGATGGTTCAAAGTTGGCCGAGAGACGGCATTGCAAAGGAGGACAGAGTGGTCATCTTTAGGCCGATCTATCAGCAGAACCCACGGAGTCTTAATCTGAGGTGTATGTTTGAGCACCAAGATCATCTGAGGCAGTCGCATGCTCCAGATTTACTATGGACCCTTTCGTTGGCTCATCAAGATAATGAATCGTATACAAGAAATTCGGTTTTGGCTGCCCATTCACATTGCTTGTCCACTTCAGTGCTGTCCATGGCCTATCGAGGCCCAGAGGCGACTAATACCTCTGTACCCACTAGTTTACCTCCATATTATCGAGACTGATCTACTATATACGGTTCATCTTTCTTAAGGCTATCCAACCTCGCTTCCCACATCTTATGTTGAAACCCGAACAATCCGCGCCCATTATCGACCTAGCCACGGATGGCGGTAGCCGCAAATCTTGAAAGCAAAAGCAGGCGCAGCGTTTGAGCTCACTTCTATATAAGCGCTTAGAAGCAGCTTGCATGACAAGCTTAAAAGGCGCCTTGTAAGGGTGATCTTGGAACCTGTTGCGAAGCCACGTTCACACGCTGACATCGATATACCTCACTGCCTCTTCGCAAGGATCGAGGAGACGGTCAAGCGCTGCTGTTATCAAAGCAAGCTTTACTCGTCTCTGACTGAACGATGAAGGACTTCTCCGTCATTTTCTCCTCACCAAAAGGGCAGACCAAATGCCGGACATACCGAAGAGAACAGTGTGTCTATGCTGCTCTGAAAGACCTGCTTTCAAATTTTGTGAATGGCTGCCTAAACTCATCCCGCACACGACTCAGCCCGGTGGTAGGGATTCGGCCGCAATGGCCCCCCATTGAGTTTCGACGTCCGCAGTCAAATTCCCCACAGTTCCTTGTAATTAACTGAACTAGTAACGCTGACATCAATTGGACCGTGAACAAATTCACGGTCTCTGGAACTTTTGCACAAGACTGTAGCTTCCCCTCGGCTGAAACCCGAGACCGGCAAGGGTCGCTCAGTGGGTTCTGCAGGAGATCTAGATCATCTCGGTATTGTGGACGCTGGATAATGTCTCATTTACTAGGATATATCTGCTTAAGGCGGATCAGGGCCTTGTTGATCCCACCAGAGCCGAGACTCGGGGTGGGTCTCCGGCACTTTGGCCATGCAGGGGTTGTTTCACGTGCCGTCCTTGTCAAGGTCAAAGGAGACATGTCTTGCTTGGAACGGAGGAAGCCTTCTCACATCAGGGGAAAAATGCTATATGCCAAGATGAGATCAGCCCCCGTGCAAAATGAGGCAGCCATTCTCACACACCAAGGGGTGCAACAGGGGACGAGGGCAAAAGAGTCCATTGAATCGAACTAATGAAGAGGGTCCTTAGGGAGGGACACAGCAGGGGCTTATGCACTATTGTACGCTCCCTTAGATACATAGTAATTTGGCTATAATTAGCAGGGTAGCAGGGAATCCGTTGAGGCATTTGGTCCCTCCCTTGGAATCCTAGTTGGACCCCCATACCGACCCTCCTTCTGACACCCATCATCTTGTGGTAGCAGAGGAGAGCTTCCCTTGATCTTCAACGCCGTCACCTTGACACTTCTCAATTGCAGATGGATCCTTTTGTTGAGAATCTGAAAGCACCACCCTGACCTTGCGCATCACCAGCGCGAACCCGACATCCTGCGAAGCAACGAGCTCCCAGCGCATGCTGCAACCGCCATTATGTCGACCACCACCACAGGCACAGCCGCCATGTCTGCGGCGGGCGATCGAGTGCCGTCGCGGGGTGACATCTTTGAAGGTATAAATCCCTTAGTCTACAACCCTGCCGGCGTCATCTTTCTCTTCATCATTCAGGCGACCATTGTCATTGAGCTCACCAGGTTCCTCTACTGGCCGCTCAATATGATTCGTGCGCCAAGAGTCATTACTGAAGTAATCACTGTCAGTCCACCCTCCGTCTTATCTCTTCTTGATCTCAAATTCTTTATTCTCTAGGGTATTATCCTTGGTCCATCCGTCCTAGGACGTATCCCCGGCTTCACAGCTGCTCTCTTCCCCGCGGAAGGCATGACGCCCCTCCGTATCGCTGCTAATATCGGTCTCATTCTATACCTCTTCCTCGAAGGCATAGAATTTAACCCTAACCCTAATCTCTTGCGCAACTGGCGAGCTGCCGTCGGTATTGCGACTCTCGACTTGGCTATTCCCTTTGGCTGCGGTGTTGCTCTGGCTTATGGCCTTTACCATGAATTCGGCGGCGATCCTGAACTGGCGCCCATCACGTTCCCCGTCTTTGCCCTCTTCATCGGTTATACCATTACCATCACCGCTTTCCCTGTCCTCTGCCGTATCCGCAACACCAAATTTGGTATCATTGTCCTCACCTCCGGCATCAAGAACGAGATTATGGGCTGGATCTTACTCGCTCTTTGCGTTACTCTAGCCAACTCAGATGATGGCGCCACAGCAGTCTATATTCTACTCGTCGCTGCCGGGTATGGTCTCTTCCTTGCTTACGCCGTTCGTCTATGCTTCATGTGGGTGCTACGAAAGACTCATAATGACGACGCACCTACCGAGGCTGTTATCGCTCTCACTATCCTCATAGCGTTTGCTTCAGCCTTCTTCACTGGTATCATTGGTGTTCACTCTATTTTCGGTGCCTTCATGGTCGGCCTGATGTGTCCTCGCAAAGGAGTCTTCGACTTGACATTAGCCAGGAAGGTTAAGGATCTTGGCTTTCCCTTCGTCCGACTATTATTTGCTCTTTCCGGCATTAACACGCATCTCTTCCTCCTTGACAGTAGCGTTGTCTGGGGCTACATCATCACTGTTATTATCACGGCCCTTTTCGCTAAGCTCTTTGGAGTCCTCTTTGGAACCATCATAGGCGCTAAGTTGAACGGCCTGGCCTGGCGCGAATCCTACACCATCGAAACACTCATATACAACCAGGGTCCCATGGAGATCATCGTCCTTAATATTGGTCTTGAGGTTAAGATTCTTAGCACCCGAACCTTCACTATCCTTATTATTATGGCCCTCGTCACAACCCCCCTTATGGAACCCTTGGTTAGCTGGCTTTACACCCCTTCCTATCCGCGTAAGCCAGAGCTCTGGGGACAGGGCAAGATTGATTGGGATAGAAACCCTCTTGACCAGTCCCAGGTCCAGGAGGAGGACGAAAAGAAAGCTGTATCGGAAGATCTCGGCTCTGACAGCCCATCACATGACCCCGCGCTTGACTGGGTGCTACGAGTGTGCTCTGAAGATCTTATTGACGACGGAACGTTGATGGCCTTTTAGTTGCCACGAAAACCCGGGGCATCTAGGAAGCGAGATTTGTATGTGAAAACAGGTTGTTTTCATCTTCGTTTATTCTGCGGGTTTCTACTGGTAGGGTGGCCTCACTTCGCCTCTCTGAGCAGTTCTTAAACTCAAAGAAATCAGCCCCAAAGGCGAGTTTCTTCAACACAGACAACTATTCGATCATGGCTTGCCACCACTCATGACCGGCATTACTTAGCCTAGTATGGTCTATTCCTCCCGCCTGGCTTCACTAGCCGCTGATCTCCATTAAATTCCATATATTTTTCCTCGTCAAAGATAGAACCCCGCAAGAAGCAGCTGTGACATCACTAGTTGACGATTGATTGCTCATAGATAGGTGAACAGGTGGCATCTAATAATCACCCCATTCCAGTGCTATCGCCCCATAGCTCCTTATGTATATATAAATTCCCGAAGCTGACCTTGCCATGGTCCCTGGCCGGCCATGCAAACACCTGGGACCTGTTCCAGTGCCTTTTGTTCATCACATACAGAAATAAAATAAAGATAATACAACACCGTAAAACGAGATATATCCCTACAAACACAGTGACTTTCTGAGCATTGCAATCCTGTAAATCAATCATCCGTCTTAAGCGCGTCAGCCTCAGCCAGTTTTATAGCCTCCTCAAAGCTTCCTCATCATCCTCAACCTCGTTTTCCTATCCTCAGGTTTCTTCACTTCGACTTTCTAGACCTCAACCTTGACGTCCTTAACCTCGACGCCCTTACTGGCTGACTCGGCCTCTGCCGTGGTGATGGGCTCTCTAATGAGAGCCTTAGTCGAGTTGCCTGGCACAATGCCCAATCAATCCCACCCTCGGGTCCATATCGGTTCACGAGCCACTAGTCAGCCAGCTTAAAGTGTTTGCAGTTAAAGAAGCCTCTAGCTGCACTCAGAGGACTGGGATGGACACTCTGCAGGACAAGGTGTCTCTATCGATCAATCTTTTGCACTCGCTTTCTGGCGGGGGTGCCCCATGCCATATATACAACACCATGCGTCCGCTTCTGGGCGATAACATCGATGACTTTTTAAGTAAAGCATTCCCAGCCCCAGTTTAAGTGGAAGTTGGCTTGGTGTGCTTGAATAGTGAGGCAGGTGTTGAATATAAGGACGCCTTCTTCCGCCTATGGAGCGAGCAGACCGCCCCTGTTCGGTGGCACCTCAAAGGATGGGTAATCCTTCTTCAGGAAAATGTATACGTTCTATAACGAGGGTAGTGCTAGACTCGGAGGTCGCATGGAGAAGGCTAGGCCGTGGGCTTGGTTCACATTGTGGTAAGGATCTTGGCCGACGATAATAATTTTGACGTTATATGTCGGGACCTGGCATCGTCACAGTGAGAATGAAACAGTTGCGGGCGTTTGCTTCTAGTCCTACTATGAGTAGACGTCCTCCTCGGGGGGAACGAAGCGGGGGCTGAAGAAGGCTGGGTCGGCGATTTTAACGATGCACCCTGAAATTTCGTCGAAGGTGCAAGCCAGCAGCAGGGAAGAAAGATCGAGAGGTTGGCAACCTTAAGGTGAAGCCGACGCGCTTAGTTGTTGTAGTTAGCCTGCCCATTTAGCACAGTGCCCTGACCTTTGCCTCAAGGTGGCACTTTGTCCCTGTCCTTCTAATGGTGCTAGGTGATGAAAATATAGGGGCTGCAATAGTGGCTGGGGGTCCTGCGATAGTCTGGGGCGTAGGCAGCCCGTGGTGTTATGATTGCTTCCTGTCACTCCAAGCGAGGCAGCTTAGGACTTCTTGTTTGCATTAAAACTTGTGCAGGTCAGCCAGCCTACGAGCGACTGGAACCCGTTCTAGCAACAGGATAGGATGCCCCTGAACCAGTCTGGCTCTATGTAACAATCTTAGGAAAGATGGGGTAGAATGGTTCTAGGCGATTTCTGGAAGGTCAAAATGATAACATAGGAGACAGATGTTAGAACGAGGCGGGATCTAGTTATCTCCGCTATGTGCATTAGGCGTGAATGTTGATCTGACCACCTTCGGGATTTAATTACGGTAGGGCATAATACAACGGGCGGAGGCCCACTCCGAGTCCGTCAAGGGGTTAACTAAAAATGACTCAAGAGATGTAGCTGAGAGATTGTTTTCAAGAGCGTCAAGGTTCAAGATGCTGAATTTCGTCGAGACGTTCACCAATCTGTATATAATGAATAAAGATTACAAGGCTTGACAATGATCGATGATATCCATATTGCAATACGTTGCTCATTTGCTCATATGTAGGTGACTCCGGTACCTCCCTCTAAAGCAAGGTAAACAAAGGCCAAGCTAAAACCTCGCGAATGTGGGGAATTGGGGAGATAAGTGTTGGTGGGGATCAGATCGTACGATCCTGGTTTACCCGACGTCCCGATTTGCACCTAATTTGTAAGGCAACAGTCGACACCACTGATCGCGTGGTCGATACCGGCTTCTTCCTCTTTCTAGTTCGTTAGATCAATCATACCACATTATTCCTATGCTTCCTGCCTGGGCCCAGCTTTCAATAATAAGATATAGAGAGTGGGAAAAGTGGGCCGAGGTGAGGCCCTCATCCCGCATCATACGGCAGCCATACTACCGATCCCAAGGCTTCTCGTGCCCTTAGACGGCGAGCCTTGTTCGTCATTGACCAGCCTCCCTAATCAAGCCACTCACAAGGCCGAGACTCAAGTTGCCCCTGCAATTGAAACTCTCAGCTCCAGGTTTTCAACCTGAATCCCAAGACAAACCCAGCCTCTCTTTTTTACCCTGCGACGCCGGCTAAGTGTCGCATTCTCCTCTTGGAGGATTATAACCTCCGACCGCAAAAGAGCCCATCATCTACATGATTCCACGTGTTCCTTTCGAGAACTAGTCGATAGACTCAAGAACAGATGTCAGAAAGCTATTCTGATGATAAGAGATTCGGCCCTTTATGACCTTCAATTGAGAGCTCGCCTTAGTTGGGTTATTAGGCATCTTAGAGACCCAAGATTCAGGTGTCCCTTGAACCCCCCCCCCCCCCCCCCCCCCCGGGAGGAGTCGGTGTCTATAGCCTTATATTCAGCCGAGAAATCACAGTTTCAGTGTCAAGAGTGACAAGTCCAGCGCCTCAAAAACCTCCCTAGATATCCTTTTCCTTCATCGCTTGCTTAAAAGCTGTGAAAAAGTGGGGAAGAAGTCGTCTTTGGCGTAGTGGTTTATATCAGCCCATTTTCTTCTCGATTTGCTGATCGTATGCCTGCTTTAACGGGCCTAAGCACCCAATATCGAGAGGCTGGAGTACATGAGATGAATGAGGAGGCATACAAACCGGGATGATTTCGTTATCCTTGCAGTAGAGCTCGAAGTCCGGGGAGTAGTGACTTTCATGGCCGTCAAGGATGAGAAGACGATATATGCCTGAAGTATGCTGTTTGGTATGCTTATCGAAGTGCTATATCTATTCTACACCTCTCATTTGTAGTTCAGCGGTTATCAGCCAGTCTTACGGTAGAGGGCTATTCTTATACTGAGTCGAGGGGTGATATTTGCCTATGACGATATAAATAGCAGAATCGCTAACACTTAGGAATTAACACCTTAGATCACAGTAACCCATTCCCAGCCTCCAGGGTCCATTCTTGCTTAGCTACATATTTCTACGTTCGTGACCACCGTACCGGTCGAGATAACGCCTATCATGAACCTAGTCTCGTCGAAGTTGTAAATATCACTCCTGGATCCCATGCTTTGCGATTATATTACACATAAGCGCAAACTAGCTATGAGCGATCTCTAGATCTCCGCTGAGGCTCTCTGGTAGCTATATCTCTGAGAAACTGTGTTTTGAGCTGTTGTTGTCGCTTGATGAAGTTAGGCGGCCAGACCTTGCCGACCTTGGGTGCATTTGCGGTCTGTGAGCAGTCGATTAGCTATATCTTATATATCAGCGAGCTTAGTAGGAAATAATCGCAAATCCAGATTGAGAACGTCTTTATAATGGAAAGTTCCTCTAGATCTGCCAGTTTTCGCGAATTCATCAGACTATCACGTCATGAGGGTTGACCACTTCATCGGCGAAGTATTGTAGTATGATCTACCGAGTAGATCCGTGCAGCGGCTCTAATACTAAGATGCAGGTCTTTTCTGAGAACCTGGATGGCTAAGGTTAATTGACTTTCTTTGAAAGAATGACCCGTTGTTTATTAGTGCGCTTGAAGATAGGCAGTTGGACTAACATATCCATCAGGGCAGACCAGGAGGGTGGTGTCTCTACGGCTTACTCTACGAGCATGTATTCTTTCGATAAAAAACAGAACCAAGTACCAGCCACATTGCATCACAGAATCCATCGAAATATCACATAGGCACAGGTTGACGAAAAAAAGCCATGATCAAATCAACTTTCACCCCATTGAGATGTTACAGAGACCCATATCTAACTCATCAACCACTCGAGGTCCCCTAACGCATCTCCCAACCTCTATCCAGTTTATATATAGTTCCTCTATCTATATAAACCAGTCCACTGCCTTTCTCCCGCACAATCCATATTTCCCCTACCCTACGGAAGCAGCCCCCCTCATGTTGAAGGACTAAAGTATCTTGGTAGTATGGTGCTTTTAGTTGTTTTCGCAATATAGCTGTAAACTATCTTCATTAATTGTGAAAACAGGCTTCTTTTTGGGTTCCGTTCCATCCCGCCCCATTCTAACTGCCCAAAGCTGGTCCGATCCCCTCTCTTTTTAGAGACATAGAGAAATAATAACAATACCAACCCACAGAAAGGCATCATAGGTAATCGAGAAGAAGAGAGTCGGAGAGGGAAAAAAATGTGTGACAAGAGGGAATAATGCGGACGCAATGCCCGCTAGTCAAATCTAGAAGAAATCCATGCCTTCCGCTGAAACGCCAACCCATGATAAGATTCGACGGCTCCGCCACCGGGTTTTAGTGTAAGTAGTAAAAAAAGTGTGGAGGAGTGTGGTATATAAGTGTATAAATTTAGATAGACATAGGTTTAGTTATCTCCTTTATCCATCACAGGTCGGATTATAAGCTCGTAGGAGGCCGCTTCTTCCTAAAGATCGAACCCTTCTGGTGTCCCTCTGTTTCTGACTGCGCCACGTTCCACATGGAGTTATTGAAGTTCTTGCCCTACCTCGCGCGTTCCAGTTGCGCCTTGGCTCGGCGTTCCTGGCGGCGCTCGTCGATCTGGCCTTGGCTCAGGTGCCCAAAGCCATGTTTAAAGCTAGCCTCCATTAACGCGTTGGCGTCGATTAGCCCCCGTAGCATCGCCTGCACTACCCCAAACATCTCCATCGGATCAGAGACTGCCTTGACCTCGCTCTCGCCCAGCTTGAAGATGGCTAGTGCGATGCGGAATAGCGTCTTGGAGCCTTCATAGAAGAAGACGTCCCACACTCGGATGGTCGACTCGATGGGGAGCGTGCTGATGAAGCAGCTCATGAACCACGCTGTCATGCAGAGAGCGATGGGCGGGAGCCGGTCAGTCGATATGTGAGACAGCTCCTTGTGTCGCGAGCGGGTGAGCCGGATCGAATTGCTAGTCGACGGCCGAGAATTGGGGTCCGCCTCCAGCTCGCCGCCAATCTTGTCCCAGACGTTGGGCATTATGTTCCGCAGCTCTGCCATCAGCACCCCGAGGCCTATTATGGAGCCCTCTAGGCTCAGCTCGTGCGTCCCCGGGAGGTAGATGCAGGTGATGACATTGAGCAGCCAGAAGCATTGCTCCTCCGTCTCAACAAAGAAGAGCAATAGGCCAGCCAGAAAATTCAAGCTCTGATAGTAACCTATCCGCGGGTTGTAGACAGCAAAGGCGTGAAGGATGCGGCACAGCGAGGTGATGATAGGCGGCTCCCCGTGCATGTTGGGCAGTGGCGCCGGGCTTGGGCTGCGCGTTGAATCTGTCATAGCGGTTTGGCTTTCCCTAGTGCTGCTCGACGCCGCCTGCACTCCACCGGGCGGCCTGAACTTAATGTTATCGGGGAATGTGCGGTGTAAATCCCGCTCGATTGCTTCAGCATCGACATTCCCTGCCCGTTTCGACGTCAGCTCGTCGTAAAGGCCTGAGTGCTGGGCAAGAATGGCCGGCCCGCCTGCATAGTAGAACTAAGCCGCACCACGCCATTCGGGAGGAATGCCTTTACGGACAAACCGCTTTGTCTTCGCATTTGGAGCGGGGAATCGGTTGGGGTGATCCGTCATGAGAGCGTTGTTCTTGAGGTAGGCGACCCACTTCTTCCGTCGATGGGCCAGGTACTCTGTGTAACCAGCACTCCATGTGTTATATTGTTGCCGCGTCATATATTGGTTCTCCTTCTTGAAGCCATATCGGTCGCGGGAGTCGAGATCTTCGGGCTCGGCGGGTGCTATAGGGATGACGGGGGGCGTGGGTTTGGGTTCAGGGGCTTCGGGAGCTGGGATGGGAGGGGAAATAAGTGGTGAGATGGGTGTTGAGATGGTAAGCGAGTAGAAGCAGGTTCGGTAGCGGATGGTAGTTGTTGGGAGTTGATTGAGGGCTCCGAGTCGAGAGACTTGGCAAAATCGCGCTTGTCGGTGCTCCTGCGGCGGAAGTTCTCTGCGATATGCGGGACGGATGAGGTGAAGGTGGGATGGGTGAAGATCATCTTGGGCATTCGGATCTCGACGTCCAAGGTCGCAGCGGTCTCGGGGATGGGGTGTTGGGGGAAGTCCTCGTCTTCTGTAGCTTCAATGAAGCTCCGGCGCGGCTCAATGTCCGACGCCGAGGTGACCGGGCGGGCATTCAAAATGTTGTCATAGTCTGATTCGCCGTCGAAGCCCTTCTAGTACATGCCCATAACATCCTCCAGGCTGGGTTCGTCGAGGTCAGGGTCGAGCTCGTTGTCGGCCTCTGCCTCCGGCTCCGCGTTGCCTTCGGGACTGGGATAGAGCGAGGTGACGGAGCTGTCCTTGGTCAGGACGCTGCTTTGCGCCGTGACTACAGTGCCCGGAGCGGTGGACTCGGTGAACTGGGAGCGAAGGCTCGAGCGAAGCTCCTCACCACTCATCCAAGGGGCGACGAGAGCGCCCGGGGACGCCGAACCGCCGTTGGTGTAGCTCAAGGGCGGCCGTGCGGCAGGGATGCCGCACCATTGGTGGTTCTAGCTCGGGGTGGTCGGGGCTCGTAAACGTCGTTGGCTGGCGGCGAGAGAATTGAATAGTAAGTCAAGGAGGAGTGACAGGAAGAGACTGAAGGGCCCCTTGGACGTGATGGTGGCTAAAGGGGGTGCTGGGGAGAGCTGACAAGTTCCAGGTACTGGTCAGCCGGATTGTAGGTGTAACCCGGGGGCCTCGGGCCGCTTAGGGCGCTTAGGGCGCTTAGGGTAGCCGCGTCTGTGATTGTCTGGCGGATGCTCTGCTTTCGCGGCCGCGAGAAGTTCTGCACGGGCGTGGACGGGTTATCGAAGGAGCGTAAATTGGCTAGCGACGACTTGGAGGCCAAGGGGAATGTTGGAGAGGCGTTTCGGGAGTCGGAGGGCGTGCTGGCCGCGTCGTAGACAAAGGGCGAGGGTGGATGTGGCGGGGGTTCGAACGGAGAGGCTGGGCTGGATGCCCGCTGCTGCAGGATAAATTTGGAGCTGTTCGACAGCGAATCCCACCGCGGCGGGACGGGCGGGGGCGGCAGCTGCGAGAGCGGCTCGTCCGATGGCGCACAAGTATGGCGGTAGGCGTAGCCGAACGGCACGATGTGGACGCGGCGGGATGCGAGCGGCGAGGCCAACGGTGAGGCAGATGGCGATCCGACGCTGGTTGATGTGGAGGGCACAGAGCTGTTGTCGCTTTCTAGTAGACGATTTCCGTAGAGGGAGAATTTCCGGCGGGTGGCAGTTGGAGAGCCCGAGCCCGAGCCCTCGGGAACAGAGATGGCCAAGGGAGTCATGGTGCATCAAGCCGCAATGGCCGGAGGAATGGAATGTTGCTGCTGGGCGCCGGAGGTGATGGCGATGGCTTCAGTTGCCTAGCGGGCAGTGGAAGAGGTACTCGTGGGGAGGCGTGACGGCTCGTTGCGTATGCGAGGGTATCGTCGTCGTTTTTGGGTGATGGGCTAGTCAGTGACTTGGTCGCCGCCTCAAGCAGTGTGCGCTGGACGTGGCAGCGCTGGGAGATGGTGGACTGGAGAGGTCTGGGCGAAAAATACAGCGGCAATAGCTTTGGGCCATTGCTACCGGACATGGCCGGGAAGAGTAGAGATCAAGTTGTTCGCGATGGTTGAGTCGAGGGAGCGGACAAGCCAGAGAGCAGGTGTTGTGCCCGTCGGCCCGGCGTTGAAGTTACAGTGGCGCACGATCAAGGTATTCGGGGGTCGAGTTTGGCCCTGCAAGAAAGGAAGGGAAAGGCCTCGGGAGTAGACCACTGCCATCGAAAGGAAACGGAATAGTTGGTGTTAGTCGCTGGGCGAAAAAAAGTCGGCCTGGAAAAGTTTGATTTGTTCGTGTTGGTTACGGTCCTCGAGGGAAATGACGAGCAGGCGCAGGACCGAGGCCCACCGTTATGACGCTCGTCGATGACGGAAGTCGTGTCTCATCTCAAAACGATAGACAACCTAATAGAAGCCGAAGGAATGAGGTGGTGAGTGAATGAATGAATGAATGAATGAATGAGTGAATGAACGTATTCGGCCGCGCACCTAGAGCGAAAATCGCACGTACACAGACAGGCGCCTTGCACACGGTCGACGGGGAAGCCGGGATGAGCACAGCGGGTAGGGTTGATTTCTAGACCAGCAACCTGAACCTGACCTAGGTCGAAAGCAACAAGGATTTATTACCAAGAAGCTCGGGAGTGTTGTAATAGCAGCCGGCTAGGCTAGAAAGGCAGTTGGGCCGAGGGGGACAAGGCGCGAAAGGAGCGAAGCTGCCGAGGGTAAAGGCCGCAAATTGTACTGGATAGGGGCCCGTCGGCACAGTCGACCGGAAGAAGGAGACTTAAAAGTGATGAGATGAGAGAGGGTCTAGGAAAATGAGATAAGAGAGAGCGAACGTTGGGAGCAAAAAGTGTCAGGTGGGGCGGGGGTGAAGGACGAGGCAGACCAGACCAAGCCAGACAAAAAGGACAAGCACATCAAAAAGAGTGAAAAAAATAAGCCTGGGCTGGGGCTGCTGCTGGTGTGGTGTCTCGTCTCGTCTGGTGGCCGTCAAGTCCAAGCGGCGTTTGTTCCCTTGTTCGTTGGATATCTATAGCTCCTCATCTGGATGGCCTTGCCCATCAGCTTGACCCCTGGAATAAGAGATCGTAGTTGCGTCCCTGACGTTAATACGATATGGGCCACGAGCATCCATAATCATGCATGGGGATATAAGCCCCAGTTTGGAGTTTGTCTGTTCTTACTCAGTAGTTAGTAACGGTTCCTAGCGAAAGAGTGATGCTTGTCCGTAAGCGCCAGTCTTCCCTCGCCTCAACGCTAGGAGGGATGTCACCGTTTGTGTGAGAACGCCTTGAGTCGTGAATGAATATTCCTGTGGTGCTGCAATTTGTGGAGCTTGCGCAATGCACGAACCATCATCTATACCCTACGCGCTTAACCCTGGGTTCAGCCTTCGTTCCGCGGCAGATTATCGCGCAGCCAAAGTGTCTCCACAAAATAAGCGTTCGGCGAAGGATTCCGAGCTTATCCAAAGAAGGAGAATTATCGGGGCAGCTGAAGGGGCATTGACAAGGGCAGTGTGGGGCGTTCAGCCTTGCCCAGAGTGATGAAACCGCCGTCTCGTCTCTTTGCCATAGCTTGTTTTTCGCGCCTGGATCTGGGTGTGGCTCAATACCAAGACGGGTCTTGTCTGCCGTGGAAGAGAAAGGCTCTCGCAGGATGCTCTGTTCGGCGATGATGTGTTCGTTGTCGACCTTGAGGACCCAAAAGGGCAGAACCTGTTTGCGGGGGCTACCCAGAATTTGGGAGACCTTGGACTAAAGCCCTTTCTCCCCAGGTCATCACCTCGTCGAATCTAGTTTCTATTACAACTCAGCCTCACTTCTGCCATCGAGATAGCATTCTGGTTAGGTAACGTACATGATAAGCGAGCGCGCAATACAAGCGAGCGCGCACTTTTCCACCTGACTACCTAATCTCGTCTTTTAATACAAGTTTCTCAACCACAAATCATGTCCTCCTCAAATAATGAGGCAAATATTAATCTTGCCCTTCAAGCCCTTAGGAAAGACCCTCAATTAACTCCCTTTCGCGCTTCAAAGATCTACAAAATCTCCCGCCGCACCCTAGAACGACGACGCGAGGGCATTCCTAGCCGACGCGATATTATACCCAATTCGAGAAAACTATCTGATCTAGAGGAACAGACTCTTATTGAGTATATCCTTGACCTAGATTCGCGAGGGTTTCCCCCGCGACTGCGTGGTATTGAAGAAATGGCCAACCGACTGCTCGCCGACCGCGACGCGTCACCTGTCGGCAAGCGCTGGGCTTCCAACTTCGTCAGGCGACAACCAGACCTCAAGATGCGTTTTTTTCGTAAATACGACTATCAGAGGGTTAAATGCGAAGATCCGACTATTATTCGCAATTGGTTTAGGCTCGTGGAGAACATAATCGCGAAATATGGTATTAACCTAACTGACATCCACAACTTTGATGAGACTGGCTTTATGATGGGCGTCATTACAAGCGGAATGGTTATTATAGGTGCGGAAAGGCGTGGAAACCCGAAATCAGTGCAGCCTGGAAACCGGGAATGGGTTACCGTGATTCAAGCGATCAATGCGGAAGGCTGGGCGATCCAGTCATTCATCGTGGTTGCGGGCCAATATCACCTCGCCAACTGGTACCAAGACAGCAACCTCCCGGGCGATTGGGCTATTGCCACGACCCAAAATGGCTGGACTAATAATGAGACGGGTCTAGAGTGGCTAAAGCACTTTAATCAGCATACGAAGAATCGATCGACTGGCCGCTATCGTCTTCTGATTATTGATGGGCACGAAAGTCACCACTCCAACGCCTTCGAGAAATATTGCGAAGACAACCATATTATCACGCTGTGTATGCCGCCTCATTCATCTCACCTACTTCAGCCTCTTGATGTCGGGTGCTTTGGGCCGCTTAAAAAAGCGTATGGTCGAGAAATTGAGCAGTTGATCAGATGCTCAATAACCCACGTTTCAAAGACCGACTTCCTTCTGGCCTTTTATGCCGCCCACCAAGCCGCTATAACAGAAAGTAATATCAAGGGGGGGTTTCGAGGGGCCGGGCTTGTTCCTTTGGACCCAGATAGTGTTATATTAAAGCTTGATGTGCAGCTACGGACCCCGACACCGATCGAGGAGGAGGCCAGCCTCCCTGACGCTTGGGTGCCTAGGACGCCAAAGACCGTCCATGAGGCCACTTCTCAATCCGAATACCTTGAAAGACGAATCAGAAGGCACCAGGGCAGCTCTCCAGCATCCATTGTTGAGGCGGCTAAGTTATTTTCTAAGGGAACAAAGGCAATAATGCATCAGATAGCATTATTGAAGTCTGAGAACCAGATCCTTCGACAGGCAAATGAGACCCTTAGCAAGCGGCGCAGAGCAAAAAGAACCTGGCTACGGAATGGAGGGAAGATGACTGTAGATGAGGGAAGATATGAAATTGATCAGAAAGACATTGATGCGCAGGTGTTAGCCGAATTATCGAGAAGTGGTGGTCAAGGAAGATCAGCGCCGGCGAGGGAAAGGCGCTGTGGAACATGTGGTAAGGCTGGTCATGACTCAAGAACGTGTCAGATTGTTGTTGGAATATCTGGAGAAGAGTAGAGCGATTAGTTTTAGTTAATTGAATGCTGCGTTATATTTTTATTAATGAATATGTAATGAAGGTTAGAGAAAAGTGCGCGCTCGCTTGTATTGCGCGCTCGCTTATCATGTACGTTAGTTAAACAGAAGTTGGACGGAGTTATAGATAATAGACTTTTAAAGGGGTGGCGCCAAAGTGGTCGTGTCAGAAAAGCGGCGCATTTCGCGTTTTGACATATCCTCGTTTTACTACGCGTACGTGGGAAACGCGGCGCACTTCCAAGCGGGAAATGAGGGTAGAGATGTAATGGATGTGATTGGCGCAGAGGTGGAAATGCGGCGCACTTCTTGCGTTTATTCTTGAGTAGATTACTGTTAGGTGAATTGTTGTTAGGTGCCTTTAGGGCGCCTCCACTTCAGCTCGCCATCTATTATAGCTCCGCCAGTGAAGCTTCCAAGTGATAATCACGAGTAAACAACCACTTCGTTAGCATCCCAGGCTAGACGGGGTTTGGCTCCCGTGGAAGGAACGACCTCGTCGTAGTCCCTGTCATACCCCACAACCCAGAGTTTCTCACCATCGTGCTCCCGTGCGCATTCGGCTTTCCAGTCCCAGTCAAAATCAGACTCTAGCTCAAGTGTGTCTGGCCCGTCCCAGCTTTTTATTTGCTTATACAGTGCGTCCACATCACCCAGATTTTCTCTTTCTAAAAGTCTGACCCTCCTGGCCATCGCTGCTGGTTATTGCAGCTACTTGGACATCCCAATCTCCACCGTGGGACTTCCTCACATGGAGGGCCCATGCATCGTCGCCCCTGGGAATCTGGCAGCTCCTGCCCTGTCGATCGCACTCGGGGCACAACAAAGGCCTCCTAATTTGTGCTCGATGTTAATTGTAATGCAAGTTGAACCCTCTGGGCGGAACGCACTTAGCGCAAAAGGGGCAATATATTCTTTTGGCAGATCCCGGGTTGGGGACATGGATCTTGTCGTGATGTTTTGCCACGTGTCAACTCCAAGCTTCTCGGCCGGCTGTGGTGTTCATGTCGCCGTTTAAAATTCTTCGGCATTCTGGATAGTGGAACTTACAGCTAAACTCCCGTTGTCTTTCGTCGATGAGGGGTTTCTCCAAGCCGTCCCTGATATACTTGATCCGCCCTCTCGCGACGTCGTCAGATGGCCTCTGCCTTAGCCCGGTAAGGTGTTGTCTCTTCTCGAAGTTGTCGAAATCCTGAATCGTAATATAAATGGGGGCCCCAGGGTCGGCCTTCAGGCACGCTCTTCGCACTCGCGACAGGAGTTCGTCTTTCTTACCGGCCAGAGCGCCAAATGGAAGCCTCATTAGATACTCTCGTATGTACACCGGGTGGTAGCTGGCCTCATAAACCGCCGATAAGTGTGAGAGGATATAGTTTTGAAGGCTCGGCGTCAGCTGACCTGAAAGAGTACGTGCGCCTTTGATGGGGATGGGGAAACAGGGTCGAGGCATATTCCGTTCTTACGTCGTCGCCATTAAGATCCGCCTGGAGTGACGAATCCATGTAAAGATGTTCAATAGGTGAGAAGTTCTCTGATGGCATTCAATGTTACTATGCGCAAGGGTGAGCTGTATTCCCTGAAGATCCTGTGTCAGACAATTGTCTCCACAGGGATCATTGATGGCACCAGTCAATGGATGAGAATTATCTAAGGAGCAAGAACTCAGTGACTAGATGCACTGAGTTGTGTAGCTCTTTAAACACAAACGAAAGCGTTGCCTGTTTAGGCAGTAGCAGCTGCATGCAAGGCAGCTGCTCCAGTGGGGCCAGGGCTTGATATGCGACATCCTGGCTCGGAACTCCAACTGCTTTCAACCCCCTAGTCTCAGTCTAATCCAAATCCGGGGGATTGGCCTCGAAAGCGTTTCACTCGTACCAGCTGACTTGGGCAAGAGGAGAAGGCAACGGGACGATTGATCGCCGAGCCTTACGGTCCTTTGAAACGTTGAAGTACCAGGCAGCAAGTTTTTCTTCTGATGCATTTTTCACCCCTTCATTAACCTCAGCTCCATCACGATCTTATCCAATTCACAAGCTAGAAGAACCAAGATGACCGACGCTGGCCGTCAAGACTGGGAGCACGCCGAAGCGATCGAAAGTATCGCGATGGCGCCAGCACATGTGTCGCAGACACTCGCCACAGGAACCCTACCAGCTGGTCAAGAAATCATGATCAGAGCCCAGATGGCAGATCGCCTTATCAAAACTTTCAATCGACAAGGGCAGCAGGACTTTCTCAACGATGCTGTTCAGCACCTGGAGACAATCCTGCGTCTTCTTCCACAGGACTCACCGGACCGCCCCAAACACTTGAACACCCTCTCTTTTGCAAAGATGTCAGAACACGAAGTGACTAACTCTCGACATGCCCTGGACGAGTCTATTTCCTATGCGCGGCAGGCCAAGGACCTTGGCCTGCTTTTTAATCTGCGCCATCGCGATGCGGCCACTTATTTTGACATCTTGACCAACCTCGGATACGCCCTTTCTCATCGGCATGCACTGACGCAAGACTGTAAAGACCTTGACGAGTCCATCGCCTGTGCGAAGGAGACGTATGACAAGGCAATGAAGTATTCAGAGCCGTACTACTTGACCCTGAACAACCTTGCGTCGCGCCTGCGCATGAGATACCGTATCAGCCAGAACCAAGGTGATATCGACGAGGCCATGAGACTCATCGGGGAACTGATGTCGAGATTCACGCCTGGCACATGCCAGCATGGTGTTGCTGTTGGACAGCTAGGGATGATGAACTCGGACAAATTCAACACGACCGGCAAACTCCAAGATTTGGACGAAGCACTGCAAAACTGTAAGACTGGTCTCGAAGCCTTGCCAGGCGAGCACGAAACCCGAGTACCTATGCTCAGGCAAATTGTCCACCTCTATACCGAGAGGCATCGGACAACAGCTGAATCTTCGGATTTGAAGAATCTCGCGCACTATTCCGGGCTTTTATTTCAATCCCTCTCTCTACGGCACTCGGCACGAGGGCAGTACCTCCTCGACTATTTGCGCGATATCAAGACGTTTGCCGTCGCTGCCAGCTCACTTCAAGACGTTCAGAGCATAATAAGAGGGGCGCAGCCGCTGCTGGAAGGCATGCCACCAAAGTACGCCGAGAAACAGCAGTGCGAGGGCATCCTTGTGGATCTTCTCGGAAGGCAGTACAGCCTGTCCCACAGCCTGCGAGACCTTGCTACTTGTGCAGTCTCTGCCAATAAGATGCTCATGGATTACAACGACCAAGTTGATAAGGCAGGTTCATCAAAAGCCTTAGTGAACTCAACTTGGCATTGGGGCTTGATGAATTCCCTACGACAGCTCGCCCAAGCTTCTGACGATAATCACATGAGGAAAGTAGCAGAAGAGGACCTGCAAGAGGCATTCAAATGCTGTTACGACCCCCAAGGATCAACTGCCAGTGGGTTGGAGCAACTGTATCGACAACAAGGTCAGCGGTTGCAAGTGTCGGCACAAGCTAACTCATCCGGCCAGACGCTGTCGAAAGCGGAGATTGATGCGGAATTAAGTAAATTGAAGAACCAGGAGGCCTCAATGGAAAAGAGACTCCAGGATACACCGCGGCTGCAGTCGAAGGAGTATCAAACAGAGCTTGGCCCCTAGAGCTAGATATTGATGAGTCTGGGAACATTGTGCTAGGTCTAAGCAATATCATGGAATATGTTCTTAGCTTAGACCTGAAAAAGGCATACTCACCAGAGGAATATGCTGTGCTTATTGTGCGAGGGGAACAACAAGCCTTAGACAAGGCTAGGTTGGAAGGAAGACACCCCAACTTGCGCCTATGTCAGACGTGTCAGGAGTTGGCCAAAGTCCTGCAAATAATTGAGGATGGCTTTTCAGTTAACTACAAAGCACAGCTACCTCCAATTTAAGGACTACTTCCAGCTCAAGTGCAGACAGAACTGTTCTATCTGCGGTCTGATCTTTACTACTATTACGATAAGGGCAAGGGCCTTCATCCCCGACTCTAAGCCGTCGACCAGGAGGTCTAAGGAACTCGCCTCAGTACATGTAAACTATCAACGAATGAGACACTGACGAGGTTCGACTACGGTATGAGGCGCGCCGGCGAGCTGCGGGAATTAACCCCCTGGAACTTTTCGGAGGCTCTTCGATAAGGCTGGGAGATACATTCTGCTGCATCACTCACAGCAGCCCTTAGTCGCCGCAACAGGCTGATCTATAACCCCCAACGGTAGCAGATTAACTTCGAAATGGCCCAGTTGTGGATAGAAAACTGTGATCGTTATTACGGCACATCCTGTAACCATCCAAGGTACGAGACTTGGGCAAAGAAGAAATTGCCTCTGACATTCACTGATTATTACCATAATTTAATAACCTTAGATTACCAAAGTCACAGAGTGATTTAGGTAATTCAGTCATAATTAGCTGTTACATTCAGTATATATATAGTATTTGCACTCTGTTCTAACGGAGTGCGCATTCCATTTTGGCGTAGCTGGCGATGCAACAGTTATAAGCCCGGGAGATCAATGACATATAACTTCCACTGAGAATTGCTATTGCAGCTAAAACAGGCAACCTCTACGCCAACCAGATGAGGTCAACAGTTCAAACCCCGCGTCTTACACCAAGGTCAAACCGGGCACAACATAGACATACAGTGGGTCGCAAAAGTTACGACCATTTTCTCGTACTCGAGAACAAACGCCTTGGCCCGAACCGATGCGAGAAACTGGATAGGCAGCGCCTGTCCAAAGTCGACTTATTAACGGCGTTGGGTGCTCTGTAAAGCCTTCATTTGCTGCTTTTCGCCACAAAGATCCGGCTCCGCCGGCGTATTGCTCCCGAAACATGGGCTATTCAGGGTATTGCAACTGCGGCTACAGCACGGAAGCCAGTCACCCTGGCGATGACGACGTAAGAGTAGATGAACCAGATTGGAGTGGCGACGAAAATCCCAACTCGCGCTTTGATTTACTGTCCTTCGCTACAGTACTACAACGCAATGTCGACGAAGAAAAGATGTGGACTACTCGTATTCTTCTCCATCCACCTCGGGCCGTGGAATATGTTCCATCCCTGGAACGCTCTATTCGGGCACGTCTTTCTTAGTCACGCTTCTCTCTTGTAAGTTCTTAATCCGCCAGACCGTCGTCGACCTCGATTATATCCCTTTGGTGCGACGATTGCTGGCCGTCAAAACGCCCAAACTCGAGCCAAAGGGCAACTCTTCCCATAAATCTAAGCTACTTTGCATAGACGTCACCTCGGGACTCGACGCGCTTCGTACCCACGGCGTGATTCATGGAGATTTGAAACCGAACAACATCCTCGTCTTCAAATCGCGGGGTCGAGGGTACACTGCCAAGCTTGCAGGCTTTGGATCTTCTGTACTGCTCAGCGAAACAACATTTCTGTGCTAGGCGGCCGAGTGCGCGGATAAGTCAGCTAGGCTGGGACGAGACGATCTCATCAAGACTGACCTGTTCTCGCTTGGAGTTACATTGACGTTCCTTCTGGTTGGTAATCACATTGTCAATGACATCATGGCCCTGTCCGACTCAGACCTGCTTGTTCTCAAGGAAGAGAACAAACTTGCCGCCTGGATTGTAGCACATCGCGACGACACCTCAGCGCATATTGTCATGCCGACGGGGAGTAGCGATTGGGTGACGGACCTGTCTTGGAATGATGAAAGCTCTATCTTTGCCCACTATGACCTCAGTTACTGGTACATGTCCCTCTGCGACAGGTTGCTGGCTGCTGACGCCCGTCAGCGACCGGAATCTTTCAAGACACCTGCTATTACGGCACCCAGACACATGCTACGGCGAAATTTGCAAACGTCACGTCCACATAGTAGTGAGGCTGCCTCGAATACGGTCGACTTTGACCCTAGCCCAGACCCTTGGGCTAGAATGGCTGCTCTTATCAAAATCAGCAATGCTAGATTACGAAAGTTGACGGGGCAAGGGTTCTATCCGAGACCAGAATAAGCAAAGTGGAGATAATCGCTATTGCTCACTACTGCACCTTCAAAGAATCACCTATCACACAGGCAGCCATCCTCAATCAACTCGATCTGCTCGAGACCATTGCCGGTGAGCTGGGGGACGACTCTCATCTCCGGAATTATACCAGCCCTTGTTGCCAGGAGTAGTGGGGTCGGTCATGAATCCGTGCTGTATCTCGGTCTGTTCACTCGGTTTCATCAACTTACGCGGGCTCCAGAAGGCCTCAAGGCATTCGCTGCAACCACAGCCAAACTTCGCTCTCATGCGCTGCTCTGGTGACGGCTCCTCTACGCCTTGGAGCAGGAGGAGGCACGTCACGGGATCTTCGTCGAAGCCATCAAATTCATCTGCTATCCGTTGCATACGATCAAATCCATGAGGAGTTTACACTCTACCTACGAATCTCCAGCTGCGCCTGCAACGCTTCCAACGGCGTGTAGCCTGCGTAGTTGTTGGCCTTGAGAAATGTTGCGATGATCGGTTGCCGAAGGAGTCATGCCGCACACTCAGGCCTGGATGCTTTGGCAGCAACGTGGAGAACAGTGTCGCCGCGTCCGTCCATAGCGTCGAGAGAAAACTCTTCCAAATCCCGTCTCGCGTATGAGACTTTAGGAAAGCGAGCGCGTCTTTGTCCGGGAGTGTTTTCACGGCGTAGGGGCGAATAGAGGATGTACATAGGCTGATATGCATTGTGTCTAGACTAATAATTACAATGCACGCGAATGTTGCCTACTAGATTTCATCTTCATGTCATGCCTCTACGCCTCACGATCTAACTTTTGCGCTTTGCACATTTTTGTGTATAGGCGTGGTTCCGAATGAGGTCCTCGTGCGACCTGGCCAAAGAAATCCTTCCGTCATAGAGGACGTATTTGCGACTTGCCTGCGGAACGGCAGATAGACGATGTGCAACGGCAATAGTGATCCTGTCCTCAGTTGCAGCCTCCATCAAAGCAGCCTGGACGACGCGCTCCGACTCCGTATCGAGAGCGCTCGTTGCCTCATCTAGTAGAAGAACACGAGGCTTCCGGACCAATGCTCTGGCAATTGCGATGCGCTGTCTTTGGCACCCAGAAAGCTGACTCCCCCGTATGCCACAAGGAGTATTGAGTCCCTCGGGAAGTGATGAGATGAATTCCCATGCGTTAGCCTCGCGACACGCTTCCTCAATGTTGGCATCCGAGGCAAAACCTGAGGCTACGCCTTGCGAGATGTTGTCGCGGATGGACCCAGGAAATAGAGTTGGCTCTTGTTGTACCAGCGAAACGTGCTGGCGATACGAGATTGGGTTGATTGCTTTGAGTGGATCTGAGTCGACAACGATGGCTCCGCTTGTGGGGTCGTAGAAGCGCTCCAGGAGGGAAATTATGGTGCTTTTTCCGCAGCCGGAGGCACCTACAAAGGCAACAAACTCGCCTCGTTGGATCTGTGCATGTGTAAGTGATAATCCAAGCTGAAAGCTCCCCTTCGGGCCCTACAGAGGAAAGGACACACAGTCATTGATATCCCTTTCAAGACTGGATTATCTGGAGCCAAAGGGTACGAGAATCGAACGTTATTCAACCAATGGAAGGCTCCCTGCTATGATCTTGCCGTTCAGGAATTATTCCCTGTAGCCTTAATAGCCAGAAGTAGTAGTTTGCGGCCTCGGTCGCCTTTGTGAAGCCTATAGATTAACTATTAGTATGATCGTAACTTGGTTAAGACTACATCCAGACATCCTTACTGCTTGCAAAGCTGAACAGGGTGCCCGCCGCCAGGGCTGAAGAGTAAACGCCCATAAACGAGACTATGAACTGGCAAAACGTAATCTCGCCGTCATTTACGAGCTTGGATCCCCACCTGATTTCGTTAGCTGTCTGCTAGAAGCCAGACGGCTGATGCTGCTGGTTGACTTTGGGCTTTAAACTCACCAAAATCCCAGAGCGATTACAAAGTGCTCTATGCATTGCGAAAGTGCAAACCAAACCATCATGTGGAATAGGAAGGGCGTGCATCGGCGGATTGCACTATCGAGCTCGTTAGTGTACCGCTGAAGGACTTTATCCTCTATAGCTAAAGAAGAAACTGTCCGTATGGCCATAATGGACTCGGGCGCAATGGAAGCACTTTTCAAAGAGGCTATGCTCATCTTCCTATCTATCCTAGTTTCTAATCGGATTCTGGCCAAGCCAGCGAAGACCAGCGGTGGGACTCCGATGAAGACACCAACCAGGCCAACCTTCCAGGAGACAATCAAAGATAGAATACTACAAGCTAGCACGCTGAGAGCAGAGACTAGAACGAAGCATATGTTGATGCCCATTAGTTCCAAGATTGCCTGAGGATGAGAGTTGAGACGACTGTTTAAAGCGCCGACAGCGTTCTCGGGGCGGTCGAAAAAACTGAGATCTTGCCGGAGATATGCCTCGAGGATATTCTTTCGTAGCGTGCTGTTGAGTGTCTAGACAATGCAAAGAGGTTAGTGGTAAGTCTGTCTGAATTTCTATTAACAGAAACTCGAGGGTCGCCCACCTGCGCAATTGTATTCGTTGCCCATCCCATGGCAAAGTACACGGCAAGACAACCAATAGCTAGGATGAAAAACATGAGGGAGATGAAATTCGCTTCCGAGGTCATATCATCAGACCCCAAGAGGTTCACGATTCTACCCAAGAGAAGGGTCTGGCCAGGGTAGATAGCAGCTAGTTGATGTTCTGTCAGCACCCAAACTCCTAGTTCTGAGGTACAGTAGAATAATCATCATACCTCCTCCGATGCAGGTGCAGGTGGATAGTATGTACCATGGGACCAGCTGTGAGGTCAATTTTACGAGCCTAGAGATATTGTGAATGAGCTGAAACTTGTGGCTCTTGTCGTAATCTTCTCGATCTCTTAATCTTGCGAGTACCTCTGCTTCAGCAGTGTGCAAATTTTTGGTGGCTCTGCTGCGATTCAGCGCCTCCTGCGTCGGTTCAGTATCGTCGGAGTAACTTCTAAAGGCCTCTTCTCTGTCCTCGACCGGGGACAAGTCTTGCGCCTTAATCAAGTCGGCATAAACCCCGTCGTTGATGATGAGCTCCTCGTGACGCCCTTGTTCCACGATTTTTCCCTGTGAAAGAACTACTATATTATCAGCACGGCGAATAGTAGTAAGCTTGTGCGCAATGACGATGGTCGTCCGGTCCCTTGCTGCACGATCCAAGGCTTGTTGCACGATGCCCTCGGCATGTGGGTCGAGAGCGCTGGTAGCTTCATCGAGAAGAAGAATCTTCGGTTCGGAAATGATGCTTCGTGCAATTGCAATTCTCTGCTTCTGGCCGTTAGATAAGAGGCCTCCGTGTTCGCCGATTCGAGCGTCATAGCCGCCGGGGAGGTCGATGATGAAGTCATGAGCAAATGCGAGCTTGGCCGCCTCTTGAACTCGCTCCATTTGCTCTTCCTGTGTGTCGAATTCCCACGGAGTGCCGACCAGCCCATTGACTATGTTGTCAAAAACAGTGCCATTGAAGAGTACAAGGTCCTAGATGTTCAAGTCAGCCATGAACTTAGCCCTTGCCACGAGAAAAGAGCGTGGACGACACCAAGAAATTCTGGATGCCTTACCTGTTGCACGAGACGGACATTAGTGCGCAGCCACCTCAAATTCAAGCTCTTAAGTTCTCGGCCGTCTAGTTTTACGCTCCCAGCAGATGGACTATACCATCGCTCGAGTATGCCGATGATGGTGCTCTTTCCTGAGCCGCTAGGCCCCTTTACGTTATGAGCATTAAGACACCATCAGTGAACCAGGAATCATTCACTCGCCACAAGAGCCGTAACCTTGCCCGCAGGCACATTTAAGCTGAATTTGTCCAAAACTGTCACTTCGGGCCGTGCCGGGTAACTAAAACACACATTCTTGATGGTGATGGCTCCTGTGACTTGTTCCGGCCTCAGACCTGAGTCACCGAAAGTGTTGATCCCGGATTCTCTATCGATTAATTTGAAGAGCTCCACGGAGGCAGTGGCTGCGCGACCAAAGGCAACCGTATGGGATCCTAGTGACATAATCATAGTTGCGGCGGTAATAACTGAGAATAAGACCCTAAGGGATGCATTAGATGGTTGTGTAGAATCGGACTCGACAAGGCAATGCAATAGGATCAGAACGCCTTACGTGAAGACAGTACCTAGGCCCTGAACCTCTCCCCGGTCCATCATGGCGAAGCCTTGCCAGAACGCAAGACCCATCCCACTATAGATGACAAAGTATTGTCCGCCAAACATGAGGCCATAAAGTTTGTTCTTCCTCATGCCGCAGTGGTATGCTGTCTGGAGGAAGGAATCATATGTGTCAACGACCCGCTGGCGTAAGCTGAAAGCGTAGATGATGCGGACCCCGCGCAGCGCGTTCTCGGCATAACTCCCAGCTTGGTTGTAGACCTGAAAGAGGTCTGCGTTGATGAAGGCGTCGACAATGGAGACGCTACCGACGATAATAAGGATGGCGGGAACGATGCAAAGGATGATGAGCGTGAGTTTCCACTGGCTGATGAAGGCGATGATAAATGCAGCCACAAACGTCGAAATTGCTTGAATAGAGATGCCCAGCTTCTCCGCAATGCCACTCTGGATGAGCTGGCTGTTGGAGGTTGCCTGCATGGAGATTGACCCAGTGGAGTTGGACCCGGGGGCGCCAGCATCGTAAAAGCCAATCTCCTGACTGAAGGCGGCCCGGAGATAGGTCTGCTGAATATTCCTCACGAAATGGTAGGCGTTGTAGGTCAAGAGAGAAGAATAGAGATAGGTGCAGACGAACCGCGCAATGCCGATGTAAACAAAGTACAACCTAACCGCCATATGTATCAGACGCATTTCGAGTAGCGAGGGAAATTCGAGGCCACGAACGCTGCTGTACTGACGGCATCCATGAATCCATCAGATGTGCCCGAAACAGTGACATTTACGAGAAGGGCGATGAACTGCCCTAGGACAACGTTCACCATTGCCACGCAGACACCAGACGCGATGGCTGCGAGTATAGCGATCGTTTGGAGAAGATATGTGGCCGAGGAACCGAATGAAAAGATTCTCTGGTGCCACAGTCGACGGTCAACGAACCACACATCAAACGTGATTGAGGGCGGATAGGGTCATACGCACTAGGAAACCCTTGAAGGTTGATGGCTTTTTCGAAGGGGGCATATCCTCGATAGAATCACCCTCTGCTGTGGCGATGGGGATGGTGTTTTGGGCTTTTTCCCCATCGTTGACTTTCTCTGAGACGGGCATCTTTCCAAGGGCTGCCCGATGCGACGGGGACAAGGGGGCAAAGGAAAGATTGGAAGGAGAGACAGGTGATGCGGCTAATGAAGAACAAAAAGGATGGCAGATTTCAGGTCTAGAATTATGATGGATCCAGTACGGCACATTCGATCAGGGTGATAGGGATCAATGCAGTAGAGCCCCAAAAGTGATAATGCTATTGATCACGGATGCCTCCAACCCCCTCTTTTCTCGAGAGGGGTTTCTAGTCATCTGACCAAGGCTAGGATATCTGTGTATCAGAGTTTTATGCAAATTCGGGTCTTATGCCGCCACACGAGGGGTCAATCCAACAGGATGTACAGGGACTAAGAGCGGGGTGTCACGACGTGTATTTAAGTAGCTGGGCGTGTACATGGCGTGTGACTGCTATAGCAATATCCTTTTAGCTGCTTCTGCATAAAGGATGTAGAGGGACTCAGAGCGGGGATCTGACGCAATCAAGAACATACATACACCCAATCAGAGGCCTCAGACAATAAGAGGTCTTGACACGGGGTGTCATTTGGGTAGCTGGGCGTGCACATATCCAATCAGACGCCTCACACAATAAGAGGTCGTGACACGGGGATCATATGCAACTCAGAATATACACACACCCAATCAGACGCCTCACAGAATAAGAGCTCGTGACAGTAGCAAAGCGGACAAGGGAGTAAGCGGATCTTTATTTACCCCGAGAATCAATTGCGCCGCAATATATAAGACATATATACTCTCCACTCGCTGCGAAGGAACCAATATAGAACATTCCCATCTCACTGCCGTCAGCTTAAGGGAGAGATTCCGGCTTCGGGGGCATAACGCGCCATCAACCGATCGTTTTCAGCGATTTTCCAATAGTCTAATTCATTCTTTACACTCTTTGCAGTTTTCAAGATGCTATCGGCAATTATAGCTACGATTCAGGCCGCCGGCCGCGCAACAGCCTCAGACCGATTTACTCGGCTGATTGAGGCGCGTCAGCAAGACGTCAGTATTCCTCCGCCCATTTGTGAACATCTTGCCGTTGCGACCGGCCTTTTTTGAAAGCTACCCTTGATGCAGCTCGATTTTAACCCGATCGCTCCGGCCAATTGACTAACCCGGCTTTGCCCTCTAGCTCGCATTTGCTCAAAACCTGCTGCAGCTGCTACACTTCGTCATTCTCACCCTGATCACCGCCTGGATTGCCTCCATTCGCTCAACTATATTTCTTTCTTACGCCAGCGTGAGAAGCGTCATCGCTTATATATATTTCCGGCTGATTAGCTGAGCTTGGATCTCAATCACATATGAGTGTCGCGACCTTCTGAAAATCACTGGTCTGAAGTTTTATACCATGCGATACCCCTCTACCCATCAGCAAAAAAAAAGTTTCCCCATACAAAATGCCCAATTTCACTTGTACGGTGCTTGGCCAAAATTGGAGTTATTTACATGAAATAAGCTGTGTCTTATTAAGAGTTTCATGCTGTCTCGTATTATGCTATTCCTGTTTACATTATATAAGCTGTTTGGTCGTATGACACTAATGTAAAATTTCTATCAATGCCTCCACGAACAGTCCTCCCCAAAGCTAATAGGATTTTTATCTCCACCAGCCTTCCATAATTGCCTTAAAAAATACCTCAAGCGTCTTATACAGAGGATGACATTATTGAAGCAATATTGGATGTCACAGATAACGGCCTCTCCCAGAACCAAGCCGCCCAGAAGCATGGCATCCCTCAGCCAACTCTTTCGGGCCGATTAAGAGGTGTACTGTCAAAGTCTAAGGTCACCATCCTGCCCAGCTGTTATCCAAGTCTCAAGAGTCCAGATTAGTCACTTGGATACTTTGACAAGAGGCCTTAGGCCATGGTCTTTCTCACAGTCAAGTTCGCGCCACCGTCGCTGCCCTCTTGAGACAACAAGGCCGGGAAAGGGTGATCGGTACACACTGGATAGCCAGGTTCATGAAACGTCATCCAGCTATCACGACGAAGATAGGGAAGCGCCAGGATGCCTCGAGATTCGATTCATTTACCCAATGGCCGTCAATTGGTACTTTGGTATCCGGGAGAGAGAGAATGGTTGGATCAAGGCTGAGAACACTGTTAATGTTGACGAGGGCGGTATCATGGCTGGATTTGGTGAGTATTTATCGTTTTTGTTGGAGATCACAAGTGTGAGGCGACCAAGTCGGCGGCAAGGTATGGAAGAAGGAGGAAGATTCTACAAGAGATCGTGCCTGTATATAAACAGTGGTTCCCCTACTGCACATTTAGTATGAATTAAGCATTCAATATCTTCTCATTTCAACAGTTGGCAACGACTTGAAGATCAGCAAGGGAGGGATACTTCTTCCGAAGGCATTTGCGGCCCCAATCTTCGTGCAGGACTCGCGGTTCGAGGGATCAGGAACTTCAGGGCGTTCAGAGCGGGTTATACGGACCACAATGACCTGGATCCGTTCTTGAAGGGTTCCGATGCGAATACCGCACTCATCTTCGTTCCAGATCTCAGAAAGGCCGATGTCGTACTTCAAAATGAGGTCCTGAAGCCCAGAGAAGAACTTCTCTATATCTTCAACATCAGAAGCTTCTAGTTGAGTTCGCCTTCTGCCATCAAGGGCAAATTGCTTCTTCCACAAAGTCAAAATAACAACGGTTTCTTCACATTTTAAGCATTTATAAACCCAATGCTTTCACTGTTGCCTGAGATCAAGCTTTTCCATCTAGGAGGCTTAAATCTCGATAGTATAAATGCAAGCCAGCTCCAGGAGCCGGGCCCTGATTTTCTTTCCTCACACACACACACACACCTCTTCAAGATGACCACTCTCAGAACGATCATCGGTTCGACTGCCGGCTTTAATGCCAATGAAGTTGATAATTATAAGCAAAGTCAGCTTATTCCATTTCACAAATCCACACCTAAATCGCGGAGATATCTCTCCTATCAGAGGTCTCTGCTCAATGAGCTCCACACTGTCCGCAACATCGCGGACCCGGCCGAAGTCGAGGCCCAATTGGTGTGGCTACCACACCGAGACCGGGTCAATTTGGCACTTCTTGGCTGCGAGGCCTCTCTTATCACATCAGACGAGGAAGACCCCAAGCGTTTCGCCCGCGCGCAAAGTGGCCGGCTACATCGCCTTGCAGCAGCCTTTAACAACGACAAGGCCACGTCTGCCGACTATGCCGAGGCAGAAAAGATAGCCCGGAACCCGGCGTGGGTCACGGAGCTGTTGGGGCTGCTGAGGTAGGCCCGGAAGAAGAGAGATGACGACGAGGTTGCTGCGAGGTGAGTCATTCCCAAGGTTTAGGTGCCTTCTGCAAAAGGAGAGTCTTTCTGCTGACAAAATCCATTCATAGAAGGGAAGGTTAGGGGGGGAAAAGTTAATCTGCTTGGGCGCATTTTTGGGGAGTTAGACCATAGTCAATTTAGACTATGAATACACTTTTCTTTGGCAACACAATGCATCAGAAGCTTCGAATGCTTTGCGTGCCTTGCCCACGGCCTTAAGGAATGTCTTTCGAAGCTCTGGGTGACACCCACGGAACCTAGGATACCAATTCTTTGAGATCTCAGTCTTCTCGATGCCCCTAGAATGTAGAAAACTTAGGGCAGTATCTTCAACTTGTGACTTCTCAGCTGGAAAGCCGGACTTCTCCAGCCATATGACGTAGGCAGCTAGGGCAGCATCTTCAGATGCTGTCAGCAACGCGAGGCGGCCGGGAGACTTCGGGGGACTGTAGGATGATGAAGTCGAGTTGATAATCTTTCGAATAGTCTCTCTTGAAGCCGGCAATTGGGTCGCAAGGTCGCGAGTTGAAGGCATAGATGCAGCAGCCTTTGCAGCTCTTCGTGTGTTGTAGGGCACATTTGGACTGACTGCTGCAAGTACATTCCTTCTCAGCTCGGCCCGAAATTTGTCTGCTGCGTTCTTTGGAGGCTGTTTATGCCTAGAATCACCATGTCGAGGCGGTGTTTTGATGTTGCGCAATAATTACCTGAAAATCGTTAATTTGAGTGTGCTTTTGAGGGTATTTTGGTAGCGGCGAGGCGGAAAGTGGGTGACAAGGGGTTTTGGGAGCAACCTCGGGACGAGGTTGGTAGGCGGCTGGCCCCACAATGCCAACAGGTACCCTATTCTCTCTAAGATGGCCTTTGACTTGTTCAGTTGCCCAGCAATGAGCGCTGAGTGTGAGCGGTTATTCTCACAGACAAAGCAGGTCATTACCGATGAACGGAATCGCCTCAAGTCAGACAGTAGCGGCAACTGAGTGCCAAAAGCACCTGCTTCGGACCGGTATGTTACCATAGAAATTGCCCGATTGGGAATAGTAGTCAAGCAATATCAACCAAGTAAGGACTTCTTTTAACCAACGAAGTAAAGTAAATGGCTGTAGTCAACCAAGCCGAGTAAGGGGGACAAATTTTGGTTTATTTAGTTGATGGACACACTGTCTGGAGTACTACAGACTCTCCCATTACCAGACGTGACAATGATTGTTCACCTTGACACGCCTGATTCCTTTGATAACATAAACCCCAGATCAGGACCCGATCGTCACACTTATTGCCACAGGCTTAGCAAGCAGCTTCCAGTTGATTCCACATAGCACAGAAAAAGCACATAAAGCTTGCTCCAAAACCTCAAGTAGCAAGCAGAACACAGGAATACAAGCGATTCACCCCAACATCTGACAATAGGCCCATACGTTCAAGTGAATAGAGGAGCTCCAGAGGAAGTCGCAAAGGGATGAAAAGAGAGCGTTATCAGGGTACGTCATCAAGTGTCTGAAGCTAACCACTTAGTGCTATCGCATTCCCATATGGTCCTTGTTGCGGAAATCTTGGCTAAAAATATCGCGGTAATGAATAGAGCGTCGGAAGCATATTGGGCCTGTCGTTTAAACCAGTGTCTTATTAGCTGTTTGACTCGGTGAATCGGCGATGATTTTATTAGAACCTTCAGAATCGACGACACCTGGTCAGCGGCGAGCCCACGAATTTTGCCCAGGCCCTTGGCACCCTGCACGATGACGGCAATTGATTGAGCAGTGGCAATAATCTGCTGCAGATCAGTAAAGTCACACACCAGGATGATCTCGTAATAATAACGCAGAATTTACCGTGGAAGCAACAACGAGTGTATCATCCAACTTGAAGGCTCTGATGGTTACCATTCTTGTGGCGATGCGGGTAATGGCGGAGAGCATCGTGATAACCATCAGCAGCGCCGCCATAGCCCATATCAGCGGCGCCTTGTTGAACGGTGTTTCGCGCTCGCGAGGCAGAAGCATATTGGGGAGCAAATCCGGACTCATCTAATGCTAAAGTGATGATCTGACAGAGTTCAAATTGGTAGCAACAAGTTGAAGAAGCGGTGGGGCATAACTAATAATAATAGCTGAACCAAGGCCTAACGATGGCGTCGTTTGCCAGTGGAATATTCATCGTCGTCGTTGTCAGCCAGCTCGCCACAGGGTCTCGTTTCGTGCTAGTAAAGTCAAAACGAAAATGCATGATGAATGAAACAGGTTTGTCGTTACCCCTGGATCAGAAGAACATGTGAAGAATAGGAACAGGTGTTGCGTACCAAGGAGCACATACTGTATCTCCTTGGGTCCTGAAGGGGACGTCACGCTATGCTACATGAAGCTACCCACTCTGGGTCTGGGCCTTGGCAACCCTGATCCGCTCAACTGGCTCCGTCTCCGCATGATATCGACCCCAAAAGCCCCACTTAGCGGCCCCTACCATCGCCCGGTCTCAAAGCACTTGCCTCAGCCGCATCAACCGCCATCTATAACAACCCTCGTTCAGTGCGCCAACAGTCCGGTCAACCAATAATCCCATCGACTAAAAGCTGCATTGTGTGCTCCATGGATAGGACTTGAGACACACCGTAAAACACGCAATCTGTCTCAGTATTGGTTTTACTAGCTTTTGGGAGTTATCCCAGCCTTAGCTTTAACAAGTAGACCGTTCTTCTCTCAACGCGTCAATCTCAGCTTTCCCCTGTATTAGCCAATAGTGCGGCACAAGCGCGACACTGTATCACTTGGTGTCTTACTACGTAGTGGTTTTATCTATCTTGGGTGAGGTTACAAGTAATGGAGGCAAGATAGGAAGGATTATATCAGTGCCGCGGCAAGCGACGAGGGTAGACAGATGCCGGGCTCTTCGCCCAAGATGCACCATCATCTCCTAGCCTAGATTTGTATTTATTTTTAACTGGTTGCGTCGATCATGACTCAAGTTGTCTCGCGTGCGAAACTCAATTCTCACGGCGCCACTCTGCAGGTATTCAGATCGGGGATCAGCTTGCAGGAAATACTTAAGGGATATAAGGGAAAGTTCAAGAACTCGGCTGAAATGCCAATATAGCCCTCGAAAAACTTGATAGGATATAACTGAGGCTCGGATATCGCCCCGCAAAATTCTCCTTGCCCGCGCGCTCCCGACCAACCGCTCACATCTGCAGTTCAACTGCTCCTAGAATAGATCAACCCTCTCCCCATCCAACCATTTCTCCATCGCAGCATACATTGTCCCCCACAGCTCGTTACTCGCTGTCGGCAACCGTGAGTCAATCTTGTAACCTAGTCTGGCCTATGCCGCTCTAAGGAACCGATGCCTAACTGAATACTTCACTAGTTCTTCCTCACTGAAATGCGGCGCCGTGTAGCTATCTGCAGGTATAACCTTGTCCTTTTTATAGAATAGCTTAATGAAATGCACCTTCCAGCAGTTATCACCATCCCTCTTGTAGAAGAAAATGTAGCAGCAGTTATAGTTTATATTAAACTGGAATCTATCTCTAAAATCGAAGCGCTATATAATAGTCGCCTTCATCTTGCTAAAAGCCCGGCTTTGCTTTGGGCTGAGCTCGACAAGAGTCCCGCATTCACGGTGCATGATGAAGACGCCCTTAGCTTTGCCTTCCTTCGAGATGGCGATAAACTCGTCGATAGGGCGCTGACCGCTCTATGCTAAAGAAGTGGTTAGTTATCACTAATGGAAAAAGGGGGATAACTGCTCACTCATCCATATTGTCACATCATCGAAGAACATTAAGCGAAAATTCTTCCATTCTAAGGCATCCCGGTACATTAGCCACCCCTTGCAAATTTCGGCAATAGCGAGGCAGTCGATTAAGACCCCGGCACTGCCGTTAATGTGGGAGTATACCTTGGTATGAGGATCTTGTGGAGAAGTTATCTTTATAAGTCGGTGGAAATACCAAGGCAAAGAGATCACAAGTTAGCCATTTCCCAGGAGGTGATAGCCCAGGGACAATTGAATGCTTGAAGGGGGAACAGTGCAGCTATCATCAAAGAGCAGGGACGGCAGTTAATCAGCAAGCTATATCCAGGATTGGAAGTTGTTTCGGCGCATTGTCGGACCAAGGCAAATATGAGAAAGGTCCGATCCCTCCCGCAAGTATCAGATTGTGCGCTGGTGAGTGGTTCTCGTCTTCCGGCCGCTTCCTTGTCTGCCGCCAAGAGAGACCGGCCATTGCGCGATCAAGAATATACTGCAATGTCATGTCGCTGAGTTTTCACAGATGGGTGGTCAAGAAACCGGAGCACTGATGAGTCCGGTTGAGTGAAGCCGAAGCCGAGTCAGGCCTGTTGTCTTCGGATGGTAGGTTTCTCCGTCTTACTCTGATCCCAAACTGCTGAAGACACCCAGATCTTGTGGTCCCAAGCCATGAGGGAGGGACTCGACAAATCGTAACGGCACAGTGAATTGGAGCGGGTTTCCATGACAAAGGGCTAGCTGAGGCTGAGTAGCAGAGGATCTGGGTAGCAATGCTTACTAGTGGAAGGTAACATTCAAGACAGGAGGGCAGAGAGGCTTCTGGTGGTGAGGGGCGTGAGGCTGATGCCAGAACCTCGCCCCGAGGCAAAGGGAGACGTAATCAACCACCAGCTCCTGTTCCACAGTCAGCCGTGCTTACGCTGCCATGCGCTGGAAGAAACGCAGCGTATCCGAAACCAACAAATAATATCGGGGGACCGACCTGGAGGTGGAACTCCAAACCTGGGACGGGTCTCTCGGCAACGTGGCAGCGTAAATCGTGTCAGCCCTAATACGCCAAGGAAGGACCCACTTACCCCGCGTCGTCCCCACAATCACCCACGAGGGGGGCTTGGTCTCAGAAGAAGCACACAACCGAAGGGGGGTAGGGAACAAGGGGTGAGGGCAGAAGAGTCATCGGATTGAAGCTACCGAACAAGGGCCTGATCTTCCTCACTAAGAGCTGGCAAGTTGAGGTCCCCTATAAACGGTGGATCAACTATCTGATTAAACTGTCGCTCTTGGGGCTGTGTGCCTTGATGTGCATGGCGACCGCGGCGATGACCCTGTGGCAGCAATGAAGGAGTGGTAGGAAGCGATTCCTGCGGTAAAGGCATGCCTAGCACAACAGAAGGAGTAGGAAGAGTGCTTTGAGGAATCGGCGTGCCCAGAACTACTGCTAGCAGGCTAAGGGTAGGAGAGACAGGGGAAGGTCCCTCTATAGCACCTGGGGTAAACGGCCCCAACAGAGATCTAGGCAGTTCCAAGAGTGCAGGCGCCAGGCTACGTAATAAAGCAGGCGTAGCAGGAGGTGGTAAGCTGTTTACAGACGAGGCTTTGGCGCAGTCCGCCTTGGAGGCGTCAGGTTAGCTAGTGAATCGGACCGCTTGGTGGCTGTGCGTGACGATAGCCTCAGGGCGGTATTCCGCATCGTGGCAACGGCGGCTCGAGATTCGGTTGCCCATTGCTTTTAGCGTGCCCTACAGCTAGCCCACTCTTCTGTAAACTTCGTAGGGTCCTTAATGCTTCGAAATTCAACTTCGGGCAGGTCTTGCTTGCAGACACGGCAGTTGCGGACTGCCTGGGGTATTTCATTCTCCATCTGACCGTCTATATCCACCTCTTGCCTACCTAGATATAGCTCGGGTAGGGAGGCTTTGCAAGGGCTTATGTATTTGCAGCAACACATATCTGCAGATAGTACTAGCAGCTTACAAAACCGCCTTCTAGAGATAGAGTAACCGGGGAATCTAGACAGGTAGGTCGGCTGGGGAGGTGATATGTGAACCTAGATAGCATTAGCAACCTGATGGGTTAGGTAGTTTGGAGGGAAAGGGGAAGCAGCCGCCACCTCGGTGGGAGGTAGGTTGGCTGCAGAGCTAACTTGTGAATCTAGATACTGTCAGCAACGCAATTTAAGAAGCTGTTATCAGGGGCAATCGGTTGAACAATGGGGCAGCAGGGGTCTGGAGCTCCAGCCGACACCCTGGTCTACTACATCGGGCAGATGAAGTCCGGCAGCTAATTCGAGCACGAGTTGAGCACAGGCCAGACCAATTGGCCAATCAGAAGAAGTTTTATGCTCTTGTTTCTGACTGAATAGAACGCCCTTCGGGCTGAACTAACCAACCAAGTTAGCAGCCAAACCTAGCGATACTAACACCAAACAGCCTCAAGCTGGCAGACCATGCTTCAGCTGCTGAAGATAGGACACTGAACACTTGGAGAAATTGGCCTTCAAGCAGGCCTGTCACACAGAGTCAAGCGAGGCGAGACGATCAGCGGGCAAGGAAGAGTGTGGGGCTTCTGGGAGATGCGAACGATAAACTTAGAACTGTAAATAGCCTAGCGCACCTGGCCCTATGAGGTTAGTCCTCCCGGGTGGAATAAATTTCATTCATTCATTGATGCCACTTCTCGATGCGGCCACCTTTGCGAAGCTAAGCTTTTTGCAGCTGAGGCTGTGTTGGTGCGCTTGCTGCTGTCATGGTCCGTGCGCCCCGGTCCTGTAAGCCCTCCTTTTTTGGTCGCCCCGTTGAAGCATCAGCTTCAGAACTATCATCACCATCACTATCACCATCATTCTTCGGCTTTTATGTGCTTTGCCGTCAAGCATACGCCTTTAGGATGAGGGTTTCAGCCCGGGTTGAGGATGGCGAGATTGCTTGCCGTGCCTTCTCATATGCCCCGTTTGCCAGCCATGTTGTCCCCAGATCCTGGAGATACGTCAAGACCGGCCCCAAGCCGCCGTGGAAGCCACCCGGAGGTCGAGGTAAGGCCGACATAAGCCAAACCACGCCGCCATCCACACGAAATCCACCTAGCCATACGCACTCACAATTCTCCCAGTTTCAGCGTTTGTCCACCGAGCTCCAGATTATGATCTGGAAAGAAACCGTCACGCCTCAGGTGCTCATCGCCCTCCAGTTTTGGTTCATCGACTGGAACCAGTTGCCCCCCAAGTCCACCCCGTTCTTCCTACTCTATCCCCGCGGCAAGAAACCCCCCACCTTCCGAGATATCACCTTATTCCACATCTGCAAACAGACGCGTGAGCTCGCCATTCTGTGGTATTGCCTTGCGGCGCCGAAGACGGGCATTCTCTTCAATCCCGAGATTGACGTTGTCCATATCGGCCGTGTTGAACAAAACCACCATCCCTCAGATCAGAATCAAGGAGGCTTCCGAAATGTCACGGCGTCGCCACACTGGAAGAGGGGCTATAAGCATATTGAGACGCTCCGTATCGATGGTACGCGGGTCCTCGACGGACGGAAGGGCGGCGTCTTTGTCCAGAGACACTTCACCGGAGTGCATAGAGCTTTGCGCCGAAGTAGCCAAAATATCACGCCCTGGACCTTCGCCAACCCCGGAATGTATGCCGTCTACGATCCGGGCCTATTCCACCACGTCCATATTACGCGCGCATTAGTGGATTGGGGCCAACTTGAGCGCTTCCTGATCACGGAGGTTCGGCCAGCCCTAGCGGGGAATAGTGGACTGGATCCAGCTCTAGAAGTCCTCCTAGTACAAAAATCATTCCAATGGTGGAAGATGGCAACACCAAATGCGAAGGAGGTTGTTATTTCGGTTGTAGGGAACTACGGATACGCGGCTTGCCTTTCGTCTAAACAGGTAACAGGACTGGTAGAACTGCTACAGAAGCTGGTTCGGATTGTCTACTGCACTACGGTCAGTGATGTGAATATGGGATGGGATGCGAAGACGATGATTGTGTTTGATCGCAGTGATGAGAAGTCACTTGCGCGATATTTGGGAGTGAGCCCAGCAATGTTCTCCGGGCAGTGCGGCCTCCTAGGTTCGCTAACTGATGGATGAATTGGCCAGGTGGACATCTAACATAAGATACCTTTGTAGTCCGGAAGGCATCGAGAGCTTTCCAAATAGGATTCTCTTCAATAACATTTCATGGGGGTGGATTTGCCACAGATATTATGTCGCTGGCTAGGAGCAGCTAGTTTAGTACATTCTTCGTGGAATGTCACACCTATCAACTATTGAGACTGCAGCCCGGTCTCAAAGGCTCGGCTCTCTAGCAAACCGGTCTCGAAGACCCGGCTTTCTAGCAAGCCGGTCTCGACAACTCGGCTCCCTAGCAAGCCGGTCTCAAGGACCCGGATCTCTTGGGATCCGATCTTAAGAGAACCTTATCACAGCTATGAAGGCACCCTTACAAATAGAGCTGCTACAAGCCCTCAGTTAGATAGAAATCAAGAGCTTCTACATACATCACAATGCACCCTTCCTTTCTGATGCAACATGGAATGTATGCAGGGTTGCAAACCACTCCACTAAATCCACGAGCGGGAGCAGTGACGTGGATGGACCTTAATCCACGAAGCTTGTCAGTGTAGTGGATCCATTTGAAGCGACCGTAGACGTGGAATAGATGTAGTGGATAAGTGGATGAGTCCATTATGTCAGCATTTTGGAGTTGTGAAAGGGTGAAGCTATTCCCAACCACTTCCTTTTTAGTGGCACTCCGCCACATTCTTAAGCTACGCTGTTGCCCACTCTTGAAGCTCGTCATCCGTCATGTGAGCTATCTTGAGATTGTCCTGCTCCTCTGCTACTGAGATAAAGAAAGGATCTAAATCTCGAATAATACCCGCCCTAAGCCATGAACGCAAGACCTGATAGATTCCAATAACCTGTGCTTCAAGCCGACTACGCAGAGGTGTTACTATCCGCCCTGCTGCTAAAAGGAGGCGTTCAAACTTAGCCGACATGGGCTGAATTGTAAGAAAGTTAAGGGCTATTTGGAACAGACGTGGATACTTGAACCTTTTCTTATGCTAATAAGCACGAGGGTCACGAACCTGGGTATTACCACTTTTATAGTTTGAAATCAAGTGTTGATACTTGTCTTCAAATGGCTTGAGGCTGTCGTCACCTTGCGTTGCTGGTGCTGCGCAGCGGTTTTCTTCAAGGTATTTTTAGAACGGATTGCTACATGTCTTCCGCCGTTTGGGAGCTGGTTTTTCACCATCCACAGCCATTCAAAGTAAGCTAGTCTCACGATACTCGTAGTGCTATATATCGTAAATGATTCACTTAGCTTGATGAATTTATTTAGAGTTGCTGACCTACTTATAGTTAAACTACTTCTAGCAGTATGCTGGATGGAGCGCTAGGCCTGTATAGTAGATAGGCATTTTACTTAATAGCTAGTAATACTTATTGTCAGATACGTCAGAGGTACATGTCACATCTATCAATTGATGAGACTATGGCCCAGTGTTAACTGCTGAGACTGCGGCCTGGTCTCAAAGGCCCGGATCTCTAGCAAACCGGTCTCAAAGGCCCGGACTCCTCAGATCCGGTTTTAAGAAAACCTTATTGCTGCTTCTATGATGATAAGGGCATCTCTGTATATATAAAGGCCGCTGCAAGTCCTTTGTTAAGAAAGGGGCAGAGAATACATCACAGTTCACTCTCATATTTGACAATTATATACATTTTAAATGCTATTAAAGCTAAAGTTTCCTAGATAGGGGTCCTTCTTATAAATGCAGGCTTAACAGACCCATCTGCACTACTCATCCTTTTAGATATTATATCCAAAAAGCCAAGCCCAAGAACCAGTTTCTCTGCTTCATTTAGAGAGTGCCTAGCTACAGAAATGATACTAAAGTGTTGCTTCATGTCTTTCTTCATCTTTAGAAGGGATCTCAATCAGTCTTAAAAGGGGGTTCAGAGTTAAAGGCGCTAGAGAGGGCGTTAGGGATGGCGTTAAATGGAGAGTAATAAGGCAAGAATCGAACGAAGCTATCGTAAATAAAAGCCTATAGTGAAACGGCCCTGGTCGGACTGTGGTCCTAGACCTAGTCGAACCCGGCCCGGCTGCGCCGGCCGGCCTAGCCTAGCCCGAGGGTATAAGAGCCCGCGATCTGTCTGTTCAGACAGAGAGACATCGACTTCTTCATACACGAATAGACATGACATTCTTCCCTCTCTGACCTTATTGTCCGTGCCGACGTCTTCACGAGACCTCGCCGACAGCTGCCCGGGTCGCCCTTATTGCCTTGCCAGCTAGACCTTCCTTGCGACCCGGGCCAATACAGCTCCCTAGGTCGGGCCTTGCATTTCCTAGGTTACCGATTTGGGGTTGTCTTCATCCTCTTCGTCCCTCGCAGCCGGTTCAATAGTCATCTCAAAATCGCATCAAAAATAGAGCAAAGTATATTAATAAAATATTATAAAGAAAGAAAAAGGAGATTTATCTCAATTATAGCCTCTGGGCTCTAGCTAGAGCTATACCTAACTAGGGAAGCAGATGGATCTTCACTTTAGTAAATTCAATAATCATAAGATATAGCTTAGTCAAAGGCAAAACAAGTCTACTGTAATAGCCCTAACTGAGCATATTGATAACTAGCTAGATAACTGCAGCAACTTCAGCAAGTATCCTAAAGCTAAGGAAGAAAGCGAAGAAAAGGAAAGTGTAAGAGTTAGCGGCGAGGAGAGACCTCGGCTGGGACTAGCCTTATCATTAGTGTCAAATATCAGAGTGAACTGTGATGTCTTCTGCCCCCCGCCTCCACTAACAGAGGGCTCGCAGTGGTCTTTATATACAGAGATGCTCTTATCATCATAGAAGCAGCAATAAGGTTTTCTTAAAACCGGATCTGAGGAGTCCGGGCCTTTGAGACCGGTTTGCTAGAGATCCGGGCCTTTGAGACCGGGCCGCAGTCTCAGCAGTTAACCCCGGGCCATAGTCTCATCAATTGATAGATGTGACATGTACCTCTGACATATCTGACAATTAGATGTGCAGCACGATTGAGTAACGCTAGCTACTTGGAATCGCTTGATCTTTTGCCTCAACCGGCAATGGGTCTTTGTGTGGCTTGGGCATGTTGCCCCAACCCTTACAGAAAGAAGAGAGAAAAGAAGAAATAAAGGGAGCCTCCTGCAGCTCTCAAGCTTATGTAAGTCTTTAAGACCCACATTAATCAATTAGTCTCAAGAAAACAATTAGAAAATAAACGAATAATAACCTACCTTTTTCTTCACTTTATTAATTATTATATAAAGCTTTACCCAGCATATTGTGATTTATATCATTCTAATGGGAAAAATTCAGCAGTTCTAATAGCACTGCTTTCATTAAATAGCAGTAAATGCTATTTAATCAAGAGAGTTCTTAATAATATAATTCTAAGGTAACTATTAACTAGAGTTAAAGCTCACACACCTAGCTTAGCAGGGAGCACTTGTCAAGACCTCTTATTGTGTGAGGCCTCTGATTGGATGTATGTATGTTCTTGATTGCGTCCGATCCCCGCTCTGAGTCCCTCTACATCCTTTATGCAGAAGCAGCTAAAAGGATATTGCTATAGCAGTCACACGCCATGTACACGCCCAGCTACTTAAATACACGTCGTGACAGCACTTAACTGCCCCACTTCAAATCCACTCCATCTACTCCACGAGCGCTTCGAGTGGAATGGATTAAGAATCCACTAGCCGACCAGCCTCGTGGAATGGACCGTGGATCCACTGAGTGGATCCACGCGTGGATTCAGTGGAGTGGTTTGCAACCCTGACCACGGCGTTGGCTACACCCACATTCTGACGAGGTCTGGGTTGCCCATCCGTTTTCAGCAGCGCCCACGGCCTGTATAGTCTCCTCAGACGAGCGCAAATGGTGGGGAAACTGCGCTTGGTGCTCTCTTGGCGCGATGCAGCTCGCAGGCCGCACCGCGACTCTCAAGACCAGGCTTGGTGCTATCGGCGACGAAGTGTCCATCACCGTCGAGAACGGAAAGCTGTTGGACAAAGATTACGTTATACACTGTAGCTAGAAACCTTTGCAAGGAATCAACTTAGTCCTCATCTCCTTCCCTGTTGTTACGAACGGGCACAGGCCATCGCCAAGGTGCTGCGAATGCCATTTTAGCAGCTGAACTACCACCGCCGCGCGCGGAGGTAAGAGTCATCGCTGGACAAGAAGAGGGTTTTGAACGAGGGCTCGGAGATAAATAAGCTCCTACTCTTAATGATTTCCGGACTTTATTTCCCCGTAGTTGGACAAAATGCTTGGCATGAATCACACAAAGCCTATCCGCACTCTGTGGCCGACGAAATCCTGGTGTCGTACAGGGCCGAGAAGTTTGATGCCTTGAAGCGTCCTCCATTGGTCTTACGAGTTCCACGCAGCTCCAAGAGCGCTCTGTGAACGCTTGCCTTGGGCCTTTGTAGTCAGTAAGGGCAAACGCCCGAACAACGGGCAACCCGCGCCGAGCGCATCTCGGCGACAAGAACTTGAAGTGCGGGTTAGCCGGATCGAGTGTTTGTGAGATCAAGAGCTTAAAGACTCGAATTGTTGTAGTCCGAGTATGTACGTGAGGAATAGAGTTGCCCACGGTCCGGGGCCGCATTTAGATACGCCATGACTTCTCCCGTTCTCTTCAACTGCGGCTCGGATATTATCCTACCAAACTCTTCTTACACGCGCGCTCCAGAACAACCGCTCACGTCTTCAGTTCGACTTCTCCCAGAACAGATCAGTCTTCCCCACATCCAGCCATTCCTCCATCGCAGCATACATTGTCCCCCACAGCTCGTTACTCGCCGTTGGCAATTGGGTGTCAATCTTATACCCTAGTCTGGCCTGCGCCGCTCTAAGGAATCGATACCTAATAGGATACTTTATCAGTTCTTCATCACTAAAATGCAGCGCTATATAACTATTTATAGATATAACCTTATCCTTTTTATAAAATAACTTAATAAAATGCACTTTCTAGCTATTATTACTATCCTTCTTATAGAAGAAGATATAGCAGCAGTTACAGTCTATATCGAACTGGAACCTATCTCTAAAATTGAAGCGCTGCATTATGGTTACCTTCATCTTGCTGACAACCCGGCTTTACCTAGGGCTAAGCTCAATAAGGGTCCTGCATTCACAGTGCATGATGAAGACACTGTTAGCTTTGCCTTCCTTCGAGAGGCCGATGAACTCGTCGACGGAGCGTGGACCGCTCCATGCTGAAGATGTTATCAGTTATCAGCAATGGAACGGAGGGATAAATTTCTCACTCATCCATATTGTTACATCGTCGAAGAACAGCGAGCGAAGGTTCTTCCATTCCGAAGCATCACGGTACATTGGCCATCCCTTGCAGAGTTCGGCAACGGCGAGGCGGTCGATTAGATCCCCGATACCGCCGTTAATGTGGGAGTAAACCTTGGTATGAGGATCTTGTGGGGAAGTCATATTTGCAAATCTGTGAAGAAACCGAGGCAAGAGCGATCACAAGGTGGCCTTATTGAAGTGATAGCCTAGGAATTACTTAATATTTGAAAGGGCAGCGGTGCAGCTATCGTCAAAGGACAGGGACGGCAGTTCATCAGCAAGCTATATTCAGAATTGGAAGCGGTTTCGGCTCATTGTTGGACCACGGCAAATTGAGAAAGTTCCGATCCTACCCGCAACGCTAGGATATGCGATGGTGATAGGCTGCGCTTTTCTGCCCACTTCCTTAGCTGCCCTAGGGTGAGGTAGGCAACTGTACGATTAAGACTAAGTAGCAGTGTTAAGGGGTGGCGGCTAAGTAAAGCCGAAGCTGAGCCCAGCCATAACAACTTCGGAAGGGGGGTTCCTCCGTCTTACTCCGATATCAAGCTTGGGAGTGGCGGAGACGACGGACGTCTGCATGAGGCAACGAAGACGCTTTCATAACGAAACGTCCATCGCCTGTCTCAGTATCGGAGTCTTGGCCCATACGGCACTTGTGCTCATTGACGCTTCCATACCTCCAGGCATTAAGTTGTCCTGACGGTACAGCGTGTCGCGTTCCGACTGGCCGGATGCATTCGATCCGGTCCTTCCCCTGGCGAGTATTGCGTCTGCTGACCCGAGAGACCACCTAGTATTGCGTGACTGCCTTATGCCTAGGTGTTCTAACATGGCCCAATTCAACAGGAGGACGTTCGCCGGGAACTGGCCGTGACAGTTGCTATCAGGACTGTAGTTCTACATGCTATAAAGGCAGGGATACCTGGCAAGCCTCGTCTCGGGACCGCGGTAAGCAACGGCACAGCCTACTTCAGTCATGTCTTTCCACACAATATGCAAGCAATGGCCCCAGTTATGAAAAATTGTCACGTTAGGGTCGCTGCCGAGGCATTGCCATGGAGCCCAATCTTACCATTGTACCCGTATTCCGTAATCAAGGTGCGAATAAAGTTGACTTCGGTGCCTTGACCATCGGTCGCGGCGTACCTGGCAATGTTCTGGCCGTAGCCGCCGACGCCGTGTTGTGGCCGGACTTGCAGCTCGAGGCGAACTTGTAAGCACATCAGCAAGGCCACTACACCACGAGGTAGCAGGAGCTGAGTGGTTGAACCTATGGATGTTGCGGTTAGGCTAGAACCATGGTAGGTTGTCATTACGGCTATGAGCTACATTGGAGGCGGCTGGTTCGGCGTAATCCCTCCGGTTGCTATTGTTTTAGAAGCCAATACAAAACAGGCGAGGTGGCTATGCTGCGAAGGCTGAGACCAGAAGATGCCGAAGCCCCCCTCTTTCGCAGGCCCGAGACACCACTCCCGCAACATGTTTTTGCTGCTGCCTCTGCCTATTAAATAGAAGCTCTCCGTCACATCTTATCGCTTTTGATCAGTCTTGAGTTTGCCGCCTTCATCTTGCTCTTCAGCGGTCTTTCACGGGCTTTGCCTGACCCAGTTCGGCAGCCAGCTATATCTTTCTGAAATTGCTTCCCTTCCCGATAGTAACAATTAGCAAACAGCGCAGCTCCCCACGCTGAAAAAAACTTCCTCTTCCTTCGGCAACAAGCCAGCGATACTTTGCATTTATTTCGCCCTTTCTCACTCGTTAACTTGGCTGGAGTGAACTGGACTTTCAGCATGGCAGGTGCACCGCCGACCCTTGCATAAATTTCGTGCCCTAATCAAATCTCTCCCACAGGTTGCCATCATCACAGGCCCGATCCTTGGCCTCTTCCTCGTGTGGGCCAGCCCGGGCCTCCTGCGAGGAATTGCCAGCGCTGCCACCATCACCACCACCGCTGTCAACACCACCGCCATTACCACCACCGCCATTACCACCACCGCCATTACCAACAGTGGCATATCCGGCCAACCGGGGCCTGTGCCCTTTTACCCCATCCAGCCAGTCACAAACTTAAACCTTTGCATACAACCGGAGACTGAAGCATCCCGCGCGAGAGTCGTCCTAAGGCCCTGCGACTCTCCACCGAGCATAAGTCAGATCTGGGGCGTCTACCAGCTCCCAGATTATTTTGCACCTGGAAAGATCCTTTACCGCTTTGCCCAGCAATCCGGCCTGCGATGTATGGCGATAGGGCCGGACGAGTATCTTGTTATGGGTACCTGTGACCTGTATAGCGAGTGGGAGTCGCCGGTGACGGTACCTAATATTATGTCTCTGATATTTTCCAACGAGTTGTGCCTCTTGGGGGAGGGCTCTTTCCTTAAGGTAGTGCGCTGCGACGCGGGCAGTATCCTCCAAAAGTGGACAATCGGTGTTAGATATGGTTAGATTGGGTGCTGGGATTGAAGACTCAGATCGGTGGTAGGCGGTGGCTCCATATCAACTCTTCTCAGCATCAGAATTACAAGCTATCATGCTTGGGCTTGGCAGGCTTGCGAGAGGCGGTCTCCTTCTTCCTTCCGCCTCCTCCCCTGGCTTCTAAAAGCCCGGGCCCCTTTATAATGCGAGCGACTTGAGCCACCGTTTAAAAATATTCCTACTAGCTATTGTTGTCACTGCCGTCGCGTCAGCCACCCCCGAGCCCCTGGGCTTATGGCGTCTGTCTGCTTACAGATGTCGAGGCCGCCGCCACTTCCAGTTGATTTTAAACCCAGATGGGCCAACAAGCATCAACCAAAACGGTTTTAAAACTCGCGTGTTCAAAAATCCAGCAACGCTACCTGCGGCTGAAGCCTCCGCCCAAGACGCCCTGCAAGTTGTCGGACATTTTTGAGCATCTGATTGGACTGCAAGCCGCGGATGAGAAAGGCCCCTCCCCCCTCACTCTCCCCCGAAGGTTGTTTTGTATCTTTTACTTTTGAATCCAGTTTATGTTGTCTTGGAATGTCAGCATCCTGTAGCTCCCTCTTTTGCGGGTTGTCACGGCAAAGCAGAGGTGTCCTCTTTATCACCGGCTGATTGTCACACTCTTAACTGTACCTTTCTACCCCTCAGCTCCTCTCGTTGCAGCTATGGACCCGCTCAGCCTGGCAGCGAGCATCATCACCGTCGTAGACGTCACCACGACGCTCCTCCTGACATGCTACCGCATACAAGGCCAGATTAAGGGCGCCGACGATAAGATCGCTCAAATCATTGCAGACGTTGAGGCCCTAGATGGTACCCTGCAAGAGCTCCGGGATATCCTCCCGCCCGAGGGTTGTCGGTGTGAGCAACTCCTGGAGCCTCAGAGGACATGCCCTCGAGGACTTTATGTGACCGACTGCGTGACATCTACTGCATTCCTCATCTACCAAGGCAAGCCAGGGCAGGTCCAAGATTCCTGGCTCACGGAGTTTGACCCAGAGCATCAATCAGCCTTCTTCACGACGTCAGAGACGGGATGGACAAATCACGAGCTTGGAAAAGAGTGGCTCGTCGGTGTTTTCGCCAGCTTTACTAAGGCGAAAGCTCGAAACGGTCGTGATTATCGCCTTCTCATTACTGATGGGCACTCCAGCCATGTTAATATGGACTTTTTGGAGTGTGACCAACACCGGATTATCGTTGCGGTGTTTCCCCCCCATTCCACGCACCGGTTGCAGCCCTTAGACGTGTCGCTATTCAGCCCCCTCTCAACTGCCTACACAAATCAGCTTATCCAGTGGACAGCAAAAACACAAGGCCTTATTAGTCTATCGAAACGCGAGTTCTGGACTTTATTTTGGAATGCATTTGTGGCTTCCTTCTCTCCGGAAAACATTGCAGGTAGTTGGAAACGGACTGGTCTCCTGCCTTTTGACCCAGAAGTCGTCCTATCGCAGATCACTGAGAAAGCAGAAGATGATTCAGATACAGGCGGGGACTCTGCAGAATCGATAGCCCTTCAACAGCCTACTGCTCGAGATTTACGCCGACTTGTTGACAAGGCGTTTGACAAATCCTCCAGTAATGCTGACCGCAACAGCCTTCAAGCTGAAGAGTACTCTCGAAAGCCTTCAAACTGAGGTCGAACTGCTTCGGTATGAGAACCAGGGACTGCGCGAAACTATCATTCATGAGAAGCAGCGCAGAATGCGCGGTAAAGCTCTGAAAGACTATCTCTTTGATCGTACAGATCCTAATTCGGCCCAGGTATTTAGTCCAGCAAAGGTCGCCCAAGCTCGCCTGAAGAAGGCTTCTATAGACACACAAAAGAAAGAGGAAGCTTTACAGAAGGAAACGAAAAAGGCCCAACGACGGCAGCAGGCGGCGGAGCAAAAGGCTCTCGCTTTGGAGAAGAGGAGGCAACGAGAGGCGGAAATGGAGAGAAAGCGGCAGATAAAAGAATCCGGTGGCAAGAGAAGGAGACCGATCGGCAGATCCGACAAGAGATGGAACGCTGCAATCAGGGAATGGCACATAAAATACAGCATAAAAGACAGGTGGCTTCTGAAGCTCGCGAGAAGAGTCCGAGGTTTCGAGATGAAATAATCGTTGCTCTTCCGGCTACACCAGGACCACCGGTAGCATTGCAGGCGCCAGACCTACCAAAGGGAAAAATAAAATGGAAGGCAACGACTGCTCCAATCCGCACAGCTCGCCCGAAAAGGCCGTCTTTAGCTGTTGAGGGTGATCGGGAGATGGTAGTTGCATTTCGGAGCTCAGGGCGGCCACAGCGGAATAGCAAGCGACCACGATGGCTTGATGATTATGAGATATATTAAGACAAACTCAACTAGTACAATTTTATTATCTTCTTAATTTTAGACGCTTTGGAGCTGTGGTTGTGAAGTTATCCTTGATTGATATCAGAACTGTAGGTGGGTGTAAGTCCGGCAGATCACCGGATCCCGCGGATCACCGAAAAATCCCTTACTGTAGCCCCATATAAAAACGCCCAAAGCCAATGTGCGAAATAGCTCCAGTCATTTTCGTACATGGTTTTGTCACCCTTGTGGTAATGTGCGACCGTACAGGAAGGTTGTTCGGACAAATATATTCCCGCCCTTTTCTTGCTCGAAAATCGAAGATCGTCGAATCCCCCCCGTCCGCCATCGGTTTGTTACCTATTCCCTCCAACGCCATGTTGCGCCGTCCGAACGATCTTCTTCTGCTTATTGCTACTTATATTGAGTCGGAAAGAGATATTAATATGCTTGCTCGAACCAACCGCCGACTATTCTCTTACTTAGATCCCTTCTTGTACCGCCACAATGTGAATTATTCCCATAGCTCCGCATTTCGATGGGCTGCTACCTGTGGCCAGGAGCGAACAGCCAGGAGAGCAATAGACGCTGGGTCTAAAGAATCGGACGAGGCCTTGAGACTATCAGCAGCTCACGAACACGAAGAGGTAACGAGAATTTTACTCGCTGTCGAGGGTATTAATAAAAATCCGAGGGATTATATTTGGCGGATCCCGCTATCACACGCCGCAGCGGAGGGCCATGGCTCGATCGTTAGGCTTCTTCTTGACACGGGAAAGGTGGATATTAAGTCAAGGGATGCCTTTGACTGGACACCGCTATTCTGCGCCGTATCTGGTGGCCACGAGTCGATTGTTAAGCTTCTTCTAGACACGGGAAAGGTGGATATCGACTCGAGGGACAACAGCGGCCGGACACCGCTATCACACGCCGCAGCGTAGGGCCATGGCTTGATCGTTAGGCATCTTCTGGATACGGGAAGGGTGGATATCGACTTAAGGGACAACAATGGCCGGACACCGCTATCACACGCCGCACGCGAAGGCCCACGAGTCGATTACTAGGCTTCTTATAGACCTGGGAAAGGTGGATATCGACTAGAGGGATACCTATAGCTGGACACCGCTATTTTACGCCGTATTTGGAGGCCACGAGTTAATTGTTGGGCTTCTTTTAGACACAGGAAAGGTAGATATTATGTCAAGGGATGCCTGTGGCTGGACACCGCTATTCTGCGCCGTATCTGGTGGCCACGAGTCCATTGTTAGGCTTCTTCTAGACACAGGAAAGGTAGATATCGACTCAAGGGATACCGATGGCCGGACACCACTATCGTACGCCGTATCTGGAGGCCACGAGTCAATTGTCAGGCTTCTTCTGAACATGGGAAAAGGTGGATATTAAGTCGAAGGATGATCATTGTTTGACGCCATCATCTGCCGTGGCCCAGGGGCACGAGTCTATTATCCAGCTTCTTCATCCTACTAGGCTGGGGTAGCCCTACTCTTCTATTATTAATTGTCGTCTACCCTCAATTGTCGCCTGCCCCTGTAAAAATATGGCTGTCGTCTAAACCCGGGCTATTTCCGTCGTTAATTCTACTAAATCAAGATGCCCTCATTGCTTTTTCTTAATCACTCATTTGCACGTATCAACGCGTCTCGTCGCATCTTATCGTGGTACTCGTGTTGTAGCATGCTTCTCTGCTCTTCGGTAGTCATTTTTATTCTTGAAGAAATCATCTTGGATCACTCCCGAGACATAGCCCAATCATGGATCTTGATAACCTCTTTTATCACAATTCCTTATGGCGGATTATTATATGTAAGGAGTGTAAAACTGTACCGCAGACCGATCTTTCCCATCATATCCGCCTCTACCATAATCCGATGAGTATTCACAAATCTGCTACAATCAAGTCATTTGTGCAGACCTTCGATCATCTGCCATAGAGACAAGACCCAGATGAGATCTACAAAGCGGTCCGACCATTGCCAGGTGCTGCGCCTATTCGATTTCTCAGTGTATTCTACGATGGCATTAGTTGCCAGCTCTGCGAGGATGACACAAGCCGCTATCTGCCGAGGTCGCACAGCTATTGAGGAACACCTGAGGAAAATACATGGTCAATCGCCTCGTAAGCCAGGTCGACGACGCAGTGGGTCGATTGGTGGCATGGTTGGTCCATGCTGGCTTGGTACGGAATCAGGTGCCGTGCCAAACTCTCTTCCGCAACTCTCGATGTCGTTATTTTATGGTTGCCGGCCAGGGAAGCCAACAACAGCTGGATATAGTCGCAGAAATGCCGCGCCAAGAGGACAATAGAACAGACGACGGCAAGACGACGACGACGACGAAGAGGAAGTAGATGATGAGGGAGATGTGAAGCTAGTTCTTCGTTTGAAGAGTCGGACTCTGGAGAGGAAGCGATCGTGATTCCTTGGCAGGAGAAATAGAGAACAGCCTTGACAAATGTTGCGTTAGTATTAAAACTAGCTTTTCTACTAATCTATTTACTTTGATTAAGTTATCTGCTATAAATATTTTATATATAATTTCAGCTCCCTTTATTACAATCACTATATAAACTACTATTTCAGGTTTTATACAGTTACATACTTATATAAATATGATGGGGGACTTAATTACTTAATCGTCTTATGTCTAATTACATTTCCTCCCTCCAGCACCTAACTTTTGGAAAGCTAGCGTGGCACTCAGATGACTTGAGCGTGTGTATTGTATGTGTGTGTTGAGATCGGTTGTCATCAATGGCTTTTCCGACCCATTGGTGAATGAGATGTGGATGGTCTTGTCAGCAGCTTCCACTCCAACGAGTAGCGGTCTCAGAGAACCGGAATAGTAAGACCCGTCCTGACTTGCAGCCAAGAGCGACAATCGATTCCCGGACCGCTGACGCTTGTGGACGATACTCTGACGGGAGCCAGAGCAGGTTCCGACCTTGATATGTGATCCAAGCACCATCGGCACTGATGCCATAGCCTTGACGTTGGCGTGAGTGATGCAGGCCGGATGTAGGCAGGATAGCGGTCGTCGCGGGCGAGGGCATGTTCAGGTCGAAAGTGCCAGCATCTGTAAGAAGACGAGCACTGGTCTCATCGAAAAGGATAGTAGTGAGGCGCCTGCCTACATGGAGCGTCATCTGGCAATTGCCCGTCGTGACATCCCAGATCTTGATAGTTTCGTCACATGACGCTGAAGCAAGACGCTGGCCGTCAGGCGAGAAGGCCACTGCGCAAACGAAATCGCCATGGCCCTCAAGTGTCGCCTTGCAGTGGCCAGTCGTGGCATCCCAGATCTTAATAGTCTTGCTAAGTGATGCCGTTGCGAGGTACTGGCTATCAGACGAGAAGGCCACTGACCCCACCCAATCACCGCCCTCGAGCGTAGCCTGGCAGTGGCCTGTAGTAGTATCCCAGATCTTAATAGTGTCGTCGCCACATGACACTGATGCGAGGCGCTGGCCATCAGGCGAGAAGGCCACTGACCAAACCGCATCTATATGACCGTTAAGCGTAGCCTGTCGGTGGCCCGCCGCGACATCCCAGATCTTAACAGTCTTATCCTCTGATACCGATGCGAGACGCTGGCCGTCAGGTGAGAAGGCTACCGAGTTAATGCTAAAGACATGGCCCTCAAGCGTTGCCTGGTGGCGGCCCGTTGCGGTATCCCAGATCTTGACAGTATTAAATGACGCTGTTGCGAGGCACTGACCATCAGGCGAAAAGGCCACCGACCCAGCCCAATCGTCATGACCCTCTAGCGTCGCCGGAGAGTGGCCTGCTGTAGCATCCCAAATCTTAATGGTCTTATTGCCGCAGGCTGCTGATATAAGACGCTGGCGATCGGGCGAGAAAGCCACCGAGCAAATGAGACCGCCATACCCCTCAAGTGTTGCTATAGAGTGGCCGGTTGTAGCATCCCAGACCTTGATATCCCAGTCGCGTGATGCTGTCGTGAAACGCTGGCCGTCAGGTGAGAAAGCCATGGACCAAATTGTAGAGCGATGGCCCTTCGACGATACCTGGCAGTGGCCCATTGCAATATCCCAGATCTTGAAAGTCCCTTTATATGATGCTGATGCGAGACGCTGGCTATCGGGCGAGAAGGCCAGTAAGTTAACTCCGTGGCGATGGCCCTTAAGCGTTGCCATACAGTGGCCTGTCATGTCCCAAATCTTGATAGTCCCCTCCTCTGACGCCGATGCAAGACGCTCGCCATCAGGTGAAAAGGCCACTGATGCAACTTCATCCTGATGGCCTTTAAGCGTTCCCTGGCAGTGGCCCGTTGTGGCATCCCAGATCTTAACAGTTCTATCAGATGATGTCGATATGAGACGCTGGCTATCAGGCGAGAAGGCCACTAAGTAAACCATACCGCGATGGCGCTCGAGTGTCGCCATAGCTGCCTCCCAATCCTCTGCCATAGCTGGTTTAGTTGCAATCCAATTTGGCGCTTGCCCTTCAAACAGTCTTCTCGTTATGCTCTGTCCAGGACTAAAGATAAGCGCCGACGCATACGCTTGAAGAGGCGCGTTCTCTATACCCGACCCGTGTGATAGGATGAATCGGCGTGCATCTCGAACGAGGTCGAATAAGCGGCACTTATCAGACTCTTCCTAATGGAGACACTAATTAGCGCATCGGTTTTATAATAGAGCCCGTCTGCTTACTAGTAATGTCTCGAGTTTCGTCATCGCAACCACTCCGTCTGGCATGCCTCGGAGAAGTCCCAGCGCCTCGAGCCAGTAGAGGTACTTCTGACTAAGAAACTGATGAAGCGTGCTGTCGTGGAGGTCATCGATAGTTCTTGAAGTTTCAGGCGAAATAGAATCTCTGAGGTGGTCAACCCAGTAGAAGCACGAGTATCGTACCAGGGCTAACGGGTCCGGTTCAGGCTGACGGACGTTGTCGATAGAGGCACCGGGATGGCGTAAGTCGTATATATCGTGGCGCAACGTATCAGCCATAATCTGTATCGATTTCAAGAACATGGTATGGTGTGCGGCTGCAAGCCCTCGCTGAAAAACTGCATCCGGCCCCTTACTCGTCAGGAAATCCTTACCGGTCTGATGAATGAGATAAACATGGTCACCATGGATCGCAAGAAATGAGGCACATATATCTACCACAGATCGAAGGTCATCGGAGACATTTCGAGGTAGATCAGATAGCACGGCCAGCTCGCACAAGCGGAGCGGCCGGTAAGCAGCAATTGCCGCCGAAATAACAAGGCGACAGAGCTCGCTTTCTTCAGGCTGCAGTTGCTGAATGGCACCTATCATTCGTTCGTAGAGTGGCGTTAGGCCCGACGGCATCTGCCTGAGGACACTCAAGACGTCCCAGCGCGGGACCTTCTGAAGTTCCTGCGCGACGAGAGCTGCCCAGAGGAAGTTTCCATCAGCCTTAAGACGCATCTCATCCCGAATTTGATCTTGCAGTGATTTTTTGCCCTTCAGCGAGACCAGGTGCACGACTTTGTGGTCGATGTACATGTTGACGGCCTGGGCGACATTGTGTGTGTCCAGCTCAAGGCTTAGTCTCGTTTTTGAAGCAGCGCGATGAAGCTGCTGCTTAATATCGGGTCTGTTTCGGCTTGAGACGATCCATTTGACATAAGGAGACATAGATGCGCTCTGGACAATAAAGTCTAAGAGTTGTGGTAGGTCTTGCCCGCATTCATCGAGGGCGTCGATAATCATGTAGTAACCCTTCGCGCAAGGATCGCAAAGCATGCCAAGCAGAGCCCGGGGCAAGGTGTCGGACGTGTTTACATCCTCGAAGATTTGTCGGCCCTTCTGATCGTATCGGCCTTGGATGTGCGGGATGAGGGATGGTTGTTGAGAAAGCAAAACGTACATCAGACCTCGCAATACGGCTACCGCCCTGTTGAGTTGGGAATCGGCCCTTTGACAGAAGAAAAATGATACGGGACGTAAGTGCGTTGGGGAGGCCGACGATTTCTTGAGTCGGTGCGACATCTTCGACCCAATGTTACAGAACAGACCTCCCTCGCTCGCGTTGGCTATTTCAGCCCGTGACTGCGATAGTTCGTCGATGATTCCGCATAGTAACATTGTCTTGCCCTTGCCGACGTCGCCTTTAATCCAGAGCAACCGGCTCTCTGGGTCGTCTCGCCATTGCTGAAATTCCTTATCATGTAGAATCCACTTATATGAGTCCTTAAGAAGGCCGCCTTTTATCTGCTCGATGCGGGCCTTGTCGTGGCGGGGGTCGGTTAATCGTAGGTCAGCGAGGCATCGACTACGTTTCGATTTGTCATAGTTATGGACTCCAGTCTGGTCATTTCCAACGTGAATTCTGCTTTTATTATTAGTACCTATATCCGGGACGGGGTTTGTTAGTTATTCTATGTACTTATCGTTGTTTGCTGATGCCATTATGGCTGTAGTGATGGGGAGCTGGTTTTCGGTGCCTAAGCTGGCGCAGGCTCGGAGTTGGCTGCGGGCGGCGCTTACGAAGCAGGCGAAGACTGAGGTGCCTTCTTCCAGTCGTACGTATATCAATCCCCTCAGGTGGCGCAGACCCTCGTCGTCGTCGTCGCAAAGATCGATCGGTCGCTAGTCCGTCAGGCGGCGGCGTTTCTGTTTCTGTTTCGTAGATATTGTTACTGACGTCAACGCAAGCATCTCCGTCAGCGGTGAGAGTGTGGATTGCATTCGAAATGGCGAAAGATTGAGGGGCGTCACGTTTAGGACAATGGCGGAGGAGCTATGGCTTGGTGCCTCAGGCACGGTCATTATGAATTGGCTAATTAGCCCGAGCTTACTGACCCAAGAGAACGAACATGTTGCACCCCTAAATCGGAGCAAACACCAAAATTTCTTGTTGAGGCGGTCGTCACAACCCCGAACCCAGAAGCGACCGCCAACCGGACCCGTGAACGAGGTGGGGTTTTTGGCAGCGGTAGATCCAGATATCCCTTTTGATTCAGGCCAGCTGCATCAGTAGTTAGTGGCGGCGGGATGACGGCGGCTTGCACAAACGGCATGTCATCGGTGATGGGAGTAACAACATCCACACGCACGATGGAGTATTGCCACAAGCTCCTGTCTTTCAGGTCGAGGTGAAGTGCGCATTCAAGGACTCTTTGGCCCGAAGCGATGCTATTGACGTCAGTTCCAGTAGAAACAACCTCGTCGGCGAGGTCGTAACTGAGGATCGTGGGCCACTTGTCCACCCAACTACCGATAGATTGAAGTAGACAGCTGGCAGGGTTAGTTGCCACCCCAATAAAACATGGGTTAGCTACTACACGCCGCACATGAAACATGGCATACGGACGCGATGCGCATCTAGCACTAACATCTTACTTACAAAAGGTTCGCGGCTTTTAGTGGCTAAAAAGTGAGGCGGACGCCCGATCGAGAATCACGAACTCAAGTACTTACTGGACTCTGCCGCCTTGGATGGACACGAAATTTCGGGAACGCGTGCGCGTGACGATTGGATAAACGCGTCAAGAGGGGCCTGTACTACTTCCTCATCGTGCGCTTTTGTTCTCAGTTTCAGTCGGCTGTTTAAAAGTCACCCAGGGACGAGGCTGCTACCCGAGCACTCAAACGGGCTCGTAACGATACGGATGTCTCCAAGCTCTACAGCGACAGTCCCTGCAGTAGTCCGCCGCGGTGCGGGTATGCTTGTAGAAAAGAGATCCTTTGTCCGGCCTCTTCTAGGAGTACCGTCTCCTCGACCTGCTCGTCCGCCGTCTCCATCCCGCTCTGGTGTCGGAGGTGCCGCCACCGCCGGAAGATGTGCCAGTAAAAGGAAGATGCATTTAGGAAGGTCCAGCCGTGGTTACTCGCAAACTCGGTAGGATACCCCAGCAGATGAGCTACGACTTCGACCTGCGACAGCGGCCGGTCCGTGAAGATGCGGTTCGCGACCCTCATCAGGAACTGCCGCGTTCTGTTCTGGCCTCGCTTCGCCTCCTCCGTCTGGCTCTCGGCGACCGACTCGTCCAGGACGGGGAGCAGTTCTGCCGCCGCAGCCACCCTTTTCCACACCGGGTCCTCGACCTTGGTTGCATAGTTGGTCACGTAGAACACGATGGCCATGGTATTGCACTGCGTCGCGATGAAAGAGATGTCGTGGTTGTGTCGCAGTCCTACCGCCATGGCCTTGTTCCAACGGTTCACCATGCTGTGACTCCGCCGGATCTGCAACACTCCGCTTTCGGTGAACGCCGTCCTCTCCACTAATCTCCATGGTGCCTTGAAACGGCACGGATCTCGATTCTTGCACTGTCCCCTGATGGAGTATTTCACGCACGTAGGGCTGTGGGTATGGATCTGGGTAGCTCCTGCCCAAAAGTTGGCTTCCTCGTCGAACGAGGAGGCGAATTCAGGCTTCGAAATCGATCGAATCGATCGATTATCGAGCCCTGATCGATCGATTTATATTGATCATGACCTTCAAGGAGACTCAGAGGAAGGGATGGCTGATAAATGCCAGCCTTGCTCCATGAACGAAGGCACTGTGCCATAGCCACTATATGGCGCCGCAGGCGAGACCTAAGTGGCGTTACCATCCTCCCGCAACTGCTGAAATCTCTCTCCGTTTCGGCGGAAGACGACGCGATAGTGAGGAAGTCAACAGCCATATAAGACAGCCGAGGAAAACGCACAACGCCGACATCCCTCCACCAAGCAATCGGGTCAGCTTTGTATGCGATGTTGTCTACCGGTGGTTCTGATAGATACTGATCAAGCTCGTCCTGTGCTGGCATCGCGGCTGACTGCGTTGGCTGTGTGCTTTGTCGCCCTCGAGAGTTAAGACGGATAAGTGATCGACTAAATGCCAACCGTCGCTCAATATAGTCTAAGGCACTACTGCTCCCAGACGCCGAAACGGCATTGCAGGCATCCTCGTGAGCCATGTTCTTGTACATCTCTGTCCAGAGTCTCGTCAAGTTTCCCTCATAAGTCTTCTTCCATTCCGAGGTCTGACGAAACGGCAGCTGGTTCCAAAGCTGCTTTAGAGCTCGCCATTTCTTGCACGGGTGGAATACAACTGCCGCTATGTAGGCGGTAGAGGTCAGCTTGCCATAGTAGTCGTTCAGCTTCTTCCATCCGAGCTTAATATAAATCTTCAAAAGCCTCCGGGTCTTCGCATCCATATCATCGAACAGATGAACCTCTTCCATGATCTGGTCGTCATTCTCTTCTATGATCACACCTTGAACGGCCAGCTCGAGGTGGTCAAGAAGCATTTCCACTACTTGGAAATACTCATTGAACCCTCCTGAGGTTGAGCCTTTACCGGCAATTCCCTCGCCCTGGAGTTGCTTTGAGGCGACCTTGAACGGCTTGGAGGATCTTCTGGACCGCAGCAACAACCTTCCACTCCTCAAGGGAAAGCCTTTCCTTCAATACCGCCGGTCTGCCTTGTTCTTTGCCGCCTTGGCTAACCCATCGTTCCTCGATGGTGGAAAGCATCCTGCTTAACGCTGAACGTTTAAGCAAAGCGCGCGACGCCATTGCCTCATCGGATTGCTAGCGAGTACAGACATTTTATACCTACGCAAGGACGGGTTCAGCAGGGGCGGTTTGCCGTTAAGCTTCATGAAAGTCCTCGAGAAGTTGGCTACTCATTCGAAGAGCGACGCCAATATTGTGCAGCTTGCTAAATGGTCCAAACTTGCGGTACTTGTCTAATTTCTCGGCGGTGATGATCCCAGGGACTGGGCACCGATCCTGGCTCTCTTCTGGGGCGATATCAAGCTCGAAATCTTCTTCCATGCTCGGCGCGCTAAAGTCGTCGTCGGTCTGTAGCTCATTGATAGCGTCGGACAACTGGCGCTGCTCGTCCTCTTCAGTTATAAAGTCCGTATCGCCCCAATGCGCAAGCAGCTCGTTAAAATTATCCCTTTTGCTGCCATACATCATGTCCTTGACTGCCAGATTCAGAAAATGAGGGGCGCAGCGAATGCGACGTTCGTCCTTGTCGAAATCGAACTCAGCAGCAAGTGCTTCCATAGCTGTATCATTATTCGTAGCATTATCAAGCGTATAGTACCCGATTCTGAAGCCGAATAATAGTTAGCATACTTAGTTTGCTGACCTATGAAATTATTAGGCATGGTTTTGTACCTTTCTTGAAGGCTAAAAGCACAAATCGTATGAGCAACTTCATCTGCAAGTGCCGCTCCAGTATAGCGCTTCCTAAAAGCTGGTAGCGCCAAAAGGATTCTCCATTGTTTTTAATCTCGGTCGATAAAGCGGGCGTTTATGCTAAGGAATGATGCGTTTTATTGGGAAGTCCAGCCGTCGAAAGTAAAATGGATCATGCTTCTCGCTCTTTGAAGAAGCTCGTGAACAGGACCAAGAGCTCGATTATACTCGTTTGTTAGGAGGTTGACGAGGGTCCTGTCGCTTGGTATCTGCCCTTCCCGAAGAGAGGGGTTCTTATAGAGCGGGAGTCGTCTGAAGCGCTCGGAGTTTACGAGATTAAAGGGAAGGTTATGGTATATAAGCCAGTCGAGGAAGAGTAGCTAATTCATCGCGGGATCGAATAACGTATGCAGATTGCTAAGAAGGCTTTAGTCTCGAGGGTTCGTCGGATCGGCGCGAAGCATATCAAGCAGGTTCCGTTCTATACCTCCACTCCCGGCAACCGGGCTGGAATCTCGTCCAGAAGGTGGCTGACAAGTTAGCAGGCATTTTGGACGACTTGGAGACAGGGCAGGGAGAGATGGCACCAACCATGATCTTGTGCTCTTTTTTCAGATGTCGGACAATGCTTCTAGCAGTTGAAGCGATGAAGGTGTAATGTGTGGCCTTCGGCTTGCCACGGAGGAAGCACCTCTCGCAGACCCATACGATCTTGTGGGACTTGGAGGTATTGTCCTTCATTCTGAATCCGAATTGCCACCACCATGTCCGCTTTCGAGAAGGGTCGTGGAATGTCGTGAAGCTGGGGAACCGCTTGAATTTGTCAGTCGTCTAAGCTTCATAATCTGGAACCCTGCTGGGTATATATTTAGTTGAGGCAGAACTGGTGGACGGCTCGGAAGGCGGCGGCGTTGAGGATATATCCTCTAACTCTTCGTCAAACGAGTCCATGGTGATAGGAAGCATTCACAAACAGCGTAAAGGTCGAATCGAATACTGCGAGGCCGGAAGGGTCACTTATATAGGCCTACTCGGGCAGGCTAGAACTGGTGCTCGCCTTCGGACAGAGCAGCGACCGCGTAGTGGCTGACCTGAAGGCGTTAAGAAAAAAAGGTACTGTGATGCAGTATACAGATGGAGTCCTCTACCCTTTTCCCCATTCAAAGTAACTGGCCGACCCTTTTCTCCACTGCTGTGCGTTGCGCGTTGCTTACTGGCTGCTTAGTGGCTTACAAGGATGTTTGGCGGACGCGTCTGGCGACAAAATCGTCGCGTTTGAACTGCGCTTCGCAACCTACCCGGGACTCCTTCAATATTTGAGGCGATCGACGATCAAATCGATCGATTGAGGGCTAGATCGATACGATATCGATCAAGCGGGACTTCGGAAAGCAGGAGACAGAGATCAATACGGTATACAATACCATCCTGGAGACAGTTTCGACTAAGTACAGGCAACCGCTCGACAGAAAAGACACACTGCGAGAGCGGACGCAGCTGCTTAAGAGCTCTGCTGCTCCATCAGAAGGCTTTATGATAGCTAAGGTGAAAGATGAATACATTGTTATAATGAAAGGCTTTAAGAACTGGAAAGCCTTCCTATAATGGCTTAAGTTGTGGGAATTGATGATAATTAAGGCAAAGAAGTATTACCTAGCAGAGACTGAGACCGGTCAATGGCTTTGAGAGTTTGCTGACCTAATTGAACCAATCCAACAATGCTATGCCACAGCTTTCACAGAAGGGGCCAAGACTCTAGATGCCAATGCAGTTATTTAGAGAAGACGCCTGCAAGACGCGCTCGCCCACCAGACTGCCTAAGCAGAAGCAGCTAAGCAGCGACGACTCCATACAAGCAGTGGGAGTATAACCTTAGAATCAGATTCCTAATCTAAACTAGGAGGCATTAACCTAATTACACCGGGCATATAGCGACCTACTCCCAATAGCTCAAAGGTTTAACACCTCAAGAGGTTGCCTTAACAATGCATAAATGGGCATCCCGCAAAAGGCCCACGAGTGGTAACACCGTAAGGGGCGGGGCATTTCACACAGAGGGAGGCAACGAGGAGAGTGACTACAGTAAGGAGGCATCTTGTCAAATATTGGGGTGAAAAAATTGTCCGCCCTCCGCCTCTGTCTTGAGGTTTTAGGGCAAGCTTTATATACCCTTTCTCTTCTGTATAGAATCAGCTAGAAGCTGATTGCTAAGCCTCGTGGCAATAGGTGGCAATAGGTGGCCACTTTCGCCTCTGACATATCTGACACATCTATGCCAAAGGGTGGGAAGAGGATGAAGTCTGGCTCCGGAGGACGCTTTAGAAAGAGGCCAGCACTTACATGCCCAGCCTGCAGTATAAGAGGGCATGACCTATCTAACTGCTGGTATATATTTAAAGAAAAGAGACCGGAGGGCATGCCTTATAATAATCGTCATATATAAAAGGCTAAGAAGGCGCTAGAAGATGACTACAAGCTGCAGATAAGGGTTGATGCTCTATAAAAATAGAAAGGGAACTGATAATCATAGGAGAGAAAGGCTAGAGTGAAGATTATAAGAGCGGCAAATATAGCGCACCTATAATCAGCCTTGACCTCAATAACCACTATATATCTGCTATATTTATTAACGATCTTAAATTCTAATATAACCTTATATATTTTTAATGATTTAACTAGGTTTAAGACCTTTTGTAAGGCAGTAGATAGAGAGGTAGTTATTATAGAAATATCTGAAATTCCAATCCTAGGTTTTAGAAGAGTTAACCTAGAGGTCATACTTCTAGGAGGAGGAGTTAGAATGTTATTTCTACGGAATGCAACCTATTATACTGATTTTAACATGAATCTAGTATCCTTTCAATTGCTTTAAAGAAACGGAATCTTCTGAGATACTATTAACAACCTCCTGATTTAAAGGGATAGCTCAATTATCTACATGTAAGGGCGGCGAAGCTACAGAGAATCGGGCCCGATGCGGCAACCTCGCCGAAACCAGCGAGTTGCAACGCAAGGTCGCAGATGGCGACGATCGCGTGACCCCCGATACAGTGGCGATGCCCTAGATAAAGAAGCTTGACTCCCTTCTGAAGAAAAGCCAAGCTTCAGCCTGTATTTACAACCCAATATACCTTTGCTCTGCCTGACTATTTTCCCCTCCAAGACCCAGTCTTAACACTACATCATTCATTAGATATGTAAATAATTTATACTGCAGTATTAAGAGATTATACGTGACTTTAAGAATGCTATCTTTAGTATATAATATAGGTGAAGAATATTACAAAACCTAAAGGCACTAGCAGTAGTGAATGGATCCTTGTGGCATCTTCAAATGGAACATCTAAGCCCGTTAATATTACATTACTTAAGAAAGAATTCCCTTGAGATAAAACTCTATGAACTGAAGATAACACAATGTCCAGGCTGCAGCTAAGGGAAGATATATCAGTAGATATCTTAATAGCTACCTAACTGAGAAAAGGATAAGTGTCAAATATGAGAGTGAACTATGATGTATTCTGTTCTTCCGCCCCGTTTAACAGAGGGCTTGCAGCGGCCTTTATATACAGAGATGCCCTTATCATAGAAGCAGCAATAAGGTTTTCTTAAAACCGGATCTGAGGAGTCCGGGCCTTCGAGACCGGTTTGCTAGAGATCCGGGCCTTTGAGACCGGACCGCAGTCTCAGCAGTTAACCTCGGGCCATAGTGTCAAATATTGGAGTGAAAAATTGTGTATTGTTCCCCCCCTTCTTTTTCTTGAGGTTTCAGAGCAAGCTTTATATACCCTTTCTCTTCTGTATAGAATCAGCTAGAAGCTGATTGCTAAGCCTCTTGGCAATAGGTGGCAATAGGTGGCAATAGGTGGCCACTTTCGCCTCTGACATATCTGACACATAGTCTCATCAATTGATAGATGTGACGTGTACCTCTGACGTATCTGACAATAATACTAATTAATATACTAATACTAATTAGTATAACGTACTTGATAAGTGAGTGGGCCAAATAAGTGAGTGGGCCAAAAATCCCTCAATCTCTCATCTTTTCAATTGATCAATTAATTCTCAACCACCAAAGATGTCTCAATTAAATAAAGAGGGGAATATCCTTCTTGCTCTTCAAGCCCTTCGAAATGACCCAAAATTAAGTATCCGGAGCGCCGCAGAGATCTATAATGTACATCATAATACCTTGCGTCGCCGGCAGAAAGGCATACCATCTCAACACGATACTATCCCCAAATCACGCAGGCTATCTGATCTAGAGGAACAGATCATTATTCAATTCATTCTCGACCTAGATTCGCGAGGGTTTCCCCCGCGACTGCGTGGTGTTGAAGAAATGGCCAACCGACTGCTCGCCGACCGCGACGCGTCACCTGTTGGCAAGCGCTGGGCTTCTAACTTCGTCAGGCGACAACCAGAGCTCAAGATGCGTTTTTTTCGTAAATACGACTATCAGAGGGCTAAATGCGAAGATCCAACCATTATTCGCAATTGGTTCCGGCTCGTGGAGAACACAATCGCGAAATATGGTATCGACTTAGCCAATATCTATAACTTTAATGAGACCGGCTTTATAATGGGCATAATCGCAAGCGGAATGGTCGTCACAGGCGCAGATAGGCGTGGAAACCCGAAATCAGTCCAGCCTGGAAACCGAGAATGGGTTACAGTCATTCAGGCGATTAATGCGGAAGGCTGGGCGATCCAGCCGTTCATCGTAGTTGCGGGCCGATATCACCTCGCCAACTGGTACCGGGAAAGCAACCTCCCGGGCGATTGGGCTATTGCGACGACTCAAAATGGCTGGACCGACAATGAGACGGGTCTTAAGTGGCTCAAGCACTTTCATCAGCATACAAAGGATCGATCGACCGGTCGCTATCGTCTTCTAATCCTCAATGGACACGAAAGTCATCACTCCGTTGACTTTGAGAAATATTATGAAGAGAACGACATTATTACGCTTTGTATGCCGCCTCATTCATCTCATCTGCTCCAGCCTCTTGATGTCGGGTGCTTTGGGCCGCTTAAAACTGCATATGGTCAAGCAATTGAGCAATTGATTAGATGCTCCATAACCCACGTTACGAAGACCGAGTTCTTCCCAGCCTTCTACGCTGCCCACGCAGCCGCTATGACAAAGAGTAATATCGAAGGAGGTTTTCGAGGGTCTGGACTTGTTCCCTTAAACCCAGAAAATGTCATATCAAAGCTTGATGTGCAGCTACGGACTCCAACACCGGCTGCAGAGGAGGTCGGCCTCCCTGACCCTTGGGTCTCGAAGACCCCAAAGACAGTGCTTGAGGCCAGTTCGCAGTCTGAATACCTTAAAAGACGAGTGAGAAGGCATCAGAGCAGCTCTCCAGCATCTATCCTTGAGGCGCTTGAGTCATTTTCTAAAGGAACAAAGGCAATAATGCATCAAATGGCATTATTGAAGTCTGAGAACCAGATCCTTCGACAGGCAAATGAGACTCTTAGCAAGCGGCGCAGAGCAAAAAGAACCCGCCTACAGAATAGAGGGAAGATGACTATAGAGGAAGGAAGGGAAGCAATTGATCAAATAGATATCAATACGCAGGTACAGGCTGAATCGTCGAAAAGTGGTGGTCAAGGAGGGTCAGCGCGACCGAAGGAAAGGCGCTGTGGAACTTGTAGAAAGACTGGCCATAATGCAAGGACTTGTCAGGCTGTAATTGAGACCTCTGGAGAAGAGTATAGCGATTAGTTTTAATTGATTGAATGGTTTGTTGTGTTTTTATTGAAGTTTTAATTTTGAAGGTTGGGATTTTTGGCCCACTCACTTGTTTGGCCCACTCACTTATCAAGTACGTTAACTAATACTAATTAGTATTAGTATTTAAATACTTATACTAATACTAAGTAATATTAGTATTAGTATATACTAATTAGTATTAGTATTTAAATACTAATACTAATACTAATACTAATTAGTATTTAAAATCTTATACTAATACTAACTAATACTACCTTAGTATTAGTATACTAATTAGTATACTAAATACTAGTAGTATTTTTATCCACCCTGGCTACCAGTAGCCTGTGCCTCTCATGGGTCCGCGGTCCATGTCCTAGGATCCGCGGACAGCCACTTTCTTCCTGAACCGACATTCTTACCGTGTGTACATACACCCCTTAACAGCTGAAGCCTGTCCTCAGTTTTTATAGAAGCAGAACCGGGCATGGGCAGATCTGCGAGTCTTATATGGGTGCGACCAAAGGGTTGTTGATACCCGAGCTCACATTTTCGCGAGAATGGGGGCTCAGAATCTCCTCGGCATTGAGCCACAGTCCAATCTCACTTTCGACGTGTCCTGGCCCTATTGGTGGTAGAGGTATGCAGCCTGTAACCGAAGCCCTGCACTCCGACGAATCGAAACTCATCCCCTGAGGAGCTGGGCGAGACAACATACTGCCATCCCGCAGGTGGTGGGCCGAGCAGCTTTGGCGCTCGTAGCTTCGACGCTCGCAGCTTCTACCAAATAGGATATGCTCAAGAGAATGATATTGCAAAGGTAGGAAATAGTGGTTGAGATGTATCCCCTCCTCACGTTGTTATCTCTTTTATTACGCCGTTGCATAGATGCACAGTCGTTAACACTCATGCACGAACGAGAAATGCGTATCTTGACTAAAAGCATGAACTTAATAATAAAAACGTATACACGGGCCCGTTTATGCAAATTTTATCTAAAATATAAGGGGGAACTAGTATAGTAGGGCATTATAGATGATTATATCTATACATTCTAGATAACTCTTTTGGATCTTGCTTTGCGGAGTGGATAATCTACTGAGATATTACCTTAGGGCGTTGAGTTTGCGACTGGCCCTAAGCCTTAAAGTGGAGCCCTAGGCCCCAAGCCGCATCCCCTTAGGAAGATTTTCTGACCAATAAGGTTGGTTGTCCTGCGGGAAGGTTGTTTTGTGGGAAGACGCCCCGGCCTGCGCCTCATTTCGTATGGCCCCACATGGGCTCAGCTAGAACAGCTAAAAGAATAGTACAGTAAAGCATGGACGCTTGGACTATGCCACCGAGAATCGAAGACGTGCTTCCTCGACCAAGAAGAAAGCGAATCGCGAGGCTGCAGACCTGGCTGGAGGCGTTGGGTCTCGCACAGTGTGCACAAAACTGCTTCGGCTGGGCTAGAGTGCATGGATTTAGCATTTGAATCCGTGAGCCCCAAGCATGAGCCGGGGTGCACGGAACTTTCCATATGCACGATTTGGTCAGCAAGCTATCACTCATACGGCTTTATAACGGCACGTTCCGAAGCAAGCGCCTACAATGGAAATTAGCTGAACTTTAAGGATTGGTTTAGCATCTTGGCTCGGGACCAGGATTATCACTGCAACCGGCTCCATGCAGCAAAAACCTGTCGGAAAGCTAGCGTGGCACTTCAGATGACTTGATTGTGTGTCTTCTCTGTCTTCTCCCCGTTGCCCCTATTGTGATCGCTTGAGTGTATGTCTGTCGACTAAAAGTGGGGGCCTGAGGTATCTGCACCAATAGGCGGTCCCGACCCTGGTGGTCACCACATGACCACCCGATCGGATGCTTTGTACATGATCCAATCTAACAAAACCCCCCCATCTACTCCGTACCTTCTGCGATTATCACATTCCCTAGATTTTTGGCAATCATTTTCTAGTCCAGGCCTCTCGTCACTTACAGCATGGTAATGTCTCTGCGACTGCGTACATACACGGGAACGTTCTCGAACCTATCTCCCAATAATGTATTCCCGACATGATTGGCCGGGTTGCCCTAGCGTGATATTTCGGGCCCGTTCGATGTTGCGCTGAACATCGAACAGCTGGTCCCTAATTCTAGCACGCTATACACTAGGTTTCGACCACTACGACAGAAGAAAATCACGTCGTTAAACAGTACTAGGAAGGGGCGCTGGCGTGAAGCGATCGTCTAGCGAAACTGACGCCGCTCTGCCGCCGAGCAAGCGATCCTGTTCAGCATCTCCAACAAAGGCAAGCGTCGAAGCGCTGCCAAACCGAGTACACCGGCGGGACATTCTTCGTGACTATGGGAAGCCGATCTACAAAGCAAGCTCCTGCGTGGCTCTGCTTGCCGCGCTAGAAGGCTGCATCGAAGGACATGAGTCATTGCACAATGCTGGCCTTCTTCACAGAGACATCTCCTCAGGCACCAGAGGTAACACCTACACTACAGCACCCAGACACCTCTCAAATGGTCTCAGACCCAGCGGAAAAGGCAGAGATCTTCAAGAAGGCATTCTTTCCCTCCCCGCCAGAAGCAGAGATTGGCGACATCGAAGACGCGACTTACCCGGACCGTCGACGTCCTCCTCGCAACACCTTATATACGCCCGTTCATCACAGCATCGGCGCACCAGATGACAGGGTTCGAGGTGGAACAGATACGCTATCGACACACTACGGAGCGCCGGCCCAATCGGCGGAGGGAGCCATTGAGGAGAACCCTGGGCCGTGGGGAAGAAAATGGACCGACCCCATGGGGATGTTTGCTTTCCCCGCGTTCGAAACTGGCAGGGGAGGATTCTCCATTCATTAGCTTTTGACTGCACGCGAGCGTCGTCGGCTTATCAGGCCATCGTAGCGTTACCTCCTCTCCAACTGTTGTCCGGAATATCTCCTGGACACAGGGCACCGCAGGCAGGTTCTGCGTCGACCAACTTTTGGTTTGAACCCTAACATGTAAGCGAATATCAAGTCCTGTTGTTAGCTCGCCTTCTGTATACCCCGGAAAATTTGCGACAAAGCGGAATGAATGCCAGGGATGGGACCGATCATTCAAATGCGAATGGAATCCACGACACTCGCACCATGCTTGGACATGGATCCATTTGCAGAGAGGCAGCGTCTTGGCTTACAGAGTCCTAAATCCGAGGGCATCCCGTCAGCGGGAACAGATCCCTCTCCAGCCGAGAATTCTCTTGCATAGGTAGATCAAGTAGCTTTCCATACCCTCAGGTAGGAAATCTATGTCCTCCAAGGTCGCCAGCAGCTGCGACCCAAGACCATATTTCGTAATCATATTTTCTACGAGCTAGAAGCAACCACTACTAATATCAGATGTTCGGATTTAGCTCTCTGATAATCGTCCTCATGATCAATACGCGTTGGGAGCACTGGGGATGGTACATATCAAACAGGATGGATTGGATGAGACAGCTTGGTGACGATGGAAGATATTCTCTTTTCTATCTGTCTAGTAGGGAGGAAAGCCAGCTATTTATCCCTAGGATTCCTGTTGATCCTGAAGCCCTCAGAATACCCTCATTCCGATGATGCCGTGAAGCCGAGGATCTAGGTTGTTGAGGACGATCTAGGTTGTAGTGGTTGATCTAGGTTCGAAGTCTCTATTTAGGTTTGATCGGAATCACGGTACGGATCCGGGTCTATGCAGAGCTGACTTTTCCTATCGGACCTATTCGTCTGACAGTACATATTGGTCATTTTGGAATTACTTCTTAGATTACAGAATCTCCTAACGTGGTCAAGCTCAAGCTCGGAAACGCACGAAAATCCGCCATCATCAAGATGGACATTCGTATTACTTTTTGTAATAAGCTTGTGGATCCTAGTCTGGACGTAAGTTCACGTACCTTCAACTCTGGCTCTGTGGAAGGCAAGCTGATTATGCAGCAGTCCTTATGCGTCATATGGGCTGAAAGAAGAGCCTTAAGCCTTTTGAACTCCTCTTGGAGACGATGTATCTCGACGGATAGCGCAGCATTCCTCGACTTCAGCTCTTGCAGTCGGGCCTCTACGGCCGGTTTTGTTGAGCTGCAACGAAAGAGATCGTCGAAACTCTGGTCGCAAGCCATCTGAATCGACGCGTGAGGCTGTTTGCCGTGGTCTCTTTAATGGTAGGAAAAGTCGCTGCATTCAAAGCACTGCCGTCGAGGGTTAATAGAAGTTTATTAAGAATTTATATCATGAAGTATTACCTAGGTCTGCTCTAGAGTCTACTGCACCTATGAAAATAAGTATGTAGATAGGGAAGGGTGTTATCACGATATCGATTAACCCTTATATAACGGCATTTCCACTATAAATATATGATATCTACATACGGCTTGCAAGTATTGCGCCCGGTTGTCGAAGCGTGGGAAACTCAAAGTCTCGGTAGTGTTGTACTCCGTGTGTGATGCCTGGATCGCATCTTGCTTTGGTCCTAAGGGGTTGGCCCCGCATCCTCGAGCGCTGGTGTGGTGCACCTAGTCCTGTCTGATTCAACACGCTCGTGACCGGACGGTAAATACGCTCGTGACCTCCCGTTACTACGCACTGACTTGGTAAATGGGGTTAGGCTGACAGCCGACGCCCCCGCAGGTGACTATCGTGTTGGGTTAGCCCCAGCACCGAATCACTTAGCCCAAACTATAACAGCCTTTGACCAGGTCTGGCACCGTCCACAAACGCCATCCTGAAAGACATATTCCACGGAGACGCCCGCATGCCTTCGGCCAGCGCAAGTGCGCTCGGAGGAATTGATGACGGATGCACCCGGTAGGGTAAGTTGGAGAGCATTCACTGATGGATTCGAGAAGTCACAAATCAACAGAACCTCGTGGGCACCTTCCAGCATAGCACGGAGTAGGAGGGTAGGGCTCGTGAGCCCCATCGCGTAACCACTGACAGGATCGTGAAGTTAAGGGTCACAAGCCAGCTCTACTTTCAATTTTGCATCAAACGTATCAAGATCTTTCATCATATCTGATATTCCAGACTTGAGTCTCTCAATGCCCTCATCTAGAGGCAGTCTCTCGATTTCCTTTTTGATGGCATGTTTGCTCCTTCCCGGAACCTCCTTACAAATCTCATATATATCTGTGCTGTCTTTCAGTTGTGTTAGCAAATCTATCTCTGGGCTTGTCCATTGAGTGCCATTGGGATACTGTATTGTATCAGATCCTCATGTATCTTGAATCTGTGCTGTTGGCAAGCCAAGTTATAGAAGGTCGGCTGATAGCACTTCTCGGAAGACGGCTGGCGAAATATAATTACACTCCCTTCTCAAATGTCATTGTCCTTGGGCGGCTCACTATGGTCCTTCAGGACAGATGGAGGTTGCTATCTAGCAAGGCCAGCGATCTGTATCGTTTCCAGTGTTGTTTAATACCGTTTTCTACATCCTATCTCATGTGCTATCCATCTCGTTGAGCCCACCCCGTGTTGCAAATTAGCGACGTGAACATCTTTCATCGGGCCCCTAGCACTGGTAGGCAGTTATCCTTCAACACAGAACCTCCTGACAATATCCACTAACCTCCCTCTCCTACTTCTCGTATTAAAAACTTGTCCGTGATCCAAGTCTTGAAACCATACCACGTCCAGCCCATCACCCTTCCATATTCCATCTTCCCAGTGACTAGTTTCCAATATCCAATCATCTGCGCCTGTCAAGTACGCCCCAATTGTTTTCGTGTCAATTACTATGTCGCTGCCAGCTAGTACAACACTCGCGCGATGGCCCTGTATGTCTTCCTTCCACAAGGCGTTATCAGCCTAGAAGAAGCGGCGGAATAACGTATGCGAAACGCCCATGTCCTTAGAGCTGAAGTAAGAGAGGAGGTGTTCATTAGCCCGGGCTGGCTTCCGACAGATCTAAGTGTTGAGGGGGTTAGTTTGGACTGCGAATAAGGATATAGGAAAGACTTTACAAAGTTGTATGCTACATCAGGGAGATGTAGCAGGAAAGATGCCGGATCAACAAACACGATCGGTCCAATCTTTTGCACAATCTGTGGGGTGTGAAGGAGATGCGCAGCAGTTACGCTTCCATACCTTCATAGGGCAGAAATTAGTACAGGATAATGACTCAATATAAATCAAGAGAAAGAGGGGCACCCACGAGTGTGATACCAGTACAATTCTGCTCCACCCATGTGCCGTTAATATGCGGTTAATCTCCTCGCACATCTCATCTTTCAACAGTGCTGCAGCTGTAATCCTGGAGCTTATAGGCATAATCTCTATGGCAATAATCCCCACCTGTCCATCTAACGGATCCTTGGCATCCGCGGCAGTAAGCTCGCCTAAGAAATTGATATATGGGTAAAGTCCAATGCCGATGCCGTGGATGAACAGGACTGGAAGTTTCGTTGTAGACTGATGCGGCCGGTACCAGTAGGTGAGGGTTTTCGCAGGGGAGCAATATGCGGAGACGAGAGTGAGAGGACGCAATGGGAAAATAGCGAGAAACGATGTGCGGTAGAAGTCGAAGGAGTGATAGTGCATATAGGCAGATGCTACTGTATCGACGATAAACACACACTAGAGCATGAAGTTAGGAACTTGACTCTTATTACGGAGGGATAAGTCCCATGTGTATTTTGCAATGGAAACTCACCAGATACCATGCTAAACTGCGGTGTAACATCTCGACCTTATCAAGAGTTAATCTAAGGCACTGAGCGTTGCCATGCCCGGGTTCCAACTTCCTCCCTAGTAGCTTCTCAATCTCTCTTGCGTACTCCTCCAGCTCCTCATCGTGTGCCGGGTCAGAATCTCCAGTGTTTAAGAATGCCCACCGGAAGAAGTCCTTGACGTTTTCCCGCTTAATCTCCGTAGCTGGCGCGTTTCGGAACCATTTCTGCAAGTACCGATCCGGATCTGGGATATTTCTGTGGCACCGCTAGAACAGCTTCCGGCGATCATTGCGAGACGCAGTTGTGGGATGAGTGGCGCCCCTCTGGAGATAGGCGTTGCGCGGGAGGTACACAGCACAGTAGAATACCGTCTCGAGAACGAGCCATACTTCGAGTATGCGGGGGATACGGATCGGAAGGTCGACGAGCGAGCTGACCAGCGAATAGAATATGCTGAAGGGTGCTATCAGGTGCAGGAAGAATATGGATGCCCGTATGAAGGCGTACTTCCATACAGACGATTGTGCCATTGGCGCAAATAGTAGTCTCAGTCGAGGAGTGATGCTTGGAAGAAGATTTTATTTTAACCATGTCCTGAGTGCATTTCCATTAAATAGGCCAAACCAATTTGTTGGGAACCATTGACGGCTGATTTACCCCGTGTCGCGCCGAAAACTGTGGGTTCTATCAAGACTTGACATTGAAGAGATAATAGCAGCAGGGACGACAGTAAGATGGAAGGTTATCAACCAATGTACGTATCTCAATTACAAAGGGGCGTACAGTGTTGGGGTGCGGTACCACCACCCATGTTTTCCAACTCCTATTGTATGACGTCATGTTCACATGCTTGAATCCAGTATCTCATTTAACGGAGCTGATTGGGTGAGCTTGAGATGCAGATAGGAATCCTTATTAAGCTGCGAAGCGAACGGTTCCCTACCCCGACCTCATGTGCCCGAGATGAACGAGACGACCGACAGAAACAGGAGCCGTCTCGGATCCGGCGTCCAAGCGGACGAGCATTCGCAAGAGATGTTCATACAACAAGGTTGGGCCAAGAACGAAGGACTGAAACAGCATAAGTGACGCTAGAACCCAAAACCTGTCTGTCGCAAGTGATAACTCTTACAAACAACATGGTCGATAGTAAATGGACGATGTTGACATGGTCCGCAGCGTGATAAGCTCGGCTTCATAAACGGAGAAAGATGGTGGCACTTGCGGAGACATAACTCCTGCCAGGGTAGAGCTAACACTTGATAGCGAGAGCAGAGATGGCCTCTTGTCATTAGGTTAGCATGAAACCGATCGCCTAATAAGGCTTACCCAGACTGCAAGTAAACGCCTATAGCGCAGACTCGACGTTCCACTCGTTCCAGATCCTCCGGCACTCTTAAATCTGGTACCCCAAAGCTTAGCAGCATAAAAGTTCAAGCTGACCTTGGCCCGGAAACGCGCCCTGCTGAATACCGCTGATGTAGCGTTGGGCCTCAACGGCAATGTAGTTCTGGATCAACACGCACTTGCATTTGGTGTGTTGTAGAAGCAGGATCTTGAAGTAGTGGCCCTCCTGGACAAGCTCGGCCCTGTTGCTCGTCAAAACCCTATTCTCCCCCTGCAGTCTTTGCACTTCAGCCTGCAGCGACAATGCGCCCTTCCTCTTCTTGATTCGAAACTTGATGGATGCGATTCGATTTCGCAGTTGAATCGGCTGGAAGTGCTCGTCGTCGTGATTTGGGGACAGCCCAGGAGCACCCATGTTCTTCCCTTCGTTCTTGTCATTCTGGTCGCTTGTCTTGTTGTCATCGTGCTCGTTGCCGCCATTGCTGCCCACGCCATTGCTGTCGTGATGTCTCTCGGGCTGTTCCGAGTCACGTCGCGGGCGTCGACTGGCTTCGCAATTTGGAACAGAGTCCATCTTCTTGAATTGGGGGGGCGAAGGTTGGTCAGAATGCGGGTTGCGTCTTCGATACCCTGTTTCGGTCGGCGTGGCTCGGGGCCAGCCGTGAGAGGCCGGGGAGCCCGTCGGTGACAATGGCTCAGGAGCAGGGAGTGTAATGGGGTTCACCCAGGTAGAATAGTCAAGCGGGTTGGCATTGTAATCGTACTCGTTTACGTACGACACAGGCACAGCGTTGGGCTGTCCGGGCGGGACGTCTTGCTGAGCTGGGAAGGCAACGGCACCGACAAGACCAGGCTGATCAGCCAGGCACCACGGGCTCCACGGAAGACAAGGGAGACCAGGAGAAGCTTCGGAGGCGCCAGGAGTTGGCTCACATAGCAAGGCAGTGTTCTCGTCGAAGCATAGATCATCCATGTTCGCCGAGGCGAACTGTGCCGGCATGGACGCTTCAGCCTCAGCTCCACCCCCGTCCGAGTTGGAGGCGAAGTGAGAAAACTCAGAGGACATTATCTTTGATCCTGCAAAGAAGCGGTTCTTGATCTCGAGTGGTTAGGGTTGGTTGGTTCTATAGAGACTTTGTTTAGATTCTGTAGAGATTCTATGGAGTTTCTATAGAGGTTCTGGAGAAGGTCCATAAAGATCCTGTAGAGGTTCTGTAAAAGTTCTGTAGATGTTCGGTGGTTATCAGGCGTTGATGTGTCGGTAGCGTGTGATGTTTGGGGATCTTGTCGATGTGAGATCAAGTAAAGCTAACAAGTGTGATGGAAAGTGAAGTGCGAGGAGCAAGTGAAGATGATAGCTCCGGCTTTGGGGTGGGACAAGGGCAGAGGTAAGCACTCTATTTCCAAGGATAGATATCTTAAGAGCAGGGCAGGAGCAGCTTGCCGCAGAACAGCTAGAACTCAAGTAGGACCCCAGGCATGAGCCAGGGCAATGACGACGATGGTTGGACGTGTCGATCGTCTCTCGTCCGTCCCCCGTGCGTCTCGCCTGTCTCGACTGGCCTGAGTGAGAAGAGGAGCTGATAAGTGGGAAGGGCGTGCTTGCAGTGGAATGTGTCGGCTGGCGCAAAGCCATGACGCTAGTGAGGCATGATGGCCAAGGGAATCGAGATAGAGGGGATGAAACAACCCGCCCAGAGGGCAGAGGGGAGAGGGGTGCGAATGAGGACATTGTCAGGACGCAGCAGCAAACAGCAAACAGACAAGCATAACGCAGGCAAGCATGGCGTATGCAAGCAGTACGCAGAGGCGTCTGGCTGTGAGGGTGTCTAGGTGTGTTGGGTCGGACAGTCGGATGCTGGATGCTGGGTGGTAGAAGTGGAGAGGGTTTTGGCTAGCAGGGCTCGGTGGAAAAACCTGACGCTGATTGGGCACTTGAAGGAAACCTGCGCCTGTGATTAGCGGAAGGCTTCCGTCCTCTGTTTGCTGGGGGCTGGCGGCTGGCGGGCAGTTGGACAGTGACAGATGAGGCGCCAGCGGCCACGGACCAAGATCCGACGCCAGGGAGAGGGGGGGACTTGCAGCATCTCAGCCATCACTGCACTGTACCTACTACGTACCTAGCATTACTCCGTAGTCTACCTATGTAGGTAAGTTGGAGCTGCTGAACCGTTCGGTAATGGTGGTCACGGGCCAGTAGGGAGAAGAAGAAAAATATAACATGAAATGGTACGTAATTTTTGCCATCTATGGGACACTTGAGCTTGCTGTCATCACAGCCCCGTCATGCGCCATCTACTGCCTTCTGATCCTTGTTCTAACGTGAGAGATTTGCTAAGGACTCTTCATGCCCACTGGATTTTCTATCCAAAAGTAACAATGCCCTCACTTTCTCCAACCCACATTCCGAATAAAATATGCCATATCCCTAGCTATGTTAACGATGTCAATAAAGCGGCCAAATATCGCATCCTTTGACGATGATTCTCCCTTCTCATATGGCATAAACATGCCGGAAAGGGTGCGACGCCTGCCAGTTGGCTCGGCGGTTATGCTATCTGTAGAGGTCCGGCGGTACAAACTAGAGTTTTCGAAACTCTTAGCGCCGTACCAGGCTGAGTCTGCAACAACATCGACATCCGTCATATCACGGTCCTCCTCTTCTTCAAAGAACCTGCCCAAGAGTTTCGGACACGTCTCTGGTGGTAAGGCTGGCGAGACCGTAGGATTGCGGATGCTGATGCTGTGCTTTATTGCCTCTTCCGTAGGATCTAGAATATCTCCTCGGTGATTAAGTGTTGTCGGCGGAAGCATCGCAAGCGTCTTTCCGTTAGAAATGAATGAGTTCTCATCATTCGTTGATTTCCTCCTCACTAATGGAGCCTGCTTTCGTTGCCGAAGCCGCTTCATCCTGAGGCCGTCATCGGAATCGCTATGGCTATAAGGATCAGAATTTATGCCATTGTCGTCATCACCATGACCATTGACGATAATACACTGCTCGACTTTGTCATTGAAGCGGATGTGTTTTCGCTCGATGCCTGGTGATGAGACCTCAGAGGCTGAAGACGACAGTATACCAGAGGCATTGCGGCTTATTCGTCTTGAAGATATAACATAACCCGTCACTGCTGCTCGATCAAGAGTATGCCTTGTTAATCCCTGGCAGTTTGTTTCCTGTGCTCGGACCACTGATGCTGTCTGCTTGAGTAACGATGAAGGCGATAACGGCCTCCGCAGCATGATCTCCGGAACCGTTCTCTTTAGTATGGACTTCTTTTCAATGTTGACCTGTGAATTGGACTTGGATGGCGAGATACTGGAAAGTTCAGCATCTGCACAACAGATCTTGCTCGGATCTTGCTGAAGGGGCCCATATAGCCAAGTCACATCACAATCCTTGAACCTATACTGGGTTAGCTTAATATTCGCGTGAATTCCACCATGCTCTTACCAGTTGAGGGTCTCGGGAGACACAGTCTTCAGTTTGTATTTGCATTTTATCCATGCTCTCCAAGACGCATTCTCTAGACGAGAACTATTTAGATACTCTCTTCGGCGAGTGGTGATATATTTCCATGATGACCAGATATCTTCCTCCTTCCAGTCGTGAGAAAGGTAGTCGACATGCCTCCACGGGTTGGCCTTCGTAGCACTGTCGTCTTCGGCGTGCTCAAGGAGCTCTGGTAGCTCTGACTTCTCCGATCTTGATGTATTCACCGGAATACCATGGCCGGCAGGTGAGACAGTATACGACTTGCCCGTCTTGGGATTTGGAGGTGGTTCCAGGCTATCACCAGGTGGCCTGAAGCAACCGTCTTTCGGAAATGGAGATAACGAATAGCGTCCGTTCGACGGCCCAGCCGAGCGGATTTTCTTGCCCTCATCGGATATGATGGAAAGATCACTAGCGTGCGTTGAGGAATAGGGTAGATCCATTGATTCGGCGTTCGCGATAGAGAAGGAACTAAAGTTGGTACGGGTCATTTCTCGGTCCGCTCCAGACAGATATGTCGGCGACCTACCCACAAGTTGAGGTTGACAATGGGATCACCGTACTGTCGACGAAGCAAAATGGCTGTTTTCCTCAGAGGATGGACACTGTCATTCTGACACACGGTTCGCTCCACACATCACACCTCGTCATGCAACGCGCCAAAGGTGAAAAAAACTACGGAGTGACGTCACAGAGACAGACTTTTTGGCAAGGGCCCTGCATATCAGTGGAAACAACGCCTCTCAAATTGATTGAGGCATGGCGTTACAGTGCTTATCACTTTGCAGGTCGGGCGGAAGGTTTTCTCCGACCCAAGAGCGTTGGTTGGTCTACATCGTTGCCGATGAGCTCATAGGCTTCCAGACAGTACGACAGATTGCCTCTCTAGTTCTCGTGCATTGGAGCATCCCTTTGTACGGTAGCACCCAACAATATAATCCTTGCGAATCATTCCTCCATCCCGATCCATCTGGGTCATCACATGCAATGGCCAATCTTTCCGATTTTTCTCGATGAGCACGATGACTGCTCATTGTGGCGGCTCCTGCTCTCCATACTACTGCAAGCAGGCCTGACCTCCTACAGTCTCACTCTAGGCTGCGGTTACCTCAGATACATCACATATTGCCAACAGGTGACGCGTCGCGGTCGGCGAGCAGTTGGTTAGCCATTTCTTCTACACCACTAAGTCGCGGGGGAAATCCTCGCGAATCTGGGTCAAGAATATACTCAATAAGAGTCTGTTCCTCTAGATCAGATAGTTTACGCGAATTGGCCATAATATTGCACCGCCCCGGGAGCCTGATCGCGTTGCCGACTTGGTTCATCGCATCTTGTCGATTAAAATTTAACCATAAGCCCTCAATCAGGCACCGAGTGATGTTTAATCTGCTACAGTAACAATTGGCGTGGTTAACGTGAATTAGTCAACAAATGGCTTGATTGATTATTTAGCGTCCACTTCCGGTCTTCTCAACGTCAGGAAGTGGCCATTGCAGGCCACCTGCGTAAGCAACATGTAGCGCCGTTTGGTTGGTCCAAATATTCCTCGTCCCAAGCCTAGGACAGGTTTGGTAGACGCTTGCAGAGAACGTCCATCTCCGGACCTGGTAATGCATCCGCTGGGAATACACAATCCCTGAATCTTTGTAAAATCGACCGAGAAAAGGGGCAGAATTTCCCACACCGTTTGACCATCAACGTGGTTTCACGATGGCATTGCAATTTAGGCAGCCACCCATCCAGTTCGAGCGTGATGAAAGAGTGCAGGGACAAAGGAGAGGTGCATACAATGGTGGTTGATCTTCACAGTCATGCACACGGTATTCTGAACTACGAAACGACAGCTTGGAAACATATCTCTGACCATGATGGAACTGATAATCAGAAGAAAGCTTTCAGCGAGGGAAATCCAGTGATTATACTTTAACTTTATGAATGTTACTTTCACGTAGAGACTGGCGCGTTTATTGGGATCTCAACAATTTCGTTCGGGAGCATGTTACGCGGGGCAGTCTACCCTATACAAGCTAGATAGGGGCTACCGTGCATGCCGCCTATTTGTAATGGTGGGGCTGGTAGCTCTTAACTCCACGGCTTAGGTTTCGCCGCTGAGATAACATGCTCTTCACCGTCTCTCATGTTGCAAATATTATTGTTGGAGCCAGTTAAAGAGCCCCCTCAAGTTGCTAAAAAAAAATCTCCCCCATCATGGTATCGTTTGACGGCGAAGGAAACGGGTACCGAAAATACATAATGCCGTTGGCTTACGTGGATCCCCTCATCAATCAGGCTCTCTATGCCACTGCCGCTTTTCATCTTGGTCAACATATGCCACGTTTACTTCCATTTGCTGAGAAAACTCGAGCCGTCATTATCGGAAATCTACGCGAGAGAGCCAGCTGTGTAAACGCATTGGACGATGCAACATGGCCCGTCATCCACACACTGATTCTAGGAGATTTATTTACCGACAGCGAAGAGGTCGTATCATTGTACCATTCCCTCACTTCCTTCATAGCCGCTCGCGGGACTGCGGGTGCGAAATTATCACTGGCCCAGTTTCTATACATCCAGGCGCAGTTGTACGTGGACCTAGCTGGCGGATATCTTCTAACAAACTACTGACCATCTAGATACTCTTTTTTGCTAGCTCCATCCTGGCCGACTACGAAGATATATCGGCTGCCACCCGTCGATATCTCAACGAATCCACGTCGGATGCGGGGCCGAGCGTACAAGACAGCCACGAGCTGCCGCAAAACCTCGACGTCCACTGCATAACCCAGGAAATCTACCTGCTACGAATGGAATCACGCGTGGTTCCTGCATATCAAGACCGTATGACCGGCCTCCTTCGACAGTTACGAGGGCAATTGGAACACTCGGAACACCGACCCGATTCACAGACATTGGCATGGCCCTGCTTCCTCGGAGCCATAGAGCCAGAGTCACGCTCCCGAGACGACCACCGATTTTTTGCCAATTACTTGCGTCATATTTGGAAAACGACGGGCCCAAAAACCATGCCCAAGACACTGGACAGAGTGACTACCGGATGGGAGCGAAAGGCACTGGGGGGTGGGTTGAGCAATTTCCTAACATGACGCTTTCATCGCTTGGCGGGTGAAGGCTGAAGCGTAGGTACCTAAAGCCCGAGACATCAAGGGATTATCACACTGGCCACTCAAGCCGACCCCTTGATTGCCCGAGGCGTCTAGATGACTGCGTCTTGATTATCTCCAGTGGCGAGTTGACTTAGCAATGGCAAGTAATTAGTTAAACCCCACCTAAAGCGTTGGAGGTAAAAGTCGAATGGGTTCATCAACACAGATCTGTGGAATCACTCTCGAAAATGCAAGACCAACATCCTCCACGCAAATCGCGCCTCCAAACCACGTTATTCTTCTTGATTGAAAGATTTACCAGACCACTTTCCCATGAAATACACAGCAATTCTCACAATTATTCTCACAACCTTTGCAAATTCGCTGTGAGTTGAGCCTTGGACACTCCGCATGCTTACAGTGACAGTCCTATTTTTATTTGGGCGAACATAAAGGCTGCTTCGTGGCCACTCAAAGTGTGCCAGCAGCAAGGTTTCCAGTCCAGCTCAATTTGACTCTATGGAAGTGCCCTGGCCGGAATAGAACCCACCACCTCTTGATTGAAGCCAACAGATGTACAAAACTACATCACGCAGGTTTGCCTCGACACATGTTTGTTGAGTACTGTTCGCCAGATGAGGTTCATTGTTTGTCAACTATCATACTGGAATTAAAGTTGTAGCTTCGGGGCTCCATGTTCTCTCCCTGGCCTGTTTCGGTTCTCTCAGCCAAGGAGCGGCTTGACCAGTTCAGAGTACTTCGCATGCAGCGGCTGCTCGTCGCAGCTGGTCTATAGCGGTTTCATAGTTAATATAGAGGTTCTTAGTCCTAGCTTCGGGTCAAGAGTTGGAGAATCACCGTTCAGTGTCCTCATGGACTCAAAGCCAACGGAAAAGTTATCGAGGGCATTGGTGGCAGCCTTCACGCCTTGCTCGCATTGCTCACGCAGTGCGTTGGAATTGGTTTGTGGCTCATTGTACCCCGTCGAAGATGATGTGAAATGGTGTGTCATTAATGCGGTGTAGCCAGCGAGTGCAGCCGAACAGGCAAATGGTGCCACTAAAGTTGTCAGGGTTATTTATGGCAAGAGAGTTCAAACCCGACAGACCTGAGACATTGGAGCTTAGTATCTTCAAGGAGGCTGCCAATTTGATGGATGATTCGAGGCATATTTTTCTCGACTCGGAAGCCGTGAAAGGGAATATCCGGGAGGCTATGCCCATTTCTTCGAGGTTGGAAGTCTGACCTGAAGTAGTTGACGCTTCCAAAATTTCTGATGATGGAAGCGATTCAAACCTTTTTAGAACAATCGCAGAACTCATAAAGGCACAGTACCTACGCGTTTTTAAATGTGAACTGAGACTGGTCAACCGTGGAACATATCTCTTAAGGCCAATGTCTTACCTAGTCAATCATATCCAGGTAAGCCTTCTCAAGCAGTCTCCCACTCTCATCTCCGGTGACTGGCTTGAATCCATCGACTGAGTTCCTCCTGCATCAAGCCCATCTAGTTGAGACTCGATGATTGTATTGAGGAGGTGAATGTTTTGGCGAAAGTCGACTATGGATGTTGCAGAAGAAAATCCCCTCAGAAGGGCAACAAGGAGGAGAGTCGCAGAAACCAACGTCTCCTCTGCGCGAATGTATTTGCGCCACACCTATTGAGTTAATGTTAGACGGGTGGGCCTTGTTGGATGGTGATCTAGACATACTTCAATAGATGGCAGCCTTGCGCTGCATACTTCATATATCGAGCGTAGCTAATCCAATGCCTAGATATAGTCTGTTTCCTCTTCGCCGCTAAGAAAGGTAAAGGCAATGTAGAATGAGCGTTAGCAAGCGTTAACACTGACGATATCTAAAAGAGGCATATTATACTTATTTATCTTATATATATAGTCTAGGATAAGTATATCTAGATAGGACATAAGGTAGGCTAACGACTCTGGATGTGTAAATAACACAGCTATGACACAGCCATCCTTATCAAACTGTATTCAACTCCAGAACCCTTCTTCCTCAAGTTTATTAGCAAAGGCATATATAGTGCTTTGGCCCTTTTGCAGTTCTTATTTTCCTTATGCAATATAGTTATAGATGTCTTACTGAGTTGCATAACACTATATATTCTTACGGAAGTAGAATCTGATCTCTTTTAGCGCTACTCCAGCATTCACAAGGTTGTTAACAGTTGACCTATCTGCATGAGATAGCTGGCGATGAACTGGATGTGCAGATATATTTATACTTAGCTTGTGGTTGTAGAAGGCGAATTCACTGCTGTAACGATATATAAGACGCCATATCGTCTTATTAAGGGTCTCCTTTGTAAGAACTGAGAATCAACATTCTATACGCCGTATTATCGTTAACCGTTGCTATATAAGCGAGGCCTTTAGAGGTGCTCCTCCACAATCACAGCTAAATACAATGATTTATCTGCCGCTTGGTGTTTTTCTTAACTTCCCAGTTATGAATGCATAGCCTCTAGCCGCTGCCTATGCGTTAATCGCTCCGTATAGGGCATCTCGAGAGCTATACTCGCCTTCAGGGGGGAGACAGTCATCAGGAAACTGAGTTGCAAATATATTAATATCCATTGTGATCAAGACAGGTACAAAGCACAAAAGGGCTCTTGACCAACAGGAAAGGGGCTATTATTGCTACCTAATTAAGCGAATATTAGCTTCGCAGCGTGGCCGGCTCACACATCGGGGGCCCAATAGGTGTACGGGGCCCCGTATGCGTTATGTAAGCGTTGGTAGCCACCACCACAAATGCGGCCACACCGATATGACGAATTCCAATTCAACAACAAAACTACAAATGAGATATAGCTACATAGCTGAATACAAACGCTGCTGCTCCTCAATGTCCTTCTCACATGCCCCCCAGATCTCGCCCGGCCCTCGTCTGCTCGAAAAGGGTTGCACTATTATCTCATCCTCTACTTGGGCGTCAATACGCTCGTTTTCCGACTTATCCCAGTCAAGATACGCCATCATTTCTTCTTTGGTCCATCCCCTAGAGCCTGTTGGTATCGTACAGCGCTTGGTCATATGCTTCCAATCGAGGCACCAGTCGTAGTCGGCTTTGCTATATCGTAAAGGCAGACATTTCGCCTTCCGATACTGCTGGTTAGTCTTGAGGTTGCCGCGAGGCTACGCCTTATACCAAGCATCTCTTGCCGCAACATATCTCTGATAGATAGCCCGCGGGTCATCATATCTTAGTGCCGGAGCCGCTGCCGCCGCCGGTGCCTCTACTACTGTCGGTGCCTCTGCTGCTGCCGGCGCCGTTGTTGATGGAACGCCTATTGCTGCTGGCTGCAAAAGCTCTGCGGACCGCAGAGGGCATGACTTTGATGTCATTGTATGACCCAGTGTGTGGCATTTGCTGCATGTAGGCTGTGCCCTTGGCCGGGTTGCTGCCTCAACAGCTTCAAATGCACTAAGCTCCCGCCGAGTACTTGATTGTGGTTTAGTTGAGCTAGCAGTTACTCGATCAATGCGTTGACGAGGCTCTAACAGCAATTGAGGGCTTCCACTACGGCTAAGATGCTAATGTGTATGGAAATGCTCCAGACTAAGGGCTTGATCTTGTTCCTGTAGGACTTTGAGCGTATGAGCGCAAGGAAGACCATGAGATCGAGAGAAGGCACCAGTACAACTAGGCAGGTCTTCTTTTAAGAGCAGCCTCCGCTGCTCTTCAACCTTCCGCAATGCTTCATGAGATACCCAGCCACGAACGGTACCATATAGTGACCCGGAGAGCTCAATTGGCATACGTACTTGCTGCTTGGCTTAGTTTGATCGTAGCTCAGCTAGTTGATTGAGTAATGCTTGCTTTATGGCCATCCAAGCCTCAAAGAGATCTAATGTAGATTTCTTAAGATAGCTCTTTAGTAGCCCGTGGATACCCTCAACCCGGGAGGTAACTACATTGCCAAAATGAGGGTGCTAATCAACCCAAGCCTTAACAAGCTTTTCCTTATATTGGTTAAGCCAATTGGTCTTGATATAACCAACCTCTTCGAGATATTGCGGTAGGTAGCGCTTTTCAAGCTCTTTAACGCACTGATCGAAGGTCTCCTCGTCTGCTGATCCCATAATCAAATGCCAGCAATTAAAGAACTCATTCCAATCATTAAGACCATCTCAATAAGCCTCAGCTCCCTGGGCATGATGCATAAAGCTTGGCTGGCAGTAGCGAAGGACTGCTTTGTTCGCATGCCAAAGGCATAAGAGCGAAATTGCAGCTGGGAAGCAGCGAGCCACGGCGTTCATACAAGCAAGGCAGCGATCTGTGAGGATGACAGACGGAAGCCTTGCGCCGCAAAGCTCATACATTGATCGAAGCCAGTCTAAGGCCCAGATATAGTCGTCCTCATCCTCGCCGCTCAGGAATGTAAATGCGATACAGAAGGATCGCTGGCAGGCATCAACACCAATAATATCAAGGAGCGGCATCCCATATTTGTTCGTCTTATATATGCAATCCAAGAAGAGCAGGTCTGGATAAGCCTTAAGGTATACTAATGACTCTAGATGGGCGAATAATACTGCTATGACCCAGTCATCTAAATCAAGCTGCATCCGGTTCCAGAACCCTTCCTTATCCAGTTGGTTAGCAAGGGCGTGTATTGTGCTCTGCCCCTCGCAGAGCTCTCGCTTGCTCTCTGCAATACGATTATAGATATCTTGCTGGGTTGCAATGGTATTTGAGTTCTGGCGGATATAAGTTCTAATATCCTTTGGCGCTATCCCGGCATTTGCGAGGCTGCTAATTGTTGATCGATCCGAATTGGATAGCCTGCGATGTACTGGATGAGCAGACTGGTGCCAGCTGGGCTCATGGTTATGGATAGCGAATTGGCTATCTGGACGATGCCTCAAGGCCCATGTGGCCAGATCGCTGCTTTGCTTTGCTAGAACAGAGAATTGGCAGCCAGTGCCTCGTGTAGTAGTACTCCGTTGCCGTTCCTTGGAGGCACTTGGAGGGCGGCAGGCACGATCACAAGTAAATGTGAGAGTAAGCTTTCCAGTCCTCTCTTTCTTTGACCTTCCAGTCCTAAAGGCATAGCCTCGTGGAGCTGCCCAGGCGTTGATCGCCTTAAATAAGGCATCTCGGGAGTCATAGTCGCCTTCAGGAGGGAGGCAGTCATCTGGAAATCGATTGGCCTCTTCAATTGGCTGCATTTTAGCCAGATAAAGGATAGCTATCCGAGTAGCAAGGAGGCTGGAGGGGCATACCAAAAGGGAGGCGCGTGGCGCGTTTGGTGGTGGCTACTAACGCTTACATAACGCATACGGGGCCCCGGGCTCCCACTGGAACGGCGCCCAGGCGCCGCAATAGAATCGGCGCCCGGGCGCTGCGATAGCGTTTTTGTGGGTCAAAACATCATTCATTGGTCAGAGCTGTCAACGCGTTCAGCGCGTTCAACTGTGCTTACCTCTCTTTTTGAGTAGCAGTTCATGAATTATTCCCTTTTTTCTTAATGTGATCAGGCATTATGACTACCTCGCAGTCGCTGTTCATGACTTCTCCTCCCACTCTTATTGAAGCTGTTTCTTTTCCCGACGATTGTCTTCCTCCAGAAGCTGAATACCAATCTCGCGATGAGTTGGTTACAGCAATTAACGCCTGGGCTGTCACACGAGGCTACGCGTTTATTACACGAAAGTCAACCACAAAGACTAGCGGCCGCAAAATCGTTACTTATGCATGCGATAAATCTTGGAGGCCCAAGGCTTCTGTTGAAAAGGGAACCAAGCGCAAGACAACAACACGAGGCACTGGCTGCTTGTTCTCAATCTTAGCTAAGGAATCACTCGATAAAACCACATGGTCTTTACACCACCGGCCAGATGAACAATTCTCAAAGCATAATCATCCTCCAAGTCACCATCCATCAGCTCATCCAGTGCATCGCCAATTGGATGCCTCCGGCAAAGCCACACTATCAGAACTTGTGTCTGCTGGTATCTCCCCTAGAGATATCCAAACATTCTTACGCCAGCAAGATCCAGATTCCTTAGCAACTAGAAAGGATATCTACAATCGGATTGCCGAGCTGAAGGATGATATGCATGAGGGTCAAAGCTCTATTCATGCTCTAATCAACCAATTGGACCGTGAAGGGTTCTGGAGCCGTGTGCGAATTGATGAGAATCAGCGGGTCACGGCAATCTTATTTGCCCATCCTGATTCAATTCAATATCTTCAAGCTTATTCCGACCTGTTGCTACTTGATTGCACATACAAGACCAATAAATATCGGATGCCACTTCTTGACATGGTTGGGGTTGATGCTTGTCAGCGGTCCTTTTGTATCGCATTTGCATTTCTCAGTGGCGAGCAAGAGGAAGATTACATCTGGGCCTTGGAGCGACTTCAATCTCTTTATGAAGCCTGCAATGCCAAGCTCCCATCTGTGGTCTTAACGGATCGTTGCCTTGCCTGTATAAATGCAGTCACAATAGTCTTTCCATCAGCAGAACCATTGCTTTGCCTTTGGCATGCAAATAAAGCGGTTCTAGCCCACTGCCTTCCAATCTTTACGTTGCAAGAGCATTTAGCTGCTGGCATTGCGACAAAGGTATCGGCGAAAAAAGGATCCAAACCGGATGGCTGGGCAGACTTCTACAATTCTTGGCATTCTATTATGCAATCGCCCACTGAAGCTGTTTTTAATGAACGTGTGGCAGAATTTGAGAAGAAATATCTTCCAAATCACATTGAAGAAGTTTCATACATCAAGAAGACCTGGCTTGAGCCATACAAAGAGAAGCTCGTCAGAGCCTGGGTAGATCAGCATATGCATTTCGGTAATACGGCCACTTCGCGCGTTGAAGGCATTCATGCGCTATTGAAGTCATATCTGAAGACGAACAAGTTTGATCTCTTTGATGTCTGGAGAACTATTAAGCACGCAGTTGAAAACCAATTATCAGAACTGCAGTCAACACAAGCCAGACAGCATACCCGAAAGCCGACGGAGCACTTAGACAGTGCCCTGTTTAGTGCTTTGCACGGCTGGATTTCCCATAAAGCAATGAAGAAGGTCGAAGAACAGCGGAGGCTATTGGAGAAGACCGATACGCCTGTTTCCTCAGCCTGTACGGGGACCTTCACCCGGTCATATGGTCTGCCTTGTGTTCACAAGATTAAGTCATTGCAAGACCAACATCAAGGCCTTCAGATAGATGACTTCCACCAACAGTGGCATCTCATCCGCAACGGAGCACAGCCGCGACCAATTCTTGAGCCAAGTAGAGTTGAGTCTGGCATTCAGAACAGATCAACAATTGCGCAGTCAAGCACCCAACGGGAGCCAAGTGCATTTAAACGATTCGAGCCCAGGGCACCGAAATGCTCGAGGTGTCATGCGATTGGTCATTCAAGGCGATCGAAAGCATGCCCTCTTTGGCAGCAAGAGGCACTGCTGGAATCTTCCAAGCCACATTTGGCTGGGCCGTCGCCCATACCTCTGGCACTGGCCGGTTGGTCTCAAGAAGCTGAAGATGCCTTATTCAATCAAAGACAAGAAGACTTGGTCAACGAGTCATCAGAGCCTTTGGGCGGCCAGGCCAATGAGATTTTGGTCAGTCAGACTCAAGATACTATAGTGGTGCAGAGTCTACCAGAACCCCCCACGCCATCACCGGAGCCGCCAGCACAAGACTTACCCTATTATGCCCCTGAGTCAATATATCAACGATATGTCGTGGCAAGGAGTGCTTGGTACGAAAAGCAGCCCGTTGGAAGCATTAAGACAAACCAGCTATATCGAAAGGCGATCGGACTACCACAGCGATATGATAGAGAGCTATATACTTGGTGCCTAGACTACAAGCAGATGGGCCAGCGTTGTCGGTCATCCAGACCTATTAGAGACTGGACTAAGGAAGAGATGATGGCATATATTGATTGGGACTTTGCAGAGACCAAACGCATCGACGCTCAGGTGGAAAGTCAGGTGAAAAATAATCCCAAGGAAGCCACCCGGCGTGGTATGATGGAGTTTTGGCAGCAAGCTGAAGAGGATACACGAGCTCAAGCAAGGCAATATGTATGATAGTCTTTCTGATTTCAATGCTTTACTGAATATTATGACTTATATCTGTTGTTTGATCCCGATGCTGGACGCGTTGACAGCTCTGACCAATGAATGATGTTTTGACCCACAAAAACGCTATCGCAGCGCCCGGGCGCCGATTCTATTGCGGCGCCTGGGCGCCGTTCCAGTGGGAGCCGGGGCCCCGTACAATTTTAAATGTACGGGGCCCCGTACACCTATTGGGCCCCCACACATCGGGTGGGCTTACATAACCGGCTTATACGCACCCCCGGCGGCGCGGGCACGTGATACTTATACGCGCCCCCGGAGGCGCACCTATTGGGCCCCAGCTGAGGGCTTGGGAAGCCCTCGCCAAATCGGCCCTTGGGGCCTCCCGATTCCACACGTAACATCCTGGAGCCCTGGTGTTCCATGTCTCTAATTTAACAGAATCAATTTATGATTCTTGCTACTCGACATGTAAACTTGATCCTATTTCTCGTCTGATACAGGAAGCTCTTGTCTGGTCTCCAAGTTATGCACTAGTTCTTGCAACATCAGTTCCGTTTTGATAGTGTCAGCATGCGCCTTCCCTAAGACCCTTGTCTGTGATTTGATGACGGCTTTGTAAAGTCTTTTGGACTCGTCAAACTTCTCACGCAGCCTCAGGTTCAGGGCGATGCTACACGTTGTCTGAAGTGTCACGGGGTCGTCGAACCCCAGCAACTTGCCTTGCGCCATGAGCACCTGCGCCAACTCCTGAGCGGCCTCGTTGTAATGTCCCAACTCTTGGAGCAGCAGAGCGACGTTGTGTCGAGTGAGCAGCGTTTCCGGGTGGTTGGGCCCAAGGGCCTTCCACTGGCCCGGGAGCACAAGGCCGAACGCTTCCTTTGCCTCTTTGTACCTGCCTTGGGCACAGTACAGCACGGCGAGGCTGCCGGAGATCTTGTGAAATAAATCATTGGCCACCGACACAGGCTTCTTGATATCAATCTCGGCGTGTACGCGCCGCAATGCGTCACGGAAGAGTTCCTCAGCCCTGTCGTGCTGCCCTTGAGCCTCATGTGCGAGAGCCAGGTTGTACTGATTGCAAGCCAGATCCAAGGGGCTGGATTGTTCTTTGCTGTTCAGCCAACTGAAGACGCGTTGGTACATCGAGGCTGCGCTATCAGGCCCGTCGTGTCGACCCTGGGCCATCCGGCGGGCAGCGACGTCGCTGGCCGCCCGAACCGTGTTGCGGTCGTGCCATTGGCCATCGCTCTTTTCAAGCTCCAGCAACTGTTTCTCTTCGTCGAATTGACGGGTGGCCTTGCTCGGATGAGAATCTTTCTTCATTTGAGCAGCCAGGGTGCTTGCCTTCTCAATGGCTTGCTTCGTTTCCTCCACCAAACCCTTTCTCGTCTCCGAGTCTGAGTGTTTCTCCCTCAAGGCGAGACACTGTTCGAGGGGTTTGAGCGCCTTCTTATGCTCCTGCAAGTCCATGTAGTACTCCGAGACTTTGGACATGAGGGTAGCCAGGTGGAGGTTACTCTCTGCTGAAATCGGCTTGAACTTGCACACAGCCAACGCGCAAGGAAGCAACGTTTCTCTTGCGTCGCCGGTATACTTGTCAAGTACAGATTGCAAGGCCAATTCTTCAACCGAGGCCTTTTTTCCATGTTGAATAAGCCATCGCTGTCCAAGTGACCGAAACATGCTCGTCATGAAAATGATGCGTCGATCCTGAGACGGCTCGAGAATCCCATACCCCTCCAAGATGGGTATCAACTCAGAAGCCTCGTGTCTCGACAGAAGAACGTCTGGAACGGACTGCACGTCCAATGTGGAAATGAGCAGCAGCAATTCCGCAGCTTCAGGATGCTTGGCACAAATGAGCCCGTGTAGCAGCGCCCACGCATGGGCCGCGCTCGGCTGATCTGCCGGCTTGTCTCGAATCAACCGCAGATACTTCCTCGGAGAAGTCCGGTCGCCGCTCTTGGCCATGTAAGCATGCGCCAGAGTGAGTGCACCAGCTGAACCATCGAGTGTCTTGGCTAGATCGAGTGCACTCTCCGACTTGGCTTTATCTGACCGTGTGCTCCCCAAGACCTCTATGGCATCTTTGTTAGTCAGGGCGTCAACTCTGATCATGGACTTGATGTTTTCTCCAACGAGGCGTTTGGCTAGAGACTTGGACCGCGTCGTAATGAGAACCCTCGCAAACATCCCAGTCGGCATGAGGTCTAGAAGCGATTTTCCAGAGTTGTGAGGAGTGGTCGTGGTTAGGTGCGCGTCCCTTTCAAGGCCATCAAGAACCATCAACCAAACGCCGCTAGAATCATGCTTTAGAAACCGATGGACTGCCTCGATTGCGTGATGCCATTCCGTGCTTTCTTTGATGAGATGAAGCGTCTTGGCGATGCGCATGTATGAGAGTTGCAACTGCTCAGCGCTGCTAGCGTTCACCCAGTGGACTCTTGCCCCAGGATGATTCCCAAGATATGCATGCGCGTACTCGGCGGCGATGTGTGTTTTACTAATTTCGACTTGGTTAGCCCAACGGAATCTCTGCGCGTAAAGACATGGCTGGATGGCGAAGGGACTATCAACATACCCATTTCCCGACTCTCCACATAATACCACCTTCAGCGCCTTGCCGAACCTTTTGTCGATTGTTTTCAATACGCCATCCCGGAGTGCAAAATTCACTTCTCTCTTAATCGGCGCCGCGTAGGTTGGCACGTAGTGTTGCAAAGTTGGAGAGGGAGGGACTTTGACTAGAGAATAGGCATGGTCAGAGACAGGTCTAAAGAACTTCACAAGAGGCCAGGAATGCAGGGGAGAAAACCCAGGAGAAGAAACAAGATGAAATATCGCTGTCTAAAAGAGAATTCGCATCGTATGACTGGAAATCTAACAGAATCTTCCGTCTTGTTTACACTCGCAAGGCTGATAGGGATTGTCTCGCCTTACCCATCTCTCTGGCATGCAGAATCTTCAAAGAAGCCTTCCTCATCTCGTTGATCTGGCGTTGCACGTTCCGGTAATGGTCGTTGTCGCTGCGATCAAACTTGTTCAAGTTGAAGTGGTTGAGAGCGAGCCCCAGGTTTCTGTAGCCGTTCAAGGAGCCGGATCTTTGGCCGACCATAAACTCCTAAGGGTTGGAAATGTTAGCTTGCCGCCTCAATGGAGATGCCGGGCGATTCTTACTGAAATACCCTGTAAGCCAACAATAGCTCCAATCTTGGTTTCCTTTTCCTCGTAAAAGCAAAATACCTCTGGCGGTGACGTGCATGTTTTGAGCCGTCTCGTGAAGTCGTGCACAGTGTTGGTCAACTCCTCATTGTCTTGGGCCATGGTCCTCAAGGACTGATCTTGTATTTTCAACTTGGACTCGACAATGTGAGCGTAGATGTCCCCCTGCGAGCAGAGCTGGGACGAGTCACGAAGTCCCTGGTGGGGTGTGCCCATGAAGATCATTCCAGTGATGGACTCGGATAAGTTACTCCAGTCGTCAGGATGGAATACCGCGTTATTGTAGGCCTGATGGAAATGCGTGAGAAACGAGATGGCATGGGCATAGTCTTTTGAGAAGCCTCACCTTTTGTATGACAAGCCCTCCAAAACAATGCCCGATCAAGATGAGTGGCCGAAAGGGACAGTTCTATGCTCTAGTTAGCATTTTCAAGCCCACTAAGAAACCGCCGAAAGCGTCTTATCATGCTTACTTCTCTCTCGTTCTTAAGGGCGGTCAGAATCTTGTCCGCGACGCCACTCAGAGACTGCTTGACCGCACTGTCTCCAATCCAGACCGAATCATAGTTGAAGGACATGATTCTTGCCGTCTTGAGATCGTTGGGGAGCATCGACTTGTCCTCAAGCCAGTCAACTCCCGATGGCTGGTGAACCCACGTTGTTTTGGGGTCGACGCCGATTCCGTGGACCGCAACAAGGCTGCGCGTGTTCCCGTTAGTGGATAACTTGGCATGCATATCCGAGTTCCATTTCATACTCAACGTCAATGCCGTCTTGGTCCGCAGGTTCGTAGCGGATCTTCAACCCGATGTCACTGCCGCTAATGATGGGGATCAGCTTCTTGATGGCTGCAGCCTTGGATTCAGGCGTGTCCGAGAGTCTTTTGACATCTTCCGCCTTTATCCCTGAGACGGCATGGCTCAGAGGCTCCGTCATGTTGACGGTGGCCATCTTAAGCTCTCGCTATTCAAGACTTGGACGAGGAAGCCCTTGGAAGCGAAATAGAATTGGAAGAACAGAAGGGAATTTCTTGCAACCAATCTGTTATATCGAGAGATGATGGGATACAGATATCACCACGGTCACAGGGCATGTATTTGAATTTCTTCATAGTCTATGTATTAGGAGAGCCTCGTGAGACCCACCACCAAGCCACAATCAACTCAGCCCAGGATGAGAGACAAGCATGCAACACAAGTGTCAAAAAATCTCCAATAACCGCAAATAGACTATATTGTGCAACAACTTCAGCTTTGGGGGCGGTTGGGGGCGGCCTTACCAAAGAGGAAAGTCTCAGAGCACATCGCCAGCCTGTATCATGCAGGCTGCATGCGTGCTGCAGCCGGCTATGGGAAACTCGGCTGCTCATTGCTCAATACTCAACGCATGAGCCCACAACCATCCCTGCAAGGAGTCCAACACGCCGGTGTGCGCAGCCTGAAAGGGAGGCTGTTCGGGTTGAAATGCCGCCGCAGTCAGGCCACCTTGCTTGAGCCCGGCTTTATTTAGTCTGCGCTCAAAAGGGCCTTGCTGAAGTTGCCGGCATCTCTGAATCATGTAGGCTTGCCACCCACCCCCTTCTTTTCACACCAAACTTTGCTTCTTTATCTCACCGGTTCAGAAGCAAATAAGCGCCAAAATAGACCGCGGCAAGGGTAATATCCGTCATGTCTCAGTGGTCAGCAGACGACGACCTGGTGAGACTCGAGCGCACCGTGCCCGGTCAGCCCCTGATCCTACTCGAGGACCTGACAGCGGTGAATCAGTTCCTCTCCAGGGAGCTCTCGACACTGCGGCTGAGACGCAGAGACGCCATACTGTTCGTGACCTCGAAGCCCGACAACATCAGCTCCTTGCATCACCAAGCCTTCAAGGGCCGCAAGATCTGCATCACGGAGCGGGTCGACCTCCACCTCGTGTGGTACTACGACCGCATTTTCATCAAGCCCATACCAAAGTGCCTGTTCAGCCGCACGTTTCGGGAGACATTCCTGCCGCATGCCAAGGATTTCGACGGCGACCATGTCGCCCCCGAGGCGGACGGCTTCTTGAAGAGCTACTCGATGCTAATCGTCCACGAGTCCGACTTCGACTTGGCCAAGGAGCTGAGGCTGTTACCCCAGTGGATCGACTGGGTCGCTTGGTGTCATTTCATCCACGAGTTCCAGTGCCTGCGAGCCAAGCATGTGGCGCAGCGCTATCACTACGGCGAGATCCGGCTCACGAGGCTCAACTTCTTCTCTTGCTTGCTATACGGGTCAAGCTACGAGGAGATGCAGCACAACTACGCCATCTACTTTGCGCGATTCGGAGCACCGTACGTCTTTGTGTTTGGCGCCATCACGGTCCTGCTCACGGCCTTGCAGACAGGCCTTGCGGCATATGACGACGGAGGCATGTATCGGGGCATCGCCGTCAAATTTGTTCCCTTCACGTGCATGGTTACCATGGCCGGGCTGCTCTTGTTACCCTTGCTATGCCTCTTTTTCCAGCTAAAGGAGCTGTTTCTGTACAACTACCGCTATCGAGGAATATCTTGAAGTGCAGTTGGCTGTACCGTCGACAAGGGAGCATATGCGGGGTTGGGTTATCTTGATTTGCAGCTAAGATCGTCATCTGTTATCCGCATTTTAGCACAATCCTTGTCAAATAGTCTATCCGAAGTGGGTCAGCGCCATTTGGCTTCTACTGTGCCTCACTCCACAACTCAATAAGTTATGTGAAGGGGGCGCACGAGACAACACCTAACCTCGTTTGTCGAGCCTCCTGCAACAGAGCCTCAACATCAGGTTCTCAGAGAGACATGTCAAGAAAGTATCTGCTACATAGATGTTAAGGCGCAGAATGACGCTCAAGTAATCGATAGTGCCCTTCCTTCCTGCAGTCACAGTGGATACATGCAGTAGTGAGACACATTTCAGCCTACAACCAACAGAGCGCAAAAATGCGGGCTCGGTCAACATTTCTCGACCAGGCCACCTATCATCGTTGACATATATGCTAAGCCACTTATTCATGCCGCATATCCCTGTCTTGGCATTATATGATTGCAAGCTAAGTTATTGGGTCGATATGCATAATAGGCCGTATTTCCAGTTAAGCCCCTGCTCAACTCTTGCCGTATCCGCATCCCATAGCCTGTTCTGACGTGATCCTTGCGGTCGACGCTCTTTCGCCCTTGTGGAGTTTGCGAACCAGATGCGAACGATTCCAGTGCATGTACCTTTGGCCCCCTCCCAGAGCAGGGTCAGACATCTATCGAATCGAATGCGACCCTTGTAGATTCGAATCGAATCGAACACGTCTCCTGTAGATTCGAGTCGAATCGAACGCGTCGTCTGTAGATTCGATATCTATCGAATGCCAAGACTCGATCGAATTCGATTCGAATTCGATCGAACAGATGACTAATCCGGTGCACGTAGACAACACCACAGGACATCGTGACTTCGCAACGTCACAGAGGGCAGTGAAATTCAGAAAATGCAGGTCTCGACCGATTAAATTTCACTTGTCTACTTCACTGACGCAAGTGCGTCAAGCCATTGGTCATCACTGATGCTAAGCAGCGGAAGTGAAGCCTTGCAGATCCCAGCTTTACTCCACGATCGAATGCATCAAGCTACCACCCCTTCTCAGCCGGTTTCGCAATGGTGCCATCATCCTTCCTGCACTACTAAAGGTCCTCTCACTCTCTGCAGGCGACGATGGGATAGTGAGCATGTTAACTGCTATCAGAGATAGCCGCGGGTAGCGATGGGCGTTGATTTTCCACCAGCCAATTGGTCTGCTCCTATAATAGTAGCTGTTGATAATATCTACAGCGCAGTACCGAGAGTACTTGTCATCAGCTAACGCTGCTGCCGCCGTCGGTCTTATCTTCCGAGTGCTCTTTGTTGCGGCTTGGTTCACCGAACAGCGAGAGAGGCCTTATAGTGCAGTAATGTGCCCAGATGATTGCCACCACAGCGATTATTAACCAATCTTTTGCCCCCTGGTACAGCGGTCTAGCACAACCGTTACACTCTTGTGGGGATTGGACGCTGCGTAAGATGAAGTCTGGTTAAAGGGTGACCTAGCTACACTCCTCGCAAGTCTCCGCCTGATGTAATCCATTGAGGCCTCGTCAGATGTAGTGAAGACTTCGCAGTCAACGTCGCGTTCCTGTAAGTCTCCCAGATCTCCAAGAGCTTGGCTTCATACTCTAATCGCCAACCCTTGGCCTTACGGGAAGGCACTCGAGACTATAGTTAATTAAGAAGGCGCCACTTCTTCACCGGGTTAAAAATAATAGCGCCAATATAAGCAGCGCTAGTCAGATAGTTATAGTACTTATGCAGCTTCTTCCACCCAAGCTTAATAAAGACCTTAAGCAATCTGCAGGTTCTATTATCTAGATTATTATAGATAGCAACTTCAACGTCCTTCTTTTCCTTAGTCACTAGATCCTTAACTTCTTTAAAGATTATACCTTTAATAGCACTTTCGAGGTAGTTAAGTAAGATCTCAAAGATAAAGAAGTACTCATCGAAACTACTACAAGTTAACCTCGCGTCAGGAACACTATTGCCCTAAAGTTAATTAGCAGCTACTTCAAAGGGCTTCAGAAGCTTGATAAATATCTTAATAACCTTCCAGTTATATATACTTGTCAAATATGAGAGTTAACTGTGATGTATTCTCTGTCCCCTTGACTAACAGAGGGCTCGCAGTGGCCTTTATATACAGAGATGCCCTTATCATCATAGAAGCAGCAATAAGGTTTTCTTTAAACCGGATCTGAGGAGTCCGGGCCTTTGAGACCAGTTTACTAGAGATCCGGGCCTTTGAGACCGGGCCGCAGTCTCAGCAGTTAACACCGGGCCATAGTCTCATCAATTGATAGATGTGACATGTACCTCTGACGTATCTGACAATAATCCCTTCCATTTAAAGGAATATAACTAAAGTCTGCTTATAGCAGTTTAAATTAGCCTTTTTAATTAATTTCTATATCTAGATATAAGAGTCTTAACCTATTATTCACATTATCTATATTTTTTCCCAGTCTCCTATCTAACGCAGCCAGCCGGGCTTAGGTTGGTCTTGTTGAATTGGAGGCATGTTGGAACACCAGGGCTCCAAGAAGTCACGTGTGAAACAGGGGGTTGTCGGGAATGACGCGGAAAGGGCTCGCCGAGCCCCCGGCCGGCTAGCTCGTATTAGGAAGCAAGGGAAAGCTATACCTCCCTGACCTCAAGGGGCGGGAGCTACAGTGAACAGATACACAATACACACACATGTTCAAGGTCATCAAATGGTCATACAAGCTATCTGACAGGTCTTGACCACTCTATTAATCGCGGTACCGTCTGATAATGCCATAAATCGCATGCCAACTCACCCCCTCGTCGCATACGATCCTGGTGGCGGAAATGCCCGAGTTATACCTCCAAATAATCCTTATCCTCATATAAGGAGAATGATGTATCTGCGATACCATTCTGACTTGAATTGGTTGTGAAATGAGGCATTGAAGTTGATGATGATTTTGGTGAAGGTATCACGGAAAGCGGGGTACGGAAAAATGTGTCGTATTATTTTCAGCCCCACTGTAACCAGCCAATTAAGCCGTCTAGTGGATCGAGTCGGGCCGCCACGGTCCCAAATATTCCCTGTTCCTGTCGCTTCAATGGCCCCTGTTGGCTCTTGTCGCTGCCCATGGACGATCGAGATGGACGCTAAACTCGAATGATGATCCCGTCAGGTCCCTCTCCACCCCAGCGTGTTCGTCTCCTTCTTTCGGTCCATTCTGGTGCCGACGAAGAATCGACTGTTGGACTCTTTATCCCTTTGAGTGCCGTAAGACTACACTTGCGCTAGTGACCGGGGTCTGGACCAACAAAAATGACACAAATGAAAGGTACCTCTGCCCCCACCTATTTTAAGTGGTGATAGAAGTCCCAGCAATTTCCCTTGTTACAAAGGGCTACATCACACTGCTTACACCGCCAACGTGATTGCTGTATGCGGCTGTTGCCGTCTGTTGCTTGTAACGACACCCGCGGCCGTTGCTCGCCTAGCCGTACGCCCTTACAAGCCCGGCATGCTGACGGATTCTTATTTCGGACCCAATTATGCTGTGAGGCAGGCGTAAATTCGTCTCCAATCCGAAACCTTTTTGCGTGCGTGACTTGCGGGTGCGTATGCCGCCATGAGGGCATCAACAATGCATTGCCGCCAAGCCTCTTGGTCAGGCTTCGGCTTCCACTGTAGTTGCCCTTGCTTTTGTAAAATGAAGCTATTCACAAGAGCTATTTCTAATAGAAAGTCCCAAGCGAGGGTTTTCCAGCCGCCTCTACGCACACGGCGGTTAGGGCCCCAATAAGACCGTAGTTGGTCACCGCGGTCTACGGCGTTCATCTCGAGGTTGTAAGCAGCAGCAATAGACGGGATAGAAAGCTCTTTAACGGGCTCGTCACCAAAAAAATGCTATACCGGCCGTGATTGAATTTAGTCTCCTGTTGGCTTCCTCCTCTTACAGACGCTCCTTTCATCGCCTGTGAATAGGGTTGTTAAGAGCATGACGAGGGCGTTGTCTTTCCATACGATCTGATTGACCTAGCGGAAGATAAATTAGTAGGGAAATATAGTAGGAATGTGTCTTTCTGACTGACTTGGTTATCTTCTGTAGGGATGGTTATGACCTTGTTAAAAGGAATGCTGCCTTTAGCTGTGTTATCTGCAGCTTTGAGCTTGACGAGGGATTCATGTAATCCGGCGTTACGGCGGGCTGTGCCTGTAGCTCCGTGACCTAGCTGACGGAACTGAAGAAGGAGGTTATAAGAAGAGAATAGGTTATTGAGAAAGATGTGATATATGGAATCCGGCAGCAGATTTACTAAGGCAACAACCACGGCTTGAGTTGGGTTCAGATAAACCGTCTTCCTCTCCCGTATCTGCTTCCGGCTCCGCCGTAGCTGTGTCCCTTGCCGTGGCCGTCGAGCCGGCCGGATCCCTACGGGCCCGAACTTCCGGCCCGGCCTGTGCCAAATCCATCGCAGGAAATAGCCTCGTTAGGCCACAGCCCACACTTTGAAGCCCGTTGGCGTAGGTTTATTAGGGACGGTTGTTGTATCATGAGACCGGCCGAGGAAGCGGACCATGCACTCATCTACAGCGATAGATGTGCCCGGGCTATAGAGAACAGTAGACGTATGCTGTATGTGGTCAGACCAGGCGTTGACCCGGCTGTAAGTCTGACCGTAGAAGCTTAAGTCAGATTCCTAATCGATAGTTGCAAAGTCCCAAAGATGAAGATGCCGTGATAGTAACTGAAACCGCTTAAAAGGTATGACTTTAGTTACAGGGTGATATGGGATATAGAACCCGACATTAGAAACCTTCCAATAGTCCTTGATCTTTGGTTCTATATGCATTTACATATAAATCACGATCGCAAGCCATATGTAGATTTCGGCAACAGAGGTCGGCTTCCAGTTCAACAGCCGAGCCTGCGGCTTCAATCTGCGGCTGCCAGCTTCGTGCTGCTGCAATAGGTGACAGACCCAGCTGTTGGTATATCTAACCCAGCCTTCCACTAGGTAAATAGGTACAAATTGCTGGAAAAGCAATAGCGGCTCCTGGGGCAAGGCTGCTATCCCAAAGGCCCGGTCTGGACCCAAGTCCATCGGCTTGAAGTTGTAACTGCGGCCCGGGACCGGATTTTCAATTAGCCGGCACGTATTATCCTCAGGGCGTTCACGGCGGCTGTGATAGTCAACGCGGATGAAGCTATTGTCACCATACGCATTGACCGCCTGGTTAGAGGGCAGTTGGGAATCCATGGGGGGCAGAGAACGTGATGTATGAGGAATTAAGTGGCATTGTTTCTGAACGCGCTCTGGGCCACTCCCTTGTACCGCGGCCCGGCAGGGGGGGGTGTGGGTCGCCAAGGCCAAGTGTAGTCTTACGGCACTCAAAGGGATAGTCTGATGCACGTGAGGTGGAATAGTGGGGCATGGTTTAGTTGCTCGTCCTGGAGACTAAAGACTGAGTCAGACGGACAGACGGCGACTACGATTCCATATGTATTAATATTTGAAAACTCCAAGTTGGAAATATTCACCCGACCACGCTAGAATTGGTACCAATAGAAAGCTCTCAGTGAGAGAAGTACAGAGGCGGTAATTTTTATTTACTTCCCGTCCTTGATTCTGGTGGAAAACCGGCATGTTCATTCAGATACTCCAGTGTGCCTTGTCAGCGATATTGATGGGGCATGCCTACCCTATACATTGCGTTAGAAGCTACCACACGTCTCACCTATTCTATACGAGTGTTCTAGTACCCCCCTAACTTCAGATGCTGGAATTCACCCGTGGGAATAACCCGTACTTCCAACGTCTCCCACGTCGGATTTATTCGTCATGGAAGTTGACTGGACGTGTCATTCCAAGCTACAAAGTCGAGTTACCGCCGAACTTATACGGAGCACATCAGGCAGGATGATGGCTACAGTTACATGGTACCTGACGCTCCGTGGGAGAGTCGGGGAGATAGGTGTACTCGCTAACATATCTTGGCATCGAACGAATCTATCGATTCGATTCCCGTTCGTTCGATGTCTGACCCTGTCCCAGAGCCTCATCCACGTGCCAATTTAACGCCCTTCGTTCGATGCCTTGGATAGTGAGACTGTCTTGCACTTTCTCCTGCCACGTCATCAGTTCAGACCCAAGAGCAGGTTGGAGAGTGTGACACGGGCCTAGCAGTTCCGATGGAGTTTCTCACCCGTCTTTTTTACTACCTACCTCGGTAAGTGAAAGCGAGTAAGTGTGTTGTTCGCAATACAGTCTGATTCAGGGCTTTTGATCATTAATCAACCTGTGCTCGTCACCAGGTAAAGCGTTTGAAGCATGCGAGAAAACCAATTTGGAGAATGGTTGAATAGATTTACCAAAAGAAATTACAAACATGATAGCTCCCAAATGCCCATGACTCAATACGCTTCTTACCTGTAGCCAGCCCTCCTCATGTCCGCTGCCTGCTTGTCCGCTTGAGCCTCCCGTGCAAGCCTGTTCTTGTCCTGCTGCATCGACAGCGCCTGGTCATTCTTCTTCTTCTGTATCTGCACCTTCTTCTGCTCCGTCGCCACCCTGTCCCCGTTTGCTTTCCTGGTAAGCTTGTCCTTTTGTTGCTGGATCGCCAGAGTCTGCTTGCCCTTCTGTTGCTGTAAAGTCAAGCTCTGTTGACCCTTTTGTTGCGCTATCGACAGGCTCCGCTCGCCCATCTGCTGCTGGAACTGAAGCTTCTGCTTTTGCTCGTACTGATTTCTGGCCGCTGAGATGTTGGCTTGCCGTATCTTTGCCTCTTCAGCTCGCTCGTAGCCCGCGACGGTGAGTGAGAGCTTCTGCTGTTGTACTTGGAGCTGCTGCTGCGTCAATTGGCCGTGTTGTGTCAACTGATTCTGGTGGGCCATGGCCGAGTAGTTCTGCTTTTGCGCTTGGCGCTGAGCCTCAATGTCCAATTTTGCGGCGGCCTCTTCCTTGTCATATTGTATCTTGGTCTTGTGCTCCAATTCTTTGGCGTAGTTTTTCTCGTCCTCCTTTCGGCGCCTCATCTCGTCTTCGTGGATCTTCTGAGGCATCCCTATCGCGTCATCGGGTTGCCGTCCTCTGAAGTTGGCTGAGCCAAAGAGGATGTAGAACCGATCCGGACATTGCTTGTCGTAGAGAATTTCGAGCAGCCTCCCATCGTTGTGGGGGTCAAGCTCGGCACCTTGGCAGTTCTTCCTCAGATACATGGTTGGAGAGTAGCAAAACTTGTCCCCCATCATGGTGTCAGAGGCGGCAGTGAAGATATTGTCCTCGTTGTCGAGATCGCGCCACATGACATGCAAAAGCGCCTCAGTGACACGACACGGGTTGAGATTCTCAAGCGCCATGAATAAAGCATTCTTTCCCGTAGCTCTATGCTTAGCAAGAGCGTTGGATTTACCCTTTTCGAGGCCCTTTTCTAGGGCGAGAATGGTGCTTTCAATGTCAATAACTTGTCGTGTCCCATCGCACATGGCCGTCAACTCCTGCAGAGCTGATCGGCCATGATGCTTACCGCTAGGGAAGCCAGGGTCATGTTTGCCCTTGATAAGAGCCGCCACCACCTTGACGTGCAGGTTTCTGGCTGCTTCGTGAAGGCTGCCATCGTTGAGTCTCGAATTGGCTTTGGTGAGCTCTTTCACACACGCCAAGTCTCCTACTTGAGATGCGTAGAACAGGGCAGCGTTGGCGAGGTAGTCGGTGGGCAAGGGGTCTGCCTTTTCGGCGATGAGTTTGGCAACTATATCAGCGCGCCAATCTTTTGCAGCGAGGATCAAGCATGTTGTTTTCGAAACGGGCGAGATGAAGTGTATATCGGCTGACACAAGTTAGCATTATATACTTGTACAGGGGCACCCAGGAGATGAGGCTTACCTTTGGCATCAATCAATTCAATGATGGCGGCTGATGATATCCAGTGATTGCCTCGTTGACTCAAAGCCCATAGCAGAGTAGTGACCTGTTCACTACCGATCTGCTTGTCATGACAGATGTTGACGCGAAACGGCATCTCCAAGTCGCATCCTAGATCCACGAGACGTTTTACCAGAGTCGACGAGTCGGGATGGGCCGACAGGCAAGCGGCCATGGGTGGACGGCCTTCACGGAGAACAGCCTTGAAGTCACACTGAGCTTCAGCTCTATGGCTGGTAAGAACTTCAAGCAGAGCGAGAACTTGAACTTCCTCCAGAGGCGCCGTGATTGCAGTGGCAAAGGCCTGCGTCATGACCTCGCTCTTGGCGCCGCTTGAGATGAACCTCTCAAGGAGCGGCGCGTGCCCGCCTCTGATGGCAATCTTCAGGGCCTCGCCGTCTCGGAAGTTGACATCAGCTGACTCTCCCACTGTGAGGAGAGCCTCGACTAGATCTTCCGTGTCGCTGCCATTGACATATGAAGTGGCTGCCTTGAGTAGAGCAACGTTGACGGCTTCGCCAGCACAACCCCCTTCAAGTAGTTCAGAGACCAACCACAGATTGTCGGGAGACTGCCACTCATCAGATTGTTCCATGATGCTACTCAAAGCTCTTCCTAGAGCACCGGGGCTTATGGAGCTCTGCAATAGCCCAATCGCATCTTGATCAAATCTTGTCGCAGCTCGGCAAAATGCCACGTCAATCTCTGGGCCGGATGCCCCCGACTCGAGGAGGAACTGCATCACTTCGAGCCCAGAGGGATTGAGCCAGTCTTGGCTCCCCGAGGCAAGAGCAGCAAATGCAGACTGAAATGCCTTGGGCGATGTCTGACGCTGAGCCAAGTGCTGCAGAACGTCGAGAAGCAGGGCCCTTGCAGCGGCGACGGCCACGGCGTTTTGCAGTCTCTCGTCACAGCCCCATCCCGAAGCCGTTTGACTGGATCCAGCTTGCATGAGAAGTTCGACAACTCGAAGCCTTGTTTCGGAGTCATCCAAACGCATGGCCACTGCCGCGGCGCTGCCGAGAGTAACAATTGATGGCCCATGGAGCAAGAACGTTGATAACAGCTCGATGCGCTTTTTGCCGATTGCTAGAGAAACCAGCTCCCCTCCGCCGTAGTTGATATTGGCTGAGCCTTTAATCAGCAAAAGATCAACCAGGTTTTTATCGACGGCCTCGTTGCCCATGATCAAAGCATTTTTAAGGACCTTGAGAAGCGTAACAGAGACCGTGTCCCCTCGCAGTCCAGCAGACAACAAGTGTTGGACCAACTGACAAACAGTCCGAGGGTCTGGTTGCTCGACAGCTTGATCCAGAGCCACACAAAGTATCGCATCAGATGGCTCCCCAAGCAGAAGTATCTTGAGCAAGTCGGACCGGCCAGCTTGAACTGCTGACAGGAGAGCAGCTCCGTTCTCGTAGCAAACGGATGCTCCATGCCGGACGAAGGTCTCGACTAGCGGAGAGTTCTGGCTGTCGACAACCTTGAGAAGGGTGGCGTCTGTATTTGGGCCTTTTGCTCCCGCCAGCAAACACGCCTCGATGAGTTGGTCCTGCATCAAGCCGTATGCTTCTGCGACCACATTGTCAAGCATCTCGGGGTGCCCGCTCATGGTTCTGTGTGAAGCAATCACTGTGGCAACCGCTTCGTTTCTGTTGCGACAAGCTGTGAACAGCGCTGATCCGTTTTGGAAAGTGACGTCTGCTCCGTTGGCCAGGAGCATCTGTGCCTTGGCAACATGTCCACGGCTCGCAGCTCGAACTAAGCCCTGGTTGCGGCAGTGTTGACAAGCGCCCTTGAAGTTTCGAAGGAGAATGTTGACCATGTCGTCAGAGCCAGATTGTACGGCTCCCAGGAACTCGTCGCATGCCCTGGATGCGTCTGCGCCCCTGGCCAACAGGATGTAGGCTTTGGCCGAGTCGTTTTGACGGATGGCGACGGGAAGCGCTTCCGTGACGCATCTCTCGTCGGCAGTCTGAGCAAGGAGAAACACAACCTCTTCAGAGCAATTGCGCGTTGCGAGCTCCACGACGTCGTTTAGGATGTCGACTTGATCTTTGGATATCATCCTCTTGAACAAGTTGGTGCTCCGACGCCGTGTGACCCGGACGTCGGCACCATGTTGGAGTAATGCCGTGATCAATCCCGGACTGGGGTTTGCGACCAACCCTTGAGCAATATCTGTAAGAACTGGGTTGGAGTGCTTGATGCCAAAGGAAGTGGAATCTCGCCCCGACCCAGGTCTTTTCAGGAGCATAAGGGCATTGGCCCGTTCATAGTCTTCGCTCGAGGGCTTGATGGCCTGAGAGTTGAGTGTGGCGATTCTCTGCCTGAGTTCAAGGCTCCAAGGAATGGCTGCTGGTGCGGTTGGAGGTGGGAGGGCTAGAAAGGTGGAAGACTTGTTGAGATCCATTGCAAATGTTGGTTTGGTAGGTATTCGGCCAAAGATGTGCCAGGGCGATAAAAAACGGCAAGATTTGGCGGCTGCATGAGAGAGTCCCAAACTCCATATCGATGAGTTAGAAGATTCTCGGTTGTATAAGGCATTCAAGAAGACACCAAGGTTATCTGGGGGCCAAAGTCCATTCTTGGAAACGGAAATGGGCTGTCTAATCGTCCCTCCTTTCTGTGAAACAAGTACTATCTATGGACAAGTTCCATCGCACTCCTCCTTTTCCTTTCTCGAGCTGAAATTTGTCTCAGCCTGATCATCAACACCGAAATACCACCTTCCGAAAACACTCGCGGGCGGCTCTAGAATGTGCAAATACCCGTGTACCTTCTCCGTGAGTCCTTGGTACGTGTCGTCAGAGTGTCCGAGGCCATGCCAATGGAAGACGAGGCGGCTGCGTCAACACGTCAACGATGCGCCAGCAAGGGAGTCTAGCGCGGCTCGAGATTGAGCTCGGCCGGAGAAATGGAAAGCTAGAAGGTCAGATTGCAAAACCGGCTGGCAAAAGGCGACCGTGGGGGCCGAGACGCAAAGCGGAGGGTTGGCGGTCGGCAATCAGGCTGCGTCTTGAGGCGAGGCGTCCAAAGAGATGGCTCGGATAAATCCATTAACCGGCAGATTTGAAATCATGGGGCGTAGTCGGCGCGTGCATACACGAGAAGATAAGCGCAGATCTCAGCCATCCTGTAGAGGTTTGGGGTTTGGGGTCGTACATGGTAGGCCTCAATCAGGCTGCGTCTCAAGCTGAACACCTAAAAGGTCTAGATATGACACTCCGCCGATGCAAGGGGCGGAAAGGGGCTGAGCGGCAGGTTTGAGTCAAAGTGACTATTGTCGAATAGTCTCATGGATCTATTCCCACCATCTATCATGCTGAAGCAGGGGTGGGAAGCAGGGAGGTTGCAGGCCTCAAGTTCGTCGACCAGGCTGGACTTTGAGACGGGTGGAACAATTGCACAACCTGATGGGGGCGGGTACCTAATTTTAGTCTACGTAGGTACCAAGTTACTTTTTCAGCTGAAGAGTGGGGGATGAACATTCAAGCTGAGTCTAGTCAACGACATCTGGAGATGCTGCTGGGCTGATTTAACAGTTCCAGGCGCCATTCACCACAATTCTCTTGCAAACGAAGGCCACTGCCCTACTGGCGATTTCCTTACATTCTGCCATAAACTCTCAAGTTCAACTGCGTCACTCCCTTTCTATCGAACTCACACAAACTGTAAACGAGTCGACATGTCTCATCAACCCGAGACAGGCCCAACAGTCGCTGTGCAAGCAGGCTGGTCTGGCAACAGCTCTCAACAGGAAGCCCAAGTCACCCCCAAGCCAGGCTCAGCAGAATACTTGTCAACACGTATCCGGGGTCCAAAACTCGGTTGCAGCCACTTTCCAAAATACCGTCCCAATAAGACCCCCAACGAGCAATACCCGAGTCGCCTCGGCTTCTTTCACGACGCGGGTCCAGATGTACGGATCAGCTTGTTGGACACCACCAGGCTCTGCGCTGGATGCCTTTCGTCGGTGACCCCAGAGGGATTCAACTTCTGGTCCATGTTTGACAAGGCTCTTGGCGAAAACCCTCCGAGTCCCCCCAAACGCCCTGATGCTGCGCCAGCGAGATGGCTCCAAACTTCTCCTTCGGCGCATAACTATCCACTGCTTTTCGAAGCTGGCAGCGAAGGATCCCATCAAGCCTCTGCCTCCGCCTCTGCCGGTGTTACCAAACCGCCAGCAATAATCCCCGTTCCTCAGGTTCCCGAAGCCGAGGAAGCATGGGCGTGGCTACAACATGAGCGAAAACCATTCTACATCGATCAATTGCACCTCGCCACTGGCTGGAATGTTTCCAGGGAGAAAGCCTCCGAGTTCGATGCGAATATCTTACGAAGAATTGGCACACGCTTCGTTGCTGAGCCGACAAAAGCTCCCGACAATGAGGTAGTAAACCAAGACAACAACAGTCTTGATGGTCCACTTGACCATACTGTTGACAGCCCTGTCGACGCAGCCGGCAAGAAAGACCCAAACCATCAACTCGGCCATGGTTCAGCAACTAGCAAGCCGGCCATAAGCCCCAAGGCAGCCGACAGTACCGAGATTGCTGTTGCAAAAAAGGAGCGAAAAGGCAGTGCATCGTCTCGTGTCAAGAAGCCAAAGTCATCCGAGTCGCGGCCAATTCAAGGGACAAGTCCTTTATCGCACCAGCCGACAGAAACTACAGTATCATCCACTGCGGACACTGAAGGTGATGTGCAAGGAGCCAAGCGGAAGAAGTTCTCTGCAAAGACGGACAAACGGACTTCCTCCATGGGCAAGCCCGTCAAGAAAGAAGCCACATCTGAAGACCTCCACCAAGAGGAAGTTTCCCTGAATACTCTAGTATCTAAACTGGGGACATCATCTCCGCCCGGGAATCCACTCGTGCCCCTATGTCTACAGCCCATGGTAGAACCTGTTATCGGCTCAGCAAAGTCGAATGGAGCAGCTGAGTTGTTGTTTCTCACCCATCCGCCCGAGTCGGCGCCGACGGAAGAAAGAAATTCACCCAAGGAGGACGCAACAGCTCTGATTAGTCACAGCAAGAGGGAAAAGGGCCACACTCGCCCCATTAACGGGAACCCCGGAACCGTGCCTGCAGATTCAACTGCGTCACCACCGTTGGTTCAAGTTCAAGTCCAGCCACACACGAAGCCTCATGCAGTATCTCGCCCTGCTCAGTACACGAACAACTGGTGCCGGGCACAGCCCATTCCATTTGACAGCTCAATGAAGACGCCGGCGACGGAAGATTATATTCGTCAAGCCAATATTGCCAGCCAAGGCTCAGCGTCACGACCCAACATGGCACTTGAGAGATTGTTGAAAAAGGAAAAGATACTAGACAAGAAAAAGGTGGATCTATTGTCCAACTCGAATCCATCTGGAAGTACCAGCCTTACATCACTTTTGGAACCAAAATCCCATCATGGTCCGTCATCGACACCGAAGAGTGCATCCATTGCCTCATCCCCGTTCGTGCAATCTATTGTACCGCAGACAGCTACCAAGACAGGTGGAGTTGGGGTGAAGAAGATCACGAAAACAAAAAAGGAAGTTGCGGTGACGAAGAGCATGAAAACCAAAAAGGAAGTCGCGGTTGGTTTTCACGCCGAGATGAAGCACCTTCCGTCAGAAAGCAGCGGCGAACGACATGGCAAAAAAGAAGACAAGCCGGCCAGAGATGGGAAGCTTGGTCGAGACGGAGCTCACGGCCAAGTGGGAAGATCTGGCAAAGACGGTGTTGACGGTCACGCCGGAAGACCTGGCAGAGATGGAAAGCCTGGTAATCGTGGAGCCCAGGGCAAGAACGGAAGCCATGGTGGTCACTCTCTGCAAGACGCATCTCAAGACTGGCTCAAGAGTAAATTCGACAACCATCACGGGGGCTCCAAACATCCAACATCGGAGAAACCTCACAGCTCGGATGAAGCTGGTGGCGCACCACCAAAAGCACCGAAGCCTCACGCTCCAGAAACAACTGGAACTCCAACTCCAACGCCAGAGAAGCCTGAAAACTCGGGTGCAAATGAAGTCCCAACACCAACACCAACACCAACAGCAGAGACTCCTCACGCTCCAGAACCAACTGAAACTCGAGACCCAACACTGGAAAACCCTCAAGGTCCAGACCCAACAACAATACCAACACTAACACCAGAAACTCCTCACGCTCCAGGACCAACTGAAACTCCAAACCTAACAACAACAACAACACTAACACTAACACTAACATCAACACTAGAGACTCCTCACTCTCCAGGACCAACTGAAACTCCAGACCCAACACTGGAAAACCCTCAAGGTCCAGAACCAACTACAGTCCCAGCATCAGTAACGGAAAAGCCCCAAGGTGGCTCCGACGCAACTGACACACCAACACCAACACCAGAGAAGCCTCAAACTCTAGACACAACCGGTGCTGCCCCAGCTCCAACCCTGAACTCGAACGCAAATACAGCGACAGTTGCAGCTGAACCACCAGGAAACATTTCGATACTAGACCAAGTTCCAGTCCCAGGTCAGCTTGCAGTCCCCAATGCAGCTGTTTCTCAAGAAATAGATCCAGCACCACTTCCAGTTCCAACCACTAGATCAAATGGCGAATCTGAAATGGCTGAAGTACCAGGAAGGACTCCTGTTTCAGCCGAGGTTCCAGTACCAGATCCAACTCCTTCTGGAGAAACGCAGCCAGCTCCTCTATCCGCTCCAGCACCTGGGGCGCGTGGAGGGTCAGAGACAGCTGAAGTTCCAGCGAGCGCCCCTATCTCAGATACCGGTCTACGCAAAGTACCCGTTCCACCACCACTGCTGAGTCCAGTCAAAGGAGCAAATGGAGCATCAGATGCGGCCGAAGCACCAGTGATGGACTCAAAGCCTGGTTTGGCCGAGGTGACAGCTCTGAGCTCAGGGGCAATCACTGAGACGAATACAATGCCACAAAAGGCCAACGCACCCGAGGCTGCTCCAACCCCGGACGTGACACCAGTTGCGGGTGCAAGAAAGTTGGAATCGACCAGCTCACATGATGTGCGCTCTTCTGATTATCCTACTTCTCAACCTATCGTCCAAGGCGAGGATGGAGGGCGAGAGATATTCGCTGCGTCAACGCTACCTGTGGTCCCTACTGGCCATTCGTTGAATGCTCAATCTAGCTCTCTTATTACCCAGAACCAGCAGGATGTATCTGAGCCTAAGCCGGAAAGCCTTGCCGGAAAGACACCTGATCCTTACACATCATCGATGGAGCCGGTGGGAATGTCACCTATAAACCCTGTGGCGCCAAGTGTTCCAGCACCAACTGGGACTTCAGTTGCATCCCTTGATAAGCTTCAGACTGCTTCAGTACAGGTTCCTCCACCAGGAGAACCTGCCACAGAACCTACTCAGCAGTCCATATCTTCTATCTCACGTGCAACTTTGCAGCCAGAGAAACTCGACACGGCTTCAACTCAAGGTGCTGCGCCAAATGACCTGGACACAATGCGGACTAAAAGCACAATGGGTCCTGTACCAGATATTGTTTCACAGACCGAGAGAAGGGAAATCGGTGCTGCCTCTACAAAATCGAATTCACCCAACGAGCTCCTGACTCCGTCTCAAAAAAGTCCCGTTGATCAATCCGTGAGTAATTCTAACATCTTGACGAGGGAATGGCAGGAGCAACCACGCAAAAAGGGTCGTTCTGGGAAACTAGTAGTAGGTCTAGCTATTACCGGAGTCGCAGGTGTCGCAGGGGCAGCATTCGTCGCTCAGAACACATCTTGGGAGTCTGGGCATGAGCCCGGAGACGACTTTGAGGACACTTCATACACTCGTGATACCGACGAAGGTTCTGAGCACAGCGTTGAGCACATCCCTGGTGACTCTGAGGCTGGCGAGCATACCGATAGCGGTGACAATGATAGTCATAAGAGTGATGACGATACCGATTTCGACGACGCTCCAGACCATCTCGATAGCAGTGATACCGATCAAGATGCAGAGGATGATCAAACCAATGCAGAAGAGGAATCTGAAACCCACGATTCACAAGACGAGGGCGACAGCAACAGCGGCGAAGATGAGAACGGCGACAACTGGCATCAAGATGATACTAATCAAGGCTCTCATGACAGCTCTGACGACGAGCCTGACGACCACTCTGATCGCGAATCTGGCCACAACTCTGATGCCAGCTCTGAAGACAAATCAGAGCACGAATCTGACGACGCATCTGATGAAGATGATGCGCATGACAACTCTGATGACTCTGGGCAAGAATCTGAGCATGAATCTGAGCACGAATCTGACGACGCATCTGATGAAGATGATGCGCATGATAACTCTGATGGCTCTGGGCAAGAATCTGAGCATGAATCTGAGCATGAATCTGAGCACGAATCTGAGCATGAATCTGAGCACGAATCTGACGACGAATCTGACGACGAATCTGATGAAGATGCGCATGATAACTCTGATGGCTCTGAGCAGGAACCAGAGCAGGAATCTGAGCAAGAATCTGAGCAAGAATCCGTGCAAGAATCTGATCACGGATTTGACTACGAATCTGACCAAAACTCAGGCGAGCTATCTTCCTACGAATCAAATGAGATTGATGAGGAAAGCTATGACGAAGTGGAATATAGTGACAGGGATGACTATTAAGGGCCGTATGCATTATATCTGTTATATAGTTATTAATTTATTGTTGAGAATTATTAGTAGAACTGAGGTAAATAACGCTACAGCAATATTGTTCCTCCCACTTTCACTGAAAGTGCTCGTTTTGCGTTGTCATTGGCTTAGGACTCCTGCAATTCCCCGCAATCCTCTTTCAGGTGAAAGAGGGCTCTCAATAAGGCACCCCCGATCTAATTTCAAGTTAAAGTGGGGTTCTGGCCTTTTGATTAGCTGACTCCCTTGCTTTCCCTTACGAATCCTCAGGCATGACCAATGGACAATGAGTTGCTGTTACCCATTGATGAATTTAAGTTTAAGCTCTTTGAACGAGCTGAACGCGTCGACACGTGTAAGACGTGTCTCCTAGCCATCTACCCATCAATAGATACGGACTTTGCTGACTTAGAAAGTTCCATCATCATCGTCGTCTCCAGTCACCCACAGATATCCAACCTTAAAGTTGAGGTGACCAACATCATCATGAAAAGGCCGTTCGAAAGCACTCAGACCAATCACCTCAAGGCCATTGAACAGAGCGAGACGACTCCATGGCTCCAACATACTCGCTGGCCCGACCTGTTCCGTAATAGGCCACTCGATATCATTACCGCCTCGGCCCAGCAACCAGGCCCCCCGCGAAGTGGAGGTTATTTACTTGGCCAGTGGCAGGGATCCGCTTTATGGAGCTTTGCTGAAACCGAAACCCAACTGCGGATTATTCTCCAGGGCCTGGACCTGATGTTCGATAGGGCAAGAGCTACACTCAATCGAACGTTATACACGTCTCGCTGTTAGCTGAACACATTCTCAAAAGATGCTTTCTGGCCGCATGGATTTCGGGTCATACCAAGCTTCAAGAGATATCTGGCAACATGGAAAAGATTCATCAGCTTCATCTTTCGCATTCTACAATACCCAGCGCAGCAACGCCGGGAGATATTCAACTTACGTCTAGAATCAAATGAGGTGAAGATGATGCAGCACATATTGTACCTAGTAGGTCAATTACAACTGGCGAGAGACGATATTTGCGATAGTTCAGACGTCGCAGAGATTGTATGCAGCGGTCGCGTCTTGGGGGTCCTTAACCGCGATCTTATCCAAGGCCCGCAAGTTGTCGATTCTACTGTCCAGATCTTGGTAATTCTCCCCGACGATTGGGAATTCATTCGGCAGAGTGCCCTATCTACACATAATACATCCATGCCCACATCGTCGAATCCTGTCAATAAGTTGCTTACGCCGCCACGACCAGCTGGCCCTAGGGGCGTTACAAGCAGAAACCCATTTTCATCTCCAATCCGTAGTCAAAAGCAGTCTCTGCAAAAGAAAGCTAATTCCCCGACACTGCCATCAAAGCAGTCAGATTGCATGTCACGTGCCTCCAGGCCCGTGATAGAGCCTCAGCCCATGACCAGCGAAGCACCAGCGTGGGACTAGAGAAAAGGCATATATAGCGCAGCTCTCGCCTGTCCTTGGCAGGTCAGAGATCAATCAATATTACCTATGACCCCTATCATCATCCCTACGAGCTATTGACCTGCGTCCCTCACTCTTCTCACCAGGCACATCACATTGCAAGGCAACTAAACCACCAGCCTGCCCTGGAGAAAAGCATATACCACTGACTCCAACTACAATTAACGTTAATCCAGTACTTCCAATTTCAAGTTCAGGTATATCTTATCCCTTCTAACCTCTTCCTTAAGCTAACTAGCGATTTAGATAGCGATTATACAGAGGGTGGTTCAGACATAGAGCAAATATTGGATGACCAACTCGATCCTACTTCCCCTACCCCCACACATAAGAGGAAGCAACAAAGCACTCCTAAGCCAATACGAAGCAAGAGAACCACAGCAGGAAAAAGGAGGGCACAGTTATATAACTAGATTGCTGGTATTGACTAAAAACATGACCTTCCTATGACGGTCGGGTGTAACCTATATCTACAGTAGGTTCCAGACTTAAGAGTATATGATCTAATGGATTATGATATCATATTAAGCATTATAAGTCACGATATAGTAATGGTAAAATTGTGTGTTGATAGCTGTCAGACTAACTTATCTGTCTAGGAAAGTGCTAAATGAATGTCTTATATACTAAGTGTGTTACACTGGACTTACTACTTAAGAGTGAAAATGAGTGTATATATACCTATGGTTCTTAACTGGATTGGAGGGGTTGGCATAGGAATTGCTGATGATCACTATGAATTACTGGTGATCCGTTGGAGTGGTGCTCCGATCCGCTAAAGTCATGCGCAACAGCTTTGACAGTTCCCGTTAAAAGTGGGGCCCGGGGTTCTGCCACGGGTGACCGCCCGGTCTCCACCCAGGTCATCGTAACACTTTAAATCCACCATCTTACTGATAATACCTACAAACAGCCCTTCTTCACCAGCTTCATCACGCCAGCACAGTTCCTCCAGGCTTCCTTTGGCGGGCCGCTTGCCGGACCGGTCCCTCCTGTAAAGCGGAGCGAAGTTCCGGAAGGTTCCTTTGGCTCTCCTTGACAGACACACAGGAAGCACGGACCGGTTTGCCGAGACTCAGTCGATTTTAAGGTGTGATTTCTTTATTTTACTGTCTCTTTGCAGAGAGATATCTGATATAAAAATATATAGTATTGTACTCTGTTTTAAGCACTTTAGTAGGCTTGTGGCTACTGAGGTATGCAAGTATAGCTAAATTAATGAAGTGGGTCAGGTCAATAAGCGAAAAAGGTCAGAAAGTGGCCAAGGTCAAGAAACAGAAATTTGAAGACCAACTCCTTAGGATGAGCTGAGCGTGGCGATAGGGAATGTCAGGAGGAAATACCATAGATGATTTTATGACTAAGGAATCTGCTTTAGGACTTTTGCCAACTGCAGGCCTTGAGTCAGGAATTACAACATGGCGTTGTTGCTACGCCATGTTGTGTTGCAAAAGTGTGCCTTGCGCATGGCTTGCAACTAGGCAGAATTTTGTTCCCCCCACCCACCATATGTTACCGAATACCTGAGAGCCTCATATAAAGTATAACCACCTCCAGCGTAGTTTTCCCTTCTCCATATGTTCCTGCTCTTCATTCCGCTTACATCATGAGCCAAGTTTCCCACCGTGACTCGTATCTACTTGGTTCATTTTCATCAGCACCCTTTGCTTTCCGACCCCATTTTTCCACTTCAACCTCTCAAAGATGGGCCAACTATGCGGCAGAGAGTCCGACCAAGACCCGACACCGAACGCCCGCGTTCCTCTTCCCGACTTCAATTCTAAAGCCCCTTATGACAAGGGTAAAGAGACGCCACCTCAGGGCATTACCCATCAATCCAGTATACGGATCGTCACTCAAGATGATGATGCACCGCAGTATAAGTCTATAGCTTCGGTCGACGCTCTGCTCCAAATTATACAACAAGCAAACTGTCTGAAACTATGCGGGATCCCGGGTGCTTTCAGCGTCTTCAAGGAGCGGCATTTCGACATATGAATTGACAGCAACTACCAGCTGGACTCGGACACTAGGAATGCGATCCAATTAATAGCACTGATCTGCCTGCAGCTGGGAAAAGCTATTGATTGCAACATGACCTTCTACTTTACGAGCTACCCCAATACAAAGAGCAAGAACCTCTCAGAGAATTCCAGGAATTGCCTCAAATCCCTGAGGGATCTGTGGGGTACTGATAGCTGGAAGGGGGCCGTTTAACTTGTCGCTGGTGCCTCTATACTGGAAACTGAGTTGGGGATCCAGAAATGGCTCAATAACGAGGAAAATTTTGCAAAGGGGGAAACTGAAGATGAGAAGCACGTTAAGCTTCTAGGTCGCGTTCGAGAGAAGATGCTTCCATATTGGCATGGGTGGCACCAGCGGGACTTGAACGCTGAACGCCTAATCCAGTACCACGGCTCGGCTATCTTCGCAGCCCGAAAACAGCCCAAATCCCTCAACTCCATTCGTTTCATCTACGAAAGGTCAATGGGACATTACATACGTCTCTTGAAGCAAAGTACGGCCGATCCGAGTAAGGATGTGTATCCTATCACCAACCTCTTCTTGTTGGGGTCTATCATGCAGCCCACCGAGATAGCTTCAATCAAGAAGTTCCAAGAAAGCGAGGGGAATGAGATGGCTGGGGAGGCAAAGAAGCTGCTCCGAAAGCAGAACCAGCAACAAAAAGCGGAAGTCGTCAAAGGGCAGGGCACCCAGTTCCAAATCTCCTCCGTGCTCATGACCAAGCACCTGAGTCAAGTCGCCGTCAGCGGGTACACCGAAATCGACCACTTTGCTACGAAAGAGAACGATATTAATGATCTGACGTTTCTTGATGAATCTGAGGTGCTCAAATGTCTCCTAAGCCCTAAGGCTATATTCAAGATACTCAATAGCCACAATCCACAGGTTGACAACCTCGATTTTAGTACTAAGAAGGAGCTGTATAGCAACATACCTCGATTGGGAAACGACTCCATTATCACCGTGCCCACCGTTAAGCAGCTCAAGGATGCTTTGTACATCGAGGATATTTTTGCTTTGCCGCGTGCTGACGACAGCGACAGCGACGACGAGGACGATAACGGGCCAATTCAAACTCCCGCCCCGGTCGGTGTTACTATTAAGGCCGCGCCAGAGTGAATAAATATCCTTTGGCAACCGTGTCTCCGGATTGATCGTTGAGCCGACGGCGTTTTCGGGGGGTTTTTATCGGCCGTAAAACGAGCTTGTTCGAGAATACTTCGTATATTTACGACTTTAGCTGTTTGTGGGGCGCCTTTTGGGAGGCCATGACCATCAGGAAGAGGATCTGTAAGGTGCTTGGCTGGAGCTGCAGTTCCACCAGAACAGGAATACGTTTTGTCACAATGCTTACGGCGCCACTCTTCTTTTCCGGTCCGTTGATTGTAGTATCTTGTCTCTATCTCCTCGTCTGGCATATGGGAGAAGACCCATGATGTTCTTGGCTTGGCCAAGGAGGTTCCAGAGACTGTGCGAGGTCGTGATGATTGGCAATTGGAGGTTTGTCTGTCGTCTGGGTCATGTAATTGCTGACTGGAGAGCTCCGAAAAGTCGTCTGATATTGACGACCCTCTTCGTTGCGACGTTTGAACAAAAGGCAGGCGTTGTTGAGGCATGGAGGTTGCCAGTAGTCCTCTGTAGAGTGACAGAAGAGGGTCTCGAGGGGCTACCCGTGAACGATACCCTACACGGATCCTTGCTCTTGGTTGAAAATTCTCGTCAAAAAGAGGCTCTTACTCAAAAGAGGCAAGGATCCCTGCCCTTACTCAAGCCCTTATCAGAACGAACCCCCGCCCTTACGCAAAACGAACCCCTGCCCTTACGCAAAATGAATCCCTGGCCCTTGCTCAAACAGATTCGAACTCTTCATCAAAAATGACCCCTGCACTTAGTCAAAAAGAGGCTGTTGTTCCAAAGTAGATCCTTTGCTCCTAGTCAAAAAGATGTCCTTGCCCAAAAACGGATTCTTGCTCTTGGTCAAAAGTTAAACGGATCCTTGGCTTTAGTCAATGAATCCTGGCTTGAGTCGGGGGCGGGTCTTGTTCGGAAGCAGATTCTTTGCTCTTAGTAAAAAATTACAAGGTGTCTTAATTTTATATACTACGTAGTAGAGTGAGTTTATGATTCTGAATAATGTTTTGACTTTACTAGTCATCATCATCATTAGACCCTACAATCATGTTTGGTCGATAGATCCACATTACACAGTCCCGAATTGTATACCCACCTTGACCACCATTATTGCATTTACGCCAATTATTTATCATCATATTAGAGCACAGGTTGCCAGATCCTGTAATGCTCTGCTTTCCACCCTCACATCCTGGAACCCAGGACGTAGTGAAGATCAATAGCTCTTTGTCTGACGTAAAACAATAAACCAGTTACGCGTTTTCTTCGCACGCGTCCCCATATGTCGACGTTAATTGTCAACAAAACAAGTGCATTTTGCCCGAAGATCCGCCAGCCAATACAGACGATATATTGCCAAGATGGATAGCGTTATATTGTATTGTCACAATATCACAATCTGCATATTATATTGATACAATATCAGAAAACGCATATTGTATTATATGTATCGTAGTATATTGTTTTATTGTCATATTGTTAGCAACACTGGCTGCGGCCGAAAGTCTTTATTGTCATCGAGTACCACGTAACACTCGTCCACCACCACCCGGTCGAGCTGCTGCCATCTGCATTCGGTTAAAATAGTTCCAGAGAAGGGCGATCGCCCAGGCAAGCAGATCCAACATGCAAATTCATTGGCGAGGTTCACTGCCAATAACGACCGCGTCTGCTGGGACGACCGAGAAATGCGCACCAGAGGAGGACATAAACGGCCATTGATAAGTGTACTAATAGTACTTCACTCAATTTCTTTGCTGCTCGTCCAGTCACTCTGATTTATCTAATCTATCCCTTCATCTCGCTCAGATGCGTCCATTTTCTTCTATTGACGCTCTTCTAAGCGTAGCAATTTGTTGTCCCGCTCTCCCATTTGCCAAAGGCACTCTAACCTCAGAGGGGTTTACCAAAATCCAACCAGGAGGTATCGATGCTCTCAAGATCACAGAAGAAAATACCCTCAATAGTAGCACTGGCACTATTACTCGGCAGGACCTAGTTGGTGCCACTCTGCCTCTCAAATTCGTAAATAACTACAATGGCAGCGCAGTTAATGCCTACATCTCCGGGCTAGACCCCGATGGCGCTGTCGTTTTTGTTGCTTCTGATGGGTCTTTAATTTATCCTTCCTTAGGTGGCTCTATAGTCCCTGTTCAGGTTACCTAGAATATTGCCATTCCCATGACTTCGTCTGGTCATACACTTGAGCTCACCCTGCCAATCTCTATGGGCTCCGGACGCATCTATTTTTCTGAGGGTGTAATGTCGTTTTATATGATGAGTATTGGCATAGGGGATTGCTTGGTTCAGGGGGACTCATACCTGCACGGCTAGCTGTGCAAGTAAGATTACTTATGTAAGTAAGGGGCATCGGTGGGCGACTGGTACATGGGCACCCGGGCGCCCAAATAAAATTGCGCACCCGGGTGCCCAGCCTTAGTCAGCGTTAAACCCCGCCGTACCCCATTGGCGCGTCCCACTCGCGTCGCCCTCTGAATGACATCAACTATATAGATATTAAACATTATTGGAATTGTCTACTCTGTAACTCACGACGCCTTATCTAATGCGTACAAGCGGCTCTGCTCTTCACTATCTCTGTCAACCTGTTCCCATACGTAGCCAAGACCTCTCGCTCTTATTCTAAAGCCATTGGCCTCAAGGTCCTTCATAACAACCTCTTCTACACATGTGTCTTCTACATTACTCCAGTCAAGATATGCCATCACTTCCTCAGTAGTCCACGGTCGAGGAATCTTTCCAGTCCGACAAACCTTTCCCATACATTTATAATCCAAACACCATTCGTAGGAAGCTTTCGAGTACTTGAATGGAAGCCTCATTGCTTTTCGATATGCTTGATCAGATAGAGCACATCCTGCAGGCTGCGATCCGTACCAGGCACTTCTTGCAGCAACATATCTTGTATAGATAGCTCCTGGTGAATCATATCTTGGTGGCCCTAGTGTTTCAGGAGGCAAGCATGGTTTTAAGTTATGCTTCATCGTCTTTGGCTCCATTCGAGGCAGAGATGGTTTTGGCAGAGGAACGTCTTCGGGAGGCGCAGACTTGGCTTGACGCTGCGCTGTTGGGTGGGTCTCCTCCACAGTTAGGTCTACTAATGCCTTCGATATTGCATTTCGAGCTAAGGAGGATGTAGGTAGCAACTCTGAGTACTTCAGAGGACATACGTTTGCTCTCATGTGGTGGCCAGACTGATGGCATGCGCTGCATTTAAGGGAGCCCTTCTAACAGTCTCAGCTGTCTCAAATCCGGAGGGTTCTCGTCTAGTGCTCGTAGCTGGCTGTCTGGATGTCTGGGCGGCTTGCTTTAGGACTCGGCGTGGTTCTAGTATAGGCTGCGGTCGAGCTGCACCTCGTTTCAAATGCCAATGCAGATGGAAATGCTTAAGTAAAAGGTTCTTATTTTCATCTTCGAGCTTCTTCAACGTATGAACACACGGCAGTCCATGTGAGGAAGTGAAGGACTGCCTACAAGGAGCGTTGAGTGGTGCCAGGAGCAACTGTCGTTGTTCCTGCACTTTGCGTAAAGCTTGGTGCGAAACCCAGCCGCGGACAGCCTCGAACATCACTCCTAAGACATCTAGAGGCGTCCGTATCTGCTGAGAGACTCGCATATGATCCAGTTCCTTCAACTGGTTGGTGACCGCAGGCTTTATAGCTAGCCAAACATCAAAGAGGTCGAACCTAGATGTCTTAAGGTGCGATTTGATTAGTGAATGAATTCCTTCCGCTCTAAAAGACATAATTAGCTTATATTTTATATTAATATAGACATTCGCTATCTACCTCGAAGTAGCTATATTGCCGAAGTGCAAGTGCTTATCTACCTATGCTCTAATAATTCTCTCTTTATGCGGTTTGAACCAGTATGTCTTGATATATCTAACTGCTTCGAGGTGTTTTTTGATGTATTTAAGCTGAAAGTTGGCTAAATGCTGTTCGAATGCTTCTTCGTTTAGTGAAGCTACGATAGAGTGCTAAGATCTATAGAATTCGTCCCATTCTTTCTCTTCTACCTTGTCTAACGATTAGCCACCTTTTAGTATAAAAGCCGGTTGATAGTGCCGCAAAACTGCTTTATTAGCATGCTAAAGATAAAGCAGTGCCTTAGAGGAAGGAAACCAAGTTGCAGCAGCATTCATCGCAGCCTGGCATCGGTCGGTTAAGATAATAGAAGGAAGCTCATGTTGATAGAGTGACCTGAGGTGTTCCAGGGCCTACGAATAGTCCTCTTCCGATTTGCTAAAGAGAAATATAAATGCAATGCAGAAAGACTATTAATAAAAATCAACTCCAATTATATTAAGGAGCGGCATATTGTGCTTGTTCGTCTTGTAAGTGCAATTTAATAATAAGACGTCCGGGTTGCATTGTAGATATGTAATTGAATCTGGATGGGTGAAGAAGATTGCTGTAAGACGGTTGTCTGAGTCTAATTTGACTTGATATCAAAAGCCCTCCCTATGTAATTAGTTAACAAGGGCCTGGATATTGCTCTGCCCTTTACGCATGTCTCTTCTCGTTTCTGCAATTCGATTGTAGACATCTTGCTGCGTCGCAAGGGTATTAGAGTTGTTGTGGAGGTAAGTTCTGATTTTGTCAAATATTGGGGTGAAAAAATTGTCTCCTCCCCTCAGCCTGTGTCTTGAGGTTTCAGGGCAAGCTTTATATACCCTTTCTTTTCTGTATAGAATCAGCTAGAAGCTGATTGCTAAGCCTCGTGGCAATAGGTGGCAATAGGTGGCCACTTTCGCCTCTGACATATCTGACACACCCCCTCAGATTCGATGACTTCTCATTGAGTCTGAAGCCCTTCTTCGTCCTTCTGGAGCCTCTTCCTAACGTCTTCTAACCCAAGTTGATATAAAAAGCGGTTCCATTTTCCGGCTGGAAGTGCTTTCGTCAGGCTATCTGCGACTATGTCTGTTGATTTGACGTATTTGACTTGAATTTTCCCTCTTTGAACCTCCTGTCTGAGCCAGTGATTGTGGATATCAACATGCCGCAACTTGGTCCTCAAAGTAGCTATCTCAGCCGTCACGAGGTTGATAGTCTGAGTGTTATCGCAGTCAATCTGGATAGTCAAGTCATCCAGTTGAACTGTGTGATGTGCCTGGTGAGAAGAGTGAGGGACGCAGGTCAATAGCTCGTAGGGATGATGATAGGGGTCATAGGTGATATTGATTGATCTCTGACCTGCCAAGGGCAGGCGAGAGCTGCGCTATATATGCCTTTTCTCTAGTCCCACGCTGGTGCTTCGCTGGTCATGGGCTGAGGCTCTATCACGGGCCTGGAGGCACGTGACAAACTGTCAGCTCCTTGAGCAGTCGGCTCACAAAGAGAGATTCCTTAGCTGCCTGTGCTAGGGCTAGGAGCTCTGCTTCTGTTGTTGATGTTGTGACCGTGTCTTGTTTGCTGGCTCTCCATCCGATTAGTCCGTTGAATAGCTTGATGGTATATGCCTGCGAGCTCTTCCGATCAGTTGTGTTGTCGGTAAAAGAGGCATCGCTAGCAATGCTGAGACCGCCGGGCCCTCCGAAGGATAAGGCTAGGTTCTTTGTGTGTGTGAGGTAGTGGATGACGCGGTCAGCCGCTTCTTGGTGTATTTGACTTAGATTGGTGAGGAATCTGGCCAATCTGGAGATAGCAAAGGCTATGTCGGGTTGGGTGTTGACTGCGATATAGAGGATTGATCCGATCTTGCGTTAGTATTGTTGAATTTCTGTTGGGGTTGCTAGCCCTGTTGCAGGCCGTAGCTCTAACTGAGTCATTGGTATTGTAGCTGTTCCTTTATTAGCTAGGTTTGCAATTTTCTTAATATAGGCTGCTTGGGATAGCTAGATCTTCCTCATAGGTCGGTCCCGTATGACTTCCATTCTAAGGAACCATTATACGGAGTTGCCGCCTGTTAGTTTATATCTCAATTGGAGTTGTCTGATTAAGTCCTTAGCTTTGTTTTCTTGTGTTTTCCTGTAGGCCAGAATGATATCATCAATATATATGAAGAAGAGGATTCCTTCTTTTCTGAAGCAGCAAGGCTCGTGTGGAACTGGCTTATAGCCCAGCTCTAAGAGGGTCTTAGAAAGCTCCTTCTGCCACAGTAAAGGGGAGACTCTCAGTCCATATAGAGCTTTATTAAGCTTTAGGATAGTTCCTGCCTTCTTATAGCCTGGAGGCATCTGCATGAAGATGTCTTAATCAATTGAGGCATGTACGAATGCGTTGACCACATTGTATTAGATCATTTCTAGATCAAATTTTGCTGCAATAGCTATCAAGGTCCGGAAGGACCTTCCGGCTAGGGTTGCTGCGTATGTGTCTTGAAGCTGCCCTTTTGCTTGTTGGTCTCCTCGAACCACTAGTCGGGCCTTGCATTTCTGAAAGTAACTGTATTTGTCTGTTTTATAGACGTACACCCACATACAGCCTAGGACCTGTTGATCAGATGCTCGAGGGTCCTTAGCTCGGATCTCAGTCCATGACCTCATTTCCTTATGACTTTGAAGATGAATTTCTTCAGCCTTCTAGAAGAGGTTTCCTAATGGATGTCCTATGAGATCTTGATGCTTTATTGGTGCCTGAGGTAGTGCATTTCTATGCACCTTTACCCCTTAACGGATCTTCCGTTCTATTGAGATTTACAGAGGAGATTTAGTTCCAGCTAGAAAAGCTGCCTGCTACGTGATCGTTTTATTCCCTTGTTCTAATACATTTTGAGGTAATTGTGCGAGTAGGGCAGACGGCGGTGTATCTGGCGGCGTGAGGAAGTCTTCATATTCTGCCCTTTTTGCCTGCGAGATTTCATCAATCGCCACTATGAGACAATTCCCCGTGAGTTCATTTGAGTCTTCCTCTTTAGGAAAATCCACCTCAATACAGTCTTCAGTCTCTAACTGATCAATCGGTTCATCTTATTAAAGGGATGCAATTCGTGCGATTTCTTCTAGGTCTGCCTCCAAGAGGTCGTCCTTGAAGTTTTCCCAGTCTCCATTGCAGCCCTTGTCTTCATTAAAAATGACGTCTCGGGTGCTCACTATTCGGTTGATTGTAGGGACCCAGATCCTGTAGATGTTTGAGGATCTATATCCGACTAGGAAGCCGATCCATCCTTTCGGCTTGAGCCGCATCTTGCGGTTGAACTTTTGTTGTGCCTCGGGGGTCATGGCATAGGCCTTGCAGCCAAATGCTCTTAGATGTGTTTGGTCAGGCTGTTTCGCTAGTTGTGGAATTCCTCTAGCTCTAGCTATCGCAGTATGCAATTGATCGTATGGTGTTTTCCAGCCTGATTTATAGTTTGGCGTTCGATTGTATAGATAAACTGCCGTTTTGCCGATTTCTGGCCATAGCTGATGAGGGAACCTGGCGCCTGTTCGCATAGCTCTTTCCTTATCCTTTATTACACCCCCTGAGCGTTCGGCGCCGCCGTTTTGGGCTTAGCTATATGGTGCCGAGGGCTCGATAACGATAGCTCTATTCCGTAGGAAATTTCCGACTTGTGGTTTGACCTCTGTGATTTCATTGTCGCATTCGATGACTTTGACCTTAATGTTGTTTTGAACTTCTAGGTGTTTGAGGAGGGATTTGAAGACTGCAATAATAGCCTCCGTTGTCTGAGATGTAAGGTAGTAATCCCAAATGTATCCAGTTGATCGGCAGGTAAGCAATATCTGTGAGGTATAGCCACCTATCCCTTCTTCATAGTCATGGAAATCGACAGCGATGCGTTCACCAGCTGTCTGGCCAGACTGCCTTGGAGCCCGTCTGACTTGTCTCTTGATCTTTGATAGACCACAGGCGTCACATTCAACTGTTGTTGGTCCTTGAATTCGCACCCCCTGAGATGCTGAGACTAGGTGTTCAAGAGCTTGCGGTCCCGGATGCCCTAGGCGGTTGTGCCAGCGGATGGCTTCTCCCGCTAAAGGAGCCCTTTTGGTGTAAGTGGTGAACTTGTGGGCTGCCCAAACCGCCGGGGTCATCTCTGCCGGTTGGTATTCAATGACGTATTGACCGTATAGGTCCTTGATTGGGCAGGCGATTGTCTGATCGGAATGGCGGAGGGTTGTTGGATCACGGCTGTTATCCCAATAGAGTCCTTTCTTCCGTAGCTAACGTAAGGAGACTAGAGTTATGAGGAGTCGGGGACAGTAGGCTACATCTTCAAGCAGCAGGGCTCGAGTTATTGTCAGCCTGACTGTCATTATTCCATATCCTAAAATTGGTAACTTTCGGTCACCTGACCAGATGAAGTCGCCTGGAAGGGCCGGCTGGAGATCAGCTAGTCGATTGGGGTCATTTGTGATTGAGATCGTTGTTCCGGGGTCTAGGATTTGAGATTTTCATAAGGGATAGTCGTTGCTTTAGGCGGCAAATGCGGTATTGACTTTAGCAATAAGCCGGCTATAGAGTCATTAGTCAGAGGTTTCCTTAATAGCTGGTTTTAGTAGGGTCTTGGATTTCTTCTGAATGAGAGCTTTCACTTATGCCTGGAGGTCTAGGTCTTCTTCAAGGGCTTCTCTTACCTTTGTCTGAAATTTTTCTTGAGGCCTGAACCCTTTCCAAGCTATGTTTGGAAAAACATAGAAGCATTTCTTAAGAACGTGGGGTAGGCCGCATGCCGGGCATTTATCCTATTCCTCAGGAGGCCTCTGGCGCTTCATCCTTTTCCCTCCCTTCTTCATAGAACGGTACTGGCCTTCAATGATGTGAGCGTCCTCTGGTTCATCATCCTGGGGGTCCTCCCCAGCAAAGCTCGCAGAGAATGCACCTTGGGAGATTTTCTCCGTGCGACCTGGGCCCCGTAAGGCCTCTGCATTTTTGAGCTTATTCCGGAAGGCGTTCGCTAGATCTCGATAGATAAGGGATTCTTCTTGGATCAGGTTTTGTTAGCTAATTTCATAGGCTGCCGTCCAGGCAGGGAGAAGGTGTGAAGAGACGTTAAGGAAGTCATATGCCCAGGAGCTGCAAAAGAGGGTTTCAGGGACCTTTTGTTGCTATCCTTTAGCCAAGGCTTCCTCCCACTCTTCTAACCATTTAATCGCTTAAGTTGCGGTCTTTAGAGGTGTTTTCATGAGGGTCAAGTATGTGTTTCGAGCATCTCGTGTTTCATCTGCCTCCGACCTCCCGCACCGGGCACGGAGATTGTAATGCCATTCGTAGATCGACTTGCGTGGCTGACAACAGGTCCGGGTGTAATTGGGAGAGACAGTTCTGATAACCCAGTCTTGGAGGGTTCTTAGAGACTTCCTCTATCTTTCTGATGACTTTTCTTGAAGTTGATATAAAGAGAGGTCTTGTTGGAAGCTTTTCTGACCTTGTTCAGTCAGGTCAGATAGAGACCATGTTCCATTAGTTGTCTCCTGTATGTCGTCTGAATTGGTCACTTGGGTCTTAGGTGTTTCTGGCTGAATGGTCCGTTGTGCTGCTGTTGTCTTGGTGTATTTGCGTCTTTTAATATCTGGGAAGGTCGGCTCCACTTCAAGGAAAGTCTTCCTTTCGAGGTGCTGTTGCAGACCTAGAAGGTCGACCTGAAGATGGAATTCGTGCTCCCAGTCCGGGAAGTCCCCGGGTTTTGTAAGAGTGGCTGTAAGACCTTCTTTCTGGGAATTTCTATGTAACATAATGGATAAGAAAGAGGGGTTCTTCAAGATGTAAACAAAATGGGTTGAGGCAGTGAGACTCTTAATTATCAAATATGAGAGTGAACTGTGATGTATTTTCTTGTTGTCCTCGTTTAACAGAGGGCTTGCAGCGGCCTTTATATATAGAGATGCCCTTATCATCATAGAAGCAGCAATAAGGTTTTCTTAAAACCGGATCTGAGGAGTCCGGGCCTTCGAGACCGGTTTGCTAGAGATCCGGGCCTTTGAGACCGGGCCGCAGTCTTAGCAGTTAACCTCGGGCCATAGTCTCATCAATTGATAGATGTGACGTGTACCTCTGACGTATCTGACACTTAGCCTAAATAAATCACCAAATACGCAGGGGCGATATACTATGATAGCTAAAGGCTTTGAAGCTTAGTAACAGATATTAGCATCACATGCTATTAAAATTGCTAGTCTAAAGGAGGAATTGGGCTGTCTAAAGAGAGGGAAGAAGAGGAAGGCTATTCCTAATCCCAATAGACGTTTCATAAGTCTCAGTGAAGCTCTAGCCGCCGCGGAGGATATTCCCAAAAAAGGAAGCGAAATAAACGCTGTTGTGGTGGAATCTGACTCTTCGGAGGAGTCAGTCTCAAAGGCAGAAGCTACTTCGATTATTATAGTTAGGGAGGAAACTGAATCTCCTTAGCGCACCACCCGATCCGGGCGGCTGGTTAAAAGACCTAAAAGTACATAAATTCTTCAATTCTCTATTAACGTACATGATAACCATGCTGGTCAAACTAGTATACCGGTCACTTATATTTTATACCTTGAATTACAATTTTTAAAAAATTCTTAAAAATCTGAACTATATTTAAAATATCTAAAACTTAATATATAGGCTAATTATATAATAACTTATATAAAAACTTTTTATAAAATTTTACTTATTTTTTTTAATAAAGTTATTAAGAAAAAACCTATTCGCACTGTGTACCTTCTTAATTTTATATATAATAAGCTAATTAAAAATTTAAGAAAATTACTATTCTATTTTCTTTTTCTTTAAATATCTAAAAATGATTTTTTTATATTTTTAATAATTATATAACGTACTTGATAAGCGAGTGCAACAAACAAGTGAGTGCAACACTCTAGGATTTCTTAGTATTTACACTTTAAAATCTAATTTCTTTAAAAATTTCTCTAAAATTTAAAATAAACTTAAAATAGCTGAAACTTTAATATAAGATTTATTATAAATAAAATATTAAATATAAATTTTTTATAGATTTTTAAAAAAAGTTCTTTATAAGCTTAATTAAAAAAACCTTATTCGCACTGTACAATTAGCTATATTTATATAAAGGACCTTTTTTAGAAATCTAAAAGAAATACTATATAGTTTTCTTTTTAGTTAAACATATAAAACTAATTTCTTTATATTTTTATAAATTATATAGCCTGTTTTAGAAAATTTAAAGTTTGCTCTTTTAGCTGTACAGTATAAGTGTTGCACTCACTTATTTGTTGCACTCGCTTATCAAGTACGTTAGCCTGTTTTAAAAATCTGATATTATTGCTTTTAGCTGTACAGTATGAGTGTCCGGCAAGCTTGTTTAACCGGCATGCTTATCATGTGCGTTATATAATATTTCTTTTATATTTATATTATTAAAATTGATTATAACCCGTGAGGGTTGAAAAAATCGTTTTTTGGTGGAGATAACCTTAATTTGGTTAGCGAAAGGTTGGTGGTGTCACGGCCCGGGTTGGGACCAGGCGGTCACACCCGGCAGAACCATGACGTACGCACTTTTTCACATGACACACAGATCCCGAACTCACCCCGTATAAGTGAGCCAGGACGCCCGACTCACTTCCACTCAATGAGCCAAGACACTCGACTCACTCACACACAGTGAGCCCGACAAGACACCCATAGTATATAAGCACATTCATTTAGCACTTTCATAGAGATAGCCTCACCAGCTATCAACACACTTGGTTACATTGAATCTACTATTCTACCATTACTAGACCGTGACCTACATTGCTCACTGCGACGTCCTGATCCACTCGATCATCAAACACACGCCTTGGACCTACTCTACACCCCTAGGTTAGACCCGACCGTCACATGAGGAATGCGTCCTCCATGAGGAAATGCACTGGATCGCGCAGCTATTTATTCTGCCAGCCAGGCGGCTGCGGTCGCGAGCAGCATCTTAGGAACAGCTGAACAGACATTTTAGGTAGCTTGATACCGGTAGGGAACAGGTATACGTTGTATTAAACCTGGCATATTAGTTAGCAAATACTTTAAACTCAACCTATTAACTAGGGGTTCTGTGGTATTGTAAGCCTCCGCTAAGATTAAGGAAACATCCACTACATTCCACAATTTCCACTGTGGCCTGGCTCCCGTGGAGTGGTAGTATATCCACAACTGGGTCTGATGGAATGGAGTGTATTTGATATGGATCAATATGTGAGTCCATATGTGGGTTTTCGTGGAGTGGCTTTGAACCCTGGGGAAGCCACAGCTGGAGTCGCTTCTTTCGCCGCAATAACCGCCAAATAAGAATGGCGATGGGGCCGTTTAAACTGTGATCAAAGATAAACTAGGGTCTGACAGTGGTTGTGGCTCTCGCGAATCCTGATGGACGGAAGTTCGAAGGACCCCCTCGACGGAATCAACTTGAGGGCTCCTATTCTCGCCAAAGCCGTGACGGCCCCTATTCACCATTGTCGCTTCCACGGCCCGCCCAAGGCGTTAAGCTGCTGCAGTTTCTTGTCTTCATCCTGGGTTAGGTCTAGCGTGTCTTGGCTTCCCGTCCACATGGCCGCCAAGGCCCAGATATCCTGTTCCAAGTGGCTTCTGCTAATGTTGCTACCTACGTACCTTCTGGCACTTGCGCACCGGATGTTGCAGTCATCTGCTCCTTCACCTTGAATCTTAGCCACCTGGATCAGACTCGCGTGTAGCGCCGCCAGCTGGTGGAAGCTCATCTTGAGGCGCGTCCGGTAGTTGTCGGGGGTTATCCGTGCGAGGTAACACTTATCGTAATTGCGTTAGAGCAGTCTACTTACAGAACCGTAACAAAATCTTCTCCAGGACCTGCTAGTATTTCTATCTCTACTTCTTCGTCCCCTCTCTTTATTATTAACGATACATGGTTAACCCTATTCTTGACGGCAGACTAACAACACTCGCCTCTAAGTAAGCTAACACTGTCGGCGAGACGTCATTTAAAAAGACACTCCCCTTGAGACTCTTACTTAACTAGTCACTCCGATAGGCTAAGCTAGGAGGTAGCTTCTCTTGCTTCTCTCTATGTCTTTCCTCCTTCATTTCCATTCTTGCCGTATTTGATCTGCTTCTAACACTTTTCCCAATTGGGAACCAATGTAGTGTGCATCGACAGGTTGTCCAACCAATCAGAAACACGCCCGGTTAGCTCAATCGGTAGAGCGTGAGACTCTTAACAGAACCCACACTAACCCTAACCCTAACCCTAATAAGACTCGCGTCTCAAAAAGTCACCAAATGTCCCCCGTCCCGGGGAGGGGGGTAGGCGAACGCGCATTACCTTCAAAAGTTGCGGGTTCGACCCCCGCATCGGGCTATTCCTATCTAAGATTTGATTGCGAGTAAGCGCAGTTTCTTCTTTTTCTTCTTTCTTTCTTTTTATAAATTTTGTAAACTTTAGGGAACAGCTCTCTCTTCTATCAGCTTATTTCTAAGGCAGTACTTGATTTGTTAGGGATATTCATTTAGGGAACCCGTAAAATCGGCCCAATGGCAGTGCTATGATCTTACTGTTATTTTAACTCTGTAGCAGCAACTTACTTCCTTTAAGGGAGTAGACGGTCTTCAACTTATGTGATCATCTTACGCCTAGTTGTGGACGATAAGAGTGAGAGACAGGATGTTTAAGATAGGAATATGAGACAGAGCAGGATGAGGATATGTCGTGATCACAGTGGTAGTGACAAAATACTGCCTAATACCTAATATCGCATGTAGAATTGGCCCCTATTCCTTCGAATCTATCACGGCTATAATCAACTGCTTACGATTAATATCATCAGCAGGCCATCACTTCTTAAGGACATCCCCTTTTCTGAACGTCCACACTGAACCGTCGACCCAAACGCGGCTAACCCAAGCACACCTTCAACTAGCGCTAGGATGACGGACGGGGTAACACGAAACGGGCTCCTATCCTCGTCATCCACGGCCAGGGTCAGCCGTTCATATTGGAGGCCGCTTCTAAAGGCTGCAGAGTGAAGCATCTACCATGCCGTGCTGTATTCCGAAATCATGGTTAGTTTTTGTGTCAATCTCCAGGACCCCGAGACACAGAGATGGTCGGATGTTGTGGTTTGTTTCCATACCTTATCTGGGCTGCTATGATTTTCTTTGCACCACTGCTTCAGATACTCGGACAGGAAGATAAGGGTGTACGTATGCGAGCACTCGACCTCTACCTTGGTTCAGACGCCAGCGTAGAGAATTAGGTAGTACGGAGGCTTGGCGAGAAGCTGATCGGGCTTAGGAAGATCATTGACGTTAGGGATCTTAGTGATTATAGGGCTAATAGTATGTAGCGGAAGGTCGGCAGGAGCAAAAGCCATAGCGGCGGTATTGTCGAAGCCACGTGAAACGACGACAGGGCTTGGTCCCTCAGCCTGGGTGAGAGCAGAGGAGGTGAGGTGATGGGTTAGCTGGAATCTGGTTCTGGAAGATGGAGACAAGCTCGCTTGTTGACAGCATGATTTCATTAGGCAGGTGGATGATAAAGGCGTCGCGGTCTTTGGACTAAGTTGTGGAGGGCTTTGAGGACTTACCTATCTGAATGTACCGCTGTTAATCCTAATGCAAAAAGAGCCACTCTTTATATGCCACCACTATTTCTTAAAACTCATCTCTGGATACACCTCGATCTTGCCCCGCGCCTTCAACCCCTCTGTCATGCCATCTTCCATGCCCGACTCCAGCAGGTCCCTCAGCGCCTGCGTCTAAGACGCAACACAGTTCGCTAAAGCCTTAGTGGTCTCTTCCCTATCCCTATAGAAGCCTTCGTATATCTTGACTATTGTCAGCTAGGGCATCGATATAGAAACATCGAAGTTATAGCGTAAGCAGAACCACGCCAGATTGCGCTGGAGCATGCAATCTGGTGAGTCCCAGTGGTCGCGGATGGCCATGCGGACTCAAACGGGGCTGATCCATATAGTTATTAGTCATAGGCGGCGGCAGGATGGTGGGAGAAGAATGCGAGGCATTTGAGACTTATAGAGCTATTGCGTGAGGGACCTTGTGTTCGTGATGGTAGGGGTGTTGGTGTATTGCAGCGCAAATTCAGGAATGAAACAAACTTGGGGTCTCAAGTGTGGCATACAGAGAGGGGGAGAGAGGGAGGTAGCGCCATTATATGCTTCGATCTATTACTAGCTGGTTTGTCCTTCCATTTTGCGTCTCCTCGCCACCGATGCGCAACCTGAGAGTGGCTTGATGAGCTTGATGAGATAGATATCCAGCAGGGAATATGAAAGCTGAGGACTAATATCTGAGCCCCTCCACTTGACCTGCACCTCCAGTGCTCCTCCCTGATGACCCCGCACTACTGTTTATGTCACCATTTTGCTCCTTTGCAGGTGCCCTATGGATGCTCGTTTAGGCAATCTGAGTCATGTCTTGCCCTGATGCAGCCAACATTGCGATAATATTAAGTTTTGAATATTTAGCTCGCCTTCGCATTGCTGACGCTGTTAAGCCACAGTCCTAGAGAGGATGTAATCCGCAGTTCCACTAGAATTGTTACAGTTAGTCAATCACTACTACTACTTAACTGACTCAGACTAGATGCCAAATAGATAGTAAAATCACTAAGTATAAAATATAAGCATATAAGAAGGTTGTAAGGTGCCTCTGAGGAGAGTGAGGGACGCAGCTCAATAGCTTCTCAATAGCAGTAGATTCGACGGTAGGGGTCATGATACATGTAGACTGATCGCTGGCCCTCCCTATTCTAGAGGCAGGCCTCGCTATATATACACTTTCGCTAGTGGCTCGCCGGTGGCTCGCCAGTAGCTAGCCCAGCCCTCGCTGGAATCCTCTGTCAGGCCTAGAGGCACGTGACACTTAGGGGCACTTAAGAACTTCTTTCTTTCTTCTCCATCTTTGATGTAAATAGCATCATGGACTAGATAGCTGGAATCCAGCTACTAGAGGCTGTTCACACATTTTAAAGACTGATAAGCTATGTTAAAGAAGGATTCAGATTGAAATGTAAGTTTTACTAGACGAGAGACAAATTGCCTGGGAAAGTAAAGCTGAGAATTATAACAAAAGTAAAGAGTGTCTCAGAAAGCGAAAGCTAAAAGACTTCCACCTTCTCTTTTATATCAATTATTTACATTTCCAGGACGTTTACATAACCTCTTAAGCAGTGGCCAACCTGATATCAGGAAATTTGCCGTTCAAGTTCGCCCCCGGTGGCACCTGATAATTGCCACAACCAGCCAGGTGGTGAATATGGGCGAAGAATGCCTCATTCACGTCACATAGGTCGATTGAAGGGGGTTCTGAAGCGAATAAAGTTCTCCCAATCGAGTCTTCCCAAGCTGTCATATTGTACGTCAAACTTGTAGCCTGTGTAGAACTTCAATAGCCCAAATTACCTATAGACATAGACAACCATGTCGTTCTCACCTCGAGTCTGCTGGGCCGGTTTCATCAGATCGTTTAATGAAAGCCCATTCACAAGAATCGAGCGAATCTTGAGCCAGTTTACCAAGTCCACTAGGCGGGCCACAAACCGATCTAGATCCTGAATTTTGATAAATGTGGCCTGTGAAGCACCGTCTCCTGGCACGACCGCTCACTTCTTCTCCATTCACAACGTTGATCCAAGGGTGTAAGTGGGTTTGCCAATATGGCATGCCGTAGTAATCAAGGAACCAGCCATTGACGACACGAGTATAAAGCGAGTCGGTCTCCTCGACCTCCTCAATCCCTCGAAAGGTATATTTCGCCAACGGATTGACATCGACGTGCCTGATGGGCGAGTTAGCTTTTTATGTCTTATTTTCTTCATTGCCACAATCCGGAAGATGCAGCATGTCGTAGCTGCTGATGACGAATCGCCGAGTAGTGGTAGATGTATTGGGGCGTGGATAAGACCAATTTGGGCACTGTTGACCTCGGCGTAAGGACCCCCCGGTGGCGCACATCACCGTGTCAATGTTAGGATCCTCCAAGGTTCTGGAGATAGCATCGGGATTGTCGTAGTCAATCTCGAGAAACGTGATGTCTCCTTGACACTCGCGGCTTTTGGCTCAGTCAGTGTGAGGGAGCACAGAGAAGCGGAGGACTAGTCACGTACACTTGGAGAGAGAACGTGGACTTTGTGCCTACCATGTGCAACGAGCCCGGCATCGAGGGCCCTACCTACTTGACCCATGCCGCTTACCACTACGATAATGCCCATCATATGGCCTGGTGGGTGAAAACCCCTTGCTGCGTGATTTCCATGACAGTAGCGAAGGCGAGCGGTATCAGGATGCAACGCCGCTGGGATTGGCTTTTTTTGTCTGTTCATGTTTACCACTTAAATTCCACGTCTCCGATTCTCTGGGACGTTTCCGATCCTTGGGCATCTCCGATCTTCGGTCATCTCCGATCCTCTTTTGTCATCTCCGATATTCTCAATTATCTCCGACTCTGAGAACTCCCCATGCCGCCTGCTGCCATGAGACACGCGCAAAAGCCGACCATGCAAGAGATGATGCTTTCGGTTAACCCAAGCTGGGCGTGAAGGATGGAGCGGGCCGTCCCTCGTGTAGTGGCACGAGAATTCACATGCGTTGATAACACGGTGTTTAGTCTTTTAACGTCGCTACCTTCCCCGCCTCAATAGGACCTGCCTCAGAAATCTCCCACAATTCTATGGATTCTGGATACTCAGTAACGGCAAAAAAAAAAACACTCCAACGGCCTAATCATCACCTCGACGCTCTAAATGCGTTCTTTCTTAGCACGAGTGACCGGGACTCCTCGAGCCCGCCTTAAAATACTGCAAGCCTTGAAGTTGTGCACTGCTGTCTGGAGCAATGTTGACTAACTCACTGGATAGACCAGACTGTGACTACGTGTTTCTGAGCGGACATGGTGAAGAAGCTCGTGGGCAATACCTCCGTGGCAAGGCTTTTTTGACTCTGGCCAAGGGCGAACATGTCAAGGGTGTCCACCTGAAGATGACGGGTCGTCTCTCGCTCCAGTAAGTCCGAAAAACGAAAAAGATTCTGCGGTATCAGCTTCACTAACTTTATCTTAGACATCATGGAGCCGATAAGTTCGACTCAAACAAGTGGGAAATCAACGACTTTTTCCTGCACGAGTGGGATCCATTCTTGGTCCAGGGCCCATTCGAGCAACAGTCTACAGGCTGGAGGACGTACGAATGGCCATTTGAACTCTTCATCCAGGGCAACCAGCAAGAATCTTTCAGAGGCTGTAGCCACTGCGGGATCACGTACACACTAGAGGCATCAACCTTTTGCGAAGGTCCTTCCAACGGCATACTCAGTTTCGCCCCCATCCGTATTCTCCGCTCACCGCCTCTATCCGATTTTGATCTCATGGATCCTGTTACGGCACAGGGGAAATGGGCTGGGAAAGTCGAGTACAATGTTACAGTGCGCCACCGTGCCATAGCCCTCGGAGGCCTGGTCCCCATCGATGCTCAGCTTCGGAAGCTTGAGCCAGGGGTCCAAATTACCATGGCCAAGTTCTACCTACGTGAGACTCACGCATTAAATGACAGATTTCTGCCAGACCTGGTTACGTACGAGGGACAACGGATAGTCACCGAATGGCCGTTGTCGTTAGACGCTACGGGGATTCGAATCCCAGCTTGGCAAGAGTATCTCGAGCTGCCAAAGGTCGTCAGGAGGTGCTCTCCAGACTTTAATATTTGCGGTATTACGATCAAGCATACCCTTCACTTTGAGGCAACGCTGGGGGACAGCGATGGCGCTGAGTTGGAGGTACGATAATAACGATCCCTGTCTCGGGGTGACGTGGCTTACGTGATGAGCAGTATCAAGTTTCGATTCCTGTAGTCCTCTTTGTTTCCCCAGAATTACCGGTGAATGGATGGGGTGTTTTCGCACAGGAGCCCATCATAGGCACCGATGATGCCGTGCATAAAGACGCGCTGTCGGAAGGAATTCATGTTCCACCAAAGTATATCGAGGAGGTTGGAGGCATAAACGACTGCGCGAGTCCTCCGCCACCATACGATCCGTTTTAGTTTGGTACAAGGACTTTAGTTATGAAAAGTTTAGTTTTGGTGTTATTCGTAATGCCGGTGCCGCATTGAAGTTCATAATGAACTTGATTTACGAGTCGGCGGCTTATATCAAATGTGACACTACCCATCCTTTCGTTACCACCGGCGTATCTACCCTTCTATTCTCGTCTATCCACAAGCATACACCTCCAGTGCTATATATATATTGCCTCAGACCAAATATTTACAAAGTCAACTTGCGAATTCCTGACCATGTTCGGGTTGTAGGGTTGTATAAACTCCATGCAAGAAGTCCTGTTCAAATCAGATCTTGTTCGTTCCGACCACTAAATAGGCCAAACTTACCCAGTCAATAGAATCAGGTTTGAACCAGTCAACGCTACTCACCCAGTCTTCGAACCTACTTTCGACATCTTCTCTAGAGTGAGATGACGATGGGTTTTGTTCAGAGAGCCGACATCTGGCAGGCGTCAGTTGCCATTAGATGTTCACCCAGATTATACATCACTTACTGCAAATTGCGCAATATAGGATAGACACTGGCGCAGGCTGGACTCTTCTTCTTCATCTCCTCCATGCGGAGCACCGCAGCGTCAATAGTTGACGAATGCTCGGCGAAATTAGGGTCATCCGACATATCCAGCAGGCATGAAGTTAGGGCCACTGCTCCGTGCAGAGCATTGCAGCTCATCGTTCCAGTAACCAGCCAGCGATAACATTTCAATCGTGGGAGTTCGTAAAACTGACGATGTAGGTCTAGTAAGGCCGCGCTCGCCTTGATGCATACGTCTCTTGAGTCTAGACGGAAATGACCAGATCGAGAGTGATGAAATGGTCGATGAAGAAGCAAATAAAGCTGATGCGCATGAGTTTGTAGAACGCACCAGTGGGCGTAGCTGGCGGTGTTCAGAATGCTTGGAGCGCCGTCAACCAGATACACAGAGTCCCACTGCCGCTGCTCTTCCAATATCTCAGAGTCCAAACGACGTAATAGTTCCTCATTCAGACGATTAGGTCCAGAAATATGACAGCATATACGGGTGGAAAGGTAGAGCAGACGGATCTGGAAATTCATCAGAGACATGCCGGTGAGCTGACTTGATGGTTGCTGGTTCGATGTTATAATAGCATCCCCTTGGATATCATTGTCATTGACCGCAGTTGGCATTGTAGCTTTGATGTTTAGAAGGTATGATATGTCGACATCTCGAAATAGCAAGGCTTGATAGGTATGGAGAATCAATACCCCTGCCCAACATCGCCGTCTTCTCTCCTTTTCAATGTAGCTGCGCTCGCTCGTGTCAGTATGGCAGCGGAGGGCAATGGCGATATTTAATGCATTTCCCAGCAAGGCCCAGCCGTGCTCAGCTCCGTCGCTGTGAGAGATGGTATGGATCAGGATCAAGATCGCCTCGAGAGTGTTTAGGTTATGTCGAACTAGAAACTGATCTTGTGAAAGAGACATCATAGCAGCATCTCGGTACCGCTGCGATAGAGAGGAGAGATCCTCGGCCCCATATTGCGCTCGTCCAGGTTCTGCTAGAACAGGATCGCCAGGCTCGATAGTTTTCAGGGTCGATGAACAGATTGCAAAAAGCAATGCTAGCCAAGACAAATCGACGCGCAGCGGGTCCTGCACAAAGCTCGAGTACTCTCTCTGGAATGTCGGGCCGTGCAGGATGTGAAAGAGTGGGGAGAGATGCACGAAGTAACGGGAAACCAGATATTCGCAGACGGAATTTGGAGGCAGCATTGCCAGGAGCTCTGTCAACTGTATGCTTGGTCCAAAGGAGAGGGTGAAGGGCACGTCTGCTGGAATGGGAACAGGCTCGTTCCTCTCGGTGGTCGGTCGACGCAAGACGGCATCCCATCGGCTCTCCATCGGCCCTGGGCTTTGGCTTTGGCTTTGGTTGCGAGGCGAGGCCAGTTCCAGGGGCTCAGTGGCCCGGCTCTGCGCTTGAGGATTAGACTCAGTGGCGGCAGCAGGTCGAACCCTTCTCCGAGATGGCTTATGCCGAGGTCCGGTCTGGGTTCTGTCATATGTGCAAGATCCTTGCCAGCCCCTTCGCAGACAGGTGCCGCAAGGAAGCTGACGATCGCATCGCAGTTTTGAGCGTCTGCACGGCTCACAACTGATGGGTTTCCGGGGTCGCCGCTTCGAGCATCCCCCGATCGCAGGTGAGGGGTTGATTTCGCTAATCGATGGGCTAGACGGACTTGATTGCTCCATCATTGTTGAGGAAAGGCTGGGAACGTGAAGTCGGAGACCAAAAGCGGTTTACGGAGTTGGGTCTCCTTCGGAGAGAAATCTTGGCCGGAGACAAGTCTTTGTCGGAGATTGTGTCTCCATCGGAGAAGGGTTAAATCGGAGATGTCCCTGGCAGGGGCCTGCCCTTCCTGACCCGTAATCCGGCCCACGTTCGGCCTGACCCGTAATCCGGCCCACGTTCGGCCTGACCTGTAATCCGGCCTACGTTCTCTAGTAGGCAATTGCGACTTAGGTTTTCAGTACCACAACATGAATTTCCAATATTCTGTAGATTTACTGAATATATATCTGTATCACTAATATGCCAACGCATTCATTTCGGCCATTACGTCTATGTTGCTGTTGCAGGTCGTTGTCAAAGTAGATGCCTCGACGGCCATCATTAGCGGAGCACTGTGAGCGTCACACTTTCCTGGTCAGGTTAGCACATTTCAAGTTCCCAAATCTCAGTTTAGTTAGTTCAGGGGAAGTCAACGTGTCGCAAGTCAGGCATGATCTCAACGAGCCTCAGGAAACAACGGCACTTAGTAATCAAACTGTGGCTTTAAGTAAAATCTGTGGGATGGAGTACCCCGCACTCTAGACAACCTAACCTACAGGCGGTGCGAGCAATGATCAAATTTGCGATGAAGACGGGAAGACTGGGAGTGAAGTAGGAGAATGGGACATACTAACAACCCCGGAACCAGGAAACATTGACACAATACTAACACAATGCAGCCTCATTTTGACAGACCATGCTTCAGCTGCTGAGGATAGGATGCTGAATACTTGGAGAAATTGGCCTTCAAGCAGGCCTGTCAGAGAGAGTCAAGCGAGGTCAAAAGAAAGCGATTCAGGGAGAGAAAGTAGGGCTTTACTTTGTGGTCAGGATTGAAGTGGCAGAAATGTAAATAGCAGAGCGTGTTCCATGGCCCTATGAGATCCGTTCTCCCGGGCGTAATAAATCTACTACTACTACTACTACGACGCCCAGTATCCTCGATTACGGCCACGCGACCCCGGTTGTTGTTCTGTCCGAGGCTGGAACCTGCACCTGTCTCACTTGGATCGAGCGACGATCAAAAGACCACGTCCTCGAACTTGCCGAGAGGGTAGGAAAGAATTGTCCAGTCTCTCCATTCATGCGTATTGCAAGTTGTGAGCTTCAGGTACGCTAATGTGTAGTCAGGTTTATATAGACCGCTAAGAAACACGTTTGAGGTGGTCTGCTGGAGCAAAGCCAATGCTCAACATGAATTACACTATAAGAGCCATGCAAACACTGATAAACAAAACTCCGTCGCCAGACAGGTCAGCACGGCATTGTCTTCTGGTGATCTGCTGATGTTGCAAGGAGCCCCCAGAAGATTCTATTTGCGTCAAGCGGCGTTCTCAGGGGATCTCGCCACCCGCAGTCCTCGGATCCTTCGTCGCGACAATCTAGTTAGCGATGTGCCTCCCCCGATCCTTCCTATGCCACGCTATAAATAGAAATATGAAGCACTAGGGCACCGATCCAAAAAGATTCGAGTCATCGATTTCGCCTAATGATGACTGCTAGTCACCTATATCCCCGCCTGAGGCACCGAGAAGGTCATGCACAATACCCGTCCTAACTCGCAACCAAGCGCGACAGTCGATCCAGTCACTGCGCTTTTCGTCGGTCGATACTCCAAGGGAAGCCATAGTAACCTCTTGTCGTCTTTTATAATCTACGTCCTATCTCGACTGATACTATAACCGTGAGAGTAGGGCTGTTTGGTAAGGCCCTCTGGACCCTGTACCGCTAAAGCGGACGAGTCGAGGCTTAAGATACTGCGTTTAGTTACGACCTGCCGGCCGTCTAGCGAGAAGGCCACCGACTCGACTAGGCCGCTGTGGCCCTTGAGCGTCTGGACGTACGCGCCCGTCGCCATGTCCCAGATCTTGACGGTGCTGTCGTGGGACCCGGACGCGAGCCGCCGCCCGTCTGCCGAGAAGGCCACCGACATGACCGCATCGCCGTGGCCCTCGAGCGTCCGTACGCACGCGCCCGTCGCCGTGTCCCAGATCTTGACGGTGTCGTCGCCGGACCCTATGACTAAGACAGGATATTGATGTATCAGAGGGTTGTTCTTATCCGGGCCTTATTTGTTGCATCTGAAAGGAAGGGTGCATTGTGATGTGAATAGAAGCTCTTGATTTCTATCTAACTGAGGGCTCGCAGCAGCTCTATTTGTAGGCTGCTCTCATATCTATGATAAGGTTCTCCTAAGATCGGATCTCAAGGGATCCGGGTCTTCGAGACCGGCTTGCTAGAAAGCCGAGTCTTCGAGACCGGCTTGATAGAAAGCCGGGTCTTCGAGACCGGTTTACTAGAGAGCCGAGTCTTTGAGACCGGGCCGTAGTCTCATCAGTTGATAGATGTGACATTATTCCTCCACCCGAGGGTCAATCCGACATACCCCCCCAGCTGAAGCCGGGTAGTGTCACGATGTGTATTTGGGTAGCTGGGCGTGTACATGGCGTGTGACTGCTATAGCAGTATCCTTTTAGCTGCTTCTGCATAAAGGATGTAGAGGGACTCAGAGCGGGGATCTGACGGAATCAAGAACATACATACATCCAATCAGACGCCTTACACAATGAGAGGTCGTGATAGCTATTACACCAGATTTAACTTAGCTATGAAGATCCTTATTAAAATATTTATGGCTATATTCTTCCTGCAGATAGCACTTATCATTTTTTACTATTATCTAATAACGCCACTCTAGCCATATCCATTTAAACTAAATTTCATAATTATATCTACCTTCATTAGTAGATAGCATTTAGCGTTAATGCAATCCTATTACTAATAAATGACGTAGGGTTATATTTTATTCCTATTTCCATACTCTACATTCTTAATATATCTAAGAAGCAGAAGATCTAACTAGCATGCATTATACTTCCTAGCAGTCTATAAGTTAAAATCTAATCTCTAAAAAACAGTTCTACTTAACCCCTCCTATTAATACTAATAGCATTAACTTAGCGCTATTATAATCTCTTTCTATTATCTCTATCTAATTATTATAAGCAACATACCTAACAGTCAATGGTTATATAGCCCGATACTTACTATACAAATGGCTGAGATCGGGGCAATACTGATCTCGCTTTCTATGCCTAGAGTTAAACCCCTTTTCAATAAGTATATCAAGAAGCGGGTCTCAGGCAGTTCCCAATCAGTATAGTCCAACCTCCGAGGCTCCGCTATGCATGCAGGCAGCGTTATACAGAGCTCCGTTTCATGGGTTACATGGCACACACAGGGCCACATGGGTGGCGGTGCTACCGCTGACTCTAGCGGCGATGAGGTAGGGCTGGTCTGTTAGAGAAACGGCAGTCTTAGCTTGGCCAGCACAGAGGGAATTGTTAACTACGTTATAGTCAGTGCTAAGGAGGAACCTGGCCGACTGGGACGTGACGAGAACTAGGGCTCTTCCGCTGGGTTCGTTTCAGGTTGGTTTGGTTTTAATTCCTACTGAGTTAGCCCACAACGGAACGACCTACGGACTTGGCACGCGATGACGGCATTGTTATTTGGTAGCTGGGTTGTTGTGTGATTCGTGTGAGAACCTGCCGGGGGCGCTTTCTTTCCTTTAGGATTCTTGCACGTGGATCCCAGCGAATTGTGTGACGTGTTGGCGTGTTTTGTTGGTGTTACTGTTGCCCTATTCACTACGTCGGTGTTGTGGTTGGGTTCCCCGATCTTACATGCCAAATTCCGTGCTAGGTATATATCCCATTATAAATCCTGTGCTACTTGCCAGATGGTGCAGCCGCTCAGGCTGGTCGAAGTGTCATACGTCGTGAACAGGGTTGGCGGTGCGTCGATGTTGTCCTTGGTAATGGCGAGGACGACGCTGGCAGGAAGGCCGTTCGCTTCGGGGTAAAGGCCGTCTCGGCCACCTTTCGATATGTCCGAATGCACTCGTCGACGGTCATGCCGAGCCTGCCGATCATGGTGGCGATGATCCTGCGGCGGTTAGGTCGAGGGCTGATACCGGGTATCTGAAAGCATCACATGCCCACCAGTGCTCGTGCCGCCGATCAGGTCGAATCGGTCGCACTGCCTCGGGACCTGCTCAAGGCCCGCCTCACGGATGCCCTCCATGACGTGCTCTAGGATGAGCAGGCTGGAGAGGCCGCGGATGCCGCCTCCGTCTGACTACGTTAGCTTGGCGGCATATCGTCTCGTCAGGACAGCGTACCCAGAGAGAGGAATCTCAGCAGCCGTGGAGAATCGTCGTGGTCCATGCTTGCTCCGTCCTAGTATACCTACAATAATGTTCAGGTACTCATGCAGCATTGATACAATTTGTGACAACTTCACCTGCTCTCATAGGCCCGCCGGCTAAATAACGTCCGTTAGTATTCGGTTAGAATGTCTGAGTTGCTGCTAGGCTTCAGAGGTGACCAGCTCGCGTTTCCCCTCGCACCACCATCCCTTGCCATTCTGAGGGCAAGGATCACAGCTGTTGTGCTCAAGCCGTGTGGTATAAGATGAATAGGATTTAGTAAAACCGCTTACTCTCTGGACCTCCTTGAATAAGTAAATCAACTGATAGCCAATATGCATATCAATTACGATATTGGATAACTTGCCAACTGGTCCTCTTTTGTGCTATCGAGCGAACGTAATTAGTTAATTTGTCTATAATTTGGGTTCATGAAGTATTGCAACGAGTAAGCTCGGCTCTCAGCACTAATCGGGAATGCATTCTGGTGTGATTAGTTAGTTTACGCCCGGGCGCCCACCTATCAGTCGCCTAGTTTGCGTACAAGCTAGTCATAGTGGACCCGTCTGAAAACAGCACGGATTTCAACTATTTCGGGTGCTATTTTTAACCGAGCCTAAGCAAGAGTAGCGATTGTATTAGTCCCGTTGCGCCAGTAAGATCGGGGCAATTTTCGGCCTAGCATCCATTTAGTGCATATACTCAATGAATTCATCCAACTATAAAGACCTAAGTAACTGAATATCACTCATTACATCAAATTAAATCACCTCAATATTAATTATATATTACCGACGAATTTAATAATGAACCTACCGCCTTTCCCAAACGAATTACTACTCTCAATAGCAGGGCACCTAGACTCAGAGGCATATATAAGTGCTCTAAGCCGCGCGGATCGCCACCTTTATTCGGTCCTTAACGAATATCTTTATCGGCGTAATGCACGATGGGGTGGGAGCTCGGCGTTATTTTGGGCAGCAAGACACGGGCAAGAGGCGACGGCTGGCATGGCGTTGAAATGGGGGGCCAATATCCAAGCTTTGACTAGAGGTTCGACGCCGCTATCATTAGCCGCCGAGAACGGGCACGAGGCCATTATCAAGCTGCTACTCGCTATTGAAGGTGTCGATGTGGACTCGAAGGATAACGATGGTCGGACGCCGCTATCACACGCCGCCGAGAACGGGCACGAAGCCGTTATCAAGCTGCTACTCGCTATTGAAGGTGTCGATGTGGACTCGAAGGATACCTCCCATGGTCAGACGCCGCTATCATACGCCGCTGGGAACGGGCACGAGACCATTGTCAAGCTGCTACTCGCTACCGAAGGTGGCAATGTGGGCTCGAAGGATTTCTATGGTCGGACGCCGTTATTGTGGGCTGCTGGAGAAGGGCATAAGACTACTGTCAAGCTGCTGCTCGCTATCGAAGGTATCGATGTGGGCGCGAAGAATATCTTTGGTCAGACGCCATTATCGATGGCCGCTGCGTATGGGCATGAGACCACTGTTAAGCTGCTGCTCGCTATCGAAGGTGTCGATGTGGACTCGAAGGATACCTACGGTCGGACGCCGCTATCACACGCCGCTGAGAACGGGTTCGGGGCTGTTGTTAAGCTGCTGCTCGCTATCGAAGGTGTCGATGTGGACTCGAAGGATTTCTATGGTCGGACGCCGCTAGCATACGCCGCTGGGAACGGGCGCGAGGCTGTTGTTAAGCTGCTACTGTGACGATCGTGCGTTTCCTGACGAATAAACTCGTCGTGCTGGGTTTATATTAGCAGAGGATCAGGGCGTTATATTAAGGAATTGGTTCTATTCGCATGCGTAGGATCCCTATCTAAACGAGGAAAGGGCACTTCTCTAATGTAAGTCTGGCCTCAACCAAACTTAGAACGCTGACTGGTTTGCTAATACTTGGCGAAGAGGAAAGATGAAAGTCAAGCGTTCCACTTCGCCGATGCCTCGATAGCCTCGGTCGCTGCCCCTTAAAGCCCCGCAAAGAACTGAAGAATTAAGGCATTTCGGCAGCCAGCCTAGCAATATGAATTCGCTTGAGCGTTAGGTGGATTCTCTTCCCGAGGATGAAGCCGCTTCTATTAGTGCTATTGCCTGGGGGCTCTTTTATCTAAGATGGAGGTATCGAAGAATTCTCATTATACGCCGTCAACCACCGAGTCATCCTCATTACTTCACCACAGTTACTTAGCAAGCAGCGTTAGCATCTCCAGCAACATATCATCTGCTTCAATTGCAGCTTCATAGATATCAGCCTCTCCCAGGTCTCGCGGATTAAGGGACTAATGAACCCGCTGACACGCAGAAAGAAGGGTTTTCTAAAGCGGGGGCGGCAGCTAAAGTTCACTGCTGACGCCTCTTCAATCGCTTTAGTGTACTTTCTGCATGGAGACATTTAGAAGAAAATATAACTAGTCGATCCGGTCGCTCAAAGACGCCGTAAATCGGTTCAAAGATCGCGATAAGACTTTTACTCGGCTGCAACAAGAGCTCGAGGACCTGGCCAACATCCTGAACGCACTCAAGGAAGCTATCGACAATGGAGTGTCAATGATGGCTCTTCTGCAAGGCCCTGTCAGTCGATGCAACCAAGTGTGCTGCGAATTCGAGAACACCATGCGAGAGTTTAGCGGGAAGTCTAGCCTGGGCTTTCGAGACTGGACAAAGATGGAGTTCATGAGGGGAAATGTCAATGACTTTATGGATATTTTGGCAGGCTACAAAGCAACAATCTCAGTGGGCCTGGGCACCATTACTATGTCAGTTACCTATCTTGTCGGCTTGATTTATTATTAACCTCAATTATATGTAAACGTCTAAACTTTCTCATAAAATTCATGAGGAGTACAGCTAGATGATTCAAGATACGGCGTATAACCTCAGCATCCATCTGCAACGCATTGACGAGAAAATGGCGCTATTTACCACGGAAAGCAAAGAGAGCACCGGTGCCTCGGGCACAAGCCTGAAAGACGAGAGAGAAGTTACCGAGCAATGCCTTCGCATATGTGAAGATGCCAGGTCCTATATCGAGTCTTTATCGGATCGGGAAGGGCCTCTGGACCATCAATCACCTCCAATTCCTACCGATGACAGTCAGATTCAATTCGAGGCACAGCTGCTCGCTACAGGACTACTAGTCTCGCCTCCTTTTTCCGTCAAAAAGTCGTCCCCTGCTCAGCCTGCCCAATCATTATCTTGTCTTGTCCTTTTTCACGTCAATCCCGCTCGGCCCCACAGGAGGGCCCGCGAGCCCGGGGGACATTCTATTACCTACGGCCTTTTTCATTAAAAAAAGACCCCTTAATTTTACTCCGTTTACCGAGTGCCGGACGCCAATAGGAGTAGGCCCTATCTATACTTGTACAGGAGGAGGAGCGATTTCTCTCCTTTTCATCATAACACCACTTCAAACCCTGAGGACACTATCATCATCATCATGTCCCTCCCTGCGTTACGGCCAGAGTTCGATATAGGCATGTACTCGGCCCTGCAACTGGCAACGCCACCGGCTACGAGCTCCCCTCCTTCTTATAAGCCGCCCAGAGACGGTCCGCTCGAGCTATGGATGTCGCCACCCCAGCCTGCACGGGAACTCAATGACCATATCCTCCATGCCCAGGAGATTGCTGAGGATAAGCGTATACGACTAAGGGAGCTGCGTATGTAGCGAGAGGGCCAGGAGTACTCCTGTACTGAGGATAGCGAGACGACGCCCTAGTTGAAGCATACGGGGTGGCCGCAACGGTTTTATAACCGACCGCTTGATATCATCACCGCATCTGTGAGACTACCTGTTTGGGGCCCCAATACGTATAAGGAGGATCTTATGCTTGGGAGGTGGAGGGGGAATTGCTACGCAGCACATCAGCAAGCGAAGCCCGGATGCGAGGGCTGATATACGCCGTGGATGAAATGTTTGACCGGGCCGAGGATACACTTGCATGCACTCCCTACCAATCGCGTTGCTGGCTCACGAGCTATAAGTAGGGCATGTTCCGACATCGCCCCCTACGTATCATGCCAGCTGCTACAGCTCGAGGGTATAAGTCGAAGTGGAAGAAGTTCATCTGCTACATATTCCGGGCTTTCGAGATAAGCCCATCATTACGCCGGGACATATATAACGTGCCGCTGCGTAGCGATAATGTGCAGATGATGAGGCACATATTAAACTTAGCGTCGGAGATGGTGAAAGCTAGAGAAAAAGGCGACCAAGCTACGGTCGAGAGCGGTGAACCTTGCGATCGCGATAACAATGATGAAGAGGAGGAGGACAGCCAAAGCTATAGTGGCAGTGATTCAGACAGCCAAAGCGAAAACGACAGCGGAAATTATAGCGACAGCGACTACACAGATCGAAGCGATAACGACAGCAAGATGGAAGAGGATAGAGGCGATAGGTTTCAGGACGATGACGATGACGATGACGATGTGATGCAATCTGGCTATGTCTCGGACCTTAGGGCGAGTCAGGCCACCCTTCGCCTTCCCCAAGGTATCCGTCTTACAGCCAAATTAATTCCTATACCACTAAGGAAGGTGGCAGTACATAAGCCCCTGGCCTCGTCCCCCATTTAGAGTCTTGTTCGGGTGCTTCAATCCGATGATTTCTTCTGCTCTCACCCTTGTTCCTCCCCCTTCCGGTGTGGCTTCTCTTCTGAGACTAGTCCCCTCGTGGTGGGTGATCGTGGGGAAGACACGGGGTAAGTGGGTCCCTCATTTGGGCATTACTTGTAGGGCTGACGCGATTTACCCCGCTGCCGTGTTGCCGAGATGCCGAGAGACCCGTCCCAGGTTTGGAGCTCCAGCTCCAGGTCCGTCCCTCGAATTATTTGTTGGTGTCTGATACGCGACATTTCTTCCAACGGTAAGCACGGTCGACTGTGGAGCAGGAGTTGGTGGTTGATTACTTGATGACGTCTTCCCCTTTGTCTCCTCTCTGCCTCCCTGTCTCGAATGTCTACCTTCTGCTAGTAAGCATTGCTACTCAGATCCTCTTCTACTCGGCCTGAGCTAGCCCCTTTGATATGGAAACCCGCTCCAATTCAATGTGGCGTGACGATTTGAGTCCCTCCCTCATGGCTTGGGTCCACAAGATCCGGGAGTCTCAGCAGTTTGGGATCAGAGTAAGATGGAGGAACCTACCATCCGAAGACGGCAGGCCCTGACTCGGCCTCGGCTTCACTCAACCGGACTCATCGTTGCTCCGGTTTCTTAGCCACCCCAGCTGTGAAAACTCAGCGACTTGACATTGCATCACGAGTCACCAGCGCACACTCCGATACCTGCGAGCGAAATCGAACCTTGCTCATATTTGCCTTGATCCGACAAATGCGCGAAAAAGCTTCCTATCCTGAATATAGGTGGGATTAAAGACTCAGGAAATATTAAATTTGATTCAATTCTAAACTGAATTCTTGGAATGACTTTATTTTTACTATGTTTTAAGTTTTTCTTTTGTGGTTAAAAATTTGCATTTTGTCTGGAGGGGATAGGTGGGCACTGCATGATAGTCGCATGGCTCAGTCGGAGAGTCCGAATCGATGGTCGGCATGAGAGTCTTCGGAATCACCAGCAACGACAGGCCGCGAACACCTCCACCGTCTTGGGGTGAGAAGGAGAATCTCGTGGCCGAGCATAGCGTCGGGGGATGCCACCCCATGCCAAAGACGGGCGTTTCACGGGTGTGCTCAGCGACGGGATGAAGACATATTGGGACATGAAGCAGCCCAATTACAACCTATTCATGCCCCAAGCAGTCAATGACCTCGCACGGCCGCGCCGGCAAGTTCCAGGACGCACACATACAGCCATTTAACGCATTGACCTAACATCGTCAGCTAAACAGCACACTTCTACCGGTCGCCACCAGAAGCTAGAGGGCGCCATTCCTCCAGTTGGCTCTGGCAACCCGGCTAAACGCACTAAGTCTCGCCGGCTCACATAAGTCAGGGCCTAGACTTCTCAGGCCGCCCAAGGGACCAAACCAGCATGCCGACCGGTTCGGGCGGGAAGAGCCTTGAGATGTGGGCTACCGCGTAGAAGCCGCGGCGTCCGAGCAAGCCCTAATCTTGCCATGTTACCTCCCAAGGAACGAACCGCCACAAAACTAACCTATGTAACAAGCCGCTCTCATCATAATTCAGGGCGGAGCTCCCCTTAGTCGCTTGTTCGGTCTTCCCTAAATAAGAGGCTATGAAAACTCCGGTAGTTCCTAACCATATCACACAGCCTGAGCACAACAGCTGTGATTCTTGTCCTCGGAATGACAAGGGATGGTGGTGCGAGGGGAAACGCGAGCTGGTCACCTCTGAAGCCTAGCAGCAACTCAGACATTCTAACCGAATACTAACGGACGTTATTTAGCCGGCGGGCCTATGAGAGCAGGTGAAGTTGTTACAAATTGTATCAATGCTGCATGAGTACCTGAACATTATCGTAACGATATTGAGTGCGTTTGGCAGGAGGCCTAGCTATGGGTGGGCTTTAAGGTAATAAGCTAAAGTGCCATATTTCTTCTGCTTCAAGCCTCACATGCTGGCGAATAACTAGCCCATGTGCATGTCGCAGGAAAAGAGGGGGCAGGAAGGATCCTTGATCAATACAATCATCATATTTGGTCTCCACCCTCTATTGAAGACTAACGAATTGGCCGTATCGGATCCAACAGGTGACATATCACGCCAAACCTTCCCATTGTGGCGCGCGATGTCGTTCTTTGTATTGGCCTAGCGAACTTTACCACCCAGCCACCTTTTCGAGATCGCGACTCAAACCCGTTGCTGAATCGATGTCCCATTCTAGTCAGAAGGACGGTGCAGGACTGTTTAGATCGAGCGAAACACCATCGCCACGCTGACCCCGTGACTATAGAGAGAAGAAAAGAATCGATTCGGATGCCACACTATCTTGGGCTCCCCTATGCCCTCGTAGCAGCACTTTCATCTTTATTAGTTATCTCTGATGGTATGGGAGGGTTAATTTGTGGAATGGCGCTTTAAACGCGCTGTGCCCAAAGCCCTGAGGTGAAGAGATCATACCGCCACATGGGATATTCCGAAACCTATCGGTTTATGGAGAAAAGCTTGATAGCCTGTAGAAAACATCGTGGACGGTGCCGGGGCTTGAGATTGTCATGACGCAGGGTGTGTCTTTCATGCTCATGAATCGTGATCATCCTTGTCTTGGCTTTTGGGTTGGTGCTGAGGGGCTGGATGTGTGGCGTTCCAGAGCGAGTAACAGCGCTTGCATTGATAAGTTAATGACTGGCTGATTAGCGATTCATATTCAGGGGAAGTATTTCAATCCTATCTGCCCCGCATCTGATCTTGACCCACATCTCTTCTCACCTTCCCTTCTCGTCTTTTCGATTTGTCACCGTATCTCAAATGGGTGCCCACAGCGATCCCAGAGTGGTTGCTGCAGTTGCAGCTGGTCGCGTACCCTCTGATCTTAGTGAATCGTATCTGAGCGAGACTCGTGACCTACCTATGGTTGCGGGCATCATCTTTATTACCACCTTAACCGTCATCGTGGTCTCGGCGAGAATATTCTCCCGAGTCTACCTGCTCAAGCGCACTGGCTACGACGATGGTCTAGCCGCCCTCTCGTTGGTGAGCTCAGTCTAGTTCCTCAACCTGTCTCCTACCTTCGTACATCCGAAATAGATCTAGGTATTTAATATGTGGAATGTTTGACTCTTCTATTCTACTAGGCCCTCTTTATTCCAGCTGCTGTTATATGCATTCTGATGATCAATCTTGGCTGCAGTCGACATGGGGAATATATATATTATGTTATGACAGCAGAAGAGGTGGTGCAGTCAGAGATCTTCGACTTTACTACCCATCTTCTCTCTACAACTGCTCTTTTCATATGCCGTTTATCCGGTCTTACCTTCTACCATCGACTTTGCAGCCATTACCCCAGATTCAACTTAGCTATGAAGATCCTTATTGGAATATTTATAGCTATATTCTTACCGCAGACAGCACTCATCATTTTTCACTGTCATCCAGTAACGCCGCTCTGGCCATACCCATTTGAACCAAATTTCTACGATTATACCTGCCTTCGTTGGTGGATGGTATTCGGCGTTAATGCGATTCTATCACTGATATGTGACGCAGGGTTGTATTTCATTCCTATTTCCATACTCTGCGTTCTCAGCATACCCAAGAAGCGGAAGATCCAACTGGCTTGCATTATACTCCCTGGCAGTCTGTAAGTTAAGGTCCAATCTCTTAAAACTGTTTTACTTAACCCCTCCTATTAATACTAATGGTGTTGGCTTAGCGTTATCATAATCTCTTCATATCGTCTCCATCTGATTGTCGCAAGTAACATACCCGACAGTCAATGGTTGTATGGCCCGACACTCACCGTGCAAATGGCTGAGATCGGGGCAACACTGATCTCGCTTTCTATGCCTGGACTTAAACCCCTTTTCGACAAGTATATCAAGAAGGGGGTCTCAGGCAGTTCCCAATCAGTATGGTCCAACCTCCGAGGCTCCGCTATGCACGCAAGCAGCCTTGAACAGGGCTCCGTTTCACTGGTTACACGGCACACACAGTACCACATGGGTGGCGGTGCTGCCGCTAACTCTAGCGGCGACGAGCTAGAGCTGGTCTGTCAGAGGAACGGCAGTCGTAGCTTGGCCAGCACAGAGGAAATTCTTAACCACGTTGAATTCAGTGTCAAAGAGGAACCTGGCCGGCTGGGACGTGATGAGAAGTAGGGTTCTTCCGCTGGGTTGGTTTCAGGTGGTTTGGTTTTAATTCCTACCTCGGTGTTGTGGCTGGGTTCCCCGATCTTACCTGCCAAATTCTGGGCTAGGCATGTATCCCATCACAAATTCCGAGCTGGGACACTATGCTATCCCAAATTCTAGGCTCCTCAATAAAGATGTAGGCGACCTCCGTCGCGACCGACCATCCGCCGCCGACCTGCTGTCCGTCATAAGCCTCTTCAATCCTTAAAGAATCCCTGAGTCCCCTAACGCAGGATCAGCCAGATCAAAGTCGCCGGCCTTCCTGGGCATAGTGATTAATGATATAAAGCTACATTACACTCCCGACAACGCCATCATGACTGCGGCGCCTCCGGCTGTTACCACTTACAGCAGACAACGGAGCCCTCCTTTTGCGCCGGCGAGTCCTACCTATTTGACAGCCCTGACAGGCTAGGCATTCTGATTTCCCTTTGCAGACTAGATTATGCTGTGTGATAGGCGTAAATTCGTCTCCCCCGGCAGAAGGATATGTTCCTAAGGATGCGGTCTCTTTGCAGGCGGTGCGTAATCGACGCCTGACGTTGGTCGCTTCGGCGTCGGTGAAGTGGAGAGGTAGTGGTACTGCGTAGATGGTGTAGAGATGACAGATGGCATCGATTCGTCCGGGATCGAAGCTGGAGTCACTGTTGCAGCGGGAAGAGGAGTCGATGGGGTCTGCGCGCGCAGGTCAGCAAAACATTGCTCTGGAACTGGGTGTCTCGCCTCTCGGCCATCTTCTTGCAAAGCGAGGCCCACGAATTTGCGCGGATGGGGAAGATGACAAAGACCTGGAAGGGATGGGAGCCTCTGTATGGCGTCTTGTCAGGATTTCCAGGAGCAAGAAATGTGTTCAGCTGGACGAAGCCGCAGCACTTGAGTTGGACATCATCCAGGGCGGGCACAGATTCCTTGCGTAGGAGGGCAGGGCCTGGACCTACGATAGGGTCGGTGAAACTGACAATTGGGGATGAAAGGGGAAACTGATCTGTCGCAGATAGGCTCCGAGGTAATATTCTACGGGCCAAAAGGTCAGCGAAAATCGGAAGAGCGGCGGAAAGAGGATGGGACGAATACAACATACGGCTGATAGCCTTGATCGCGCACTACAAGAGCCGGGATGGTGTATGCAAGGAGACCGTTATCTACAGACTCTAGGCCATCTTGACGTTCGACCTCCCAGGTCAGCGCGAATGGGGGGACACGACCAGCCATGAAAAACGACTGGTCGAGCCAGTCCTCAGGAACCATCTGCTGATTGTAGATAGATAAGTTGAGGCTGAAGGCAGCCTTTTCCTCCTGAACCAGCCCAAGGTAGCCCCGTATGATACAAACTAGAAGAATTCTCGCTGCCACACGCCTCGCTTTCATTTCCATGGCACGGCACGTTGCACCGCGCGTCAGGAATCCTCGCAGTCGGGTGCGGGTACGTGCGGGCGCACTCCTGGCCTACCTGTCTCGACACCCTCTTAGTGTGCTCATCCGGTGGTGTTAGAGCGTATCAAAGACGCTACCCTGTGGATCTCGGGGCAAACCGACAGGTCCGCTTAGAAGGTTCAAGTATTGTTCAACGAGTCCCTCCAGATGGCCCGAGTTTTGTTCCACGATGCGACGGTGCGCCTAGGATGGAAGTCGAGTGGTGGAGAGAAAATGATGGATCTATAGGCCTGGGGGAAATAACCATTCAATATATCACAAGTCAATCTAAATTGAGATTAAATTATGTCGACTTTGAATAGATAATCACAATATCCTACTCCTAGGACGAGAATGCCTTTGACCCAGCCTCGCACCAGGCCCAAAACTTGGCCGACGCGCCATGCTCGCATCCCTTCTCGACATCGTCTCGTAACTCGCCAAAGCGGCCCCATGGAATCACCCAAGCACCTGTGTTCTCTATCAAAAAAGTCCCTGTATGAACACTTTTCCACTGTTTTAGTCTATTCAATTCTCTTCTTACCCTCCTCTGCGTTGAGGTAGGGTGTCGTGCTCAGTCCCCTCCCATGCTTCGCCACGTACGGACCGATCAGGGAGTCCTTGCGTGCCTTCACGTAGTGCTCTTTATAGCCCTCTACTGCGAATGATCGAGGGTTGAGACGAGGCCAGTTGACCTGGAGAAGGTAACGTTAGTCTTGTGGGAGATAACTAGCTTAGATGAGAAACTTACATAAAGCATGCCGTGGTTCCAGACAAAAATGAAGGCCCAGATGGCGATGACCGTCCAGAACAAGAGGAAGATTCGCATAGGGAGGACGCTGGCATCAGGAGCCCGGCGAATGAAGAGGCCGACAAGAATGATGAAACTGCTAAAGGCGAGGATATAAGGGATGGCCTGGATCAGAATCGGGCGGCGATCGGTGAAGACGGGGGTGGTGCCGGTATTGGTGGTACCGGCCTGGTAAGCTCCAAGGAAGAGGTCGAACGAGTCCTGGCGAGGGCCGTCGAAGAAGTTGTTGCAAAAATAGCGCGCGATTCTAATACGGGTATCCTGGAGAGCGCCAACCATGGTAGGCTTGCCGGTACGGGTGACGTCTGTCTTCATGGCGCCGGTGCCGGAGTAGGCGGATGAGATGGCATCGGCGTTGTCGGCCCAGAGGTTGCGGAATATATCCTCAAATGCTTCGTCCTCGTCACGAAACGAGGAACCGCGTGGCATGAAGCCAAGATCCTCCAAGATGCGGTCGAGTCTGTGTCGGGCGAACATGCTCTGGACAACGTTGGTACGGTCAAGACAGTCCATGCAGTTGGTGCGCATGACGCTGGTCTGATAGCAGCGTGCATCGAGATTACCGTCGACGCTGGCAGGCGTGTCAACAGCCAGGAAGTAGCCCTGCTTGTTAAGGGCCTCAGCCAGCTTATCAAGAAGGGCATATGCCTTGTCCATCCTCATGCCCTTGGTCTCGCTGTGATAGTCGAAGTAGACATAGTGTAGACGGTCAAACTCCTGGCGCATAGTGTTAGGCTGGATCGTCGTGAACTTTGCTTCAGTAAGCAGATCGGCCTCCTGTCGTTCTTTGGGCGAGGAGATGAGCATCTCCACCATCTTCTCGTACGAGTCCTTCATCCGGCGCTCGCGGCCCTTCTGGTTTACCAGATTGATGAGATAGTTGTCGCCGTACAAGCGGATCTGCTCGTCAAAGTGCTTCTGGGCGGCGGTGAAAGCTGTCTCTACGCCCCGAATCTGAAGTTTGGGAACATATCGCAAACTGTTAATCTCAGCCCAGAACGTGGGGACACTACCGCGGGTCTGGACGTAAGAGAAGATCTGCATCTCTTGGCCAGTGCCGGCACCGAACTTGCTGCTCTGCATGCCTGAGCTGCCCGTATATCCGCTAAGGCCACTGTTGCTGTTGTTGGTAATGAGGATCTGCTCCGTCTCATTATAGTTGGCAACGTGTCCATCGTCATCTACACCACGGGTAAAGTATCTTGTACCACCTCGGTGGCGCGATCGTCGCGAGATGAGGACGAGGGTCAAGGGTTTGTTCTTGAAAGTTGTAGGCTTAATCTCAAGCATACCAAAGATGCACGGCAAGATGTAAGGGTCGATACCGGGCTGTGCGCCGGGCTGGGACTGGGCGCCTCGGGTGCGGAAAGCGATCAGGTCACTCTGCAGGTACTTGTTGAAGAAGAAGCGGCCATCAGCCCGCATCCATAACGGCTTCGAAGTGTCGGCCTGAGACTGGCGCTGGAAGGAGTTGGTGAGGTCGATAGAGTAAGAGAAGTACATGGACTCCGAGGCAAGGAAGGTCTTGAGGAGCTCGATAAAGACATCCTCATCTGGGTCGTGGACCAAGCGCTGGCGCATGGGAAGGATCTCGGTGGCAGCAACCTTGTAGACCATGTGGCCCTTGAGACAGCCCATGGGCTGAGCCTTTGTGATGAAGATGACATATTTGTCTTGATATGGTCAGCGTATTGCACCAGCCAGTACCAGCGAGGGTTAACCCCGTGGCCGTCGCGGCGGAGACGAACCAAGTCGGAGCTGGATGATTCCCAGAATACCGACAATGCTGGAGACACGAGTTGTTCGCTTGGCGGAGGCGACACTGCCTTCACTCAGGCGCACATCGCCAGTAGGACGGTCGATAATGAGGGCGGGCGCATCGGAGGACGAAGGCGAAGTAAAGGTATATGAGTCGTTGGCGACCTTGACATTAATGCTGCGATAGGGGAGCTTGGAGGTTTGAAGATGTGCCATCATGGGTGGTGTAGTATAGCTTTCGGGGAGCTTGGATGATCGAGCTTGCGGTTGGGGATCTAGAATGGTCGGAAAGCTTCTTGTATTAGAGTGCAGCCAGTGACGTTGGAATGGCCAGATCAGCGACTTTGTCTGTTCTTTGAAGGCTAAGAAAGTTGAAGAAAAAAAAGGGGGGGGGTCGCAGGGTAGTCATGTTCTCCATGACCTCAGAAAACGACTACATTAGTCACCTAGCTGTGTGCATCAAGTAAATCTGCAGGATGGAGTACCCTGCACCTTAGACAACAATCGATCAACGCACTGCTGCTGCTCATTATCGATTTACCTGATCTTTGATCCTTTTAGCATGCTCAGCGTGATAGTTATGAGCTTGGAGACTTATCTGCTGCATTGCATGCCGGATCTATTACCACTAGCATCTTCTGCTGTCAACTCCCCCCTAATGAGATTCTTCTTTTAACTTGAAAATCTCCTTAGCCGGACCGGCACGAAGTTCCGCCGACCGCATAATGCTGACTTCCGGACCATTTTCAGATGTCTCAGATGTATCAGACAGTCATGGATTTGTGGGAACAGCTTTTGTGACGATGGAATCTCTTATCCTTCCTCTACCTAGTTGGATGATGGCTAGCTATTTTATCCCTAGAGATCGGTCTGATCTTCGGGGCCCCTCGACCGCTGATTCCGGCGGGAGCCGGAGGTCTAGTCCGTTGACTCCGGCGGGGAGCGGATATCCCGTGTATGGAACCGGGGTGCGGCTTGAACCTACGTACGCATCCGGAAACCTAGATCACAGTCCTATCCGACCTTTCCGACCTGTTCGTCTGACAAGATGAAGCGATGCGAAATAGTAACTTGAAACCTACAACAGATTTGATAGAAAAGCCTCCTAAAAAACTAACATTCATAATCTCTTGATGGATCCAATACGGCTAGGATGATCAGGGCCTTCAAGAAGGGCCAACTGTGGAGACTAAAGATGATGGATGGTATTGATGTGTGTCTGATCTGGGATCCCCCGGCCCCCTGTTTCCGGTGAGGGGTTTTTTGGGTCAATCTGGGAGCCCATAGGCTCGCGGTACCCGCGAATTTAAAATTTCACGGGTACCGCGAAAATGACTAAGCACAGTGCTATTTGCAGAATTGGTAATACAAAATGGCCTATCGGCACTGTCTCCCGGGGTAAAACAAAGTTCACCAACTTACACATTCAACGGAGCTGACAGCTACCTTTCGCCTATGATTGTTGAGATGTGAAGGTTCAAGTTGCTTAATTCATATAAGAGCCACCTAAATTATATACAGATATGATAGCCGTAGAATGTTCAAGGGCTTTGCCACCCAATTGATCGTTTAATACCCGTGACTTCTAACAATGATGCAGTCTTCTGTACTACGGCTAGCTAAGTGCAAAGCTTCTTGTTCCCTACTGTCTGTTTCTATTCTCCTCCAAATGTCTTTGATGCCCCTTCTTCTATTCGCAAAAGGATTGTCTCCCATCTCTTCAGTGACCTAGGCTTCAATTCGCTCATCATCAGCCTTAGTCCAGTCTAGATATGCCATCATCTCTTCTTTCGTCCATTCTCTTGACCCTGTTGACGTAGTATAGCGCTTGGACATCTGTTTGTAGTCCAGGCACCACTCATAGCTCTGCTTGTCATACCTAAGTGGGAGCCCCATCGCCCTGCGATATTGTTGGTTCGTTTTAATGCTGCCGGCCGGCTGCGCTGCGTACCCGCGCTTCTTGCGGCGACATATCTTCCATATATGGCCTGTGGCGAATCGTACCTCGGTGGCGATGGCGATGGCGGGCCAGGCGAAGGAGATGGTTCACAAACAGGGGATCCTGGCCGCTGTGAGGCGCCGCCGGGCGAGTCTTGCAAGGCCCCAGTCACAGTCTCTGGCTGATCGCCGAGGACTGCGGCCAGCAAACCATATTCCGGCGCTGGCGCTGATTCTTCCTCAGGTATATCCACCAAAGGTCGGATTTGGAGTAGCTCGGGTTCAGTACCCGATGCTTCAACCGACTGCGAAAGTCCCGGAACCAGAGCTTCTTGTTGAAGCAACTCTCCAAACCTCATCGGGCAGGCCCTTGCCGTCCTGGTATGGCCAACCGCGTGGCATCTGCTGCACGTAGGCGGCGCTTTGCGCGCCATCTCAACACTCTCAAACGCACTGGGTTCTCTTCGGGTGCTCTGTTTGGGGATATTGGAGTGTGTAAACGTCGACTCAATTCGCTGGCGAGGCTCTAGGACAGGGTGGGATACTAATACTAATACTAGCTAGTATTAGTATTAGTATATACTAATTAGTATTAGTATTTAAATACCAATACTAATACTAGCTGGTATTAGTATTGGTGTAACGGTTGTGCTAGACCGCTGTACCAGGGGGCAAAAGATTGGTTAATAATCGCTGTGGTGGCAATCATCTAGGCACGTTACTGCACTATAAGGCTTTCCCTCGCTGTTCGGTGAACCAAGCCGTAACAGTATCTGTCTATCTACCTATTTAATTCCTGGACCTCTACCTACTGGACTCAAAACCACCTTCCGCCAAGCTCCTTATTCTATCTTAAAATATGCCTTTTTTACTCCTTAATAAGATAGTTTAATTTAATTTTATATAGAAATAGTTCCGATTGGTGTATTAAAAATGATCTTACTGATTCAGATGACGATTTAGAAGATAGAGAGGATATTAATAGATATAGAATAGAGCCTTATTGGCTTACTGTTGTGTTCCTTATCCTATTATTCTATTATCTTATCCTGTATCCTATAATCTGTATTTTTCTTATCTTATTCTGTTCAATATGTTAAGGGATTTCTTAATATGTTGTACAGGTTGCCTATATATGCAGGGGCATGAAGCTGGAGTTAGGGTTGATGTTAAGGTGCGCAGCGATCTGGTTGTCCAGGTCGCCCCGTCGGCAGACTGAGTGTCTATACGGTAAAAGACCAGCAGGACCTCAATAAGCCCTGGGATAGGAGGAACGGACTGCTAGAAAACGGGATGATCTGCCGGGATTGTGGTAGCGGACTAAGGCGGGAATTCGATTTTCTCGGCATCGCACCGGGCGATGACGGCTTGGATGGGGCCTAAAGGTCTGTGTGCTGCCGTCAAAGTGGAGTGTATAGAGGCCAGAGTAGGTGGCAGGGCTGTTTTAGGCACAGGTGCCTGCTGAGACACCATCTCTGGCTCGGAATCCGCATCTATGTTGTCCTATTTCGAGTGGCCTATTGAAACGACCACAGCGGACGAGGATAACCACACCCCAATTGGATAGCCAGCCCTCACGGATGACGGGGGCAAGTCGCAGAGGAAGGTGTCCAGCCTACTCCAATAGAGTAGGTAGCGGCTGCTAGTAGCACGACCGCGTTTGAGGTAGACAGTCCAAGGATTTCGGGATAGCTAGAAAAGTGTCTAATTAGACACTTTATCCAATGGGTCTTTGGCTGCGGAAGGTGGCAAGGCTTGAATGTCAGTTTGCAGCCTAAGAGTGCGGTGAGGGTTCGAGATGGACAGACGCGCGACACCAGAAATGACGGAAAAGAGGATTTCTGCGGCAGTAGGCAAGGCAATGAGGCATTGGATGAGGAAGTCATTAAAAAGGGTGTTAATACAATATTGAAAAAGAAGGGCATCACCATTCCTTCACAGGAAGGTGTTGCATCTGAAAGGAAGGGTGCATTGTGATGTGAATAGAAGCTCTTGATTTCTATCTAACTGAGGGCTCGCAGCAGCTCTATTTGTAGGCTGCTCTCATATCTATGATAAGGTTCTCCTAAGATCGGATCTCAAGGGATCCGAGTCTTCGAGACCGGCTTGCTAGAAAGCCGAGTCTTCGAGACCGGTTTACTAGAGAGCCGAGTCTTTGAGACCGGGCCGTAGTCTCATCAGTTGATAGATGTGATAGAAGGTCTCGTTCCGTCACAGTGTTGGTGATGATGATGTCTCTGCTGCGTCGCCTACTGCGACTAACTTCCGTTTTTGAACTTCCCGGCCCGTAGCCCCCCTGTCCTGATCCACAGTCCAACCTGACCCGCTTCACTATACGTGCCACGGAATCGTCATAAGTCTTCACAATGATTGAATACTGAATTCAATCTGCGTGAAAGGTTAGAAAAGACACTGAATTGCGAGACGGCAGGGCAGGACCTGAAACACCCCGGTCTTCTCTACCGCTCGGATTACTTAACCCCCAATGCCCTCCAAGCCATGCTGTAAGCTTCGTTCCGAAAGGCCTTGGCAGGCCCGTAGGGACCGGTCTCCTGTGTTAGAACACTAAGGCTCCGAGAAGTCACGTGAGAAATAGGGGCCCTTCGGGCCCGACTCGGCGGAGGCTCGCCGAGCCCTCGGCCGTCTGGCCCGTATTATGAAGCAGGGAAGAGCTAGACCTCCATGACCTTCAGAGGCGGGAGCTGCAGTCAACAGATACAGAATACACACACATGTTCGAAGTCATCAAGTGGTCATACGAGCTATCCAACATTTATTCCTTACCAAATCTTTTACCGGCTCTTATTAAGTCAGCAAGAAAGAAATCCCGGCATCCTTTGATAAAAAACGCAATCATGCCACTACCCCATCTCGACCCTATATTTTGTTTCTTTGCTCGTATTCCCGGGCTCGTATTATGCTCTTGACTCAATCAGGGCCGGTGGCTGAAGGTTAGTGCAGCCCGAACCCGTTCAGCATTAGGATCTGACGCAGGCGGTGTCAAGTTAGCGGGATAAAAAAAAGTACGAGACTCGGAGACCTACGAACTGAGAAGCTGTCTGCTCCGTCAAGACGAACGAGTTGCTGGAACAAAGGCTCGGATACATACATGCTCGTCCAGATCAGTCGCGAGTTGTATGTCACCCAAGCGGCTGTCTAGGGTAGGGAGGCATCAGAAGTTTGATGACACGGTAGACTTCATCACAGAGTAGTTGGAGAATGTGAGTCTTAGAGCCTTGTTATGCAATTGAACGACCTGTTCTCGCGTCTTCCGGTCATGATAACGCGGTATCCATGTTCTGATGCAAGCCTCTTGGAGACGGCAAAGCCAATTCCTTGGTTTGCCCCAGTGACGAGTGCGAGAGTCTTGCCGGAAGCCATGAAGCTGCGTTGGAGATGGTGATCTAGGGGAACGAGGGTAGATGGAGCTAAGATGAGCTTGACCATGCGTCGCTATACAGGCTACTTTATCCAATCTGTTGCTCGGGTTCCAAGTCTGGAGTTTAGCTATATCCGTGACGACCGAGGGCGAGGGCGAGGGTCAAGAAGCCTTGATGTAAGTTCATGTGTGGGGCCTCGGCAATTCAATAAGTTTCCAAATGACTCGCTGGAAATGAACAAGGCCGCGGATTAGAGTCTATCTCCGCGGAGTTTCAGAGTTTCAGAGAGAATCAGGTTCATCGGTAATTGAGTGGCATAAACTGTCTATGCGCGATGGCAATGATGAGCCCAGCAACGTAATAGTACGCGGACGCGGTAGGTCCCATGCGAGGTTACAGCTGCTGCTACAGTCCACCGGCTCCCCCGTTACCTGGCCGACTCTAATGTTGTCTTGCTCACCGCAGTCGCCTTTATCTCGAGGCCGCGGATCCAAGGTCCCATCTCAATCGACACCGGCCGGTATTGCCCCACTCCGAGCCGAACCTCCGTGCCGGCTTTCAGAACCCGCCCGAGAAACGGCAAGGTCATACGGAAGTGACTTGCCCACGGCAATCTGACTCTTAAACAGAAATATCCTGCCTTTTCACCCTTCTCTTCCGCAAGACCGCCGCAACCAGGTACACGGCAAAGGTCAGCGCCGTGACTGACACCGTGACGGCCCAGAACAGGGCAAACTGCGGCCTCGTACCAATGCCAATAGACGACGAGTCCATGGGGGCGCCGTCCCAGTCGAACAGCGGGGTGGAGAATAAGGCGGCGGTGAAGCTCCCCGGGAGGAAAAACATGGCGACGATGGAGAGCATCTTCATCGACGACGAGTCCTCCTTGCTAGAGGCGGCGAGCTCCCGCGTGGCGCGCGCCGTGTCGAAGGCGATGGCGTTGTCCTGCTGGGCGATCAGGTGGAAGAGTGCTGCGATCTGGACCTGCACCCGCTGCCGCACGTACTCGTTGTCTACGGACTGCATGGCTAGCCGCTGCTGGAGGACGTCGACATGGTGGGAGAGGAGGGTAGCGGCTGTGATGTTAGGCTTGTCTTGAAGAGCTGCTGTCGGCTTGAGAGGGGATGACCAGCGGGTGTAGATGGAATCCCTCTTTTCTAGTTCTAGGCCCTCTATGTTCTGTGGTTTGTCGTCTTGGTTCCTTTCCGAAGGGGTCTGGCCCCCGGTGTGCCGGATGATGAAGTCGTTGAGGGCAGCAACCACCTTCAGCTTACGCGATCCATTGGCGAGCTTCGCGGCGCACCCGCTCATCCTGGCTGAGAGGTTTCCCAATTCTCCCGCGGCCGGCCTTTCCTGTCGGTGCGAGAAGCGGTGGTGGCCGGTGCGGACCTCGACCTCGCGCACGTCCGCCTTGATGCCCTCAACCGTGTCGTCAAACTCGCCGCTCAGAGCCAGGCTGCAGAGGAAGGCGGGAAACACGGGGTGGCTCACCACGTCGGGACGCCATCGGGAGGCGAGGATGTTGAGAATCTCTGTTCTTTGTTCGGGCCCTGTGAAGGCGACGGCTTGTGTATGGGTTGCGCCGCCTATGGTAGAGCTAGACCATGCCACCGCTATCTTTGGATGGTACGTGACGGTGAATATCCTTGTGTCGCCACGAGACGGCAGGGCGGCGACCCCGGCAAAGCTGCTCCGCGAGTAATCAGACGCTTGCTCAAGGCCCCAAGACTCGAGGATCTGAGCTAGTACTCCTGCTGACGGTGCCTGGCGCGACGTCTTTGGGTTCTCTCCCACCCAGACGAACCGGGCGAGCCGTGTGTGCGATCTAGGGTAGAGCAACTTCTCTGCTGGCTCGTCTAGCCAACTGGCAACTTCGGCAGAGGAGATGGTCCTGTGATCGCAGGCTGCCGAGTCGGAGCCATCATAGCCCCATATCTCGGTGACGTCCAAGGTGGGGGATTTAGGTGCGTCATACTTCTCCCAGAGGCTGCGCCTGCCGAGGTGGTGATGTAAGTCTTCCATTCTCTGGGATTTGAGGTCACTTCACGTAGTGACTAGGCTGGAACTCTTCACATACGCGGTAGGCGATCAAGATGTAAATAATATTCTGCAGCTGCCTGGGGCGGCCTCTTTATCGACATTCAAGTTCCGAAGCAGAGTTGATTACCTAGGTGGCTGTGCAGCCTGTAATGTGCCTTGCAGGCGGGGTTGGCTGCCTATTGTTAAATTGGCCATACTAGCTCGAATAGTGGCACGCTGTGTACTTAAGCGAGGCCGCGTTACGTTTTTTGCCCCAGCTAGTGACGCTTTAACTGCTTATAATACCACTAATAACAGCAAGTTAAGCCGAATCCAGCCTCAGTTTAGAAACCCTGCAAACTGGATCAACAGCTACAGGAGATCAGCCAGCTTCTTCATAGCACCATACGTCGACGGGCCCATGTCATAAGCGTCTGCCGTGCACTGTAATCACATCAGCCACATGCGCCCAAGTCCAAACAGCCTCGGCCATTGAGACAGTGTAGCTCATCGAGCTTAGCTGAATAGGGGCAAGAAACCGGAACTCACCTGCAAGTAAAGCACCCCATCCTCAATCACAAACTCCATCTCGTCGTCTCCATTGCCCACCAACTTCTCTACAATGCGAAACCCAACAACTCCCGTGTGTACCGCCTCGTGATACGCCTCTCTTAGCATCTCGTCGTCCTGGAACCCTTGACTGCCGAGCCCGAACGCAATCCCCTTCATCCAGAGCAACACCTTCTTGCCCATCTCAGCCTCCCACCAGGTGCCCGTCCCCTTGGAAGAAAAAAATGGCCCAAGGGACTTCTGCACGGCACCAAAATCGGGTCTGAAATCGACCGTGTGTTTCCGCATAACCTTGCGATACATGTCGCGCAGCTCGGGAATCTCGTCGTCAAAGTCGCGACGGACCCACGCGAGAGCACGGAAAGGAACATTCCACCCTATTGTCCGCGAGGAAACGTCGAGGCCCAGCAGAAGCTTCTCCTCCTCTAGTGGGCATGTGTCGTGGCCAAAGTTATCTTCGCCGAAGCGTACACGCAACATCCCGTCCTCCGATACATTACAACCGATGATAGGGCGGTCATCATCTTCGGGCCGGCGCTCGTCATACCGGATCGTAATAGCGCGGGCGGGACACAGGGTATTGATGTCTTGGATAGCCCGGAGGGTAAACTTCGTTTTAAAGGAATCGAGATCGTCAACGCACCGCTCGCAAATTCTAACAGTGACAATTCTTCTTGTCAGCCAAGGCGGACGCCTAGATATAAACAAGTCCCTGCAGAGATTAGAACTTACCTGTACAAGTCACCGCCAAGAATTTCCCTCGAGTACCGACTGGTGTAAGGATATATCGACTGCGGATCAATGTCGAATCTCCATTGAGTCTCCATAACCTCGGAGAGTTTACGCTCGAGGTCCGGCAGTCTTCTATCGAATTGTTCAAGAACTGAAATGACCAGATATAAATATTAGTTCAAAACGCTGACCCAATCGGAGAGTGTCCTCGAGTGTAGAAGGATGTTTGGCTCAAAGCAGTGTTTGACTTATCCCCTCTGGGGTCAAGGCGACAAGAGTCAACATGCTCGAGACGGTCGGGAAAGGCCAGGACACAGAGAGTCCAGGGTAAGGGAAAATCGTCTCAAAATGAAGAAGAAAGAAGAAAAACTTGCGGTTTTCTCGCACCGGCCCAGGGAGGCTAGGTTCGCGGGGAAGAGGAGGCATTTTGGCGGCTTGGATTGGATTGAAAATTGAATGACAGCGTAGTTACTAGATAGAAAGAGAGGGACAGGTGATAACTGCTTGAAGGGGGAAATAAAAATCTTGAGAGAGGCGCAGAGTTACGCAACCGCCAGCTTATATCCTTCTGGAGCCACAATGGCAACTGCTTGTATTTTTCTGGAGCAATAATGACAAGAGGTTGTATCTTCCTCAAGCAACAATGGCAACAGCTTGTATCTTTCTGGAGCAACATTGCGCCGGCTTATATCCTTCTAGGGCAACAATTGCGCCGGCTTATATCCCTCGAAGCAATAATTGCGCCAGCTTATATCCTTTTGGAGTAATAATTGCGCCACCCTATATCCTTCTGACACAACAATTCCGCCGCCCTCGACGAAGACCAAAACGCCAACGACACACCGGGGATAGACGAAACCTATTATGCCAGACTAGCTGGAAGCCTGAAACCATCTTGCTGCAATGCCCGGTGCCTAGGAGGTTTCTCTTTGAGGACTATTGCATGCGATCGTGGCTCTTACTCTGGCAATGCAGATGGCACCATATCCTCTCTGGAACTGCGGCTGAAATGCCGGTCGCTGCAGCGGAGGTGAGCTAAAATTTCAAAACTCGATATAATCGCAGTGCTTGCTGAACCGGGGTAAGGCATGGCTTCAGATTGGCTAAACAAGCGGGGCACCTGTCTAGAAACAAGGGGGACTATTGGTGTGCAAAAGACGAACGTCTCTTACGAGATGCTAACCCCCCCTATATTGCATGACAGTTATAATAAGCGGTGCGGGGTTTGTTGTAACGATTCAGGTGGCGTTGCAAATTACACCCTCCCTAGGACTGCGCCTAAAACACCGGTCGCTATGCGAAGGCGAGCTAAACATTTTAAACTTAATATTATCGCAATGCTTACTAAATCGGGGTAAGACATGACTTCAGATTGACTAAACAAGTAGGGCATCTGTAAAGGAGCAAAAAGGGCACATAAGCAGTGATACGGGGTCATCAGGGAGGAGCACTGGAGGTGCAAGTGAAGTGAAGGGGCTCAGACATTGGTCCTCAGCTTTGATGTTCCCTGCTGGGTATCTTTCACATCAAGCTCCTCCAGGGTTACATATCAGCAGAGACGCAAGAAGGAAGGAGAAATCAGCTAGCAATAGATCGAAGCATATAATGACGCTTCCTCCTTCTCTCCTTCTCTCTATGTGCCACACTTAAGACCCCGACCTTGTTTCGTTCCCGAATTTGCGTTGCAAGAAACCAACACCCCTACCATCACGAACCCAAGTTCCCTCGCGCAATGGCCCTGTAAGTCACAACAAGACTCGCAATTTTCTTCCACCATCCTGCCGCCGCTCATGACTGACAACTACACGAATCAGCCCCGTTCGAGTCCGCATGGCCATCCGCGACCACTGGGACTCGCCTGATTGCATGCTCCAGCGCAATCTGGCGTGGTTCCGCTCGCGCCACAACTTCGATGTTTCCGTGTCGATGCCCTGGTCGACAATGGTGAAGGTACACGAAGGCTTCTACAGCGACAGGGAAGAGGCCACCAGGGCTTTGGCAAACTGCGTCGCGTCCTGGACGCAGGCGCTGAGGGACCTGCTAGAGTCGGGCATGGAAGACGGATTGGCAGAGGGGTTGAAGTCGCGGGGTAAGATCGATGCGTATCCAGAGGTGAGTTTTGAGAAACAGTGGTGGCGTATAAGAAGTGGCTGTTTTTGCATTAGGACTAACAGAGGCATTTCAAGATGGGCGAGTCCTCAAAACCTTCCACGACTTGGTCCAAAGATCGTGACGCCTTCATCATCCACCTACCCAACGAAATCATGCCGCCAACAAGCGAGCTTGTCTCCATATTCCAGAATCAGATTCCAGCGGTATTCCAACCAACCCACCACCTCACCTCCTCTGCTCCCGCCCAGGCTGAAGGATCAGGCACTGTCGGCGTTTCACGTGGCTTCTACAATGACGCCGCCATGGCTTTGTCTCCCACCGATCTTCCGCCACATACTGCTGGCCCTACAATCACCAAGATCCCCAACGTCAACGATCTCCCTAAGCCCGATCAGCTTCTGGCCAAGCCCCCTTACTACCTCATCCTCTACGCTGGCGTCCGAACCAAGGTAGAGGTTGAGTGCTCGCATACGCAGACTCTTGTCTTCCTGTCCGAGTATCTGAAGCAGTGGTGCAAAGCAAATCATGACAGCCCGGATAAGGTATGGAAACAAGCCCCAAATTTATCCCGCCACCTATGTATTTCGGGGTCCTGGAGATTGACACAAAAACTAACCCTGATTTCGGAGCACAGCACGTCGTGGTAGATGTCAACCTCCATCCTGCCGCCTTCGGAAGCGGCCTCCAATATGACCGGCTGACCCTAGCTGTGGACGACGAGGATAGGAGCCCGTTCCTTGTTACCCCGTCCGTCATCCTGGCGCTAGTTGAGGGCGTGCTTGGGTACAGCCGCGTTTGGGTCGACGGTTCGATTTGGACCTTCAGGAAAGGGGATATCCTCAAGAAGTGATGGCATGCTTATGATATTCATCGTAAGCAGCTGATTATGGCCTTGATGGGTTCAAAAGACATAGGGGTCAATTCTACACGTGATGTAGGGTATTTGGGAGTATTATTAGCTACTATCGTGATTATGACATATCCTATTTCTGCTCGGTCTCATATTTCCATCTTAAACTTCCCGTCTCTCACCCCTATCATCCACAGCTAGGCGTAAGATGATAACACTATGCTATTGGGCCTGTTGGATTTAGCCATAGCACCACTATGCAAAAGGGGTGGAACCACCAATCTTTTCAGCAGTTGTCATGTACTATAGCGCTAGGCCTGTGCCTTCCAACAGGGCCGATTCTACTCGCTTCCTGAAAGAATATCCCTCACAAATCAAGTACTGCCTCAGAAAGAAGCTGAGAGAAGAGCGAGCTGTTACCTAAAGTCTGTGAAATTCATAAAAAGAAGAAAAAAAGAAACCGCGTTTGCTTGCAATCGAATCTTATATAGGAATAGCCCGACGAGGACAGTGGAGTCGTTCGGCCAAGTCGCCGGCGAGGCCGAGGATGCGGCGGAGGACGGTGCTCCTCCTGCAGGGCCGAGTCGGCAGCTGGGAAGGAAGAGAGCGGGTTCTGGCCGTACTGATCAGCCAGCGCCAAAGCGCAAGAGGGCCGCGGTCCGCCGAGAGAGGGACGAGGAAGAACAGGCGGGGGATCTCACCAGCGTCTTAGGGGCGCTCGACGAAGAGTTTGCGGAGAAGGAGCGACTCTCGCACGGACAGGAATGGTGTGCGCCTGTGCCCCACGAGAGGAAGGTGAAGACGGTCCAGGACTTTTACAAGGCGTTTCATGAGACAAGGACGTTACCAATCCTCACCTGCATGTTCTGCTATCGTAAATACAGCAGGGCCGAGCTGGAGGATGTTGAGTGGGATCGGTGGATGGCAAGTCCTGTCGAGAAGCGCGATGGATCACCCTTCAAGTGCCTCCGGTGCTTCCCTGTGGGGGAGAAGATTTGTGGGTTTGCTGACTGTGTGAGGCATTTGAAGAGAGGGACTTTGTCTCCGGCAGGGCAGCTGCACTGCCGGTTGGGATGCGAGCACATGTTTCCTGAGGAGCTGAAGGGCATCACGCCGGTCGAGTACAACCTAGGCCATAGAGTGCAGACCAATTGTAGTGGCCAAGGTACAATTGGTAATGAGCGTGGGCCATTTATGGACCAGTGGCCTCAGCTGGAGCGATGGTACAAAACCACTGCGGAGAGGCTACCATTCCAGTTCCCCAACTGTCACGATGCACGCAGGCCGGCGCAAACAACGCCACGAAGCCCACGATGACTGGAGCTTTGGGTTCCGTTGCCCCAGTGCATATTCGTCGCCGAATTCATCCAACCCTAAGTCCTTGATACCTACAGCAGACACAATGATAAGGACACCATCCTCAACGCCCGATTACGGCGCATGGGCCATCTCCACTCCCTCGCCCACGCCGACGAGCAAAAGCGAGAGCGAGACACCATTGCCGATCAGCACGAATTCGTCGCTCACCTTCGTCTCGCCAACTTTGACGCTAGCGCCAACAACCTCGTTGCCGACGATCACATCCGCCGGCTCAGCGGCTCATCATAACCAGGCATTTCTGTCAATCGTCATGTGGTACGTTCTACTTGTACTTTTGTTTGACCTCATAAAACTAGCATAATGCGCTAGAGGGGTCGGTTGTGGGGTTGTTGGTTGTCAACGAAAAGGGGGAAATGGGACAATCACGGCTCTCTCCTTGGAGTTGCAAAACTTCCTATAATTGCTTGTTGGGATTACCAAATCTGCGATCAGAAAGAAACCGGCAGACTGTAGTAGCAAAAATAAAGAGAGGAACAGCCATTTTCACCAGAAGTTGAACATTTTCTTCCCCAGGCCAGTCAAGTGGCAGGTGTCGATCTTTAGACACAGATAAGTTATACTCAGTCTTGATTTTCGCAAGCTCGTAGTAAAAAAATGCAGAGATATCGTGCTCAATAATACCAGATGGTATTTCATGAAGGGCAAGATCTTGGTATGTGCACTTCACAGCGTGAAAGCCAAGTCGAATTGGCGTCGGTTTATCCAGGTCTCAGTAGCTTGGGAGGTCCCGAGGAACGGTCGGATGCGGCACGAAGCCAGTTTGCATCAGGGAAAGGGAGATGGTATATGTATCTGGGGAAGATATCTCGAGGTCGAAGGGGTCGCTGGGGCACTTGAGTCAATGGCAGTAATTATAACGCCCTGAACACCTCAACTTCAGCTCGGACTGCGCTGAAAATAATAGCATTAAAATGTCGCACGATGATATATCCGAATGTACCTTTCTTAACAGCACCCAAACTAGAGATATAACACCCATTATCCCAGAAAAGGTAGTACAAGGTGGTACCCCAGTTGCGTCACCCCCTTTTAACAACCCCAACGCAAACTTAAGGTTTCTTCTTTTATCTTTTAATTCTAACCAATCATTGGATTAGGTTCTGCATCGCCTTATCGATCAATGGGTCCAGCCGATCTATTAGGTCGGTATGGCCTGATTTTGCGCATCGCTGCTGAAGCCCATAAGCACCAAAATAGAGTTGTCAGAGGAAGCGGCCATGGCAGCGGAGTGACGTTACTCGTGGGGGATTACCATACGCAGCTGCGTTCGCCTGCACGAATTATAAGCGTGCAGGGCAGGACATTAGGCCGAGTGGCCTTGGAACTGCGAGGGACGAGGATGCCGAATCAAAGGTAACTTCCTTATTACAAATCTCCGCCCAGTCGCTCGCCCGCACCGCATTGCCTCATACTCTTCTCGCGTGTGCGGCCCCAAAATTGGGACAGGTCCCAGTTTAGTTCTGAAGAAAGTAACCTGCTGAGGTTAGTACGGCTGGCATGGAGCTAAGTTCTGAGGCATAGGTGGCGCTACGGAACCGTTCGGTAGTGGTAGTGGTAGTGGTTACGGGGCCAATAAAGAGGAGAGTAACAAGATTACGAAATGGCATGTAATTTCAAACAATGGTTTCTGCACACATTCTAAAGTTACTAATCAATGGTACTGTACAGTATCTATGATATAGTTAAGTGAGAAACTTCTAGTAAAGCAAGACGCTGCGGGCGGATGAAGCATTCACTCCCTCTCACTATGTCTTTGCCATCTGACGACGTCTAGCTTTCTTTACTCATCTCTGCTTCACTTGCTCTGAAAATCGGAGCGTGACCCTATAGACTGACTTAGATATAGCTCCAGAAGTGGTCTAAATGCTGAAGTCAAAGTCACGATCGACCTCTCCTCGTCGCACCACCTCCCCAGCAAACCTCCATGGTGGGCCTTCATCGTTGGTCAATCGCTCGTCCTTTGGTCGCGCCTTGATCTTGTCCTCCAGAGTCGTCTTGTCCTTCGCAGTTTTCTTGCAATGATTATTGTCGATGCCATCGTACTACTTATTCCTTTTTTTCTTGACATGACTTGGGACATGGCTTGTGAAAGAGCCCTCCGCACATTCAGTGGAATCTTCGATACCCCACTTAGCGAATCCCCCTAGCCCCGACAAGACAGCTCTGGGCTGTTATGTGGCCTTCCATGAGAACCAGGAAAGGCAACTTGAACTGTATTTGTTCCATTCAGTCCGTATACTCCCGTCACTCGTTGGGCATGAAACGGCAGCACTACGGCCGACATCAGTGAAACCCCCATTGCGATTCCCAAACCATTCCAACCACCGGCTGAGGCTGTGGCCCTGAGCTGCCAAAAACTCCCTAGTCGCATCTAGATAGGGAGGCCACATTTGAAATAGATTGGCTTGGCGCCGGGAGTAGTTCTTTTTGGAACGGCTCTAATACCATATCAAACAAATTATCTCCGACTTCTGATGACCTTGAGCCTTGCTGAAAAGGGTCGGTCTATGTTAGCGTGGCACTTTCTATCTCAGGCGTTTGGATGCTCAAGGAATTTGTTCCACTTGTTCTGCTGCCGCTTGAGCCCCCGTGGTGCGAAGGTGTGAGTCCGTCAGGGAGTTAAAAGGCCGAAGAGCAAGATAAGAGGCTGTCGATAGACTTTCTCGCTTCGTTTGCAATGTATTTCTAGATGAGAATGCAGTTACAATCAGTATGCCGCAAGAGCTAGGTCTTCAAATGGTAGATCTCGGCAGTCAGCTGGTCGAAACAGGTTGAGAGGTATCGGTTCTAATCCTCCATTGCCTGCTCACGGGAGGCGTGCTGACGCTTCATCCCATTTGCGCAGATGACACTTAGTAGCAGCGATTCTATTGCGTTCGAGGATGCGCCGTCGCCGGGGGTCTAACCCTAAGAAGATCCTCATTATCATTGCTCTCCACCTTTTCTTTTTGACGTGCCTTTGCAGGCTCTTTAGGTTCGACTTTGGGTTTCTGGCCTCGTTTTCTTAGTTTCGGTACATCCGAAACGAGTGCGGAGGCACCGGTTTCTAACAGGCTTGAACTTTTTTGCAATTTCCGGCAGTTTCAGGGTCAGCGGGGCGGTTTCTTTTCGCATTCTGTAGTCAGTAATACTATCTGGGAGGGTTCATACTCGGGGATCTTAGCTGCCATGACATATTTAGGTGGAAGTTGGGAAACCCGAGATCGACCTCTATTGAGATCGGGGTGGTGCCGATTGCTTCATCAAAGAACGAATCCTCGGTGACTTGGTTCATCGCTTGTTGATAGGCCATGTGGCTTCGAGATGCGGGGGAAGATGTGCTGATGCGAAAAGGTGGAGTGGCCATCGGGCATCACGCCGCTGGTGTTAAGGCAATCCCGTCGAAGTATTAGCTAAATGCAAAATCTCCCGCCATCTGAGGGTAAGAATGGATGAAGGCTGCCATCGAGGATCTTTCTGCACAGATGGTGATCATTCTTCAATTTTGATTTATGCTATCCCGGAATTAGGTGGGCAGGTGATTACGAGGCCGACTGGTTGGGGGCCGGTTTAACAACGAAGACAACACGCAGGGCTGTAACAATTCCCGGTATTGCTTATTCGTTTGTTGGACGGCAGATGAGTGAGCTAGTTATGTCTGGACCAGGCAGAGCTGAGAGGCAGTTAGGGAGAGGAGCGGGTCTGAAAGTGGATTTGACGGGTTAAGGAGTGGGCCGGCTTAGTAATTGATAAGCAGAAATTCACGGGCAGGGTTTTAAAGGAGGGGAATCCAAGAGAATGAGGGAATCGCAAGAGGATTCAGGGCGATGGGACAATCAAATATGCATGGCATCTCGCAAGCCACCAACTACCAAGGTCCTTAGCTCTCAAGCTCTTAGAGCTTTGCCACCCCCCCAGCAAGCCCAGGACAGGTACACCCATATGCTACGTGCTATAGGACGCCAGGAGGGGAAATATACTCTTCCTATGAAAAGCTCGAGATTCAGATATCTTTCTGCAAGGCGATGGGGTCAACAAGCCCTCAAGTCTGAGTTCTCGGAATTCCGATTGAGCCACCCTAGCGGAATTGTTCCGGTTGCATTGCACTTTCAAAACCCTGACGTCCCGGTGCAGCTCGCGCAGCCATGCCCATATGGCAGCAAAGGGCAGGAACAAGAAAAACGAGGGTCTAAGCGCCGCAGTATCTCCTTGCGCTGCGGGGGGCCTTGTCGGGAACAAGAGCTCTGGATAACATCATACAATGGGGCCGTTGAGAGAGGGGGACCGGGTGCAGAGGCCGACAAGGTGGACCCTGGATCCTTGCCATGGGGAACGCCATGAACTGGGAACTGGGGGCTGCGAGACGAGGTGCGTGCGTTCTAATTAATTACCACACCCAAGGCTGGGGGAGAGTGGCGTTTGCGGTTACCTCCTCCTGGAAGATGCAATAGCAAGTGTTGCCCTCTCCAGGACAAGCGTGAGGGCAGGTTTTCGCGAACCTTGGGATCCCAAACGGGTTCTTTCTAGGAGACTCCCATGATCCAACGTGGCGATCGCCGTTGTGGGTACAAGACGAGGCTGTGGCACGAACTCAAGCTCCAGGCACACGGTACGGAGCACGGTGAACGCCGTTGAGCTCGGTTCCTGCTGCGGATACAAGATGGATTTCAACGTTTGAGGATCGATTATGATCCTGACTAGCTACGGTTAGAGAGTTGAACATGAGCTGCTAATGCCAGCACTACTCAGCCGAAGCTTTGCGCTTCTCTGGGTTGTCGGAAAGAAAGCTTAGCGTTGGGACGGTTTGGACCTGGAGGCAAGGTAAGTTGCCCTGCAATGAGCTCCATGCATTGTGACTGGCCGGAACTGCGCGAGCTTCCGGTCGGTGGTGTGATGCAAAGATTTGGGACTTGGGCTAGGCCCTGAGATGATATCAGCATTGTGGGGCTCTCGAGATTTGCCCGGTCCAGGCCAAGAACTCACCGATTGCAGGTCTAGAGGGGAGTGAATGGCGTCCTTCGTGTTAGCCCAGGCACAAGGGCCTTTGTTTTTCAACAGCTCCACCCCCTCCCACTGGCAGACGAACAGGTGCCCACACTCAGCGTTCCGTTGGGAATGGCGACGTTGGAGGATACTGGACTGGGCCCCCTCCGCAACGACAGCGAGCGGAGGACGCCAGCCTATCGGAGGCTTCCCGAGGACGGAATCGATCGTACCCGCTTGAATAGTCAATTCCGGCACTTGCCTCCTTCATAGTCCATATAATCAGTTTGAGCCTCTGCAGAAACTGAGCGCGCTCATTGGTTGTTTCCGAGGGGCAAGCCGGTGCTGGCCCAGTCCCAGACGCTGATGGGATGCTGTGTAGAGATACTTCCCGATCTGTGTCCTCTTCCTTTGCCCTCTTGACTCTGGAATGGTGCTGGCTGGCGGAATTCGTCGTAAACTAGCAACGCCCACCTGATAAGTTCAATACGCAGTTTATGAATCAACGCTTTAATATCCTCGCTTGATCTCCGTGGACTTATAGCTGCGACAGTGATTCCGATGACGGCGTCATGATGAAGGGGGCGCGGCCACGAAAGCGGGCTCCCCTGATCAGGAAGAAGCCGAAGAAGGGAAAGAACTCATTGCCTTCTAACGGAAAAACGATTACGGTACTTCCATCAACAATGCTCAAGCACCAAGAAGATATGCTGGAGGCCCCAGAGACGGCGACAAAACACAACACTGATACCTTCCACAGTCCTATTGTCCCGCTATCCTCATCACAAGAGGCGCTTCATCCATCCAAGATATTGACCAGGTTCTTCGGCGAAGACGAGGCCGAGGATATGATGGATGCTGATGTAAACGCAGGCTGGTATGACTCTGAGAGTTTCGAAGATCTTAATTTGCATTATCGGACTTCTGCAGACAGCTCAACCGCCGAGCCAGCCAGCATGCGTCGCACCCCTTGGGGCATATTTATGCCATATGAGAAGGAGCACCCATCGTCAAGCGATGGGATATTTAGTCGCGTTATTAACACTATTAACACAGTCAGGGACATTGCCTATGTTCTTTAGAATGTAGGCTAGAGGAGGTGAGGTCCTTTAATAAGACATTTCATATCTTACCCTTTAGAGACTGCTCCTTCGATAGGCTATTTCTTTCCTCAGTCATTATTAAGAAGAGCTCCCCAAGACTTGATTAGTGTCTGATCGGACCAGCCACACTCCCGCACGTAGCTAAGCTAAGAAATGTCACTCCACCAACCCTCCTCTATAAGCTACACTTATCAATTGGACATATCCCTGCTACTCCACGGCTCAGTGACCATGATGAGGTGGTTCGGAGCTTTCCAACCGATCTGCAAATATGGCCATCCCTAAATTAAATTGAGAGATGCTATTTTCCCTTTCCTTTCCCTGATATCCGGTAGTTTGTTATTATCATATAAAGACGATAAGGATGCTTGGAGGTAAGAGCATCAGCAATTGCATAATTGCATTACAAGCTCGTCTTGTCCAAGATCCCAGCCTTCCTGCAACCCGACATGCCCGGTTATCCCCTTGGCTTAGGGTGGATTGGAAATTGGATCCCATTGTAATAGTAGCGACTTGCCCTAAAGCTTCAATATATATGGCAAAAAAGCAAGGTCGTATTACATGAAGACAGTGCAAATATCCTGCCCTATTAGATATAAGAAGAGCTACAGTACTACAGATATACTATCAGACGATAGAGTAGGGAAGAAAGCAGTGTAGGTAAAAGTATCACGGCGGTTGTTGCATCAAGCAGATGGAAGTGATCATGTGTGTGAGAAGCTCTTGATTTTTATCTAACAGAGGGCTCGCGGCGGCTCTTATATACAGTTACCCTCATCGTCATAGGAGCTACGATAAGGTTTTCTTAAGACCGGATCCAAGGGATCCGGGTCTTTAAGACCGGTTTGCTAGAGATCCGGGCCTTTGAGACCGGGCCGCAGTCTTAATAGTTGATAGATGTGACACCCTATATGTGACAGCGGTAGATGCTAATACTGGTATTATCCTCCTATAGCGTTGGAGTTTTCGGTCTTTAAACAATGATCGAAAGGCCAGGGACTAAATATGCTAGCAACAACTAAGAGATATAAGAGCTGGATACCTAGAAGCACCAGTAATTAAAATCACAAGATTGCATACCGAGAGGCATAGAGCAAGATAACAGGGAATATGACCAGAAGATGGAGGCTTGCAAACAGGTCTCGGAAGAAGCAGCATCTGAAACTTTTAGAGCCGTAGTGGCAATTACAATTGGGGCCATACCTCGCTCAAAATTGTGTTTTCTGGATCGATATGGAGGCATAAAGGGTGCAGAGCCTCCTTAAATCTGAATATCTATATCAAAATAGGGCACAGAATCATCCTAACGAATGAGAGGATAGATCAGGCTTAAATCATAGATATATTGTCGGAATTACTCATGGTGGTGAAGGTATACGTAAGTCCATTAAACTAAATGATAGGAGATAGGTGGTGGCATAAGCTTCCACTAATACCACCAGACCCAGGCTCACCCGTCTTATACAAATAACAGGGACTGATAGACAAGGGACCTCTATCCCATGATGAGGTGGTGTATCCTCTTGCCACTAGCCTCAAACGAAGTGTGGCCTCTTATGCACCCCTATTTCAGGGCGATGGCGCAGGTAGTCAACTGTATTTAAAGGGCGAGCAATTATATATCCCCTCTCATAAAGATTTCCTTCAGCTAGCTCAACTAAACCACCATCATTTAACATCATTAAACCAGAAGTGGAATTTAAATTTATTTAAACCTTAAATGTCTCAACTACCGCTGTCCTTCTTGTAAGTCAGTTACTTAAGACAGATGACCTATTCATTTTAGCACTCTATTAGCTAGGTGCTCTAGCCAGACCGCAATGGAACAGATCGCAAGGGAGCAGCTTGTCAGATATATACTATGGAACTCCAATCAAGATAGCATTGTCTTTGCCTCAGAATGGCGCATGAAGATTAGAGCAAGGAGCTGAATATAGGTCGCATATGTTTATGTCTCATTATAACTGGAATAATGACAATGGGGATTTTATAGCATCGACGTCTAGAAAGAAAATACACACCAATCGGATTTCTTAGTCAGTCCACCTTGACCCAAGTTCATTGATACCACTTCAATGCTGCTCACGGTTCCAACCGAAAAGAACGCCAACCGCAGCATCAACTGATCAGCCGCAGGGCCCGAGACCATCTGACTCAATCTAGTACAGTGACATCATGGTGTGGGCCCTCACATGTGAAGAAATGGAACAGAGAAAAATGGGCCACGCCCAAGCTCCCAGGAGCAGCCTCAGAACGTCGAGTGTGGCCGTGCGCGATATTATTTAGATCGGCGGAGATCAGCGGCTTGTCCAATTTTATTTCCCTTCATCAAACTTCAATTTATTTCTGTCGGAATCAGAGCCCACAGCAAGAGCGCCCCTCTGCTGGAGGCATGTGCGCTCTAGAAGTTGCTTCAGTGGCTTGACCCACCCGTCTGAACTACGCAGTAAACGCCCCCGCAGTAGCTCTTCTCAGTTGGGTCTCTGTGGCCCATCAGGTCCCGAAATTGGATATATCTTCTTAGGCAGAACGTCATCACCAGTCATTGGATTCGACTCAGCCCCCCCAACAGGCTATTCACTTCGAACCAGTCCATACTGATCTACTACTTTTGGCACCATCCGACGTTGATACTATCGCCATAACCGTCTGGTAAGCGCCATCACCCTCGGATTTAGAAACCTTCACCTCGATCTCTATCAGGTGGAGCGACTGGGCTGCAACATCGTCGAACACCGCGTTATATCCCTTGATATTCAGCTTCCATTTCGGATTTCTGGCCCAAAGGTCGCGACGCTGGCAAGCTCCGCCATCCTGCTGCTTAAGGTTGAGTCATGCTACCCCCGTCCGTGGCTAACGAATCTACATCCCATCAGGTGCATTAATATGCCCATGTCACAAGGGTGCATGGGGCTATCCCCGGAAAGAAACTAGTCAGATGGTTAGATGACGACACAAAACTTCAATTCATTCTTAGCGGAATGAATGTTACACCTAGCGTATCGCTCCTCACATGATTGGTTAAGAATATGGGGCATGTTCCTATGTTCTGCCGGGTCAGACCGCCTGGTCTGTCCTGGGGGAACATCCAACCACTACTCAAACCACCCGCAAGGTATTGAAGTCTAGAATACGGTAATTTACAACCCTTCCCTCGTGATATCGTCTGTTGCAAGACCGTAGAATCAAGCAACTTCCCCGAATCTCGAGTGGTCAGAGCGAGCCCTAAAACACGATCACTTCAACGTCAACAATTAAAGGGATCGATTAGGCTGAGTATATCCGTCGCTCTCAAATGATAACAGTACTGTTGAAAGCTATGCCCCTTTGGATTTCATGAGAAAGTGATGTATTGTGTTGTTGCTAGCTAAAGCAGCGGTCAGGCTGTCTTGGAAGAGATCGGCTGTGTCACTAGTTGCTTTTGTTGTGAGGTCAACGACGTGTATTGGGTTGAGTTGACTAGGCTAGCTAGGGGAGGTGTCGCAAGTCAGGCATGATCTCAACGAGCCTCAGGAAACAACGGCACTTAGTAATCAAACTGTGTGCTTCAGGTAAAATCTGTAGGATGGAGTACCCCGCACTTAAGAAATCAATCAACACACTACTGCTGCTGCTCATTATCGATTTACTTAATCTTTGGTCCTTTTAGCACGCTCAGTGCGACACATGTCTTCTAACCCACTACTCTTTCCCGATCGGCTTCGGGGCCCTTTCCCACGCCATCGGCGCGGCAGCACCTACCAAAGGCGGCGAAACACCTGTGTCCCTCGGGTCGTTCGCAATGAAGTTCAAGGGGAAGCCAATATCAAGCAGCTTGACCCCTTCCAGTCGTCTAATTTGGTCATCGGTCAAGCGAATGCTCAGCGCCTTGATGTTGTCGTGCAGGTGCTCGACTTTCCTGCCGCCAACCATGGGAAAGACATGCCTCGTCTTGTGCAACACGTACGCTAGCGCGATCTGCTGGATGCTTTGAATGCCATGCTCCGCCGCTACCTGCTCGAGAGTGTCGCTTACCTTCCGCTCGTTCTCGGTCTGTTCGGCGCCGAACATGCTTCGCAAGCCCTCTCCCGCCTTGCTCCGCTCTTCCAACTGCTTCTTGGTCTGGAACTTGCCCCCACCAAGGACATCCCACGGACACAGCGCCATGCCGAAGTGATGCGCCATGGGAATGATATCACGCTCGAAATCGCGCATGAGCACATTCCATCGGCCTTGGTAAACGGAGAAAGGAGTCTTCCCGTGCGCGCGTGCATAGGTGTTGGCCGCCGAAACAACCCAGGCCGGAGTATCGGATGCACCCAGGTAGAGGACTCTCCCTTGCTCGACGAGAATATGTAGAGAGTCCATCAGCTCTTCGATAGAGGTCGTCCAGTCCCACCAGTGAACATATAGGAGGTCGATATAGTCGGTTTGTAATTTCTTCAACGAGTCGCGAACAGAGAGCGTAAGGGACTTTTTGTGATTGCCGCAGTAGTTCACCGTCTTGCCGAGACCGAGCTCCCATGAGCGATATTCAGTTGTGAACTTGGTAGCGACAAACATGAGATCTCTGTTGTTTCGGGCCTTCATCCAGTCGCCGATGAACTTCTCCGATTCCTCGTTCTGGTAGTTGTTGGCCGTGTCGATGAAGTTGCCCCCCGCTTCGTGAAAGGCATCGAGCAGCTTAAACGCCTGCTCTTTGTTCATCGAGCCCATGAAACTGGACCAGGCTTCGCCAATGGACATGGCACCCAGACATAACGGGGAAACACGCACTCCGGCGGTGCTGGAGAGAACACGGAACCGCCCAAGTTCGGTCTTGGGCTCTGGCGCGGCTGGGAACATTTTGCTAGGACGTAGCGAGGACGGCTTGTAAAAAGAACTCAAGATGCCTGGTTATGGGCTTGACAGGGTGATCCGTACGACTTGATAGAGATGATAAGTATGAAGATCATAACGTTGATCGCCCTTCCGTAAAGATTTTATACATGAACGGAAAGCGCGCTGATTAAGGGATGTTCATAAAGACGGTCTCGGTTGCCGGTTCTAAAGCCCCGGAGAAGGACCCTAACTCCGGAACTCCAAAAACTTCAATCCCTGTTCTTCGGATAGCAAGCTCGGATTCATTTGCTGCACCTCGGCTTCATGTTCGTGTTCGCTACACATTTCGGTAGATATTCGCGTTGTGGGTACCACAAAGTTAGTGGCGTTATCCTAGCGTAACTCAAATTCCGCAACAGTGACGATGTCTCTCGGCCCCTCATTAACTCATGTCTAAAAATGAATCATGTACCAGCAACGGCGATAGTCGTCTTGTGACGGCAAGGTTTTAACTCCGCATAACTCCGATTAACTTCAAGCTATATGAACTCAATCCACTCCGAATGACACCTTCGGTCGCTCTCTCGGTGTTGGTCTACTGTACATAACCTTGGGCGATTTGGAAGTGGAATCTTTGGAAAGTGTGAGTGATATTACCTACGTATGTCAAACTCCTCGCTGCTTTCAGAGTGCGAATTTTGTTCATGCTCCCTGGACACGAATTGACTACATCTCACTACCAACGCAGACACCATGACCAAAAAACCAGACACCGTCGTCAAAGTCGTGTTCGGTGCCATGACTTTTGGCCAGCCGGGTCCGTCGTCGCCACAACAGCTGAGCGGATTCAATGAAGCTAACAACATGCCTCAGATACCTTGGGGGCCCGTGTCCATACAATCGAGGCCGCTGGCCAGATCCTAGACATCTTCCAGAAGCACGGCCATGAGGAAATCGATACCGCTCGCGGCTATGGCAATGGTTCATCCGAAACGATGCTTGCACAGCTCAACTGGCGGCAGCGCGGTATTGTCATGGCTATCAAGCTCTACCCGACGTATGTTACCGCTCCGCAGCGCACCGGGACGTACAGCCACAAGCCAGAAGACCTGCGCAGGGGTCTGATGGACAGTCTTGAAGCCCTGGGGTCTGACAAGATCGACATGTTCTACCTACACGGCCCGGACCGCAAGACCCCTTTTGAAGAGACGCTCCGTGAGGTCAATAATTTATACGAGGAGGGCTACTTCAACCGCTTTGGCATCAGCAACTTTATGTCGTGGGAGGTCGCGAGGATTTGCGAGGTCTGCGAGAAACACGGTTGGATCAAACCCTCTGTGTACCAGGGGATCTACAATGCGCTGCACCGCACCGTCGAAGCTGAATTGATTCCTTGTCTCCGGCACTACGACCTCTCACTATACGCCTTCCAGCACCTCGCCGGAGGGTTCCTGACTGGTCGGTACACGCGCAACCAGACTGAATTTGAGCCCGGATCTCGATTCGATCCCAAGATCTTTCAGGGCGGACTGCATCACGCCCGTTACTGGAACGATAATTATTTCGAGGCACTGGACTGCATTCGCACTGCCGGGGAGAAGCATGGGCTTACAGTTGCCGAGGTGGCCCTGAGGTGGCTAGAGTATCATTCGGAGTTGAGGGAGGCTAACGACGCGATAATTGTTGGGGCGAGCAGCGCTGGTCACCTGGAAGAGAATCTGACAGAGCTGGCGAAGGGAGCCCTGCAGGATGATGTGGTACAAGCGGTGGACAATGCATGGTTAGAGGTGAAGGCGGTGGTTCCCAAATACTGGCATTGAAGTTTTAGTCCGTCTGCGCGCACATCAAGGCAGTGCCCCTCACGAGCATCCGAAGTAACGAGGGACAGGTTGAACTTTAAAAAGCTCTTCATGTTTGATGCGCGAAAGTCGAAGCAGAGTGTCAAGTAGTCAGTCCAAGTCACCCCAAGTGCTACTACTCATGCCACGCCCCACTTTATTCTGGGTTGTCTCTACCCCGACAGCAGATGAGACAGCCTACGAACTCCGATTCGGGAAGCTTGTAATCTGTAGTCGACTAGGTTAAGGGGGTGGGGGTCGGTCCAAAGGGGGTCGACTTCTCAGGTAGGGGCACGGATTTCTTATGATGCCAATCCTCGTGAAACCCTCCGGTGAGGCAGAACCATCAACCGATTCCGTTGCGGACCTTGTCTGCTCCCCGACCCGAGCAATGCGACAGGCTCGTCTCATATGGAGACGATCATGCCTACTTGCGTATTTGGTGCAAACTTAATTCCTTGCCCAAGGTTTGGTTTTGAATAGAGGAATAGGTGTCGGATATCCACTGGAAGTTGTGAGTGTAGCCGCCCGTTGTCGAGCCGTGCTTCTTGAAGTTGTTCTCCTTAAATGCCGAACTATCCTCGCCCCAGCCCGACGTTGCAAGGCGAAGCGCGTTGATGACCTGATCAATATGGCGCCTCAGAAAGTAAAGGCACTGGGGAATTGGGTGACCAAGAGCACATGTTCAATTCTAAAGTCCGCTCTGCGGACCCACTTGTTGGCGGAGTTTGGAGGCTTTCTTTGAAGAGACATTCCTGCAGAAAATATATTACCAGAACGTACGCCATCATGACCTTCTTATTCTTATTCTTATTATTCTTCTTCTTTTTTATTAGCTAGTCACTTCCTCAGGACCCAAATTACAGTCGACATTGCAGAGAGCCCAAACTGCCCAGGCCCAAAGCCAACATGAAGGTGGCAGTTGTCGGCGCAACTGGAGAGACCGGCACTTCCATTGTCAATGGTCTTCTCGAATCGACGAATCCGCAATATGTACGATCTCAACCCTCCCAAACACTGTGTGAATCTTCTTAATCCTCGTGGTCTCAGGAAATCACGGCCCTCACGAGGCACTCTTCGGTGCAGAAGTCCGAGGTTCTGGACCTTGAGAAAAGAGGCATCAACATCGTGGCAGCTGATCTCGACAGTTCCGAGGATGAACTGGCCAAGCTGCTACAAGGGTTAGACGTCGTCATTGCGGCTGTCAATCTGGCTGGCATGTCGGCCCAGATCCCCCTGGCAAACGCAGCCAAAGCTGCGGGTGTCAAGCGGTTCGTACCTTGCTTCTTCGCCACCATCGTACCACCCAAGGGTAACATGCGCCTCAGAGACATGGTGAGTGGCTCTTCAGATGCCAGCTCCACCACAGGCATAACTACTGACGGAAACAAAGAAAGAGGATGTGCTCAACCATGTCAAGAAAATCTATCTTCCCTACACGGTCATCGACGTCGGCTGGTGGTACCAGCTCACTTTGCCCCGGCTACCGTCCGGCCGCACCAACTACGCTCATAGCGGTTTACAGGACGCCATTCCAGGAGACGGCAACGTGATGTCAGCTTTGACAGATCTTAGAGACGTGGGGAAATTCGTCGCCCGCATCATCGCGGACCCGCGGACCATCAACCAGCTAGTCTTCGCCTACAACGAGCTCTGGACCCAAAATCAAGTCTATGACTTGCTCGACAGACTGAGCAACGAGAATTTCAAACGCAATTATGTAATCGCCCATGCTCTATTCCTAGGATTTTCCGAGAACAAAAACGTGACTAACTCCAGGTTGTAGGTCTCCACTGAGGCTATCAAGGCCGGGTTGGAAGAAGCTGAAGCCCCGGGCCTCGGGCCGGAATCTCCAGGCTTTTACAAGCTGGCACAATTCCAGTATTGGCATTCTTGGGGCATCCGTGGCGACAACACTCCAGAATACGCCCGGTACCTGGGTTACCAGAATGCGAAGGAACTATACCCTGACTTGCAGGGGATGTCTCTGGAAGCATACACCAAGGAAGTCTTAGGCGGAAAGGCGAAGGGAGTGTATGAGAAGATGAGAGCGGCTTTGGCCAGTTCTCCGAAGTAGGTCTGGTGTTCATCATCGGAAACCCTCAATATTGATTTGCATTGCGCAACCCGAAAATGGAACATCCAAGACGACAGGCACCCTCGTAGCCCTATTTGGCCTGATAGTCGACGGGTGTGACTTGTGGTATGAATACATCATGTAGGTAGATCAACACATTTTGTCAGCGCTATCAGACATGCGGTCAGCAAGTATTCTTGTCTGTCCAACATCGTTTTTCGGACTTCAGATTACTACCATGAATGCCAAAACTCTGGTTCTGGGAAGAAAGTTCGAAGATTGGAAGCTTTTAGGTGGAACTGAAATCTGACTCGGCAATCTCTTGCGGGGTTACTTGGTGCATAATTTTAGAACTGCGGAGCGTAACTTAAAAAAACGAACACACCCTTTCGATCATGTGGTGGGAACAGGGGTCGGGCTACTCGGCTAGGATTACAGGGGTGAGACGCCAGTTCTAGATCGTCGTCGAATCTCGGATTCGGATTCCGGGACTAGACCCATGGAGGTGGCTTGTAGCGGAGGTTGTGGCCGAAGTAGTGAAGCCGCCTTTTGCATCACACCTCCCGCAACACCAAGGATTTGCCAAGCTGGTTGTCTCGATTGACCTCTACAAGAAAGGCCCCGTGGACCTTGATCCAGGTCTTCCGGCCTCTGCCACCCTTTCTGGCCAACTGCTCTCCCCAAACGTATCGTTTGTTGGCGCAGGATATTACTTGGAGGTCGGCAGGCTAGCTGCGACTTGTGTAGCGATTCGAGTGGGTGGCCCAAGGCTTAATATTTGCATGAGTAGATCTTGATATCGACAGGTGTCTGTCCACCTTATTGAACTTGGAGGGGCTAAGGAAGCCAGAGGCACTCAGTCTTTGTAGTGGTAGTATAGAAGCTTCCTCCATTCAGACTCAGACATGAAAGTGGATAGAGACAAGATTTTTGAAGCTTTTAGGAAGGAAGGAAACGTCCCTAGGGACAGGGTCTGGTGGATTTCCTTGGATGGAGGGTTTCAACTTGTGTTATTTAGTCCTTGTTACCCATCACCATTCAATTGTTTTTGCCTCCGAACCCGCCCAGACCCGATACATCGCCGACCGGTTCACTGTTGCCCTTCTCGTCTTCTGTGCGCCTAACCAGACAGGCCATACAACTTTCTGAATAGTGACGACACCTACGGCATTGCTTGTGATCCGTGCGCTGTACGTGCCGCATACATTGACAACACCACTCTTTGCCCTCGACCACGTGTACGCGCTGTCGTATCTTACGCTCCTTGCGCCCCAGTAATTTGCTTGCTTCTTTTTGTATATCGTTATTTTGCCGGTTTGGGATTCTCAACCCTTCCCGTTGCTTTTGCAGACTCTCAAACTCGTCGCCATCGCGAGGCTCATCATCGTCTTTGGGTGCTAGTCGAGGACACTTGGGCATTGGAGAACCGTCAAGGGCCCCTGAGGAGGCTCTCTTTCGTGGACCAGGAAGTGGCGGCCGAAGGCTCATATGGTTTTCGTTGTTCATCTTGATCAGTCGCAGGCTTTGGGGGCGAGTCTTCAATGTGCGATTTGAGGTCCAGCAACGGTTGCTAGGTAGTATTTATCTCAGGTAAATGTGGTGACTCCCGGCCCCAGGCCTTGGAGCCATTTTCGTTTCTTAAGCTGAGCTCGAGCCGGTCTAAGCTGAGTTGATGCCAAGATATCACCACATCTCCTTGAGGTTTTCTTCAACTTTTGCCCAGACCCGGGGGAGCAAAATTCCAATTAACCAGTAGTTATCGCTGTGGTCCTTGCCCAGCACCACGATCACATTCGTAGTCGATCGCATCGATTGCGCATGGTGGAACACAATGGTTCCAGGCGGATTGGTCCTCGAACGCCTGGTCTCTCCAGCACGGATAACTGCGGGGCTGAAGTCGGCCACCTTTGAGATGTTGGCCCGGGTCCAGTTGGTGAATGGCAACATCACAGCATCGGACTCGCCTCACAGCAACGCCGGGTCGCTTCCCGTCTTGGATTGACATCGCAGCTCGCCCAGGAAAGCCAGGACTTGGGCTTCCGTGGATTGCTCCATCAAATGCCGCCGACTTTCTAGGGCGATAAGCTCCAGTGGGCCGTTGGCGACTTTGTGGTAGGGTTTTGTGCGGCTACTACACTGTGGCTGACCTAACTGCCGGTTGCTTGACGCGAGGAAGAAATCAGCATTACCACCGTTGCATTCTTGAATCTCCGCAAATTCCGCAGCGGAGTTTAGGTGTCGCGTCTTGGTAGGGGTGGAGCACCATCCTGATCTACCGGTAGCAGTCGGCCGCGTTGTCACTCACCGGACGATATTGCTCCCTCTGTTGGAATGAGGATAGAAATGAGGCAAGGATCACGATCATCGTGAATGACTACAATTAGCATCGGGCAGCAGCCTGCTGCCTATGATATCGGCAGATTGAACATAGGCATAAGAGGCCAACCTTCGTCGCTCCCTTAGATAGAAGAAAGCAACGAAAATGCAATCTCTTCGGCCCACACCCTTCGTTGCACAACTTGTCTCGTGAGACCCTCCACTGATCGGCATTTACCCTAGCTAGGCTGCTGAGTTGAGGGTGAGCAACCCGAAACCGAGCCCGAGCCCCGCTTCACTGATAGGAACTAGTTTCATTTAAAGCCCATCATATAACTGTAGAATAATGCCGGCCCCACAACAGTCATCACCATGCCGTCTCAGATCCCACAGGATCGGAGCGTGCAAACTGACTCAGAAGCATTGAAGTCTACTACCTTCGTGTTTGCGTAGCGGAACTGACGGAGGGGAGTTTGGCCACCTTATATCCGGTCGTCCCGAGCATATGAAGAATTCAAGCTATAATTGGGGTCTATCAGAGTCTTCGTTTGCCAGTCTTATTTGCATCATCGCTGATAAGGGCCTCGAATGTTCCCGTGATGGCGTCCATTCCTCTCAACCAACCAGGCCGGTGCGGCGGCCCAATCCCCGTCCCTACACAAGCCTTTGGCACCTTTCCCGGCTTCTCCGTTTCGTGCTCTACCATCATGTGCGCGGCACCGCTGAAATGCCTCGAGGCAGTCCTCAACACAGCCGAGTACCCATCCTGGAATACCTCCTGGCCCCGCGTCACTATCACCCACTCACCATCCCCTGAGTGGGTGAATCTCGGGGCGGCCGAGTTGCAGCGGGTTGTTGGCCTCCCGGGCTACCTTTATGCTGGCATCAAGATGACTTCAGAAGTCCATAAGGCCCCTGGCGACGGGCCGCCGACTATGGCAAAGTTGGAGGTGAGTGTGCTGGAGAGATTCGTGAAGGCTGGGCGTACCGGGTATCGGGTTGCCTGGAAGGGGGTTGGGATTCCTTTTTACCTGTTCCATATGGAGCGGGTGCAAGAGTTCGTGGAGACCGAGATAGAGGGCAAGGTGGTTACGGCGTATTATTGCTGGGAGACTTTTGGCGGACTTCTTTCATACGCACTACGATGGTTGTTGGGACGACAGCTGGAGGAGGGGTTTATGAGGTGGATGAAGGAACTGAAGTCGGTAGCTGAGAAGGAATCTTGAAAGGGGTGGTGACATGGCGACGGGGGCGTGAGGAGGCTGCAAGGTACAGCCAGTTTCAACCAGGCAGAAAGAAGGCCGGGAGTTGGTCGTGCTCCTAGATACCAGGAAATAATGCTCCGTAGCCAACAGAAATTCTTCGTCCTTCACACAATGATCAATGCTATGTTCAGGTCCTGGCGTCACGTTAGGGCTACGGCAGAGTAAGAGATGAGCAACTGGGGTGTTCAGTGAGGACCTGTCGGATGCTCGCCGCTTGCAACTTGACGTCCGTGCTGCCCATGGGACGGAGGGTGAATATCGGCCTTATAATTTATGCCTGACGGTCCTCCGGCGGAAGTTGGTAATTCGGGTTTGTACGACAGCGTAGTAAGGCAGAATGCCCGGAGACTGCCCTGCCAGCTTAAGGTCGGCCCCCTTTCCCGTCCCCTGACGCTGATGATGGCTGGAACTCTTCGCTTTCGGAATTGGAGTCTGTTGACCGGCGACTATCCGCCTGCGGAGTTTGAATCCGGCCGAAGCCGTTGGTAAGGCCGCAGGAGAAGACGTCACCACCAGGCCACACGTCACAGAGATGGTCAGATTGAATCCGAGCATACTACGTAAGTTATGTAGGCGGGAATTATAAGTAGACTAGAAATCAGCTGGATTTGGGATTCACCCCCTGAATCGATCCTCATGCCATACACCACAGCAGCTAACACGATGGCCGACACCAGGGAACGGCCCGACCCGCACCCGACTTCGTAGTGATTGACGAGATATTTCGCAACCGCTACAAAACTGTTCCGCCGCAGTTCCAGAACGTTGCTGATCTGCTCAAAGATCTAAGACAGGCCATGTGCTACACGTATGGGCGCGCTACAAAGGCCGTCAGCGTACGCACACCTGCGTACCACACTGACATTTTGTGCGAGCGAGCAAGGCGTTATATGAACGGCATGTTTGACACCCCGACCAATCCGGTCGCACCTTTAACGCCTGGTAGCACCCAGGGGTCGACTATGGGAAATGGGGAGTTGCAAATTCATCCGAAACTGAGAGACAGCATGTTTTACATTTAAGATAGGCAACTTGCAGAAGACGGGCTGTTGCACCCAGGCGTGGAATAGAAAGGAGATCAAGGACCTCAGTGGCCCTCGCTGCATTCATTCATCGTTCATACCAGCTTGAAATATCCCCGCCACAACCCTTGAGATGTAAATACGCCGTCAGGGTCGACGCTCTTCTGGATCTCTATCAATCTCCGCCTGTTATGTTCCCCATACCCAGAAAATACGTCCTGATCAGACTTGGCGTAGTTCAAATAGATGTACGGGTGATAAACACTCAGCTCCAAGGCTGCAGTTTTCATGCCGCCAACCACTCTGTCTGAAAATGCATTCATTGCTGCATCGTCTGCAGCGTCTGACCAACCAAGGGATATGAGCGTAACTGTAGAATAGTTAGTATTTTAGGATAAAAAGGAGGGTTGTGATCTCGTACGAATTAGAGGTGCATCCTCGTCAATTCCCAGGGAATTCCCTCCCCGCTCCTTCATGGCTCGGAGGACGTTGGTCTGTATCGGGTAAACGATGAGGAAAGCCGACAGGCCAGATACATTTTTGACACTCTGCATCTCGTCCTTAAACAGCTCGATACCCTTCCTGCTTAATGCAAGAGATGGGTAGTATGTGATCGTGGTAAATAGATGACTACTTTATAGTCAGAAGCCGTGGATAATTTGGTAACTTTCGGAGACTTACCGAACTGTACCAGTGATTGGACCTCTAACGGAGAAATTTCCAAGACTGTTGATAACTCCAGAACTCGACTCGGACGGTATTCGACTCAAACCATCAAACACGGGCGGGTTTGAGATTGGCTCAACATATCGGCCAGTGGCGGAGGTCGTGAAGCGATCCTGAAGTTGATTATAAGAATAGGCATACCAATAGGTCATGTCCGGATCATCAACCAAGGTGAAGAGCCTCTGAGACTCCTCAAGCATCTCGTCGGTGTAATCATCACTGAAGATCCAAGATCCGCCGTACACAGGACCCAGTGGGAATACCCTCACCAAGAAAGAGGTAACAACACCAAAATTGTTCCCGCCGCCTCGAAGTGCCCAGTAAAGGTCTGGATTCCGGTGCTCGCTGGCCGTCACAATTGAGGAATTGGCTAAAACGACCTGAAACGGTCAATAACTACCTATACAGGGAATTTGGTATAGGTGGAAGCATACCTCATACTCGAATATGTTGTCCAGAGCCCATCCGTATTTTGAGGAAATTGGCGAAGTACCTCCGCCTAAAGTGAAGCCACCCATACCGACGGTGTCGACTCTTCCTCCAACAAAAGACATGTTGAAACGTTCTAAAGCAGAGTACACTTGGTAAGTATTAGCCCCGCCGCCGATCGTCGCGCTTGTGTTATTTGCAGAGAGTGCCACTGTGTTCAACCGTCGCAAGTCGATTGTGACACCGCCAACTGAATTGGAATCATCTGGGCTTCGAGAATGTCCTCCGCACTTGACTGCAAACCTGCACTCATTCTCAACGAGGATTGCCATGATCCGGGCAACATCGACTGGGCTCGACGGTTCCACGCGGCAGGCTGGTTGAACTGCCTGCTGCCTGGCATCCCACCAAGTGATGTTGTCAGTGCCGGGATAGTGGAGAGCAGCACCGAAATCAACAGCAAGCTCTGTACACTGCAGCCAAGTCAGAAATAGGGGGCTCGTTGGGAGCATGAAGCATACCGCTTGCTGACAGCCGGGCGAGACTGTTGGGTTAGGAAAAGCTCGAGTTCCGTTGGCATACCACGAGCCTCCTAGCCTATTGGCCAGGGCGGCCTCGGAGAAGAGACCGGAAACCAAAGGCGCAAGCCACAACATATTGTTCTTGTTGAATTGCTGGAGGGATGGATTCGCAAAATCCCAGAACGGCGAGAGAACTCTACTTAAGTATCTCCATTAGAATCTCTTCACATTTGCCATGACTGCCGACTGCGGCTTAATTATACATTTGCATAAGCAGATCTTAATATCGACAGGTGTCTGTCCACGGAAGCAAACCTCTTGTGGACTCGTAATCCCCGAAATGGCACCGTAACGCTTCCTGTAATTTCCCATGTTTCCCACACCGCAGGTGGATGCCAAATCCTCCCTGAGCTCTCTCTTCGGGCAAGTGAAAGATCAACACCATGGAGCTTAAATCCGATTAAGTCCGTCTTCTCCAGCGAGCATGATGCTGGCGACCACGGCGTTAATGCGTTCAGGCAGATTACTGCCTGATTAGGGGAAATGCCGGAATTGACCATATTCGGCAATTTCTTGGAGATGCGAAACCGGCTACTAGCTGTTTTCAGGATTAGTGAAGAGTGGCTCGACTGCCACCGTCTGCTCTGACCCGAGACTCGAACCGGACCTAATGCTGGAATATGACTTATCCATCCATCCGCCATCTGCCCTGAGTGGGGCCCGGAGCATTTCCTAATGCCGAAGTTAGACTTATCTACCTCCGGCATCACCCAAATAATCACATCACCTCATGAAATAGGCCGTTCCTATCGTCTTCGCGCCATGTCGAGCTTCCCAGGGTGCGAGATACGACGCCAGCATATAACGTTATGACGCAAGCATGGCTAGCAATTCAGTCCTAGCCTCTTTGCTTTACCAAGGACAATTTCATGTGGCGCCAAAGCACTTCAAACGTGGGTCAGCTAGCAGTATCCCAGCTGCTTTTGCACTTTATCGGTCTGTCTGAGGAGCCTTCAACAACGCCATCCGCCCGAAATTACTGCCGCCGCTTTACGCGCGGCGTCCCAGATCTACATGGATCCATTTCTACCAAGCAGCTGCCACCAATAAAACCTTACGCAGCCTGGTCACATCCCAAGTCCTTGCCGCTCTTGCGTAGCTATCACCTACGCACGTCGTTGCGCGCGGAGTAATATTGAGGACGTTTTCGGCCGTGGATTTTGACTACTCCGCTGTTCAACGAGTTTACGGGCGAACAGGTCCCCCCAAGGGCGATGGACAGTCCCGGTCAGACTCGTCGGGCAGTCGGCAACTCCGCAAACCCGGATCGACACCGAAACCGAAGAAGTGGTAGACTAAATGTTAATAGCATCAATATAAGCGCTTAAAACACTTGCCCAATTACTTTTCGCTAGTGTTGCGCATTAATTTGTGATCTTCAGCGAATTGCTTCCCAGCGTTTACAGACACAACTTCCGAGCCCCTGCGGTTGGCCATCGCCGCCAAGACGACCATGGCATACAACACCAAGGAAGAGGTTGCTGCATTAGGGGAGACAGAGTACGTAATGTGCGGAGCCTGTCAGGGAATTGTGCTAACACAACTACATAGCCCGGAATTTACTAAGGTATGAAAAAAAGGCGACAAAGTAGAATGTTGGAATGTCGGAATGTCCACTCACGAATTCCTAAGTATATCAAGAAACACAATCTTCAGCGCATTGGCGACCTCGCCAAAATCGTTTCGCCAACGGGAGCCGATATCTCTGCCCATATCGACACAGGAGAAACGCTTGAAATCCCCTTGCGAGATGGCACCACAAGCCAGATTCGAATCTTCCAGCCAAGCAATGCGTCGGCAATGAAACCTCTAGTCGTTATGATTCACGGAGGAGGGCAAGTCAGCATGTAGCGTCAAACTATAGGACACCGTGCGCTAACCTTCTTAGGTTCTTTATGGGGGATAATAATCAGCTGAGCCTCTCTCATGAGTAGTCAGTGAAGTGTATGGAGTGACAGTCATGAACACATCTTACCGCCTGGCCCCTGCCTACAAGTTCCCGACTGCGGCGCATGACACCTGGGACACTTTGAAATGGCTTGCCGGCAATTACCAGTCACTCGGAGCGGACCCGAGCACCGGATTCATTCTCTTCGGCGCCTCAGCTGGCGGGAATCTCGCGGCTGTTGCCGCACAGAAGTGGCTGGATGAGGAGTGCTTTCCAGCATTAACCGGGACCTCCTTGAGCGTCCCAATTCTTCTTGAGCAGCCCCTCGTTCCTGAAAAATACAAGGAGCTGTGGTTTTCCCGTGATCAGAACGCCGATACTATAGTGCTTAACAAGTAGGGTATGACGCATATCATGTAAAGCTATAAGCTACATATCCACTCACTGGATTACTTGCCATTTAACTCTAAGTCCCTCCGCATGGGTCTTCCTCCGGTGTACCTAGGTGTGAATGATTAAGATCCACTAAGGGATGGCGGCCTCGTGTATGAGAAGGTGTTGAGAGATTATGTAGTGAAGACGAAGCTTGATGTTTATCCTGGGGTTCCTCATGGGCATGGAATGTTTCCAGGGCTCCAGTCGGGCACGAAGTCCTTCTTTAATACAGTCAAGTCTTTTGGCTAGCTGCTGGGAGATGAAAAATCAGAAGAGGATGTGCGGAACTCGGTGCTGGGTGGAGGTCCTCGGTGGTTTTAGGATTGAAGGGATCTGGGTTATTCAGCTATTGACATTTAACAGTATCTAGGAGAGGCAAAAAGGGGGTTCTTCCTAGGCGGATCTCTAGGCTACCTAGCCGACGATAACATCCGTCACCCACATCTGCATTAGGAAATCCAGGAATACCTAAACAACTAGAACACTCCTCGCAGGTCCAAACTTCAAGTAACGTGCATGATAAGCGAGTGGCTCAGACAAGCGAGTGGGCTCACCTAAACACACCCTTACTACCAAATATCAAAATAAAACAACTATAACGCCTAGAATCAATTAAAATCAATCACTACCCCCTTTTTAGACGCATCTATATCGCTTTCACAAGTGCGCGCATTATGCCCGGGTTCCCTGCATCTTCTACATCGCCGTTCCCTCGCCTCCGTCCGCCTCTTCCGACCACTACTTTGCTGCGTTTCCTGCTGTAGCTGATCAGCGATTTCCCTCTGATCTTGTAGCTCCTGCCCCTCAGCTACTGTCATGCTCCCTGGAAGCCGGAGACGTGTTTTTTTTTTGCCCTGCGCGCCGCCGGCTAAGTGTCGCATTTGCCTCCCGAAGCTCGTTGACCTCTGCCTTCAATAATGCCATCTGGTGCATTATTCCTCGTGCCCCCTTCGCAAATTGGTCCATAGCAGCTAAAATCGACGTCGGAGAGCTTCCCTGATGACGGCTGATTCGGCCTTTGATAAAATCAGTTTGTGAAGTAGCTTCAATTGGGTTGTTTGGGGTCTTTGGAACCTAGATAAGAGGCAGTTCGGAATCCCCCTCCGCAGGTGATGGAGTCCGCAACTTGACATCTAACTGAGAAAGCACACTTTCTGGACTATAGGGAATAAGTCCTATACCTTAAAAACCTCCCTGGATGTTCTTTTCTGACATTGCGCTTTAAAATGAGGCTTGAAATACAGGAAAGAAGTCAACCTTAGTAATATAGGTAAGTCAGATGCCCTAGTAACGAACCAACCCACCTTTCAACCACCCCCACTTACACAGTCAATTGAGTCACTTGTAACTTCAAATACAAATAAAATAACAACCAAGTATTCCAATTAGTCTATTTAAAGACTTTTCTAGTAGAGAAATAACTGAGATTTCTAAATATTAATAAATTAGCCAATAAAAATTTAAATAGAATTAGCTATTCTGAATATTCTGACTCTGAAGGTTCTATCCGCTGTCTTGTAGCTTTAACATTCTGGATTGAAATAAATAGCTTATTTGGATCCTTTTCGACTGCAGCTCTCTTTTCCTCTTCTTTGAGTGGGCCAATTGTTGCTTTAAAGCTCTATTTCCCTCTTCCAATTGCAGTACTTTCATCCCTAGAGTATCCAGACCCTTGCCTACAGTCCGAAATAGCCGTCTTGTGGTTGGGCTATTATAGCTAGGTCGACTTTGTGACCGCACCAATTTCTGTAAGTCTCTAGAATGGCTAGGGGTAGTAAATTCAGCATTTTCTGACCTTTCTGGTAATTCCAAAGATAAGGAAGCTTCTGAGTGGACTGTAATAGTCTGATTTGGGTTATCAATAACAAACCGACTACCCAACGCCTTATTCCGGTCCATTGGCCACAATCCCGACCCTTTCCATCCAGCCTTTGCATTGGCTTCCGTCAGGGCGGCATTTCTAGCCTCAAAATAGCACTTTAGGAAGGTCTCCTTCCTTGTTGGGCTGGTATCAACAAGGGGATTGGCTAGGGTTAATGCAGCCCGATATGCAGTCTTCAAAGGCCCAAAGACTGATATATCAAGAGGCTGAAGAACGTGGCTTGTATGTGGCGGTAAATAGATTAAATGGATCATATTGGCCACACAGAGACGCATGAAATCCGGCGTTGCATGTGATCCATGGCTATCTAATATCAGAAGCCGCTTCTCATTGGGCTTTTCTGTCTTCGATCCTGGAATAAAGATCTCTTTAAGCCACTTAAGGCCAATTGCATCATTGGTCCAGCCTTTGTCAGATGATGTGAAGTTCCAGTTGGTCAGAAAGTCCATATCTTCTGGAAACCACTGCTGTTGGGGGTTTTTCCCTTTGAAGATAACCAATGGATTGAGGTGTTTTCCAGTTGCGGAAATAGCCTCAAGAATGCTAGTCCAATTCAGGCTGCCCGGGTGCTTTTTAATCGTTGATCGTAGCTCTGATTGGCCAAGTACAAGCCCATTGGTCCCGATCCCTTGGAAGATCCCAGTTTCATCCCAATTCCAACGGTTGCGCGGAGGTATGTGACTGATGCCTGGTTGGCCCATAATGTCAAATAACTGGCCAATAGCATATGGATTGGCTCCATTTATCCTTCTTAAGTCAATTCCCTTAGCTCTGAGTGTTTTTATTCGTGAATTGCGGCGTAAAAACCCGGAAATCCAACGCTTTCCAAGTGGCCGGTTATCATTTGCAGCGCCCAAAATGGAAATAACCAACTTCCGGATCTGGGCATGAGTCATAGCCATACCTAGCTTGTCTTGAAAGATAAGCCAGTCACAGAGCTGCCTTTCCTGCTGTATAGAAAGCCGCTGCTGCCATTCGTGGGCTTCGTGGCGGCTCTCTGTGCCCTGAATCCGGCTGCGTAGGGTTGGGTAGGGAATATCGTGATGATTGGCTGCTTTTCGCATTGGTACGCCTTCAGCAACCTCTTGGATAGCCAATTGAAGGTCATTTTCAGTGTAATTAGGCATGTTAAAGAGCCCTGATAGGTCAGATTGTTTAAAAAATTGATGTAGATGGAAGAAACGCGTGTGGCTTGAGACGCGTCGTGGTCAACGCGAATTAAAGTGGGGTGGTTGAAAGGTGGGTTGGTTCGTTACTAGAGCATCTGACTTAATTCGGGTCTTTACCATATCCTCAATTTATCAACTGTAGGCCTGCTTGAGTGGCCTAAAGCAGCTAGCATCAAGTGGCTGGAGGATATAAGATGGATGTAGCGGCATACAGAGAGTAATGATCTTATTCTCCTTGCAGAATAGCTCGAATTCGGTCGAATGGTGGCTTTCATGCCCATCTAACATAAGAAGGCGATGAGAGCCGGAAGAACGCGCCTTTGAATGCTTGTCGAAGTGCTGGATCCATTCTAGCCCTCTCTAATTTATTATCCAGCCGTTATCGGAGGTTGCGATGACCCAGTCTTAAAGCAAGATACTTTCATTATACTAGGCCGCTAGGTGATATTGACCCGCAACAATGATGAATGGCGGAATCGCCCACCCTTGCGAATTAACGCCTTAGATTACCATAAACCATTCCCTATCTTCTGGCTGGGCCATTTTTGGTCTTCCACGTCGTTCGGCACTTGTAACGACCATTCCTGTTGAGATAATGCCTATCATAAACCCAGTCTCATCAAAGTTATAGATATCTAACTCCTGGATACTGTATTTCGCGATTGTATTTCGTACAAGCTGAAAACAGCCTAAAATAATATTCAAATCTTCACATTGGGCCCTCTGATAGTTATATCTATACGTAAAACGTATCTTAAGCTCTGGTTGTCGCCTGACGAAGTTTGAAGCCCAGCGCTTCCCGACCGGAGGCGCGTCGCGGTCGGCGAGCAGTCGATTGGCCATATCTTCTACATCGCGAAGTCGGGGAGGAAATGATCTCGAATCCAGGTCAAGAGCATACTCAACAATTATCTTCTCCTCTAGATTTGACAGTTTTCGCGATTTAGGCGTGCTGTCGCGTCGTGAGGGTGTCCCCTTGAGCCGACGGCTAAGCGTTTGACTGACAGTATAAGTCTTAGCGGCGGCTCGTGCGGTTAGGCTTGGGTTGTTATGGATTACTTGAATAGCTAGGATCAAACGCCCTTCATTACTAGGTGAACTCATTATTGGTGGTTGGTAAAAACGTTGTTAAATGTAGGTAGTTGTGTTATTATAGTTGCATGAGCCACCCGCTTGTCTGAGCCACTCGCTTATCATGCACGTTACCACTCGTTCTTATTAAATCAGACACATTCCCAGTCACAGCCATCACCCGTACCCCTCGAGCTCCTTCTCGGTCCACTTCCAGATGTCTTCTTGGTGGCCTTGGTCACGCGAGTTATTCGACCCCTTTCCTGCCACGCCGACGGGATGGTAAAACTCGCCCGACTTGGCCTCGGGACTGACGGCGGCCCATAGCTGATTCTTGGCGCCGGTTGAGACAGGGGTGGCAAGGATGTTACCGAAGAAGCCAAGGACTCGCAGGAAAGGCTTGAGGATAGGGTAGCTGGCGCTTATCCCGCTGGTGATGTTGGTATTGACGGAGCCCGGGTGCACTGAGATGGACCGGATCTCCGGGTGATAGCGCGGTAGGGCATTGGCGTAGAGAATATTAGCGGACTTAGAAATGCCGTAGCGGGCAAAGGTCGAGATGGAGGCCATATCCGTCTTGAGCATATCGAACTCGGAGGGGCTAGGGAAGGACCCCCAGCCCTCGGCCTTGGAGGCAACGGTGATAATACGGACGTCCTGGGGCGGGGTAGTGGCGGCGGCCGTCTTCTTCAGGGTAGGGAGGAGGAGCTTGGTGAGAAGGGCGTGGCCGACGTGGTTGGTGCCAAATTGAATCTCGTAGCCGTCCTTGGTTTTGCCGGGCGGAACCGCCATAATCCCGGCGTTATTAATAAGGATGTGAAGTTGCTGCGAGTGGGCGTGGAAGTTGACGACGGCCTTCTTAATACTGTCAAAGGATGTGAGGTCAAGGCTTAGGTAGGTGATGGGCGCCGCATCGGGGACGGCCTTGCGAATGTCCTCGATTGCGGCGAGGGCCTTGGACTTAGTGCGGGCCGCGAGGAAGATCTGTGCCGGGTTATGCTTGCTGAGCTGCAGGATAGTCTCCTTCCCGAGGCCAATATTGCCCCCAGTGACGAGAATGACCTTGCCCGAGAGGTCGGGAATGTCCTTGTTGGGGTTGAATATTGGCATGCTGGTGGTATAGTCTCGATTGCCTATGTGATAGATGAGAAGCGCTTTGCTTTGGGTCTGCGCGCAGCTTCAAAGAATACTTATATCAAGCTCCGCTTCCAGCACAAAACTCCGACATGTATATTGTTTGTCGCCGGTGTTCCCGATTCAAATTTCCACTCTCCGCAAGCTCCGCTCAACCTTTAGCGTGCGGAAAGCTTCGTCAAAGGCGATATGTACGGACTACGGAGGTACAATGTAGTTCTAGTCGACGCAAGTTAAGCTACATCGACAGGGATACCAGGGCGTTCAGGCTTGCTAGGGTAACTCGGACTTCGTAATTCTAAGACATTTGCCAGCCTTGTATTGTACAGTAAGTAGAGAGACAAGTCAATAAGAGATGCAACAATTCAGTCCCAATGCATTTCTAGGTTCCGCTATCGTTAGTCAAACATATAGTACGAAGCATCACAGTCACCCATGACACTTTTGCACGAGACCGAGACCGAGACCGAAGCGGCGAGTCCCGGTGTCTGGATCTCGGACTCGGACTCGGTGGTTCTTTTCCTTGCTGTGGTCTTTCAAAACGCGTGCTTTTTTCTTCCTTTCCCCCACTGTTCATCCAGTTGGCATTGACGGAGCAATGGGGTTGGTAAGGTGGTGGCTCCCAAATACTGGCATTAAAGTCTGTGCGCATAATCGATTCGGAACCTGTTGCTGTGCATAGGTCCAATCGATTAATAATGTTTTCGGTTTCGCTAATGCTTTTGCTAGGGCTATTTTTAAAACGTTCCAGACTTGCGGCGGCCACCGTGAGCGAAGGAACTTCTCTTCATTCCTCGAAAGGAGATTGATTGGTGGAGTGGTGATTAGGGTATGAAGAGTCTCCACAGATAAAGAATTCGGATAAGGAAGGACACATATTGATGTCAGCAAAATGATTGGAAACGCCCAGTCGCAGGCGTGCCGAGGCTACGATCCAGAGTGACTTTGAACAATACAGTACCAAACGGATGATCTCATTGTTGCAAGAAGGCGCAATCGCCTAGCAGACATGTCGTGGAAGATATGGCTCCAACATGCCCTTCATGGTGTTCTTAGTGGGGCAACACGTCTATCAGTTGCCACACAGACGACTGGCCCACCCCCGGAGGCGGCCTCTCTCGGATTCCGAACCCCACTTCCGGGCCTAAGCTGAATATCCCAACACCATTTACCAACGTAGTTCATCCTCGCATTCGAGAAGTCTAGCATCAAATCAAGAAGCCACTGCCGTCCGGATGTCAAGGATAGGGCACAAGAAATCCCGTGGTGGCTGTTCCCGCTGCAAGGAAAGGAAGGTTAAGGTGTGTCAAGCTCCGGCACAAGGTCAAGATGCCTGTCTAAGTAAGTACAGCTGACGCCCCGGCAGTGCGATGAGGGACGTCCATGCAGCGCCTGCATCAAGCATCATGTCTCGTGTAGCCTGGATCCACAGCCTTCTGTAAGCGACATCTCCTTCGACCATCTGAAGCCGAGAGCAGACAGGCAAGGCGGCAACATACCGGTACCAAATCCCGTCATTTATAGGCCTTCACATGAAACTTCGTCAATCCGAGCTACGGATTCCCGCTGGATATCGGTTGCAACCGGACCGTTCTCGTACGTGGCTAGATCTGTCACAGAACCCAAATCCCAACAGCCATCCAACTGGGCTGTGGACCTGGGCTTGATGAACCACTATACGTCTCTTACTTCCGGCACCCTCCCAGGGGCTAGCCCGCGTATCTGGCAGAGTGTGATTCCCAGAGAGGCAGTATCATATCCTTTTCTCATGCACCAGATTCTCGCAGTCTCAGCATTTCACCTTGCAATCCTCGACCCGTCCCAATGCTCAGTACATCTCTATCGAGCTTTCCAGAACCAGCATCACGCAATATGCGGAATCAAGGCAGAGGTGTTAAGCATCACTGAAAGAAACTGCCATGCGCTCTTCGCCGCCTCATCACTTCTGTTCATTGGAGCTTTCGCCGCATCTACTCCGACCATGAACAGAACTTGCCAGCACGAAGTGGATAACATCTTGGATATCTTTACTTTGATTAGAGGCGTGAGCGGTATTCTTAAATTGTCTAAGAATATCATTCGGCAAGGCATGTTGGGAGAATTCATGCAATGCGGTCCTGATCTAGGAGGGACACCGCTGCTACGCTTGCTTCTAGATCGACTTCCTCGAATCAGCCAGAGTTTCGAAGCGGATGACATGAGGTCCGAAGACCGGGCTCTAGTGAAGGAAGCAATTTTTGGCCTACGAAAGAGTGTCGAAACGGCTTCGCCCAGGTCTCCCGAGCTGAACGTCGCCATTCATTGGCCGATGACCCTCAAGGATGGGTTCCTGGCTCTTTTGCGCTTACGCCACCCAGCTTCCTTAGTTGTACTTGCGCATTATTGTGTAGTACTTGACGCTGTGGGGTCGGACCTTTGGTTTGTGAGAGGTTGGGGACACCGCCTTGTCAAAGCCATAGCAGAGTCTCTCACCCCAGGATCTCACCAGTCGATCCGGTGGCCGATGGACTACATCGAATCAAGTGTAGCTTCTCAGGGCGTAAGGTAAATTGAGTGTTGGGCCCCGCCACATATCCTTGGCCTTGAGGTATAGGCAGCCCTGGAAGATACGGGCTCATCGCTGGTCTGGCACAATTAACCGCTCCGAGATTTTTCATCCCGGCTGCCCGAGATGTGGCTGGCGAGAGGAAACTATGAGTTGCTGGGAATTAATCGGGGGGTGGGTGAGATAAATTGTCAGTGCGGAATTGGCGTGAGTGTACTTCGCAGTAGAGAATCTCTGGGATACTGCTCAGGGAGACTAGTTAGTCACCTATCATCAGTCTGTCCCAAGAATGAATGAATGTCAAACCTATCAGCATTCAATTTGTCTAATAACGTGAAACATAGCCCACCAGAGGTCGCAAGTACGCACTCGCCCCACATGTATTTAGATTCCCTTATCTATACTAGTCCCAGAATCCGAACCCGAGATTCGACAAGGGTCTAGAACCTAGTCTCTCCGATCTGGGGTGGACCGGGGGCATCCACCAGCATTCGTTGTGCTGTCTCAAAGTCCACTCGCGAACGGCATCATTCGACGTCAAATACACTCGACGTCTGTGTTCATAACCTTGATTGGTAGGGTGACCTGCCGCATTGTACTCAACCCGTGAATTAGAGCTTGTAAAAATGCCGACCTGCCTATTTCTGTGTTGCAGCCTGGGAGATAGAGCATTGATTTCCCTAGGAATTTTCCCACCGTGTCATCCAGATTCTTATGACCGAAAATATTAACTAAGACTGGGATGATAATTACCCCCATAAGGCCAAGAGGTAGGTTCCCGTCTATCTCTAGTTAATTCATAGGATTCTTGGCATCGATTGCATTCCCAAGTTAAGTTGAGGACAGAAGTGGACAGAAAGACAGAAGTGGACAGTAGGACAGAAGTGGACAGTAGGACAGAAGTGGACAGTAGGACAGAAGTGGACAGTAGGACAGAAGTGGACAGTAGGACAGAAGTGGACAGTAGGACAGAAGTGGACTGGACATTTGATAAAACTGGATATCTGACTAAAACTGGACTGAACAGAAGTGGACAGAAGGACAAAAGTGGTCCATACCTGATTTAATATATAAAGCGAGTCACAGCACTCAACGCAAAGTACCTTCCACGCTCAACAGAGATGCTCATCAATCCACCAGATCAACACATTGATCAATATAGTAGTAGTAGTAGATTTATTACGCCCGGGAGAACGGATCTCATAGGGCCATGGAACACGCTATGCTATTTACATTTCTGCCACTTCAATCCTGACCACAAAGTAAAGCCCCACTTTCTCTCCCTGAATCGCTTTCTTTTAGCCTCGCTTGACTCTCTCTGACAGGCCTGCTTGAAGGCCAATTTCTCCAAGTGTTCAGCATCCTATCCTCAGCAGCTGAAGCATGGTCTGTCAAAATGAGGCTGCATTGTGTTAGTATTGTGTCAATGTTTCCTGGTTCCGGTCGTTAGTATGTCCCATTCTCCTACTTCACTCCCAGTCTTCCCGTCTTCATCGCAAATTTGATCAGTGTGGCTAACAAACTGACCGACCCAGACCGGCCCCCTTCGGTCTGTCGGTCTGGGTTTGTCGAGATTCCCGGTCTGTCGGTCTAGGTCTGATTATCTGATGCCCTCATTGGCTACCCTTGTCATGTCCCACTTAATTTGGCACGAACTCGCTCCGCAAAAAGAGTGGGGGTTGCAAGGGTGCGTTAAGGCTGAGTCGGCCAATGGGAGCCCTGGAAACCCTAACCCAGACCAACTCAGACCACCCAATCCGACCAGTAGCCCCGGTCTGTCGGTCTGATGACAATTGCCGGTCGGTCGGTCTGCGGTCTGAAGATGGTCTGTCAGACGGTCGGTCTGTTAGCCACACTGGTCTGGAGTGCTGGACCCAGGGTGGGGTCGATACGTAACTGGGGCGCACGGGGCAGGCCACACGGACTATCAACACGTCTACGCGTCTACGCGCCTGCCCGCTTTCTCTCTTTCCTCTCCATCGTAGTATCCTCGCAATACAGTGGCATTACCTCTTGAGTTGATCTCATCTGGCCCGTGACAGGGCTAAAGCCTAAAGCTATGCTAGGTATTGTACTAATTTACTATCCTAAAGGGCTATTAAAATAATGAGGAATAATTACCTAAACTCTAGGTAGGTGTTACGGCTTGGTTCACCAAACAGCGATAGAGGCCTTATAGTGCAGTAATGTGCCCAGATGATTGCCACCATAGCGATTATTGACCAATCTTTTGCCCCCTGGTACAGCGGTCTAGCACAACCGTGTAAGAGTTAGCGGCGAGGAGAGACCTCGGCCGGGACTAGCCTTATCATTAGATGTGCAGCACGATTGAGTAACGCTAGCTACTCGGAATCGCTTGATCTTTTGCCTCAACCGGCAATGGGTCTTTGTGGGGCTTGGGCATGCTGCCCCAACCCTTACAAACCGTTACAGTAGGGGTAGTAAGGAGAAATGCTAAATAAGAAAAGTCTTACTTATTATATTATTATCTTACTTATTAGCCTGAATTATCTCTTCTAGGCTATATTAAAGGGCATAAATAGCTACTGCCTAGGTAGTTAGGGTTAGAAGGGCGCAAATATAGAACTTAAGTCTTTTCCTATTAGACCTAGAGCTAGTTATACCTAGCTTAGCGAAGAGTTAGTAATAAGGTAACCTGACAATCACCTGTGGTCGCCCAAGCCCGCTCGACACGATATCTCTCGGGACTCTGGCTGCAAGGCACGTATGTGTTTCTTTGCGCTATTTAAGGGCACTGAATGGTATGTAACCGAAGACAGGTTCCTTCTGATCCCCACGGCTCCTTTCATAGCCTAGACATTGGCAATATGTCCACGACATCGGAAGGGCGGTCCTAGATGCTGCCTCAGCTTGAAGCTTCTGACCAGGAATCTACAGGGTCCCTTCTCTGAACAGCATAGTCTCAGGGCTTCTGCCAAGCCCGTCTCCCCTTTCCGTCCAGCAGCTCGGACACGTAGGTCTCAAAGGCCGTCCATTCCACGTCTGGATACAGCTCTTTAGCGTCCAGATACCCCAGATATCGGGCATGGTCTGGAGTGTTGTCTCCCCTAATGCCCCAAGATTTGGTGTACTCAACAGCCCAGAGCATCATTTGTGGGAGAAAGTCTTCAGGCACTGCAGCCTGTGCGGCCTCCTTGGCTGCGGCAATACGGCTCTCTACCACGTCGTCGGCAATCTGCGCAACATCAATATTAGTATTCCATGCTATTTTGGTAGTTTGGTCATTCATCTTACATAGTTGTACTCCAGCTTCTCTCCGCTGAGTCTTTCCACAGTCTCATAGACTTGGCGCTGGGTTAGGACCTCGTTGTATGCGAAGACCATCTTGTTCAAGGTACGAGGATCGGCAATGATCTTGGCCACGTATCGGCCGATATCTCGGGAGTCTGTCAGGGCTGAGGGAAGTGTACCGCCACCGAAAAGCCCCTCCGACGGCGCGATAAGGGCATAGTCCAAACGGCCTGAAGGAACTTTCGGGGAAGTGATCTGATACCACCAGCCCACATCGATGACAGTGTAGGGCAGGTAGATCTTCTTGATGTGGTCGAGAACATCCTCTTTCTGAATCCATGTCAGGCTCAGTATTGGCACCATAGGAAATCAATCCGCGGAAGTTCTGGCTTGTTGAGACTTACCATTTCGCGCAGAGCCATGACGCCTCTTGGGGGACAAGTCGTCGCGAAGGAGCAAGGGATAAAGCGCTTGACTCCGGCCTGTTTGGCTGCGTTCGCCAGTGGAATCTGGTCCTGGAAGGCCGAGGGATGGACGGCCGAGATGACAACATCGACATCGGTGAGGACATTGACGAGCTCATCTTCGGGCCCATTAAGGTCAACCGCGGCGATTTTGACGCCTGAGGCCTTCAGCGCCTGGATGTTCGGGTTGTCGGCCGATGACTTGCGCGTCACTGCCGTAATGTCCTACATAAACGTGAACGTGGGATCTAGTGACGAGGACATGTGTACACTTACAAACTGGGTCGGTGATTCTTGGAGGCCCTTGACGATGGCTTGGCCGGTCTCGCCGGTGGCTCCTACAATAACAACTTTCATTGTGAGATAGTTTCCAATTATGAAGACAGACGAGTTTTCTTTACTACGGGACCAGATGGAGGTCATCTCCAAACTCCGCAGGTCAACGGAACCGTCAAAGAACCCGAACCCGAACCCGAACCCGAGCGGAATGCATTGCCTTGGGCCAGAACCCCACTCCGCACACTTAAAGCTTGCTAGTGTGTTTTCGGGTTCGGATTCACCCTGCATATTGAGATGAGGGTACTCGAATGCACTGGGTACTTGGGATTGCCGGTGCTACTTCGGCTGACCTGCAGATACCTACGTTTTTCTCAACAGTTGACTACTGTATTCTTATCTATAACTTCCCTTACAATATCGAAGAGGACGATGAAGACACTGTCAATGAGAACGCCGAACTACGGGGCCTGGTGCCTTCCGCTATCATTACCTAGTAATGAGAAAGTAGTTAAAATTGGTGGGACGGGACAGTCAGCGCTTGACGACACCCCTGGGGTATTGTCGAGGTGGATAGCCCACACCACTCAGATTTTCTACCTATCCGATCTGCGCTACTGCATAGCCACCTCAGGTGGTGGGTCTGAAGGAGATCACTCATGAATTGTTGTACGAGAACTATCGTACTGAGGCGCTCTCAAAGACCGTGGAGGGTGGTGCCGGAGCGTATGTTTTTATGTTTTCTTAAAAGCGTCTTCATTACAAATTGGCTTTTACTAACGCAAGTGTTGCTGTTACACAGCGGCTAATCCATAAACCCAGATGATCTGGTTTGCCAAGAAGAGGGAGTTCCGCGAGATCGAGATGAAGGTTCAGCGGGACATCAACGGGAAGTGCCAGGAGCTCTTGGCCCCGCGAGGCCCAGATGCGCGACTCCGAGGCCCGAATTCATCGAGAGGCTTCAGTCACAGCTGCCAACAAGTAGGGTCAGGTGAACGGCGATCGCGACATGAAGTGAGGCGATACCGTTGCCCATAACCCAGTTATTCTTTTCTAGTAAGATTGCCAGATTAGCAGCAGTACAGAGGCCGTGGACACACAGCGTGCTAACAAATCCTAACGTCTTCAATCCTGTTCCTCGTTCTGTCCTGTAGAAGTTGTGTAGTCTTTTCAGCGGGGAGCTTCCGGGGGTTTGGGAGTTAGAGTTCCGCCGCTTGGTAGCCCGACTTCGCCTTCTTGCTACGTCTAATGCTTCGGTGACAGGACACCAAAATCCATGACCTTCCCAGCCCACGACGTTTACTCGGGACCTCATTCTGTTCGTCGATCTCAGAATGGGCATGAGGTAGTAGTTAGGCTGCTTCTGGAGGAGCGTGTCGAACTAGAGTCCGAAGACAGCAATGGACGCTAGTTGCTACCCTAGGCGGGTGAGAACGGGCACGAGCCGGTGGTCAAGATTCACCTCACTTGAAACAGGGTTGCCTTTGTATACTTATGCTGTATGCGGCCGCAATGTTTTTCCCTCGACAATGTGGTCTCAACCAGCCCCGAGTACTCGCTGAGCCACGTGTCGGTCATTTCTAGCCCGCCGAGACCGCTTTGTTCACTCACCAGCGCAAGGTTTGCCCAGGCACAAGGGAAAAGGAGGGGGATTCTTTGAGTTCGACACCAGCGATTGTACCGTCGAAACATTGCCGTAACCGGAGTGGACGCCTTTGGGGGTTTCCCACTTCAACTGCCGTTGATTCCTCTCCACATGCAATAGCCTGGAGACCTTAATAGGAGCTCACTTGCTGCTACTGCACTAGCAAGAAACCAAATCTCTGGGCAGAAAGGCCTTCTATCAGTACGGGACGGGCATATTAGGTGCTATCTCCGGATTGGCCGCCAGAACGTAGAGTCCCTCTCACTAAATTAGTCAGGCATACGGAGATCAGCCCCTACTCTGCACCAGCAAACGGGTCAGAAGAGTGAAGACCTCCGCGTCTTCGCATGCATCCCCGAACAACAACGCGAATGGACAAACAAACACCAGCTTCGCAATTTGGCACACAATCTGCAAACAAAAAGCATCACCATATCAGGGCCCCATATGTCCATCACACCGCGACGGGGCTCGCCATAAGGCCGAAGTAGGTACCACTCGGAGAGCTTCTGCGATGAAGCCCGAGATGCGAAAACTGTAAAGATTCAGCCACCGACGACAGTCACGACGCATTTCCGCGTGAAAATCCATAATCCGAGGGGGTCATATCTATTGTGGGAATCAATATCAATAAGCGAAAACCGATATCTCGCGATCCTAAGACAACAGAGGCTTTCCACCTGGCAGAAATTTCCGCACATCCTCGTCCGATCTTTCATCTCCAAGCAGCCAACCAAAGGACTTGACCGTGTCAAAGTACGACCTCGTCCCCGATTGGAGGCCTGGAAACATTCCATGTCCATGAGGGACCCCAGGGTAAACATCGAGCTTTGTCTTCACTCCATGATCTCTCAATATCTTCTCATATACGAGACCATCATCCCTTAGTGGGTCTTGACCGCTGACGCAAAGGTACACTGGAGGAAGTCCCGTGTGGGGGGTCTTGGAGTTAAATGGCGAGTAGTCAGGCGAGTGGATATCCGGCTCGTAGCTTTGCATGATATACATCATGCTCTGCTTGTTAAGTACCATGGCATCAGCGTTCTGGTCACGGGAGAACCACAACTCCTTGTACTTCTCTGGCACGAGGGATTTCTCAAGAATAATTGGGACGCTGAGGGAGATCCCAGTCAACGGTGGAAAGCACTTCTCGTCCAGCCACTTCTGTGCGGAAACAGCCGCGAGATTCCCGCCAGCCGAGGCACCATAGAGGATGAATCCGGTGCTCGGGTCCGCTCCGAGTGTCTGGTAATTGTCGGCAAGCCATTTCAGACTGTCCCAGGTGTCATTAACCGCAGTCGGGAACTTGTGGGCAGGGGCCAGGCGGTAAGATATGTTCACAACCATTGCGTTGTACACTTCACTGACTACTCGTGAGAGCGGGCTCAGCTGATTGTTATCGCCCATGAAGAACCTCAAGACGCTTAGCGGGGGTACCATATAGCTTGATGCTGCATGTTGTCTTACCCTCCTCCATAAATCATGACGATAAGAGGTTTTTTTGTAGGCGGGTTCTTTAGGTGGAAGATTCGAATCTCGCTTGTGGAGCCATCTCTCAAGGGGATGTTCAGCGTTTCTCCTGAGTCGACGTTGGCAGAGGCATCGGCTCCCGTGGGCGAAATTATTTTAGCGAGGTCGCTAATGTCTTGGAGGTTGTGTTTCTTGATATACTTGGAGATTCGTGAGCGGGCGTTACGACATTCTGCTTCGCAACTTCTTTTCATACCTCAGAGAACTCTGGGCTATATAGTTGCGTTAGTATCATTCCCAGGCGGATTCCATACATTAATTACATACTCTGTCTCTCCTAATGCCGCAACCTCTTCCTTGGTGTTGTAAGCCGTGGTCATCATGCCGGTGCGGGCCAATCGTCGGGGCTCGTAAATTGAGTCTATAAAGACTGAGAGACAAGGTACTGAAGATCACAAATTAATGCAAAATTCTAGAGCAGAGGAGCTGGGCAAGTGTTTTAAGCACTTGTGTTGATGAGAAAAGCCCCACGTAATGCACAGGCTTGATTCGACTTCGGTTTCGGTTTCGGCTTCGACCAGTCTAGACTAATTGAAAGCGGAGAAGTCAAAGTCCGCCGCCAGAAACATCGTAGCAGGCGGAAGCTACTGCAAGGTACTCAGCCTGACCTTGCGGAGGGCGAAGAACCCCTTTTCTTGTCCTTCTCTCTCTTTCCTCGCGCTACGTCTTGTATTTGGGACCTGGGCTGAATAGTCGCAAGGAATGAACGCACAGCTAGACTAGTGGCTAACCTAGGACCGACCTCTGACTACTACGCTTTCGGAAGGATTACGGAAGCTGTGTGTACGACGCTAACAACTAGCTTGAGACTAGCTCGACCATAGAGCTGTCACAGAAAGAGGGGTCAATAATATTAAGAGAACTGCCGATTGATGCAAACAGATTGTGGCTTCAGAAGGACGAGATACCGTTAGAATGGGTGCGACGAAAGACGCCCTTGCAGCGCCTGTGTCAGGTACAATATCTGCTGTAGCTTGACATCCTCTTTGGGTCCTGGCTCAGCTCCAGGCCAAGTCAATCCGAATCCGAGCTTAGCATGCCACGCAAACCCTACTTCGCATAGCATATAGGGTACTATTATTCCACACTGGGAGTGGGCCTACACTTTTGCTAGTGGCGTAACAGTTATCTATCACGACGTGTATTTAAGTAGCTGGGCGTGTATATGGCGTTTGACTGCTATAGCAATATCCTTTTAGCTGCTTCTGCATAAAGGATGTAGAGGGACTCAGAGCGGGGATCTGACGCAATCAAGAACATACATACATCCAATCAGACGCCTCACACAACAAGAGGTCGTGACACCACTGTCACGATGTGTATTTAGGTAGCTGGGCGTGTACACGGCGTGTGACTGCTATAGCAATATCCTTTTAGCTACTTCTGCATAAAGGATGTAGAGGGACTCAGAGCGGGGATCTGACGCAATCAAGAACATACACACACCCAATCAGAGACCTCACACAATAAGAGGTCTTGACAACCACATCAACTGCGGGATACGAAACTGCAGCCTAAAACGTCTCAGAATGACGTGTTATCTTGCTCCTTGTATGAATAGAATGGCGGTCGAATGATACTGCCCAATCGTTTGCATGCAGGAGAAACAGGGATTGCAAATAGTGGCCCTGTTGGCTGCCCTCGAGTATTTCTAGTGTCACATGCTCGTATTATCTGCCGAATTGGCCGTTAGCCGACCTCGTATTTATCCTACCGCCCAAATCAACGTCGGGCTGAGCGACCGTGTGCATCCTCTCCTTGATACATTAGGTAGGTGTAAAGATCAACATGCATAAGCGGTTGTGTCGGCTTGAAACGTGCCAGCCCATGATTGAATTGGCTGTTCTCATATATGCTAGCTGGGGCAGAAGGGTCAATAAATAACGCCGCGTTGATGAAGGAGGCATCCACACGCTCTCAGGGTCCCAGAAGGATTTAATCTCTTCGGTGCACGTGAAGACGGTCTTCTCTGCTGCGCTATCGATATTATACCCCTCGCCAATACAACACGTTTCGCCAACAGATATATCTATACATCAATAATGGCCTGTCTATGTGCGCTTTGCGAGTCCATGTCCTCCGAGGCGCTTCCAGACTTCCCAGAGGAGAATTACATGCGAACCGTCAGCGGTCACGCATATCTCCAGCACCTGATCGTGCCAAAGTCCAAGAGGTCAGAGCCCTTGGGGTTCAAGCACCATCCAGACCTGGAGAGCCTGAGGCGCGCAGCGAAAGAAGGATGCGACTTGTGCCACCTTATTGAGGCGCAGGCAGATGATGTTCTATCTGATTTTGAGAAAGAGGAAATGCCGCTGTTACAAGAGCTGGGAATCGGTAAGGGCGCACATCTCACATTCGATCTATAGGTCACCAAGCGCCCAGATGGCCAAGACGGAATCTGGGTTCTTACGAATTGTTCATGGGAGCCGGGCGTAAAGGTGGTGCCTATCGCCGCCATCGCATTCTATACGCAACAAGGTCCGTTTTGCTTTGTCTACGAACGACCTTCACGTTGAGACTAACTCTTCGCAGATGGCCCCTTAGCCGAGATCATAAAGGGTCACCTAATCAATGACACTCCAGATGAGAGTGTTTTAAGTCGTATTCGTAGTTGGGTGGCTGCCTGTGATAAGCATGACCGTTGCGCCCAGCACGATCGAACCATGCCAACTCGTGTCATCGACGTCGGCGACGAAAAGTCTGGGAACTATGTGAAACTGGCCGAAACTACCGTCGACGACCAGGAGAGATATATCGCTTTGAGCTACTGCTGGGATATTGGCACCAAGCAGTACACGACAATACAGGCGACAGTAGCGGAGCGAAAACAGGGCATCGATATGTCAACTTTGCCCAAGACATTTCAAGATGCCATCGCCTTATTAAGGCAACTTAGAGTAAGATATATCTGGATTGACAGTCTCTGCATCTGCCAGGATCAGATTCACGAGTGGGAGCGAGAATCTGCAAAAATGGCCATGGTCTACACCAACGCTTATCTTACCGTCGCTACCACGGGCATCGATAGCAGCGATGGCGGTCTGTTCTTCTCCCGAAACCCCCCAAGAACTATAGAGCTCCCGTACACATCAGGCGAAACGAGCGGCACCGTTCTCGCGTACCCGTTACCGCTCGGCAGGGAGATCATCAAGCAGTACCACACTGATATGAGGGATGAGCCGCTCACGCAGCGAGCTTGGAGCTTCTAAGAGCGCGTCCTCTCTCGACGAATCCTCCACTTTGCGAAGCACCAAGTGTATTATAAATGCATCGAGGGAATTCAAACAGAAACCGGCCTCACACTACCCGATCGCTTTCAGTACGCCTACGACGCGTTAGACAAGACCAAGACAGAGATGACCGAAAAATCGTTTACCGGGAAGCTGAGAAGTAAGAGGTCCTCTAATAGGATCCTCGAGCAGTGGTACGGGCTCCTTTGGGGCTACGGCAGGAGGAAGCTGACGTGTGCCTCGGACAAGCTGCCTGCCATGTCTGGCCTTGCGCGTATCTACCACGAACTGCTCCGGGACGAGTATCTTGCCGGGATTTGGAAAACCAATGTAGTCGAGGGAATTTGTTGGCAGGGGCTGCATTGTTCCTCGCCGCCCAACGACGAGTACCGCGCTCCGTCGTGGTCGTGGGCCTCGGTGGACGGTGTCGCCGTAACTGGCTTCTCTGGAAACGACTATCTCGCCACAGTGATTGATTCGCACGTTGAAGTTGACGGAGACAATCCATTCGGCAAAGTAAAGAACGGCTGGCTTCGACTCAAGGCGCCGCTCGTGCCTCTCACCCTCTCGGACGCCAAGGGACCGACGGAAGACATGTTTCTTCGGACTCTGGATGGTGACCAAGGGTGCTACGCGGGATTTGATGTGATAGACCGGAATTCTCAAGTATCGGCGGATAAGATCCGCGCCATGAAGTTGTTTGCTCTGATCTTGGTACGAACGGCCCCCACTGAGGATGACGCTGATCTGACATATTTCGCACTCATTGTTGAACCAACGGGTTCTGAGATGGGGACATTCAGAAGGATCGGGTCTTTCCTGTGTGGACGAAAAGCCTTTGGCCCTGACGATCTTGATAAGATCTCTGAAGTCAAACTAGTTTAGAGAAATGCGCAGCGTATTTGATTATATTCTAGATGTTTATGTGTGTTGCCGAAAGCTTGCTGAGGTTACGTTGGGTTGTCTCTCCAATCGTGGCCGTTTGGATGGTTGGTATTTGTAGATGGCAATTAAAAGACACATCAATCACATACGTTTGCATGTTCAGGATACTTAGCTATGAAATCGCAAAACCTCATGTTTGGCTGAAATGCTTAGAATATTAAAAGGCTTGCTCTAGTACAATCCTAACCCTATAAGCTTCAATACCTACTGTTGTTCATGAGAGCTTAAGACAATCACATTCTTATCTCGTATACGAGCAGATAAAATAGAAGCCGCTCAGTCCACCTTCATCTCAACCTCATTATACCTCCCGGTACTCTTCTCGGCGTCTCCCCTCGCCATCTCACCTATTATGACCTCTAGTGCAGACTTGACCCATCGCTACTACTCTCCCATTAACGGCTCCGAGACCGAACTCCGCACTCGTCTCGTCGTGTCCGAGTTCTTCACAGGCTGGCCCGTCTACCTTGGCAACCGTGAATGGCTCAAACTCTCCTCCCTCCTCACGCCCAACGCTAGGTTCGCCACGAGTAAGACAACCCATCGCACCCGCCTCTTAGCCTCCCCTACCTAAGACGGTTCAACATATCCAATGACCCCAAACTTGCCAAATGTGATGTTATAACAATCGGAGACAGGTGTCGAGTGTGACGATATAGTTGGGATTGTGCTTCTTTACCGCCTCCACACCCCCTTAAGCTTAACGTCTAACCCTCCTCACCAATTGCAATATATCAACTCCTCTAGTACCAGCTTCCAATCTCATTTCTCAAGAAGCGCCTACATCGTTTTCGACCTTAACAAAGCTGAGAGGAGCGTAAGCGGGAACTATGCAATTCGCTCATGGTACGTATTTGGCCGAGAGTCACCCGCTAGATAAGGCGACAATGCAAGTTGTCGGAGTCAGCCCCTTACCAACCATGCCAGAAAACGTTCTACACCACCTGAAATTAGAAGGTCGGATGCCTGTAAAGTTACTAGTTGTGCTGCTTGATCCGAAAGCTTATGCCGCTCGATCCGAAAGCTTGTGTTGGTTGTTGGTTGTTGGTTGTTGGTTGGCGATGGACACCCTGCTTTCTCGTATTCGGCCATTATTCCGAACTTATCATAATAGGCTGGTCGTTTGTTGCATCCTCGTTGATATCGATGTAATAGTGCACCTTCCTTCTTAGGCATTGAAGGTGATGATCAACGATCGAATCAGATTTCCTAAGAAGCTTAAGTTACGAGTGTAACCGGAACTCGGCTTCATTTTCCCAGCAACCCGTGTTAGCTCGTGAGAATGCCACTGCATTGCCTTCGCCCGTTATCCCGCCCCGAGCTTCACCAACACGGCAGCATCCGGGGAAAGAAAGACTCTCACCGCCTCACCACGCCATCTCCCGGCCCGAGGACTACCCGTAGTGAGTTGTCGTAAGCATGATACGAAGGTAAAGGGGGTGAGGGGTACTGAATATTGCGGGCATGTGCCAACACCTTCCCGCCTGGCTTGCGCCTCTTATCACCTGTGACCTCTACCTGCATTGAGGCGAGGCCGGGTTACCCGTTCAAAGGCAATTGTCTTGTGGATGAGTCGGACTTCACCGTCGTCCCTTCGGTCTCTTCGAAGATATAAGGAGCCTGAACCTCTCATCGACAAGAGGGGAGAAGAGATATGCTTTTGGAGCAATTTTCTATTGAATTAACTGCATTACTATTTTCATATTAAATATTCTCTTTTAATCAATTGGCAGAAGCCTGGGTCTTGTGTTTCCCTCATCCTCAAGAATTCATAAGCAAATCGTCCCTATACCGCAATGCTATTTACGCTATTATTCGCTCTGCTTCTGAACCCATTCCGACTATGCGAGGGTTCGCCAACATTCTAAGAGGAGTATCGGGGCAACTACGTGCCACAGGTTATCAACACATGGTCCGGCCTCCGGGTTGTGGCGCCAGATACTCCATACGTGGCAGCGGCGGGCGCAAACCAGTTGTACTTTATCGATACCCGGTTCGATCCTGAGACTGCACAGCATATAAAGGAACACATCGAGAGGGCAACTGTGCCGGGCGAGCCGGACGAGGTCATCTGGATCGACGAAATTTCAGCTACGGCGGAAGTGAGAAACACTCTAACTAACGAAACGGTATTCGTCTTCGATCCCCCCTATGCCAGGGTGTTGTTTGCGGCAGGAATCAACCGGCTCAACCCGAAACTCAAACTACCTGAACATGAGCCCGCCGGTGATTGGTTGGTGACCTACGACATCGGCACCTCATTAACGAGGAGGCAGCCCCGGGACTGTTCCTCTTATGGCTGTTACCACCCTGAGGACTGTAGACGGCAGTCACATGACCAGTGCGACGTCTGCCACCGCTCTAGGGTTGACAACTGGTGTAGCCGAGCAATGACCAATGCTGTTGGCGTATGCCGCCCGCTCTGCAATAAGGCGGTCGACACACCAAAGGAACATGGAGAGACGGACGCCAGCTACTATCAACGGATGGAGAAGTTACACTGGAAGTAGAAGAACTGTGGCGGGACTGGCATTGGGCACCTAATGCTGATTCATCGAGCGAAGGGGCATTTTGGAACGCTGAGAAGACGAGAAGAGGGAAGAGGTTGTAGCTAGTGGAAGGACGAAAATGGGGGATTCATCTCTATACGCTAGTAAATAGCAGGGATGTATATTTTAGGATGAAACAATCGGTTTCGCACAGTTATTTCGACCTGAATAACATATAATATCCCCTCCATAGTTATTATACTGCGTCTATGAAACTACAGCCTGCTAATTGTACCTATCTGGGAGCAAATAGCCTAACTCAATAGCGGAGATGCAACAGCTTAGTGATACTCTCCGCACAGCACTAAAGATCGCGGAAGAAGCGCATCCTGGATCGCTGTCTTCTCGTGATGGCGAGCCGTCATTTCTATCTTCATTTGTATCTCTTAGCGGTGACTTCCGTTAGACAGTGCAGAGAATCTGTTGGGTTTGTAGGATGGCAAGCAAAGGCTAAATACCTCGCTTGGGGGTTCCTGCTAATGCAATCCCTGCGAAGACCAAAGCCGTTGCGCGATAATAAAATGAGCATCCCACATACCTCCCGACCAAGTGTGCGCAACACCTATGCAGGCTTTCCTGAGCGCCAGTTGAATGCAACGGCAGTGCTCCGTTCTTGTGCTCTTTGTCGTTGCAACCCGTTGTTTGGCATGATGTGCTGTAGCTGGAATGATAAGTCGGTGAAGCATTCCTAACTAAAGCCAAACCTTGATGCGTAATAAATGACCAGATGGCTGCAGAGTGGCAAACCAAGCATTAGTTCATAGAATATAACAAAAACCATCCTTCTAGTTGGAGAAAAGAGGTTGTTTATGAAATCTTCTATGCGATTTCGTTGATTATGGGTGTCTACCGGCACTTTAAAACTTGGCTAATTGATTGCTTATGCAAGTCACCTATTCAGTACACTGTGGACGTGAATATGTTAGAACCTAAGTCATATCAAGGACACTTTGGCACACTTCTCTAGCTCTCTGGATCTATTTTCAGCCGCCTCTTCGTTTTTATAAAAGCTCCTGATAGGATTTCAAAATCTACTGTTTGCTGCTCGAGTCAACGTTCAACTCTAACGTCCCAAAGAAAGAAAGCTTTGAAGCCCTTGATCATATCGCTTAGGATTAGGATTGGGCTTGGCTCGCTGTCAATATCACTTTGACGCACTTGTGTGAGACTGGGATAAAATGAACAATGGCTCAGTTTTTCGAAAACTCGAATCGTAGGCATGGCAGAATGCCTTTTATATCTTGTAGTGGAAGATGTGTGAGAAATAATGGCAAAAATGCATCTTTTGCATCTCTTGTAGTGAGTGGTTCAGCAAGTTCGTAGTAACATCCATCTCACCTCAACATATTTTAAAGGGCACGGGAAAGTCCCGTCTAGGCATGCGGTGGGCTAGAATGACTAGTTTACAGCTGAAGCGTGACGTCTGGTGTTTATGCGAGCAATCAATAGTGTTATGGAGCAGTGGTAGTCTATAATATCATGCCGAGCACAGGTGATAGTTTATGTGCTAGTAGATTCCATGTTAGCGCAGCTTCAAGCAATAGTCCACTAATTTATGCAATCATAATACCATCTATACTATCTAATTCACTACACCGACGCCTCGCCTTCTCATTACATCAGACTGCACTATAACATATTCAGAAGACACTTGTTGGCCTCTACCCAACCCCGACTGGCTTCCTGCCGACTAACCACACTTTAAACGCCCTCGTGAGTACCTGAAAACCTGAGAATATCGGGATGCAGGCTAACGATGTATGAAAACTCCAGCCTGAGCCCAGGCTGCAGGCTGCAGGCGAAGTAGCCCTGGTAGGCTAGGTCCTGCACACCGGCCGCTGCACAAGCGGAGCACTCTCCCGATACGTTTTCTGGAGCAGGCAATAGCAGTTGCGTCCAGGCCGAAGAAGACGAGGATGCTGTGGGCATCGGAGATTGAAGGGAGGCGCAAGGCCATTTTGGAGCGGTAGCGGATCGAAGAGTGAGCCGGCGCCGCTGAGGTTGATCCCACAACTTTAAGGATGAATGGATGCATGCTGGTGTGGATGAGGGCGACTGAAGCACAGGTAGAAGTGTAAGCAGAAGTAAGTGATGGATTCTCTGTTAGGTCAATTGATAACTACCTCTTTCTCGAAGCTGATCTAGAGTGTCTAGGTTGATTTCATAGTTAAATATAAGTTTAAGTTCTTTATCTATTAATATAGATGGGTATAACGTACACGATAAGCGAGCGCCCAAAACAAGCGAACGCCCAATTTTTCTCCCAACCACCATTTCCCATCTTTCAACTAAATTTCCTCCACCACAGACCATGCCACTATCAATTAATGAGGCAAATATCAATCTTGCTCTTAAAGCCCTTAAGAAAGACCTTTAATTAAATCCCTATCGCGCTTCAGAGATCTTCAAGGTCTCTCATCGTACTCTACAACGCCGACGCGATGGCATCTCTTCGCGACGCGATATTATGGCCAATTCGCGTAAACTATCTGATCTAGAGGAATAGATTCTTGTTGAGTATATCCTTGACCTAGATTCCCGAGGATTTCCCCCGCGACTTAGTGATGTAGAAGAAATGGCTAACCGACTGCTTGCTGACCGCGACGCGTCACCTGTTGGCAAGCGCTGGGCTTCCAACTTCGTCAAGCGACAACCAGAGCTCACGACGCGTTTTAATCGTAAATACGATTATCAGAGAGCTAAATGCGAAGATCCGGCTACTATTCGCAAGTGGTTCTCGCTCGTGGAGAATATAATTACGAAATATGGTATCACCCTGGCTGATATCTATAATTTTGATGAGACTGGCTTTTTAATGGGCATGATTGCAAGCAGTATGGTTGTTATGGGCGCAGAAAGGCGTAGAAGACGGAAATCAGTCCAGCCTGGAAACCGGGAATGGGTTACAGTCATTCAGGCCATCAATGCGGAAGGCTAGGCAATCCAGCCGTTCATCGTGGTTGCGGGCCAATATCACCTCTCCAGCTGGTACCAAGAAAGCAACCTCCCAGGCGATTAGGCTATCGCCACGACCAAAAATGGCTGGACTGACAATGAGACGGGTCTTGAGTGGCTCAAACACTTCGATCAACACACAAAGACTTGATCAAATGGTCGCTATCGCCTTCTGATCTTCGATGGACACGAAAGCCACCACTCAACCAAGTTTGAGACATACTGTAAGGATAACAACATCGTCACGCTCTATATGCCGCCTCATTCATCTCATCTACTCCAGTCTCTTGATGTTGGATGCTTTAGGCCGCTCAAATACGCCTACGGTCGGCAAATAGAGCATTTAATCAGATGCTCTATAACTTACGTTTTAAAGACTGAGTTCTTTCCGGCCTTTTACGCCGCCTTTCAAGCCACAATGATAAAAAGCAATATCCAGGGAGGTTTCAGAGGAGCTGGGCTTGTTCCTCTAGATCCAGAAAATGTGCTTTCGAAGCTTGATGTGCAGCTACGGACTCCAACACCCGTTGAAGACGAGGCTAGCCTTCCGGGCCCTTGGGTCTCAAAGACACCAAAGACTGTCCTAGAGGCTAGCTCTCAGTCTGAATTCCTAAAAAGACGAGTTGAAAGGCATCAGAGCAGCTCTCCGACATCTATTTTTGAAGCAATTGAGTCTTTTTCTAAGGGAATGAAGGCAATAATGCATCACATGGCACTATTGAAGTCTGAGAACCAAAGTCTTCGACAGGCGAATGAGACCCTTAGCAGGCGGCGCAGAGCAAAAAGGACACGCCTACATAATGGAGGGAAGATGACTCTAGAAGAGGGAAGGGAAGCAATTGATCAGAAGGATGTTGATATGCAGCTGGTAGCTGAATCGTCGAGAAGTCGTGGTCAGGGAGGGTCAGCGCGACCGAAGGAAAGGCGTTGTGGAACATGCGGCAAGACCGGTCATAATGCAAGAACATGCCAGATTGTTATAGAGACGTCTGGAGAGGAGTGTACTGATTAGTTTTAATTAATTAGATAGTTTGTTGTGATTTTACTGAAGAATCTGTAATATAGGTGGTGAAAATTTGGGCGTTCGCTTGTTTTGGGCGCTCGCTTATCGTGTACGGTATACTATATTATACTACCTACTAATCTTATAGCACAAGGTATCTACACAAACTGACTAAGGTTTCCTCTTTTACTGAAAGGGCTGCGAACACTAGTGCTAGGTAAACTCTATAATATAGTGGTTTTCATCTGCAATTCTATGATCTGCAATAATGCATGGGATGTTATTGCAGGAAAGGCGCTTAGAATTGATAATAACGTACATGATAAGCGAGCGTCGCAGACAAGCGAGCGTCGCACTTTTCCCAACCTTTAAAATTAAAACTTCAATAAAAACACAACAAAGCATCAAATCAATTAAACTAATCGCTACACTCTTCCTCAGGCGTCTCAATAACGACCTGACAGGTCCTTGCATTATGACCGGCCTTTCCACAAGTTCCACAGCGCCTTTCCCTCGGCATCGCCGACCTCCCTCGACCACCACTTCTTGACAATTCAGCTGCTACCTGCGCATTAACATCCCTCTGATCCATCTCATCCCTCCCCTCATCTAAAGTCATCTTCCCTCCTTTACGTAGGCGGGTTCTTTTCGCTCTGCGCCGCTTACTAAGGGTCTCATTCGCCTGTCGAAGGATCTGGACCTCAGCTTTCAATAGGGCATTCTGATGCATTATTGCCTTTGTTCCTTTTGAAAGTGACTTAAGCGCCTCAAGAATTGATGCTGGAGAGCTGCTCTGATGCCTTCTCATTCGTCTTTCGAGGTATTCAGACTGAGAGCTAGCCTCAAGCACAGTCTTTGGGGTCTTCGAGACCCAAGGGTCGGGGAGGCTGACCTCCTCTGCAGCCGGTGTTGGAGTCCGTAGCTGCACATCAAGCTTTGATATGACATTTTCTGGGTTTAAGGGAACAAGTCCAGCCCCTTGAAAACCTCCTTCAATATTACTCCTTGTCATGGCGGCTGCGTGGGCAGCGTAGAAGGCTGGGAAGAACTCGGTCTTCGAAACGTGGGTTATAGAGCATCTAATCAATTGCTCAATTGCTCGACCATAGGCTATTTTAAGCGGCCCAAAGCACCCAACATCAAGAGGCTGGAGTAGATGAGACGAATGAGGCGGCATATAAAGCGTAATGATATGGTTCTCTTTACAATATTTCTCAAAGTCAACCGAGTGGTGACTTTCGTGCCCATCGAGGATCAGAAGACGATAGCGACCGATTGATCGATCCTTTATATGCTAATTAAAGTACTTAAGCCACTCAAGACCCGTCTCATTGTCAGTCCAGCCACTTTGAGTCGTTACAATAGCCCAATCGCCCGGGAGGTTGCTTTCTTGGTACCAGTTAGCGAGGTGATATTGGCCTGCAACCACGATAAATGGCTGGATCGCCCAGCCTTCCGCATTGATCGCCTGAATGACTATGACCCATTCCCGGTTTCCAGGCTGCACTGATTTCGGGTTTCCACGCCTTTCTGCGCCTGTGACAACCATTCCGCTTGCGATGAGGCCCATCATAAAGCCAGTCTCATCAAAGTTGTAGATGTCGGCGAGGTCGATACCATACTTCACGATCATATTCTCCACGAGCCTGAACCAGTCGCAAATAATGGTCAGATCTTCGCATTTAGCCCTCTGATAGTCGTATTTACGAAAAAAACGCGTCTTAAGCTCTTGGTGTCGCCTGACGAAGTTAGAAGCCCAGCGCTTGCCGACAGGTAACGCATCGCGGTCAGCGAGCAGTCAGTTGGCCATTTCTTCAACACCACGCAGTCGCGGGGGAAATCCTCGCGAATCTAGGTCGAGAATGAATTGAATAATGATCTGTTCCTCTAGATCGGTTAGTCTTCGCGAGTTGGGGATAGTATCGCGTCGAGACTGAATGCCCTGCTGACGGCGACGCAGCCTATGCTCATTGACCTCATAGGTAGTTGCAGCACGTCGGAGACTTAATTTTGGGTTGTTTTGAAGGGCTTGAAGGGCAAGAAGAATCCTTGCCTCGGTATTTGATTGTGACATGCTTGGTAGTTGAGATTTATGTGATAAAGTAGGAAGTTAGGCGTTTGAGAGAAAAGTGCGACGCTCGCTTGTCTGCGACGCTCGCTTATCATGTACGTTATATATTAACGTACATGATAAGCACCGTTTCGCAATAGCTAGAGCTGCTTGCCTGTATAGCGATAGACTCCACGGCGTAGTGAGATCTCTAGTCAGGTCCTTTAAGATGCTTGAGGCTTGCGTCGGGGCGAGATGCTTTTTCTTGCCACTAGGATCTAGAAAGAAAAATTCACTGCAGCTGTGGCGAGGCATATGCAACTGCTTGGCTAGGAACTCCCAGACTGGTCGAATAATCGCGAGATATTTCAAGAAGCTCAGGCTGAGACTCGGCTGAAGGTAACGAACAATGTAGAAGGCGTAATTATTGGACGCCCTGGCCTTGTTGTAACCGATAATGATGATCATTTGGCCTCCATGAAAAAAGACATTCCGTATAGCCAGTTTTGTATTGACGTATCGAATGCTGGTTATTTCAGAGCCTCGGCCGGGTAAACTAGCTGTCACATGGGACGCGGCAAAGGCAGTCTTGTTCAACTTGAGGCCGGCGTTGAGATATGCTATACAAGTTTCCGGTTGCCAAGACCCGGATTTGATAAACGGTCAGCCACGAAATGAAGAAGATTCAAGCCTGTGTAGCAGCGTCTTCCAAATGTTACCCAGGTTGTTCTCGGTTTTGCGAAGGAAGGACCAGCCAGCTGTTGGACAGGTCAAATCATCCCGAACAGTAGACAGGTCAATACTAGGGTCCCAGCCCAGCATCATCTCGTTGACCTGCTCGTGAACCTGCGCCATGACCTTATGGTATGTCTCATAAAATTCGGATAGCTGAACCTTCTTGTCGTCACCGATTGTGAACGAGCGGCCGTCTGGAGCCCAGGAAAGATTTCCTGGGATGCCCTCTCGTTTCACATAGATTTCGCAAATGCTTTCAGTTCGATCATCTCTCCAAAGGGGTTATAGCATCCCCGGAGAAGATTCTTCCTGCGGATTAAGTCCAGCCGATCGGGCTGGGACGGGTAGCTTGTCTGACATGGCTAAGGAAAGGCGAGAGTGTCGTAGGTGTAAACGGGCAAGGCGTATTCGAGGAACAAAAGACGGTCAACCCACATCAGAGCAGCCAGTTTCGGCGTTGAGTTATACGCCGAATAGTAGGCAAGAGAGTCTCTTTGGATCCCCATGACTGCTGTGTAGTGAATGAGCACCGATGAAGACATGTCTCCAGCAGGGTCTCGGTGTGTCCAGAACATCATTGAGAGTTGAAAGATAGCCTCGGATAGATGTAGCTAGGCACCAGGAGGGGGAGTGAAGGTCGTCAGTTTATCTCTATCCCCGCTATCGTATTTGATGTCTTCGTCTTCATCGGTTTCGACACTTTCTCTATCATTGTCTTCAAGGGATTCATTGTCCTCTCCATCACTAGACTCTTCCCCTCCGTCTTAACTTATATATTCCGAATTATCATCCCATTCTTCTTTCCCTTGCTACTGCAAAGTGGATGCCAAATCCAGTATATACTGCATCATCTTAACTTCATCAGGTCTAAGTCTCAAGTTATACATTTCTCAACGCAATCGTGGACTGGATTGTAGGGCCCGAAATATGAAATAGATAAACCTCTTCCATGTGGAAATATATCTCTTCTAGCTGAATACAATTCGGAACTCATGTGGCCAGAATACATCTTTCCAGTAGGTGTTGAGCTAGCAGCGGGATCTATATGATGTCCTGGCTAACGTGAATTTGGCCCGATTGAATATCAAGTCGACACCGCGTAGTATAATTTGCAGCTGAGCTTCAACCGCCACAGAGCTCCAAACCTAAGTACCCTGCCATAAACCTAGGAGATAATCTTTATTACATGCTAGTCCAGGCTGCAGTGTTGATGCGGCAATAATGTTAAGTGGTCGATTGCGGAATAACTGTGGCCAACCCGTATGTTGCAACCATTTAGTGGTTTCGCTCTGCTTAATATCTAAGACTTGATCGGGCCCGGTTTCTTAAAACTGCATTTTGAGTTATAAATGTAAGGGAAGATAATGCTGGCAGGTTATTTAATTGATGATGGATGATGATGATGAAAGTGAGCTATAAAGCCACTGCTTGGGTGCGTTATACGATAACTGTTCTTCCGAACACGTAAGGAACGCGTGCACGTGACGCGATTGTTGAAATTACTTTCTACTTAATTATTAACAGCAGTAGAAAATAGTTTAGCATAACCAAAGATGTTAAAGATTGGAGAGAAGAAAAAGAAAACACAACAACGATTATAATAGGGGCAGGATTGCAGCATCCAATCAGAAAGCAGATCGTCCACTTTGAAATGAAAGATGGGTCGGGGGCGTCGTGTATGAATCCCCTTTCAACTGAAAGGGGATTTACAGGGGTATGGACCAATGAGAGGACATGAAATTGCCCTTTCAATAAAAAAGTGAGAGCCCATAGGGATGTAGGAACCATTCTCGTCACATCACGCAGCATGGACGCCGCCGAGAAGCTGACAGGTAGCCATAAGGCTGTCTACCGGATCTCAACCATGGATGACGCTCAAGGCCTTCAGCTTCTCCGGAACAAGCTGACGGGAGACTTTGATAGGGAGGCCGCTGCTGACCTTCTTCGGGCCCTGGATTATATTCCGCTGGCAATCACCCAAGCCGCAGCGTACATCAACCGTCGCGCCCTACGCATATCGGTAAGGACATATCTGGACATCATGCAGAAGAGTGACAAGAAGAAAGGCAGTCTTCTCAACAGCGACGCGGGTGATCTTCGACGAGATGAGACAGTCGCCAATTCCGTGGTTACGACATGGCAAGTCACCTTTGAACAGATACGACGCGAGAGACCATCTGCAGCGAACCTGCTTTTCTTTATGAGCTTCTTCAATCCCCAGGGCATCCCTGAGTTTGTGCTCCACAACTATGACACCGATCTGACGAACAACGTGGACACAGATGCAGAAAGTGACGACTTTGAGGATGATCTTGATGTCCTCCGTGGCTACTCACTTGTGTCTATGACAGCAACTGGGGATGTATGTGAGATGCATTCTCTGGTACAGTTTTGCACACAAGCTTGGATATCTCTGGTTGATAATGCAGAACGATGGAGACGAGTCTTTTTACGAGCCATGTCTAGACATTTCGCTAGTGGTGCATTCGGAACTTGGGCAACCTGCCAGGGCATCGTCAGCAAGTTGTTCAAATTTTTGCCGAGCAAGTTGGATTTCATCAATTAGCCAATCCAACGATTGAAAATGATCCGCAAGAGTCCACTGCCTCCCTTCGTTCATGATTGTGGCTTCGTAGAATGTCTCAAGTTGGTCATGGAGGTGTCCGAGTTCATCCCATTGCCGCGGTGTAAGCCGGTTATCCAGGACGCCCTTGTCACCCAGTGGAGGCTCATATTGATCGCAGAAGAGCTGGATGCGTTCTTTGACGTTAAGGGCGCGTCCAATAGATAGAAAATAAGAATTCCAGCGCGTCGACTGGCTTTGAACAAGCTGCATGACACTCGAATGTCAGTCTCTGAGTCGGGAATATACGGTGCTGTTGCATTAAAATGCGGGGCAGAATAAGGACCTTACCTCTAATCCATCGAAAGCAGCCAGTTCACCGCCTATCTCTATTGATCTGAAGAATTGGCGGCGTTGAGGACTCGCTCCAATACCTTACTGGGCCTGTCGTTTGTGCGACGCGAAGGGCCAGCCCGAGTTCTTCGCCGCTGCTGCTACCAGTTCAGCAGCTGACCACCTCCGCAAGTACGAGAATGAAATATCGTGAGCTTGAGCATCATTGACCGAGTGCAGGTTCCACAGGATCTTCGAGAGCAGTCAAAGCGCCGACACAGACCCATCGACTGACGACTCTGATCGTCGCAAGCGACGCGCTTGCAATACCTACAGCGCCGTGCCGCGAGCCAAGGTCAAGATGATCCGAGAACTAAGCCTAGGGCTTCTGATCAACTCCGATCTTCCCTTTTCTTTCTTTACCGATCCATTTTTTGAACAGCTTGCCTGGCAACTTGATCCTCATCTGTCAGGCCAGGTACCATGGAGCTGGCAATCGATGAGCCGTCTGCTGGATGACATGTACAAGTCCAAGAAGGACCAGGTCAAGCAAGAGCTTTCAGATGCCCTCACCAAAATCCATCTCGGGTTCGACCTGTGGACCTCACCCAATCGGTACGCTATCATGGCGGTCACAGCTCACTTTCTTGACCGCCAGGGCCAGCACCAGTCGCGCCTACTGGCACTTCGACGCCAGCTCGGGTGTCATAGTGGGGAAAACCTCGCCGTGACGCTTTCGCAAGTCGTGCAGGAATGGAAGATAGAGGATCGAGTTGGGACAGTGATCTCGGACAACGTATCCTCAAATGACAACTGTCTCCAAAATTTCTACCGAAGTCTCGACACAGAGATGAGATCAGCGGATATTCGGGCTAGACGCATGCGCTGTTACGGACATATCTTGAACTTGGTGGCTCGTGCATTCCTTTACGGGGAAGATTTCGAGGCTGTTGAGGCCGAATCGCAGGTATTCAACCTTCTCGGCCGCCACGAGGAAGACCTCCGGCACTGGAGAAAGAAGGGGCCGGTGGGAAAGCTTCATAACGTTGCCAAGTTCATCAGATCGTCCCCTCAGAGATGCGAGCTCTTCAAGAGGATCGCACGCGAGAACGACGAAGCACAACGTTTTGTCCTAGCGGGCGAGTCCACGGCGGAGCTAGAGTTTGCCCTGAACAATGACACGAGATGGACTTCCACCTACCTCATGGTCTCTAGAGCGCTTGTCAAGCAGGAGATATCAGGGCCTTCTTAGTACATCCGGATGTGGAGGGATGGCTACCCCAGGGTGATGTCTTGAAAGGTGATGACTGGAGGCTTTTGGCGGAAGTCAAGCATATCCTTGAGCCGTTCTATCTGCAGACCATGAGAGCGCAAAGGTGGGGCAGTGAGGGAAGCCATGAACGCCTTTGGGAGGTGATGACGGGCATGGAATATTTGCTGGAACATTTGGAGGATTGGAAGCTGTTCTATCACTCTGCCCCGGACGAGACGGCGGGAAAGAGTGCCAACTCGCAGGCGACCAGACCGAAATCGCCAGCTCCCTGCTCGATTTAAGGACTGTGAGATGGACATGCAGCCGCGAAAGCCACAGGAGAGCCCCTTTCCAGATCGTGACCGGGGGGAATATGGTGGACGGGGCAAGGCGTCCGGATTATCGATGATCGAAGACATGGGAAAAGATCATCGACACTATATGAGGCTCTCTATCACGACGGCCTGGCAGAAGCTCAATGAGTACTACACCAAGCTAGGGGCGTCCCCGTTGTTCGCCGCATCCATCATTCTGCATCCGGCTCTTGGCATGAGTTACCTTGAGATGAACTGGGCTACGGAAGAGCAGCTTGTATGGGTGAGAGACGCTAAGATGGGTCTATCCGACTACCTTGACCGCTGGTATCGCTGCAGCCGGCCGACGGCAACGGATGAACAGCAACAGGCAATTGTGGAGACTGCGACATCGCCATGCGTGCCACAGAAAACACAAGAGGATATTGTGTTCAAACAATGGGTGAAAAGGAGGAGAGCTCGAGAAACGGTGATGGGCAGCGAACTCGAGCGCTATTTGCGGTTGGAACCACAAGAAACTGAGGATCCAATCGAGTGGTAGATGGCTCACCAGGCACCATTCCCGGTGTCCAGCCAGCTGGCTCTTGATATACTTGCTATCCCGGCGATGGCAACTGATTGTGAGAGGTCTTTCAGCCCAGCGCTCTCAACAAGACAAGCCTAACCAAGACAAAACAAGTCAAGTCAAGTCAAGCCAAGTCAAGTTGACCATCTTGTCAAGCAAGACGGCTTTTTTAGCTGGCTTGACTTGTCTTGATAACGGCTTGGTAAGCAGGGACCAGATAGTGGTCATAGCCACAGTGGCTTGGATAGTAAAAATCCTGCTGGCACATTGGATATTAAGTTCAAGCATTACATCAAAGTTGATTTCTATTCATACCAATTGCCTCAACTTTTCTTCTCAATTTACAGGTAAATATCGAGCTTATTACAGCATGTATCCAACGACCGCAGCGGCAACAGCGAGCACTCCGCCCGCATTGACAATCATACTACCGCTGGCGCCATTGAGAAGCAAAACGGCGAAAGGGGTCCCAGAGGGCGTGGCTCCGGTGGGTTTAGCAACACCTGAAGAAACCGTGGCAGTGTTGTTGGGGACGACAGTCAGGGCCGGCTCGGCGCAGGAAGGGGTAGGCAGTGGGGAGCGTGTCGCCACGTCAGGCGCCGGCGAGTGAGGCGGGCAACCGCGGCAGGTTTTGTTGGACTGAACATGTGCACCGGAGAGGGCTTAGTGAGTTTAGTTAGCAAAGAACACCAAGTGTGCGGGAGAGAATGGTTCTACTTACCCGCGAGGGTTGCGACGATGCAGAACTTCATAGTTACGGAATGGGTATTGAGGCTACGAAGCGAGTACGAGACGAGACGAGTGGGTAGTGAGATGACAATAACTATATAAAAGAGTGCGGAAACAATGGACCGGAGGGCATGGGGATATGAACTAAGAGTAAAGATTAAGATGAGTTGGTAACCAAAGGAATGAACATCAACCAGGAACACTCGATATCTACTTAGGCCAGTAGCACGCGTTTAGAGAGAGTCCAGCCCAATAGCATCAGCCAGAACGCATCTATCACGCTTAAACTCAGATATTGTTCAGTTACCTGAAACTAAATAAGCGATAGTCTCGCCCATCGTTAAGGTCTCAACCCCCGACTCATTTTTTCAGAGCCAATATCCACAAGGCCAGCCGACACTAATAATAGCGCGCCGGCCGAGAGTGGATATGCCATGCTCTGTCTTAAAAATAGCCCTTTTGCTGGAGATACGCGATGTAACTCGAGACGTCGTTTTTGGCGTCTTTAGCCTCTCGGAGATGTGACGTCCCGGGTGGGGCGACAGACCAAACAAATGGAAACAAGTTCGGCGCTAGAACAGCACGGGAGTCTAAATGCCGCGAGCACCTGGCAATTATCGCAGTTATTATCAATTGGGCGTTATATCCCATGTGCCCCAGCTAGGGCCGTGGAGCTTGACGGCTAAGGTACTCAAGTATGCCGTTCTTGTGCGGTGACAAAATGAGCTTTTGCGCTGAACATACCAAAGCACAATAGTTTATGCGGTGTTTCTGTATGTCTCGGTCAGATTCTGGCTACATGTTATACCGATCGGGCTGTGTTCATATGATGCTAAGCTAGGTAGATGGGACATGGTAAGACTCGGAACGGAAGTGCAATAGACCGGCGACGTGAGGGCAGGGAGCAAGAGAGAGTGCGAGCGTTGGGGAGCATCAAGCCAGGTCTCTCTGCTCACTACTGAGTGAAGACAAAACAACGCTTGAGCGACGTGATTGCCCTATCCCTTCACCCACGGCTATGGAGTTGATATACACATCTCTAAAATTAGCACGGCACATTCAATAACCGCTCTCTAGACGCGAGTTTAAGCCCCCCCAACGCTCGTCTGCATCGAGCAGTCAATCGCTCCGGGCTGCGGGGAGGCGCAATTCCGGCCGTAGCTAATCCGGATCGGGGAACGCCAGATTAGAGACGAAGATCGACCGGCTGTTGATTTGGCCGACAGTGAGGGATGCCCATTCAGGAAACCATCATTCCTATCTGAGAGCGGGAACTTGGGCGATCACGATGCCTCTGCTGGAGTTTCGATTTCTTCCTTCTTGAAGTGATTACTAAGGTTCGCACCTGTTGAGTGGTTATCTCACATCTAAGTGTTTTATACCAGAAGTTTTGCAGCTTCGATACAAAGCGCTATCAAATTCATTTAGCACCCAGTACTTTCGTAAAGTCTTTTGGGCCTGGTGTAATAAACCAATTTAGTTACTGGGTTGATAGTTTTACTTAGGCTACAGAGTCGGAAGTTCCTCAACGATGGTTATCGAGCAGCTTCCATCTGAGGCAGACGGCATCCCAGCTAACGCTCCACAATTTCACGTTTAGATGTAACTTACTGGAAGAAGAAATAAAGTGGATTTAAAGTGCTACTATGCCAATAGACTGAGGAGTAAGATGAGTCACACATAGTGGTCCAACGAATATCCGAACCCCAAGAGCGGAGCGTGGAAGCTCGACCACGAGGGACAGTGGAAGGATTACAAGTGCCCATCCTGCGGAAAGCGAGTTAAGCGCAGCAAGGGATGCAAAACTACAGGTGAGTGGTGGGCGGAGGAGAAGTCCCGGCCGGGCTGGGCGGACGGGGTGTGTACGTTGGCGCCGATGCCCCCCGACTTCGAGAAGGCCTGGAGGACATTTAGTGTGGAAGATGTTAACAACTTTGGCCCAGACTGAAGAGCTTCCGGAAGATTTAGAAATTTGAGGTGGAGGTCTGTGGCTACGTCTTCGGGGGAGTGAGGCTGGTTGAGTGTTCTTAGCGATCCTAATTTCGGCAAGTCTAGGTATAGCAGAGCGACCACCCTTTTGCTATACGGGATAATCAGCATAGATCACTCACTTCTTCTTTCTAGAGATGTTTTAATTATCTTCACACTGCGAGTGGAGGAGCGATATGATAGGTACGGAATTAGTTAAAAAATTTCCGTCAAGCTTTACGTCAAACATCACCGCTAGCACAATCCATCGGAAGCGATGCAGACAGTCCATCACTTAAGGTGTATAATACTGTATTGAATTTTCATGTTCAGACGGACAGATGGAACTTTCAGTAAGAACAGGCCGGAAGGCAGGCCGTTCCGGTTCGCCATAAATTTTGCTGTCGCTAGGAGCGCTGCCACTAGAGGTGCCAGTCGATGTGATGCAGGAGTCAGGTGCTCCGAGGGAGACGGGAGGGCCAGTCTGGGTGGTTGTGGCCCGACGTTTTGTGTCAGGGACGGGCGAGAGAGACGGGAACGCTGTTGTTGCTCATTGTTGTGTGGGTTGATCGTCAGGCCCGGAAGCAGGGCAATCCGCTCTGAAAATGGCTCTGATCGATGATCGTTGATGGGATAGAGTTTTGACTGCTGACGGATAGCATCTGTGGCTTGTAAGCTAGTTGCGCTTATGTTACAACCCGATATGAGACAGTGTGGCAGAACTGACAATGGCAGACCCAGTACAAAGTACCTGCGGTACTACTTCTAAATGGAACAACGTATATCATTAAAAGCGATGCGCTCCAGAAGGAACAGCGCTTTAAGACCAAAACGCTCCTAAACACCTTGGAGCCTCTGCTCGTGTAGTGCATGGAATAGTTATACACTTTAGCATATGCCCTGAATGAACTAGCTGTCTAGTTTAAATTATCCAAGACAAATATGGAATGGTTTTGTGGTGCATAACATCACCTGATTGATGGGACATTCGGCTTTTCAGTCAGCCGGTCTCTGGTCCGTCCTGCAGGGCCGGCCTCCGGGACGATTTGCGTCCGGAAGTATATCTTAGCCTGAATGATGTCAGTGGCGAGTGTATCTTCGACAGCTGCCAACACAAAAAGATAATACAATCATCTTCGAGGAGAAAGTGTGGTAGTACAGGGCACCAACACTGCACTTATGTAGTTATGACGTAGACCTCCGCGATTTGCATTCCCTAGAGTTTTCTTAGCAACGTAGTCAGACTTTCTTGCCTAAGCAATACAATGTGTGCTGTTGAAGGATTGGAAATGCGAACTGTAACTGTCGATGTCAGCTCAATTGGGACTACTTAGGCCATCATGCTTTGGTGAGGCTCTCACGGTTATTCCGTGCTGCCCCGCTTCACTTGAGATAGTCATAGTGTGAAAATGTGTAATAGAATCAATTATTTAAACGTCACGACTATGAAATTCCACTTAAGCCCTAAAGGCAGTACCGGTATATCATCACCCTCCAACGACGGTTATAGGTAGGGGGCCGAGGGGAAAGGAAGCTGTAACGGGATCAAACATACGGGCCTTGGCGCAATAAAGAATAAAAATAAAAATAGACGAACCTTAATTGCTGTAGCTGGCTAACCAGGACCACCGATTGCTGTCATCTCCACAGCCATCTAGATCCAGGATTAACCCTCGCAGCTAGCTCCTTACAAGCCTTTGCACGGTCTAACCGTCCAGCCGTTGTGTCTGACCTCGAAGCCTGGCCTCTTGCTATTTACTTGACCAACCCACCTCAGATGGCGTCCACAACACTGGCGACACAATATACGAATACCGTGAGAATGCAGACCTCGCCTTACCTACGCATCCAGGACGTCAGAGGTCCGGAGGTCAGTACATGGTTTAGAAACTCGGATAAACACTGCAACAGCCTTTGTGGCTACATGCTTTCTAATTTTCTATCCACTGAGTGGCTTTGTAAAGTTCAGCTCTTGAGAGATTCCACGTAGCCCATCGCTTCCTAGGCGTTCCGTACTCATATTCCTTTCAGGATTTCTCAGCACCCTAACCCTGAAATGCCCCGCCTGACGCACATTAGCTGGTGAATGCAAGACTATAACCAGAGGCTCTTCGGACAGCTCCGTCATAAAAAATTGGATCCGCTGTAATTGCATTGCAGAAAAAAGCATCCACAAAATTCACCAGCGAATCTCGTAGCTATCCCATGAGTTGTCAGAAACCTCCGCCCCGTACCCCGCCCCAGTGTTATAGCTATAACAGATGGGTTCGATTATGCGGTTATTATAACCTTATCTATTATGGCCTAATGCAATGAGAACTTATTGCTTAGGCGAAACTCGGTGCTAATTGAAGTATCGCTAATATAAATAGATGTTATTGACCTAACTCCCTCTGCCGTGACCCCTCCGGAGGTTTCTGACAACTGATGGGATACTCCGTACCCTGTTTTGAGTTCCAGCCCTTCCAGCCCAGACACTCGGGAATGGTACCACTCCCTGGCCAGCCGGAAAGCCGTTTACCCCTAACCTAATCATCTCGCTGGTGGTGTTGACGTTGCAGCATGGAAGCGCCTGGGACTATGTATGTATGCCTAATAGACTTCCAACACATCTAAAATAAGCCTTGGTGCAATTGTCTAACCACGTCTCGAGGACGCCAACACCATATTCAAACACTGCCTATACGTCCATCTCAATATCTCGTATTCGGGACTCTGTACATATTCCAGCTCATGCTTTCCAGCTGCAGACGGAACGCCAACATACCGACGCCTCTTTATTACGGTCAGTTAACGTTAACGGCAACCACCAACAACCCACAGCACAGATATTCGTTCAGCGATAGGACCCCTTTTCATACTGAAATTACCAGATAATCATCACTAGCCTATTAAAGTGACACTAACAAGGCACTGCAACTATCAAATTCTGGCTAGCAAGTCTGCAGATCATCTCCCTCCTAATCCCTCTTTCATATCACTTCACTGGGCTGCATTGTCGGGACAATGTTCTCTCGCCAGCCTGGTCCAAGGTCCCTCTCCTCCAATTGGAACACGCATTCAGGCTAACTATTTATTAGTGGCCAAACTTGCTCATGTAGGTCCTTTGTTCAATAGAGGAAATGGGTGGGTGTGGGGGCTAGTGACTTTAGAACTAGTGATTAAAGTCTAATGACTTCTAAGAATAGTATCATCTAATCCCAAGAGATAGGAGCATGGTCTGTGGTAATTTAAGGTGTTCTTTGTAGATAATCAAGGATGGATACGAGCATGAGGCAAGTTTTGTATATAATCCCTATCATTCTCTTCACTAAACGCATTAATGCTCCTCAAGTGGCCTCTAGGACATCCTCTAGCATTCATTCTAGTCTCGATACTATACTACACAACTCCTCAAACATTTTTTTTATCCTATCACCCTACCTTTACTGCCAAAGGCTACTACAGTTGCCTAACATGCTTCTCAAAACACTCCTCCTTCCTCTCCTCTTGGGCGCGTTCTCTGTGACTGCCCTCCCAAACCCCGAGGCCAAAGATGTTGGCCTCGAGGAAAGGGACATCGGCGACGACCTTATCGCTCGTGGCTACTGTCCCAAGGGCACGGAAGAACGGTATGGCAAGTGTGTCTGTACGAAGGACGGATACAAATATGACGACTACTCCAAGACTTGCAAGCCTGACTGCGGCGATGATGCGTACTGGAAGTATGGCAAATGCCGCTGCAAGAAGGACGGATACAAATATGACGACTACTCCAAGACTTGCAAGCCTGATTGTGGCGACGATGCGTACTGGAAGCATGGCAAATGCCACTGCAAGAAGAAGGGACAGGAGTATCATAAGTACAATAAGAAGTGCCGATGCCCTAAGGGCAAGAAGTGGAACCCTTACAGGCAGGAGTGTAAGCGTGGAAGCCACCGTTACGACGATGACTGAAGGGCTTGAATGATGTTGATGAGGGCTCGTGGTCTTGACGACGATGAGACGGGTTCGCTGGTTGGGCTTGGGGGGTTGATTCATGATTGTTGAGATGTCTGGATTTCTTTATCTTTCCTGTCACTCCCTCGGTCTTTGATGTTTTTGCTTTTCATTAGTTGATTCATGATCGTTGAGAAGTCCTGATTATCTTATTTTCTTGCCACTCCCTCGGGATTTATTTGATGTTTTTGCTTCTCATTAGTTGATTGTATATGAAGTCCATAGGAAGCAAATCAGATTGATATCGGACACAGTGATCTTATTGGATTGGATTGGAGCTGGATCTGAGGGTTGCTCCAATCCAGTCCAGAGGTGAAGGCGTGCTGCCTCCTGGATATCCAGAACCGATCCAGATCATATTTTGGCAATTGATAGGGGTGCCGCACCATTTTAATACAGGTGCCGCAAGCTTACGGGTGCCGCACTTTTTGCGCTTCTCATTGGTCCAAATCCCACCTGTTAGTGCACCTGTATGCGCCAGAATTCTGCTGCATTCTTGCCAGCTGGTTGACAATTTGCGTCACATCGCGGTATCTCGGCCATCGCCATTATTTCTCTCAACGCCCGATGAATACAATACGTTTATCAACACGGCCACACTGAAACCGAGCATAACTAATCGTAGAAAGAACCGCTGGATAATGACATTATCCCTATTTAATATTATGTGACCACATATTTCCGTCATTACTAATCCTGCCGATAGTCTATCCAGGCGACCTAACTATAAGAAGGAGCAGCTTTACAATGCCTTCACCTGATGCCGCTGCCGCCAATATAAGCCGTCGCAGAAGTCCAATTAGTACGATCAATCCCCCGCCGTTAAACGCCATTGCGGCCTTCGTTAAGTAACTCAGACCAGTCATCAGGCAGTTTAACGGCCAGCCTTGAAATATGTCAATATGGTACGGAAGGTATGGGCGGCGTGCTTGCAGGATGGCTCAATTAGCATTTTTACTCTCTGCCTGAACTTTATAATTCGATTGGCAAGGATATTCTAGGTGTTTAGTGGTGAAAATCAGATATATACCTCCGGAACAATTATCGCACCTCCCAGTATCGACTAAGCCAACCGTTCCAACACGTTGATATACTGATACTAGACCCGGCTAAGACCATATGGGAGAGGCAGTGTACCAATCAATAGAGCCGAGATGAGTGTATAACGCAAGCTATAACGAGAATGACAATCCTCCCGACTGCCTTAGGATTGGGTCGCCAGCTCGTACAAACAGACCGGCACCTCGCCTCTGCACTTGCCTTAGCCTACGAAAGGGACCTTGCCTAGGCTGAACAAAGGCGTCAAGAGCAACGAGGCCGAGTGACTTTTTCACAGCCAGTCATAAGCCCTATTCAGGTCTCATTGCTTCCGGAGGTGCCTGCCCAGGGCGAGGAGCAGTGTGAGCAGCACGGACTATCTGATGCTAGCTCGAGATCCAACGCTATTGAAATAATCTTAAACCCACCAATTTCTAGCGATCTAGCTCCGTCAGTTGACGCCCTTTTTGCTAGGGTTAACAGTTTGTGAAAACCCATGGCTTTAGTGTTATTAAGGCGCATGGTATGATTCGACCTGGACAGCGAAGTCGATATATCTTCTAATGCAATCAGTATGGGGCTCCCCGGCCAGGAAGGGGTGCTGGCCTTCGGAAACGAAAGTCTCGAAAGTCGGGGTGCCTATAGAAGATTATTGCCGAGGCCCTGCTAGAGAACGGCTTCCAGTGGACTCTACAGCACTTTCTAGATACAGAACACCACTACTATAACTATAACCCTAATACCGATGCCGCCGCCTATCCAGTTTATAGATGACTTACTAGCCCTATTAAAGCGACCATCCAGTCTTCCAGTCGACGGATTGGCATTCATGCATGAGACATTGGTGGTATGGTCTGAGATCACTTCCAAGATTCAGTTTACACCTAGAGAGATATCTACAACGCTAGAGCTCGGATTAACAGAGAGAATCTGGGTAGCTATAGCTCAACGGCTGCATTGATCAAGTTGTTCGACGACAAGGAGGTCCCTTACGTTGCTGAGTGGGCCAGGGATGAACCTGACCGCCTGGTGGGGTTGGTTTAGACGTTCCCTTACTATATCCAGATGTGGTGGCATTTCTCTGTAGTCATCAGTTTCAATAATACATATAACATAACCTGCTTCAAGTTGCCTCCCTTCTAAGTTATAGGACAGACCTGCTTGGGTACTGTCTTAATGCCGCATTTGGGTTAATCGATAATGAGAGACTTGAAGGGTTCCAGTTCCTTACAAATGGTATACGCACGCTCCTTAACTAATACAGCATTCGATCCCCGACGTTATCATTACTGACTTTGACGACCAGATGAAGAAGGCACTAGGGGTTAAGTTTTAAGATGCCTAGCAGCAGATTTGCATCCACTATATCAACTCCAATGTAATGCTATAGTCCAAACGGAAATGGGTATATCTTACGAAGGATAGCAGTACTGGTGAAGAGAGCAGTTTAGATGAGCTTGATGCTACCCTGGGGTGTTAATGACGCGAGAGCACGTATGGCGCGGCTCAGAGTATCTAGGCGAGCTTCCTGAGAGCCTGTGAGTGAAGACATATATCGCCGGATCCTAGACTTAAAGATCGCTACCAATCTTCGTGGACGGCCAAAAAAAACAACCCCCAGCCTATACCGGCGAGTATGGCAGTTGGGCCCAGTAGTCAAGTCCGGACCCGTCAGGTTTCAGACAGTCAGCCTCAAAGCAGTCAGCCAAAGCGCCGCGGCCGGTCACCTAGAGGTCGAAACAAGACGACTCTGGCCCCCTTGGCGGGCGAGGCCAGCCAGGCACAAAACAGTCAGTCAAGCCAGGGGAGGACATTGCCTCTCGAGTCTGGGAAGACTACCGGAATACGGGCAAGTGGGTGCAGGACTCAACCGAGTGTACGAAGGCAGCGGTCTCAATGGGAGTTATTGAGTGATGAGGAGACAATGCTTTCTATCTAAACAAGATCTACAGCAGTTAAAGCTGCTACACGAGCTCCAAGCAAATGCAGCAAATGCCATATGGTTGGTCATATAATGACCTCAAAGGCATGCCCTTTGAGGTACTCAGAATGACCCTTGCAATCAGCTTTTGCTTCAGAGTAGCCTTACGATCTACCGGTACTGCATTATTGAATTCAACCCCAAATCCAAAAGGGGTCCTGGAATCGAATTCCACGATAGCAGTATCAGCATCTCAACCTCTTGCTGAAGCTGCGCCACCGCCTCCTACGTCGCCTGTTCTTATGTCAGTGCCTTCGCCCAATATACCTCCATGTTCACCGCCGAGGTACGGTTCCACACAAGCTATATATCAAAGATATGTTGCTGCAGGAAGCGCTTGGTGTGAAGCGCAACCCCGTAGGTGACATCTGGAGGAGAATCGAAAGAGATCCTGAGGAACGAGAGCCTTGTACTCAGCCGAAAGGCAGAAGGAGCAGTCTATTGTCGTCAATCTGTAGCGCAGCAGAATAATAATGAGTCGAATTGCTCGTCACTAGTGGATTTGGGACAGCGCATCCCCTAAGGTCACGACCCACCCTTCCGCCCACCCATGTAAGACGCAGTCGCGTAATCTCCTTCATGCAACTCCATCACAACATCACCAATTGACATCCAAATTGACTCAAATTTTCACCATGAATGCTCCTGAACATGGAGATGAGGTGCTTATAAAAGAAATCCTCGAAAAGGTCCAAGACGGCGGCGCAATTCGCGCTCTCGCAAAGGAGTACGACAGGGGCCGGTCAACAATCCGTGGTCGAAGAGATGGTGCAAAAGATGCACATTCTGCTCAAATTAAAGCCCAAAAATTACCACCACTTCAAGAGGAGCTCTTAGTTAACTACATACTCGAAGAAGAAGCCTTGGGACGCGCTCTGTCGCGACCAGAGATAAGTCAGGCCACCCACTTACGGATCAGGGGCTTAGCTGACCGCCCCACTTATACAACAACCAAAATCCCTATTCAACTTCACTTATATAGAAAAGAACAACCAAGAGGCCTAATTGGTCCATTTCAACTGATTTTTAATAAAATAGCTAATAAATTTTCTAAATATCAAAAAACTAACTAATAAAAACAAAGGAAAAACAAGCTATTCTGAATCTTCAATTTCAGGCGTTTTTGTTCACCTTCTTGCTCTCTTTACATTCTGGATGTTAGAAAATTCCTCATTTGGGTCTTTATAAACCCTTCCTCTCTTCTTAGCCTTTGATTGGCCTGAATTTTAGTCTTGGACTAGAATTCGATCTTCTAATTGAGCCATTTGTAAGTGAAGCTTATCAAATCCCCGATTAATAGTCCGAAATGTGACTTTATTTGATTTAATTTAAATTAATTATCATCATACAGACGCTAAGGTCTGCCAATCCCAGTGGGCAAGATGACGTGCTCGGCTAATCCGAAAAGTTGTAGGTGTAGGGTAGGTCATATGATGCAACGTAGACGCGTCCGTTCTGGCGGCTCCCGCCACCTGGCGCGCGTTCGCCGCGACTGCACCTCCACTCCCTTCTTCCACCATCTTTTTCGACTTATCTCGCTATTTACAGCCTTTCAGCCCCTTTGTTTAGAGCTGGGTATCTATTCCATTAGATTTCCGCGGCGCAGCGCTTTGCGATGGAATAATTACACAGTTTTTAGAAGGGAACTGCAGAAAAACCACGTCGGGAGCTTAACGAGCTGGTCGCGAGGCCGTATAAAGGGGTAAGTCTCCTACTATAGCTGCTAACGGGTGTTAGGTACGCTAAATCGGTCGACTCGCCCAGCCTATGCACAAATGAGAGAAGGAAAATGCCTCGTAGCAGAGCGATGCCTGCCCGGACGGTTGATGAGAAAATAGAAGAAGGGAAGAGTCAAATAGAGAGAGTGTAGCGGTGGGTTCGGCGCTACTGGCTAGGGCAGATATCCTAGAAAAACTTCAATGCCCTAGTCAGGCGTTCGAACTCGCTGAATTACATGCCTATTGCTAGTCGGAAAGTTTCCTGGGGAGAAGGAGCTAGCCTCTTCCTCCGGAAACTACCTACCTTCCGGCAATAGAACAGATGGTCAGGTGATTTCCGCCTTCCGCATAAGCAGGTTAGGCGGGCGTCTTCGTAATTAAAGCGCCCGTGATACGCTGCAAAGTCGCTGTGATGCGACCTCGCGGTAAGCAACTTAGTGAGGGTATTTCTATTGAAGTTAAGTTTAGCTGGGCATTTAGTAGATGCTTTCAGGCCTAAAGTAATATACTAATCAGGTGCATAGTTCTTCCACTAGTTAGTAAAGACTCTTCTAAAGATGGCTTTCGCTATGCGTTTAATCGCTGCGAGTGAAGGGCGGGAGCCTTCTGGAACCGTTCGTTTAGTGCCCACATTCGCTAGTTTGTTAGCTTATTCATTGCCGGGGATGTTCTGATGTCCAGGGCACCACTTGACTGAAGTCCCAATGGTTGCAATAGCCCGGAACTTGAGGCATTCGGCTTATGAGGTGTCCGGAGGTTTGCCGAGCAGACAGCCCGCTGCTGCAATATTATTAAGGCAGACGTAGATCTCCTTAGAAGTCGCAAGGCGCAGGGCACTCTTGAGACCTTCTAGCGCGCCTCAGACCTCAGCATCGAAGACTTCGGCTTGCCTAAGGCGGCCGGCACCGCTGGAGATACACTCGCTGTTACAGTGGACGACGTACCCCCAGCTGCACGCTCCTTTCTTGCTCCTCGACCCATCTGAGTATACCACTAAGGCGTTCTTAGGTATCGACTCCAGCCAGGCGCGGAATGCGATGGCCGCTTTAGTCTTATCCCCAGTCTTCAAGGCTTTTTATTCAACTGCTGGTTGTGGCGGTATAAGAGTAAGGCGGGGGCATTTGCGGAGGAGAGCGGCAGTCCTTTGGAGTCTCGTGGGGCATGTCTTCCCCATTCCAGAGAGTGTGATAATATTGACTGGCGGGACTATAGTCAGATAGGCTTCATCGAGCGATCGGTATCAGGCGGCGAAACGGAGTTATTGGGCTCTGAGGAGCTGAGATGCGTCGGGAATGCTGCTTTCGCAGTAGAGGGCAGGGAGGGGCGCGGTCTTCTATATGGGGAGGATTGCTCTAATGGAGATTTTTAGACATTTATTCATTTTGTTGACGAGGTGTTAGATGCCAGTGCTAACTTGTCCCTGTCGTTGGGATCCAGGGTTAGGTTTGGGGTTGGGGTTAGGTCTTTTCTCTCCCGGATACCAGGCTTCCGCAGCGTAGAAGAGAGTTAGTTCAACGCATGCCCTGACTGCCTTACGTACTGATGCTGGCGGTGGGCCATGTTTCATGTTCGCAAGGCCTCTGAGCAGGCCGCTCACTTACTGAGCTTTCAGAAGCCACTTATCGACATAAGCTTTAAATATTAACTTTTTATTAAACCAGACGCCTAGCCACCGCAAGGCCTTATTTAGGACTTTAGCGGTATTACTATAGTAGACCGGCGGGCAGTCTTCTTATATTATCCTTCAGCTGAAGTGCATAACTTCAGTCTTGCCTAGGTCGAAATTTATAGCATTCTCTCGTCCCCAGTTAATCAGTTATATAAGGTCCATAGTAGCAAGCCGGGCGGATTCCTCTAGAGTGTCTGCAATACATAGTATCATAGTGTCATCAGCATATCCCTTGCGCCTCGCTAGCATAGGGAGGTAGCGGGATTTAATTACTGAATACTTTACTAAGGGAAGGTTCAAGCAGTAAATCGGTTCTATATATAGGAGGAAGAGGATGGGGGATGCGGGGGATCCTTAGGGAAGCTTACACTTTAGTGGTGATGAGTCTGTGAGGGTGCCGCCGAGGCGAACCTTCGCTGAGCGATCAGTCATAAATAAGCCTACCTATCATATAATGTTCATAGGCCATCCTTGTTCCCTGAGTCGGCGGAGGAGTCAGTTGCATAGGACTGTGTTAAACGCCCCCTGGACATCTGCTGTAATAAATGTGGCGACTTTGCCCTTAAGTAGTGCTTCCTCTATTTCGTATATAAGAGCGGCAACTAAGTCTACTGCTAACCGCTTTAGTAGCGCCCCAATTTAGTTTTTATTAAGAATCGATTTAGTGACTACTAGGTGGGTAAGTCAGTGGGCAATCAGGCGTTCAAGTCCCTTGCCGATGCAGGATAGCAGTAAGATTGGTCTCCAGGACTTAGGGGCCATGAGGTCGCGTTTCCCTGGTTTAGGGATTATAACGACCTCCGCCTCCTTAAAAGCCTTGGGGTGGTGTCCTAGGTCGAGGTATTTCTCATAAAGCCAGCGGATGTAGTGTCTGAGGAAAGGCCAGCAGTCTTTCAAAAGATCAACAGTGACATTATCGGGGCCTGGGGCGGTGTTGCCCGATTTTGTTACAGCGTCCTCTGCTTCGGCGAGCGAGATAGGGCGACTTCTCCAAGCCGATCGTCGACTTTAAGATGCCGACGTGGAAAGGGCGGTCGCCTGTGTTCCAGGGTTACGCAGCCTATGGCCAGTACATGTATGTGCTCACTGGCACAACCTACGATGTAAACGGCGGCGTTGTCGATTCGGAGGTGACCAGCATTAATTTGAAGACCGGACAGGTTCATCAGGGCCCGGTGCTAACCAGGGCGGGTGAATCATTGAGCTTCCGGGAGCCAGAGGGAATGGCGGTTTACACTACTGCAGCTGGGGAACCTCGACTGTTCTTGGGTTTTGCATCTAGTAAGGCGGGTGACCGCCGCTGCAACATTTTCTACAAGAATGAGCTCATCTAGATATTAGCGGCCTGGGGATGACGCTCTTAATGTGGTTTCGAGTGTAATCTGCGCTTTGGGTTTTTTTAATTCGTTGTAAAATAAGCCTTTCTCGATACTATCATATGCGCCTGTAATATCGTGCTCATGTATGCGTGTTGAAGCTATTATCTCCAGTGATTAATTTCCAGTTATATATCTAGCCAGTGCTTGTATATATCTTTAAGATGGCCGTACGTATTAGATCTAATGGCTTGCCTAAACGGTCGCGTTATCCTCTTGAAGTTAGCACTGGCATACTAGCAGTTCTGCCAGATCATGGTTTTGTCAGCACTAGGCGCCTTGAACACGCTGTTCTACCTATAAGACAACAGCACAGTAATTGGATTATATACAATGTCTATCTCCTTATTCAAAAACTCCCACGCTGACAAGTTGATGCTCCACGGGATACCAATCTCATTTCTATCAACTAGCTCATACCCCATCTCGAACTTGGGCTCTTGAGAGTTCTTCAGATAGAACAATGAAGAATCACCCTTAGACCTTGATATGAATGTACTTGAACTTGTTCTTGGGAACCTTGCGTGTTCCATAAGCCCTGTAGTTGTTCCAGTTGTACTCCTCGATGGTCACAGTATCACCGTTGACGGCAGTAACCCAAGCAACATGCCCCTTCTGCCCAGCGTTGGTCTGGGCGACACACCCGGGCACAGGCTTGTCGTCAATGTGAACGCCAGTCGCCCTCGCACCATCGTCCCACTCATTGGCATTACCCCAGTTATATCCTTTGTATTGGTTGTGGAACTTGACACCGAGGCGTTCATTGATGCGCCAAGCAACAAAGCTGGTACACTGACACTTGAAGTAGTTCCACTTGTCCTCAGGGCCGCAGCTGTTCTTGTAAGGGTAGTCGTTGACCATTGGACCTGGGATCTTTTCGTTCTTCGGAGGCTTTGGGACGTTGGTGCATTTGCCTTTGACATATCCTTTGGATCCGGTCTTGACATAGTAGTCGGAAACGTAGCAGCCGTCAGACGTCTTATCCCAGATGGAACTTCCGCTAACATTGTCGCCCTCAGTCTGACAGGTGATTGAGACGTCTTGACCCTTTTTATACGTCTTCTTCACCGCGAAGGCCGTACCCGGGCCAGAACGGCAGTTGAGGGTGTCGCTAGTGATAGGATACGAGTGGGCACCCGTGAAGAAGAATGCGAGAGCATAAGTGCAAAAAGTAGCCAACTTCATCGTGAACGAGGCGATAAAAGAATGATCTTGCTTTGGGACAATGTGTAAGACGCGAAAACCTGCGAACTATGATGACATTTAATACGAATGTAATTCCGTGGTTTCTTCACTTTATAGACATAAATAAATTCATGCTACCAGATCGGGAAAGGGACGAATGGGAGACTGGCAGAAATCGAAATGAAGATAGACAAATTAGGAAGCTACGTTTTGTAAGACGGACGAATCCTTCTTCCAATTTGATACAATTAACATGATCCTCGGAGCTCCTTTCCTGGTGGCCTGAACGCTGATCCTGGAGAATTTCCTTGTGAACGTTTGTCAACAAGAAACAGACCCCATTCCCCCAGAGTCCACGGCTTCATCGGACTCAAAATTTGCCCTTGCTGACCCTTTCTTGCTTACGAGTTTGTGAATTCAGAATAAGCTTTGCCTTGATATTACCCAATCTCAATTTGGAAGTTGACACTCTACGAAATAGGAAGGTAGACTCAACTTAGAATTTATCCACCTTCCTATTTCGTAGTATGGGGTACCTCCCTGCAAATGATCATCATCGAAGGTCATCGCGGCATATTCAGCCCAGTTGATCAAGAAACAATGCCGGGGGTGTCGATCGTCCGCAATGTCGCTCGTGGGATTTCATTGGAGCGGCCCCTCCGTGCATGGGTCGGAAACATTGCCCTATTTAGCCTGCGATCAACAAGCACGGGAAGCGAAGAGCCATATCTTCCAGTCAAGGCATTCCCCCTCAGCACGTGGGTTAACATGTTTGAAACCCTGCATTCCGTTCGCAATCTGCGACAAAGTATGCTGAGTTCAAACGGTCCTGTCACCATGGGTCATGCGAGTCTTCCAACGGGACGGCTGCGTAATGGCCCTATTTCTCATCTGTCTCAGGCGTATGTAGCTTCGCATATATCATGTGTCGATAACAGGATTCATTTACCTCCCAGGATTCTAGACCAAGTGAGAAACCTTGAACTGCATACTTATTACTCCACCCAGGCAGAATGTTCCTTTTCAAAGGCTCTGTCAGAGCTGTGTTCTTCGTGCTGCTTGTAGCCAGCATTGTCTTGGCAAACGTCAATGACCCGGCCAAGAATGCAGCACCTTACCACAAAGGATTTGCCCTCTTTCGCAGCTCCAATATGGCCAAGGCAGATAAGCTCAAAAACGGTGTTGGGTTCCATTCCTTCAGAATTCCTGCCGTTATCACCACCACCACTGGTCGCATCCTCGCGTTTGCTGAAGGCCGAAGGCATAACAATCGAGACTATGGAGACGTCAACCTCGTCTATAAAGGGACGAAAACTACCAATAGTAACGGTGAAAACCCAAGCGATTGGGGTACTCTCCAAGAGGTAGTCGGAAAGGGAAATGGCACGTGGGGCAACCCTACGCCTGTGGTCAACGGCACTACCATTTACCTCTTTCTGAGCTGGAACCATGGCGATTACAGTCAGAACGGCGGTGATAGACTCCCGAGTGGAAAGAAGACGAAGAAGATCAACACGTCCTGGGAGAGGAGACGCCATCTCTTCCTGACCCAAAGTACCGACGACGGCAAGACTTGGTCGGATCCTGTGGACATGACAAAGCAGCTAACACCCAGCGGGTGGTCATGGGATGCTGTTGGCCCCGGCATTGGCATCACTTTGTCTTCAGGCGAAATCGTGGTTCCCGCCCAAGGAAGAAACATCGTTGGCCGTGGCAAGCCCGGCAAGCGCACATGGTCTTATCAAACTCTCAAAGGCGCAGGATCCGAAGGCACAATCGCACAGACTCCTAATGGGAAGCTTTATCGCAACGATCGTGCCGGCGCGGCCGATGATTACCGCAAGGTGGCCCGAGGCTCTCTTGATGCTTTCAGCTCTTTCGTCCTCGATAAGGGGCTCCCGGACCCAGCTTGCGAAGCAGCGACTCTCCTCTACAACAAGAAGGATGCGAACGGCCCAGCGCGTGTCATCTTTATGAACTCTGTACACAAGGACAGCCGAAGGCACATGCGAGTGCGGATCAGCTACGACGCTGACGCAAAAAAGTTCAACTACGGACGAAAGCTATCTGACGCCCCTGTTTCCGGTGTTGGATTCGAGGGCGGCTACTCAAGTTTGACCAAGACGGCAGACCGGAAAATAGGTGCCCTGATTGAAACTGACTTCTACCAGACGGGAGGCTCAGAGGGCGACCATAGAGCTATTGTTTGGAGGAGATTCAACTTGAGCTGGATTTTGAATGGCCCGAACCATTGAGTAGAGACAGCGGGCATGGAAACGAGATCCTCAAGTGCGAGGATCATACAGCACATAGATTTATCTTTCATGATGGACGTGAATTTAGTGGTTGCAGCGACCCCGAAGAGTTTTGTTTCCGATATTGTAAACCCTTCAAGCCCTGTTCATCTCTTTGTCGTCCATTTAGATATTTCTTTTAGACAGATACTTTTCACAACTAGGGCCACTATCCATATTTTGCGTGTTTCTGTCGCCCCTAAGGGTTTTATATTCATTAATCATACATCTTTCACTTCACTCAAAACTCTCTGCAACATTAAATCAGCTAGCAGATTATTGGTCTGAGCGGTGTCTTCGCAAGCCAAGCCCCACGACCCGAAGAAGAAACGAAGAAGCAAAACGGCGTTCAAAAGAACAACGCCTGAGCACTAGTCCAGTCAACGCCTCCCGGACGCCCCGACGACCAGCCATAGGCTGAAATCTTTAGTCAGTAAAACGATCCCTTCGGCTCAAGGTTCTAAGAAACCATTGTCTTAGCGTCAGACGGTCAGACTTTAAACACTGCATTGAAATTGCGTCCAGGTTCGATTTGAGGTTGAAACGCGGACCCCCTCACATATCGCAAATGAACACATCCCCTGGTAATTTTCCAGCTTGCAGAATTGGGATAAATCTCCGAGATGCTTCAACTATCCCCACCTTCACGATGATCCTACTTTGCCCTTCCAAATGGAACTTATGAGATCTGCAGAGCTCCTTTCCTCAAGCATAACTGAGTCGGTATAGAAATTTCCCCGTCTTATGGCGTAGGAAATCGAAAAGCGGTTAGTTCCACTGCAGGGCCGTTGTTAATAGACGAGGCACTACTAAACGGGTCATTACTAGACGAGGCGTTTTTGAACAGTGCAGGCCAGGCAAAAGGCAGTTCAGAGAAGTACCGAATGAGACGTTTCATTCCCTCTATCTCAATACCCTCTATCTCAATACTGATCTGAAGCTTTTGGGTCACTTAAGTATAAAAAGGCTTCTCCCACGCCTCTTGAACTTTGGTCGACATCCGTTAACCTTCGTCAACCTCTGAGCCATCATCATTCCTTCACATAACGTCGGCTAAAATGAAGTGGACTGCTTTTACCATCTCTGTTCTTGCTGCGCCCTTCGCAAACGCCTATCCCATCACCGGCGACGATGTCAAGTGCCGTGCCGGTCCAGGGACCAGCTATGCCGTAAAGAAGACCTTGAAAAAGGGCACCGATGTCAAGATCACCTGCCAAACTGAGGGGACGACAATCAGCGGGAACAGCATCTGGGATAAAATCTCCGATGGTTGCTACGTCTCGGACTACTATGTCAAGACGGGCTCTAACGGATTCGTCACGAAGAAGTGTGGAGGCGGTTGCTCTTCGCCTAAGTCCAACCAGGCGACCGTTGACCTAATTGGCGAATTCGAGGGCTTCGTCCCCCACATCTGTGAGTGATACCACATATCTTTGCACCATTTGTTTCCGGAATGCTGACAGACCGTCAGATAACGATGCAGCTGGATATCCTACCGTGGGCTATGGCCATCTTTGTAAGAATTCCAAATGCACCGACGTCAAGTATCCCATCCCCCTATCTAAAGCCAATGGCAAGAAGCTCCTTGCGGATGACATGGCGGTAAGTAACATACAATTTTCCAGGCATTTCAACAAGAACGCTAACAATTTTACTCCCCTTGTAGAAATTCGAGAAGTGTATCACCGCCATGATGAATAGCAAGGTGATGCTCAACAAGAACCAGTACGGCGCCTTGATTAGCTGGTCTTTTAACGTTGGCTGCGGTGCTGCTAAGGATTCTACCCTCGTCAAGCGTCTCAACAACCGTGAGAACCCAAAGATTGTGATTCCCCAGGAGTTGGCGAAGTGGGTTTATGCGGGTGGCAAGAAGCTGCAAGGTCTTGTTCGCCGCCGCAATGCTGAAATCGCGTTGTCAAAGAAGGCAACCAGCGATAAGGCTCTTCCGGTGAAGTGCTAGATCGTCTATCTGTGGACAACCTCTACATTCGGACATGAGACGATGTTCTGAATTTGGTACGATAGAGCTCTTCGTCGCTATATAGTGACTACACGGGTCCCTGCTGCATCCTATGACCAAGCGTTTAATCTTTAAAAGAAGGCTGTTTTACATTCCCATTCGCTGTATTTATTGCCGTCATCACTCTAAGACTCATAAATCGAGCACTCGGTTAGCCATACCGTCCACATCGTCAAGGTGGGGAGGAAATGATCGTACACCTAGGTTAAAAACATGCTGAATAATTATTGATTCTTCTAGGTTGGTGAGTTAGAATCTCGACTGTCTTCCACTTTCCTCCGGACATGGCAAGTTGAAAGCGGGGTTGAGTCTGTGTCCTAAGGGCCGCGGTCATTGATTGAAAAGCCACTTTGAAGAAGCTCATAGACAATACTAGTAGGACCGCGAGCTGAAGCCATGTGAATTGGTGTGAAGAAATGGATGTCGGGGTCCGCTTGTAAGGGGTTTGATCAGAGCATGTCTTGAAATGTGTAAAGTCGTGTCTCCCCTGCCTTTCTTGCATTGCAGCCAGCGCTGACCTCAATTCAAGTATCAAGTCAAGTATTTCAAGTAAGTCAAGTAAGTAAGTTCATAATGCCTCAAACTTGATTTACTTAATCTACTTGAAATACTATATTTTATGGGTTTTCCTGTGTGACGGTCCTGGGAGTTGCCGAGGCCATTTGGGGCTCGTCGGGCCCCAGGTGTAGGGTAATGAATTTGGTGTGGCCCCAAGCTGATTGCACCAATAATAATCCACGGACGTGGTAGGGGTGGCACGGATTTATTGTTTTATTCGCCGCACCTGACTCAGAACCTGTTGTGACTGGGAATTGATACGTGCGCCGCTGGGGGCGCAAATATCTCACGTGACTTATTTGCGCCGGGCCGGCGTAAATAGGCCCCTCATATAGGCACGACCGGTCGTGCCGTTAAGATCACGTGACCTTTGACACGGCCGGCCGTGCCAATAAGATCCGTTATGTAAGCAGGGAAAGGGGTTCCAAACCTCAAATTGGCACATCAATTCAACGATCAATACCTTCTGCGGCTTCAATTCAACGCTCAACAGCTTCTGTAGCTTCAATTTAATGATTAACAGCTTTAAATTAACGATCAAAAGCCCATATGCCATCAATTCGGCGACCACCAGCTTTTGTGGCATCAATTGAACGGTCAACAGCTTATGCGGCATTAATTCGCGGCCAACAGCTTCTTCAGTGCCAATTCAACGATCAACCGCTTCTACAGCATCAGCTCAACATAGCACCAATTCAACTTATCGCGCATTTCTTCTACTACAATGAACCCAATTGAGGGTTCCCGCCGCTTCCCTGATGATGTTCTTCCTCCTGAAGGCAACTACAACTCACGGGAGGAACTACATACAGCGATCAATGCTTGGGCAGCGCCACGAGGCTATGCCTTCACATCCTGGAGGTCTTCCAAGACCTCCAATCAAAGAATTGGAGTCATCTTCGGCTGTGACCGCGGAGGGTATGCCCGTCCCTCAAAGAATCCCCAACGGCAGACTGTATCACGTCGTATAGGATGCCTCTTCTCTATCATAGCAAAGGAGAGCCGATGCGGGACTATATGGAGTCTGAGGCATCGTTCCGGGGCTGACTTCAAGCAACATAATCACGAACCAAGCTTCAGTCAAGTGGCACATCCAATACATCGTCAGCTCTCATCCTTGGATCAATCAACAGTCCAACAACTCTCTAGTGCCGGCGTTGCACCAAAGGAGATTAGGTCATACCTACGTATGAACTCGGATACAATTGCTACGCAGCAAGATATCTACAATTGCATTGCACAGGGCAAGCGAGACCTTACTAAAGGTCAAAGTAATATGCATGCCCTTGATAATCAGCTCAAGAGTGAGGGCTTCTGGAGCCAAATACGCCTCGACGAGAGTAGCAGGGTTACAGCAGTATTATTTGCACATCCTGCGTCACTGGCATACCTCAAACTGTACCCTGAAGTGCTTATATTGGACTGCACATATAAGACCAATAAGTACAAGATGCCTCTTCTCGATATAGTTGGTGTTGATGCTTGTTAGCGATCCTTCTGTATTGCATTTGCATTCCTCAGCGGCGAGGAAGAGCATGACTTTATCTGGGCTCTTGAGCGTTTACGGTATATGTATGAGCTTCATGAAGCGGCCCTTCCCTCTGTAATACTTACAGATCGCTGCCTTGCTTGTATGAATGCTGTTTCCTCTCCCTCTTGCTTCCCTCAGTCAACCCTGATGCTATGCCTATGGCATATCAACAGAGCAGTCCTGACCTATTGTATGCCCGCATTTACTCGGGATAAAAACGATGCTCAAGGACAGAAAGAGTGGAAGGAATTCTACGACTCTTGGCATGAGATTGTGGCCTCCCCGACTGAAGATATCTACAACGAGAGGCTTGAGAAGTTCAAGGGCTATTACATCCCCGGCCATATCAACGAGGTGGGCTACATCATGGAGACCTGGCTAGATCTCCATAAAGAGAGGTTTGTGAAGGCATGGGTTAACCAATTCCTCCACTTCGAGCAATATGTAACATCACGGGGCGAAGGCATTCACAATCTCATTAAAGGTCACCTAAAAACATCGCAGGTTGACCTCTTCGAGGCCTGGAGGATCATCAAGCTTGTTCTGACAAATCAGCTTGCCGAGCTCAAGGCAACCCAAGCCAGGCAGCATATCACTATACCTCTTCAGCTATCCGGGGCATTGTATAGCAACATCTGTGGTTGGATATCACATGAAGCCCTGCGGAAGGTTGAGGCTCAACGGCAACGACTATCAAGAGAGTATCCTGCGTGTACAGGGGCCTTCACTAAGACTCTTGGCCTACCTTGTGCTCATAGCCTGAAACCTCTACTGGACGAGTATCAGCCCCTTCTACTACATCATTTCCATTCACATTGGTATCTCCAACGCTCAGGAAGCCCCCAGCTTCTCATTGAGCCTCGCAAGCAGTTCGACCGTCTAGCAGCTAGTTCAACGCTGCCATCAATAAGCACACAGCGTGAGCCTTGTGCATTCGAAGCCATTGAGAAAGCAGTACAACTAAAGGCACTACCAAAGTATTCGAGATGTCATCAGCAAGGCCACAACATGAGGTCCAAAGCATGCCCCTTGCGTTACGAACATCTATTGCAGGCTTCTACCGAAACCTCTATAACAACACATACAACAACACATACATCTACTCGCTCTATAACCCGCTCATTGTCCCCGTCATCTCCGTCAGGGTCTTCTATAGTATCTGAGATTATAGCAATTACAACAATACATACGACAACACAGACGGCAACTCGAATACTGTCTCCTCCAGCAGCTGGACTAGCAACTGTTACTACAGCACGTACAACAGCAGTCCCTGCCTTGCGAGCTGATGACCCCCGTGCTATCTTCCAACGATATAAAGAAGCACGGGAGGCCTGGTATGCTACATTGCCTCAGGGAGCCGTTAAAACTAATCAACAATACCGAAAGGCTATGAAGCTACCTATACGTTACTCTAAAGCAGAGCTTGACTGGTGCCTTGACTATAAGCAAATGGGGAGGCATTACAGGGAGAGAAATGGCATCAGAGAGTGGACTAGGGAGGAGAAGGAGAGTTATCTTGATTGGGATAAAGCTGAGAATGAACGGGTTGAACAGAGTGTTGAGAAAAAGAGGGCAGGGCAGCCCTTCGTACAGCGGCGAGGGATGCAGCATATCTGGGATGCTTGTGAAAGGGATCTCGAATTACAGGAGGAACGGTATAGAAGCGGGAACCCCCCCAGTAACATTTGCAGGATTGATGGAAAATGTGATTGGTATATATCATTGTATAGAGAAAGAAAAGGCGAATTTCTAAGTATATTTATTATGACCTAATGGCTCGATTTAATAGAGTTGTGACTGAGTTGCAATGTTGGGTTCATTTGGCCGAGTAGCCGTCAATTGAAAGAGCGAGAGACCTACCAATGCCAAAGAGATCACTGCCTTCCCTGCCAATACCACTGAATATAGCCATTTTAATCAACATTCGCGACGTGAACCCCTGCATTCTCTAAACGTGCAATTATTAGCAGATAGGTAGTCATCCCTACAGCCGGCGAAGGCTAATTCGTGCTTGGGACCGCAATTTGCTGATTCTGATATAACTGATCCATAGCCTGAAGGTTGAGTGTACTCCAGAGGGGATTAATATCAGGATTAGCACGCTGTTGCCATTGCTGAAGCCGTTGATCCCAATACGCAACGTGCCACTCTCCCTCAACCTGATATCCCCATGGGCGTTGGGTCACAGCAACAGGAGCCCCCTGAGGAAGATACTGAGTATTCTGGGCTCTCACAAGGGCTTGAGGGTCCTGGGCACAGAGGGCATTGGAGGTAGTTGGATCATTTGGGGTTATCGCTTGTTCACGCACATATCATGCTTACATAACGGATCTTATTGGCACGGCCGGCCGTGTCAAAGGTCACGTGATCTTAACGGCACGACCGGTCGTGCCTATATGAGGGGCCTATCACAACTTCTTGCTTACATAACGGATGATATTTACGCCGGCCCGGCGCAAATAAGTCACGTGAGATATTTGCGCCCCCAGCGGCGCACGTATCAATTCCCGTTCGATTTGTGATGGCGTCTAACCGTGAACCTTCGTGTTGCACCCTATCTAATGCTTTATTGCCGAAAGACAGTTATCAGAAGGCAGTCTCCTTTCACCTCCTTAAAATCCTGGAGCCTGAAATTCAACAGTGATACTGGACCGCTGCAAAATAGAAAGCTTTCGTTCGCTCGCTCTTGTCATGCTAAGCGACAAATGTCAAGTCCCTGACAAGAGCAGCCAAGATGACGCAAAAGCTTCACTGGGCACGTTCTTCGCAAGCCGAAGTAAAACCTACCCTCAGGAGCTCGGCTACTCCAACACCTTGGTCGGTATCCCGATTATGTCCTCTGATCAACCAAGGGCGCGCACCGCAGGTCACTCCTAGAAGGGGCACACCCGCGTCTGTTGGCCATGCATACCAACCTGGTATGTCCAAATCGACAGGACACCCCTGATCCACTCCACTCTAGATAGCTTCAAGTGGATCCGCTATACTGAGATATTCAGTGGATTATGATCTACCCACTTCACTCGAGCAGCTAGTAGATTGAGTGGAGTGGCTTTCAACCCTGACCTGGACTGATGTCACATCTATCAACTGATGAGACTACGGCCCGGTCTCAAAGACTCGGCTCTCTAGTAAACCGGTCTCGAAGACCCGGATCCCTTGGGATCCGGTCTTAGGAGAACCTTATCATAGCTATGAGAGCAGCCTACAAATAGAGCTGCTGCGAGCCCTCAGTTAGATAGAAATCAAGAGCTTCTATTCATATCACAATGCACCCTTCCTTTCAGATGCAACAACTGACGTAGCGGAACGGCGTCTGGGGCGTACACGTTGATACGCTAGACTTCGATTTCCGTGGTGATATCGAGAGGCTTCAAGTCCCAATCAGCCATTGAGCGCCGGTGAATTATGTAACAGCCTCACTTGAAGGGTCGATAGGCCACCAGGGGGCCGCAGGTTGAATGTTACCGGATGCCAGCGTTCAGCCCAGAGCCATGTTCGGGAACCGGTGATGTCTGCTCAGCTGCCTCCATCGTGGCTGGGAGTCGAGTTCTTGCAACCGCCTTCTCAGTCTTGTGGCCTGCGCGACGGCGATTCCACTCCTTGTTGGAAGGGAGCTGATGCGGAGAGTGCCCAACGTTGTGTCACAACCATTCCTGTGTACAGGCGGTATCCTGCAAATGCCACAGAGGTGGGCACTTAGTTCTTAGGATGCAGCCCAGGGATTCCTAAGCCGCGGCCAGATCAAACGAAGGAGAGATCACGGGTCCACTATACCAGTGGCGCGACTTCCTGGGAAGTCGCTCCGGACTGTACGGAGGCAAGAGGGTTTGGGGGCTGGCTTGCACTGTTCTTCGGGAATCCCACGGTCACGGGCCTGCTCAGCCTGCGACACGACTTCCTGGGAAGACGCACCGCCCGACAGCAACGAGAGGCGTGGGGGACCGCTTGTGTTGGTCCGTTCAGCCACTTATGTCTTCAGATGCAGGCCATGATGCCACAGCCTGAAGGATGGCGGGATGAGGGACTCAAGCATAAAGATCACGCCCTTCCCCCGAGCTGGAGGGATGTACTTTGACAGGGCGGAGCTTAAATAAAGGAGGGTATGCTGGGTTGCACATCCATAACCTTTTTGTGGTACAACTGCCGTTCTTTCTGGTAATCGGGATGAGCTCTTGCAAATCTGGCTTGCGGATGACGATGTGGCTGTCTCGTCCTATGCTGGCAGATTAGTCAGGTCAGACGCCCTATCTCCCCGATCTTTACCATCAGCATCAAGGAAGACTCGAAAGAGGACGGCAGCGTCCAAGGCACCATCGTCGTCATCAGCAAGAAGACCTACCAAGCGCCGAGGAGGTTATAGCAGTCTAAGAGGGTCCGTCTCTAACCGGCAGCCGGAGTTGGTGCACTTTCTGGAAGACTACTCGCCGGATCCGCTCTATTCCCTTCACGTCGGATCTTCCCAAGCGTTATGGGTTCGTGAAAGCGAGTCGGATAGTTGGGTAATCCAATCCTCATACGGTTCGACACTGTAGAATCAGCCGGGAGATGTGGATGTGCAGACTAGTCGAGGCTCAGGGTGTCAGAGAGAGATGGTGCTACACCTGAACATCCCTCCGTCGAGCTTCTCACACCTGAGGGCAGTGACGATGGTTGCTTACCACAGAACGCAGATGATCCGGGGTGGAGTGAGTCGCCAATGGTGTCTTTGAGAAACCATCTTCGCCTTCCCCTCATTCTTGACAGCATGCTCCGGATTACGGATGAAGGCGAGCAACTAAGCGAAGGGTCAAGGTCGGCCCTGAGGCTGCGGTGTACCCAAGAACAACATCGGATACGATCCTTCGCTCGCAGCCTCTGCCGTAACTGCGACGACCTGTACGAGGCAGCCCCAAATCCGGTGCACCAGGAGTTCGATGTTGGTTGCAGACAGAGCCAGCAAGAGCTCGAGGACGGCGATGTCGGAGTTCAAGGTGACGTTGGGCCTGGATCTACCGTCGAGCCTGAACCTGTCGTCAAGTCTGGGTATATCGTCGAGGATGAGAGTGGCGGTATCGCACTCGAGGCATGCGGCGAGGTGCACGGGTAGCGATACACGGCCATGCGAGGACAACGATGAACTCAAGCAGTCCACCTTCCAGCGTACGGGTGGCCGGGATCCGCGGCCAATCCACGTTGAAGACGTCGACAAGAGAAGTGGAACGACCTCGCACGCGTTCTGTACTGCGACTTTCAGGCCCAAGACGGGAGACGGCGAGGATGTTGGCACGGGTGTGGTGGTTTCAGGTGCATCGGTTAGTCTAGTCGGAACCACCCTTGCAGCCAGTTCGCCAAGTATGATGCCTAGCATCGAGCCCATGACTACGGAGAGAACGCCTTCTCCAATCAGCCTCAGAGGAGTCCCCCCTCCAAGGCGGATGGATGATTGCGAGCGGAGTTGTCTCGATCTCCTCGACTAAGCCATCAAGGACTTCGTCAAAGGCAGTCACGAGCATATCCGGCAGTTTAGTTCGCCAAGGAACTCGCGAGAAACGTATAAGGCGCTCTTCGACTCGCTCGGAAACGAGACGAACGAGGCGGGAGAGAACAGGACGAGGCGGTCGGACGGCGAGGAGTGGATTTCCCTCCTAGAGGCAGGACACGGCGAGCGACACATAAGAGTGATACGGATGGAGAAGATGGCGGTAGGTTTGCCGGCGGCGATGGCAACGACGATTACGTCGAGGCGAGTGGAGGCATGAAAACAACGTCGTCCGTGGGGTACGTATGCTGAGGATCTTCTGAGGAGGCTGAAGAAGGTGGACGGGTTGTCAGATTTCAAGATCGCCAAGCGGTTAGATCGAACACAGTCAGCCATTGAACACTGGCGCATTATGTGCAAGGGGGGGAGTAAAACGAGGAGAGGAGAAAAGGTGGAGGGAGAAGAAGGTGGATCGTGTCTCTTAGTGGGATAATACTCAGTACTTCTGCTTGCTAATACAGTGATCAACATATCTGCTGGCCATCTCTTGATATCCTATACCATCTTCACCGACTATGACATCGATTACCTTAAGGTTTCACACGCTCGCTGCCAGTCCTCCTGATCCAAGTCTGTCATTCCACAGAGGTCATCAACCACCGGAAAGATAAGATCACCGTCGCTATCTAGATATTTACGGACATAGTCCAGGGGAAGAGGCGGTCTCCATGGCTGCGCCGACGACGTTATGATGCTAACGACCACGTACCTGCTGCGGACCTCATTCCTGGCTTCTTATGAATCCTGTATGGGTCTCCTTTCCCCCCCGCCCCCCCTTGGAGGCTTTCCCATGCTCTTCGTTTCTCGAGGCTTCCATGTTGGACTGCCGGCATGACTAGACTGCCCCTGAGGGGACTTGGATTGGGGGGCCGAAACGAAATCTTCATACCGTGTGGGACTGTTCTGACAATCGGTGTCCCAGGTGTTTTGCCTCCTGGGAAGAACTCAGGACCCCATTCTGTCTCGCGATATGACCCTCTTTTGCAACTCGACAAGAGTTAAAAATCATCAAACCACAAGCCCATTGGATGAAATGGCCTCTGCTAGTGGCTCGAAACTTTCCGATGGGTCTGCAACACTACAACAAATGTGACTAACCGTGAATTAAAACCTTGATATTCGCAATTGTTGGCATGTGAAGATGGTGTGAGTGCTGGGGCAGCCGTCCGCTCCAGATTACCGCAACAGGGCTAATGCCATCACCTCAATCTTCCAAGCGGAAGAGCAGGCTGGATTCGAAGGACGGCTGATGCTGCCACTCATCGTCACCGTTGTTTGGTCTTGACGGCTCCTTGTCACATGCTGCAGCTAGTGTGATTTGGCAGGCCCCACCACCAGCGGTTCATTGGTATGACAGATGACGGCGAACTTAATTAACATGGCCACCCGCGTGGCGTTATCATGCCACAATAGATGCGTCAACGGGGGGCGTCAAGCTTGGCAGCAGGGTGGACAAATGAGACCTTTTGGTAAATGAGAATGGTCCCACTTAGCAGGTATATACAGTGGGGTGCAAAAAGTTACGACACATTTTTCGGTACCCCGCTTTCCCTCTACCTACACCATAATCAACCCTCAACTTCAACGACACATTGCGCAGCCAATTTAGGTTAGAATGGTGTCGCAAATACATCATTCACCTCATACAAGAACGAGGATTGTTTGGAGGTACAATTCGGGTGTGTCCGCCGCCCAGATCGCGCGCGATGAGGGCATTAGTCGGCACGCTATTTACGGCGTGGTTCGGCGTTATCAAGACCAACAAAGCGGTCAAGACCAACCTAGATCCGGCCGGCCACAAATACTAGATGAACGCGATAGAAGGCGTATTTTGAGAGTAATAGCACAAGACCCTCATATCCAAATTAAGGAATTGATCGAAGAGGCCGGATTGACCTGCTCAAAGAGGATGATAACTAGCTACCTCCGTAATGAGGGCATTATGCATTTCCGGTCACTTATCCGGCCTTTCATCAGCGAGGATACGGCCAGAAAACGCCTGCACTTTGCTAGGCGATATATAAATATATCTACAGAGTTTTGGGAGTCTTGGGCCTTCTCAGATGAAGTTCTTGTAGCCCGAGGCGAGGGCCAAAGACGCACTTGGTGCTTCTGTAAGCCAGTACGTTATCTCTTTGCGATTATGACTTCTCTGACTATTCCTAGCACGAGAGACTATTCAGATGTAATGTTCAAACCCGTGTCACTCCAACGAGGCATTCGCAGATGTTTTTCAGTGCCTTCAACTATCGCAGGCGCCTCCCAATGATCCCACTTTATGGGGAGAATTCAGACCGTGGCGGCATTACGGCGCGAGTTCTGCTCAAATGCTTCCAGCAATACCTCCCTCGAATTGTCACCAGAAATAGCTTCTTCCAGCACTATAATTCACCTCTTTTTCGGTCCCGATTGATGATGGGCTGGCTGCTAGGATGGTGTGAGAACAGGAGGGCTAAGGTAGTGGAGTGGCCGCCATATAGCCCAGATCTCAACCCCATAGAAAACCTATGGGCTATACTTAAAACACGGATCTGCGAGCGATATCCTGAGCTTTCTTACATGCCTAAGACGGATGAAGCAAAGCAGCGGCTAATTGAAGCCGCGATCGAGCTGTGGGACGAGATTGAGCCGGAGGTGCTGCATAACCTGATCTTTTCAATGAAGCGCAGGATGCAAGCGGTAGTGCGTGCACGTGGCTGGTATACTAAATATTGAAGATGCCATTAGAAATAATATTTAAAGGGCTATAGATTGATATATATGATTGTTTTATTATCATTTAACTGAATTTGTGAGGATTTATTGAAAATGTAGTATCAATTTAGTGAGGTACTGTGACACCGGAAAAACCTAGGTCGTAGACAGCCGACAATCAAATTAAACACTTCAACTTTGGTCCGGAGAGCTTATGGTAGGGAAAGTTCCTTTTGATTGTGAGATGGATGTATGAAACTTCTACAATGGGACTTCTACAATGGCACACCTTCTAGAATACTAGTAGTGAAAATCTCCCGGTATACTAAATACAACTTTGAACTTTCGCACACGAATCCTTTGATTGTGATTGAGTGGCTAGCTGAAGCTGAGGGGGAGCTTGTGTTTTGGTGCTAGCACATCATCAGTACCTCATGATGAGATGTTAATATTATTTTATTAGAGAGCTCACCTTGTTGAAGAAATAGGTTGGCCAGGGATGAGCTCGGGCGCCTCGTTAGATCAAGAAGACGGTCCGCCAGATTTGTGGGATGGCTGAGGTCACATCCCCCATCCATATTGGGTTGAGCACTAGAGCTGATATATTGCCTTCACACTAGGGGGGCAATCGAATGTCCACATGCTCCCCAAGTCTTCCTCGTGTAGATAGAGGCGACCGCTTTGAAGTTGCACTCGCCGTAGTCGCTTTAGCAGCACGTGCCGCAGTAGACGAGAAATCTCTTGGCGTCGGCCGAGTTTCCCTACACTGCACTCTTCTGCCAATTACTCCTCGCACTCCTCCTGTTTCTGTCGCTAGTTGCGGCTACTTGGCAATCCATCCAGGTTCCTCCGTATAAGAACCTCCCCTAAGCCTCGAAGCCTATTTCTCTATTTTCACACTTCCTCCTTGTTTCTGTCTCTTCCTTTCTCCAAAGAGTTCTCAGACTATTTATCCATTCCTATCTCATATATCCCCAATGGCCGAAGTCGAGTCAATACGGCCCTTTGGCCCCGCCCGCTCTACCGTCAAGGGCGAGCCGCTCTCCAAAGAGGAGATTGAGCTGTACAATGACTTCTTCAAGGCCAGTTGCTACTTGTCCTTGGGTATGATCTATCTCAAGGAGAATCCCCTTCTCCGAGACCCCCTTAAAGGCAACCACCTCAAGACTCGATTGCTTGGCCACTTTGGCTCTGCTCTAGGACAAATCTGCACATACATGCACTTTAACCGTCCTATTAAGAAGCATGATCTAAACGCCATCTTTATTTCTGGCCCTGGCTATGGTGCCCCGGCTGTCCTCTCACAGTCCTACCTCGAGGGCGTCTATTTTGAGGTATACCCTGATAAGTCCTAAGATATTGAAGGTCTGCAGAAGTTCTTCAAGAGCTTCTCTTTCCCCAGTGGAATTGGCTCCTACGCCACTCCAGAAACCCTAGGATCTCTCTATGAGTGTGGTGAGCTGGGTTACTCCATCTCACACGCTTTCGGCACGGTTTTTAATAGCCCCAATTTAATCGCACTTACTATAGTCGGTGATGGTGAAGCCGAGACTGGTCATCTTGCCACTGCCTGGCACAGTAATAAGTTCCTGAATCCTATCGTAGACGGGGCTGTTTTGCCCGTTCTTCATCTTAACGGCTATAAGATTAACAACCCCACACTTCTAGCTTGAATCTCTCATAAGGAGCTCGAGAACCTGTTCCTTAGATACGGCTAGCAGCCATACTTTGTCGAAGGTGATGATATTGAGACTATGCACCAGGCCATGGCGGCCACTCTCGAGCACTGCGTCGATGAGATCCGCAAATTCCAGAAGCAAACCCGCGACAGCGGCGAGGCATTCTGACCTCTGTGACCTATGGTTATGCTCCGAAGCCCCAAGGGCTGGACCGGTCCCCGCAAGGTTGACAATAACTATCTCGCTGGTTTCTGGCGCGCCCACCAAGTCCCCATCACCGACCCGGCAACCAACCCCCAGCACCTCAAGATTCTCGAGGAGTGGATGCGCAGCTATGAGCCTGATCGCCTCTTCGACGAGTCTGGCAAGCCCATCCCATCCCTTCGTGCTCTCTGCCCAGATAGCAACCGCCATATGAGCGTCAACCCCATCGCCAACGGCGGCCAACTGAGGAAGCCCCTCAAGATGCCCAACTTTAAGGACTACGCCATCAAGGTCAACTGACCTAGCGCTATCATAGACGCTAGTATGGCCAATGTGGCTAAGTTCCTGTGGGACGTCATTGCGGCGAACCAGACCAACTTCCGTCTTTTTGGCCCTGATGAGACGGAGTCTAACAAGTTAGGTGGTGTCTATATAGCCAGCAAGAAGGTTTGGATGGAGAGTACTTCGAGGAAGATGAAAATGGCGGCAACCTTGCTAAAGCCGGTTGCATTATGGAAATGCTTTCTGAGCATACCTGCGAGGGCTGGCTTGAGGGCTATATTCTGAGCGGTCGTCATGGTCTGCTGAATAGTTATAAGCCTTTTATTTACATCATTGATTCCATGGTCAACCAGGTAGGCTCGCTCGCTTAAACACTATCCATTCAGTAATGCTCACTGTTCCAGCACTGCAAATAGATTGAGAAGCGTCTTAAGGTCGAGTGGCGATATAAGGTCGCTTCTCTCAACATCCTGTTAACGGCTGTTATTTGGCGTCAGGACCACAACGGCTTTACCCACCAGGATCCTGGTTTCCTCGACGTTGTGGCTAATAAGAGCCCCGAAGTTATGCGCATCTACCTTCCCCCTGATGGTAACTGCCTGCTTTCAGGTAAGATTACTTCTGAAAAATATTCAGAACCTATTCGCTAAGAAGCTTACAGTCATGGATCACTGCTTTCGGTCTATTAACTACATAAATATCATCATGTCCGACAAGCAGAAGCATCTCCAATACCTCTCCATAGACGCCGCTATCATGCACTGCACTAAGGGTATTGGTATCTAGCCTGAATTCAGCACCGACGCCGGCGAGGATCCCGACGTGGTCATGGCCTCATGCGGAGACATCAGCACCTACGAGTCCCTTGCAGCCATCGATCTGCTCCTGCAGCACTTCCCAGAGCTCAAGATCTGCTGCGTGAACTGCGTCGATCTCTTCAAGCTGATCCACCCCGGCGACCATCCCCACGGCTTGACCGATAAAGAGTGGGTGAGCCTGTTCACCGACGACACCCCCATCATCTTCAACTTCCACAGCTACCCCTAGATGGTGCACCGCCTGACATACAGGCGCCCTGGGAGCAAGAACCTGCACGTCCGCGGCTACAAGGAGAAGGGCAACATTGACACTCCTCTTGAGCTTGCCATCCGCAACCAGACGGATCGATTCAGCTTGTCCATCGATGCTATCGACTGGATGCCCAAGCTTCACAACCGTGGCGCTGCTGCTCGAGAGGCTATGCTGAATGCGCAGATTGCGGCCCGCAACCAGGCGTTCGAGACAGGCATGGATTCTCCTTTCCTGAAGAACTGGACCTGGAAGCGGAATGGCCAGTGGAATAAGGTTGCTGATGGACTTGCTTCTCGATAAAGGTTGAAAGCATTGGGAGATGCTTCAATGCAGGGTGAGGGACCTTGATGACTTTGGATGGTCTGATAGAGAGTGTCACATATCGGGATATCAGATGATCATCATAAGGTGTCTATCATGATCAGCCCATTCTAAAGTCATCATCATCAGCCCATTCAAAGACCTAGCTTTTCCTTCGTTCAGGTCAGAAGCTAGTTAAAGCTAAAGACCCCGAAGCATCCGGAGCGTCTCGGCTGTCCGAGGTCATCGTCATTTTCCTTGTCTATAAGACTAACCCAAAGGCCTTCATTAGATAGGAAGAAATATCAAGAGATTCTCACACACATGATCTTATCCATCCACTTGATGCAACAGAGAGGTTGGTCAAGGGCGTTGGAGATAGCTGCGTGGCTATCATATGTTATGAACTGCCAATTAATTCAAATTTGATCCCTATGTTGATTTGTTTTATATATTATGCGTGTTGCACTGCTGGAGCCGTCCGCCGCTACCATCGCCGACCATGTAGATGCCCTGGACGCAGATCCTTGCTGGAACGTTGTTGAACCGACCTCCCGCGGCCTCAGGAGCGAAGCTGGCCTGCCAGATTGAGGAATCCGATGGCGACAGGTAGTTTGGGCCATGCTACCACTCGCTCCAGCCAATCAGATTACACGGACCCATGTCGGCGCCGAGACAGGGGGTGCATACTGCCATCCTTCGATATCCGACATTGATTTGCTGGGTGCTGTTTCTAAGGTGTTTGGGACCCTAAGTGTTGCGGCGAGCAAGTCATGTCAAATCTCGTGACTCCGTAAGTGGGGTCTGACGGTCTGAGTTGGGTGCCTTTTGGCACAGGGAAATGTACGATCAAATGATGCCAAAATAGGCCGATTGAATTGATGATAATTACGACCTTAATAACGTCGTTATGACTGATAGATTGACTGTGTTGTTGATCATCTTGACCGGTGAGGGATTTCCCTCATCGAATGGCCGCAAGACCTAAATAAAAACCTCAACTACGTCCTAGTCCTCTTCTAACAGCTTGTCGTCAATAATAGAAGGCTTCATTAACTTTCTCTTACTCCTTTCCCACGCCCTTTCTGCCTTTTCAACAATCCAATTGAAGTATCTACGGAGAAGTGTGACGGTACAAGAGCACGAACGAGGTCGGGTGTGGCTTGGGCGAAATGATTGTTTACAAGGGGAAAACGAGATTCGTAAGGAAAACTCCAACTTAAGCTATTTACACAATATTCATAAAATGAGACTATTCATAAAGTATGAAAGTTAAATGGTCGTTCCCTCACAGCTTCTGCAAGCCGTATAGATAACTGCTTTGGCATCTATACGTATGGGACATTCGTCATCCCAGTTAAACTGCTTGACCATGCGACATCCTTTCTGGAACTCAAGCTGAGCGCAGGTATAGTAGAAGAGCTTTAAATTCTGGTTATTAGAGAAAAGGTAGAGAGTTAGCCAAACTCACGAAGTGGGATTTCAGGGGCCGCTTATATAATACCAATTCGTTTGACTTACTCCCTTGCCGCAGAGGCCGCTGAAACTCCGCATGGCCCGGCTCCATTAGTATGATCCCAGGACTCGATCGACCATTTCGCCACATAGACCAAGATATTCGGCAGGATCGAGCAGCTTTTCCAGAACGGCTCGGTCCAGGACAGAAGAAATCTCCTGTGTCTCCATCAACAGATCGAGCAATGGCCGTCCGCTGACGATGGCTCGTCGGCTGATTTCATAGACCAGGTCATGGGCTCGCTGCCGGCCGAGATGAGGTGCCAGGCTCATCATCACGGCTTCGGCGCAGATTAGACCATTAGTGATCTCCAAATTGGAACGCATGCGTGTGATGTCCACCTCCAGGCCTGTGAGGAGCGTCCGTGCCTGTTGCAGGGCACCAGAGCTCAACAAGAAAATCTCGGGCACGGCAATCCATTCAGATTCCCAGGGGCCGGTGGAGCGCTCGTGATCCTCGACCATCGCGTCCAGAAGGGCCGGCACCAGTTGGCGTACCATAACCGTGCAGGCGTGAATGTAGTTGCAGGATATCGGATTACGTTTCTGCGGCATGGTGCTGCTGGAGCCGCGATTTTCAGTGTAGGGCTCGAAGGCCTCGCAGACCTCCGTTTGCATTAGCAGCTTCACATCTATCGCAATCTTGCCCAGAGTCCCGGTCACCAGTCCCAAGAAGCAGCCAACCTCTGCAATGCGGTCGCGTGCCGTATGCCAGGCGATTTCCGGTTGGCCCAATCCGAGTTCTGCCATTAGCCCTTCTTGAACTCTGAGTCCAGCGTCGCCCAGCGAAGCGAGCGTACCAGCAGCACCGCCAAACTCGCCTACAAGCACCCTCGGACGCAGTTCTGCCAGCCGCTGCTGGTGACGCTGGATGGCGGAGAGCCAGGTGGCGACTTTGTAGCCGAAGGTGATCGGGACCGCCTGCTGTAGGTTGCTGCGCCCTGCCATTGGCGTATCGCGGTAACGGCGACCGAGGCCAGCCAGAGAATCGACGATTGCTTTTAGATCCTGCTCGACTAGAGCGAGTGCCTCTCGGATCTGCATGATGGTGGCCGTATCGGTGATATCCTGGGTGGTCGCTCCCCAATGACAATATTCCCCAAAACCATTCGAGCAGACATCTACCAGCTGCTGCACTACTGGCAGGACGGGATAGCCGATCAACTCCGTTTGGATCTTCAGCTTTTCCATATCAATACTATCGAGTGTGCATTTGGTTGCGATCTCATCGGCAGCCTGTGGGGGAATGAGTCCAATTTTGGCCTGCACTTGCGCCAGTGCCGCCTCAATATCAAGGTAACATTGCAAACGATGCTCGTCCGTGAAGACGCGGCGCATCGCCTCCGAGCTGAAGATGTCGCGGAATATTACAGAGTCGATTGCTGTGGATGCCATTGGTATTTCCTCTTGCCTTGATTATCCTAGATCATTCCACCGTCGCCGCTTCCAGTAAATGAACTATTAAAGGCCGCAAAGCGTGATCAATAGAAGAATTACGTCATTTGCGCTTCATTGGAAAGTGGGACAACTCGATCCAATAAGGAATGTCAATGTCAGTCAGTACGGTAGAGTCGAGCATGTGAATCCACCCTTCTAAGTACCTTGCGCAACTCCACGTAACATCCATGCGACGGCCTCAGTGACGACCCCTTCGAGGCCAAGATTCGTCGATGTCATCGCCAATGGCCCATAGGCTCCGCTGAGAATCGTGGCGTATTTCCCGGAAAACTCCGCAAACCGCTCGGGAGTCTCGTTGTCGATACATATATTGCCATTACGGTACTTATCCCATCGACTATTAAAAACTTTACCTATGTAACTGCAGGCTTCTCTAACCATACGCCATACGCCATACGGACCTGAATGGTTTATGGTGTATGATTTATTCTCATATGGTGAATGTTGGATCCGATACGGGCTATTTAATCAGGCAGATAGGGATCAATACAGTGGATCCAAAAGGTGATGATATTGATGTCTGATCATGTTCCTTGTTTCCTCTGGCCCCTCTTCTTGTGTGAGGGGTTTTTGGGTCAATCTCACACCCTATGACTAAGACAGGATATTGATGTATCAGAGGGTTGTTCTTATCCGGGCCTTATTCCTCCACCCGAGGGTCAATCCAACAGTGAACTAAACCATATATTGCCCATTTGTCACGACGTGTATTTAAGTAGCTGGGCGTGTACATGGCGTTTGACTGCTATAGCAATATCCTTTTAGCTGCTTCTGCATAAAGGATGTAGAGGGACTCAGAGCGGGGATGGGACACAATCAAGAACATACATACATCCAATCAGAGGCCTCACACGACAAGAGGTCTTGACACCATTTGTCACGATGTGTATTTGGGTACCTGGGCGTGTACATGGCGTGTGACTGCTATAGCAATATCCTTTTAGCTGCTTCTGCATAAAGGATGTAGAAGGACTCAGAGCGGGGATCTGACGCAATCAAGAACATACACACATCCAATCAAACGCCTCACACAATAAGAGGTCGTGACACCCATACTGCAAATGACGTCAAACCAGTCAAGGGCCCACATCTTCCTCTAGAACGCTGGTGCTTCCCTCCTCTGCTATGTACTCGTATTGTTCAACCTCGTCTACTTGTAGCCCTGCCGTTATACCGCTGCGAATCTAGCTCTTTAAGCACTCCCCCATTTCAATTGTCGATACTTTAAGGAGCTTTCGATCGTACGAAATTATATACTGTGCTCTAGAGAATGTATGCGTAAGGTTAGCAGATATTGCGGGTATTGAGAGAATGTCTATTGCCATCTTTGATAGTTGGGGAAAGCGCTCCTTCTGCTTATTGTGAAGCCATTAAGTAAGAGGGGAGCAGTTAATTGGAATGGGTGGCTGGGAGGTGTAGGTTTTGTATTTATTAATGTCGGGCTCTGTGCCTATGATATTAAGCTCCTATGTAAGCAGGTTATATTCATCTAGTTCTAGTGCTGGAATAGTGGAAGGAGTAGTATAAATAGTTAGCAGGTTCTTACATTTGTCTTCCTATAACTTCTTCACTTCTATAAAGATCTTCTTATGCTATGCCTTTGGCTAATTTTTCTATATATGAGCCTTTCCTCGGGATGGATAGAGAATAAGTGCTGCACCATATGCCGGGCTCTTATTGGAGAGCTGGTAGTATTTATCGAAGATATGCTAGCTCGTCAGTACTGGACTAAGTAGCTCTTGGCATATCTTGTATTTGTTAAGTGCTTGCTGGTAATGCTATGAAGGATGTCTATTGTAAATAATATATGATCGAGCGTTAAATGATATCTCTTAGTAAGGAGAGTTATCTTCTAAAACGGCTGTAGGAAGTTCCACGTCTTATGAAGGTTTTGCTAATCCTGTGGTGCTAAGTAGTCGTCCATAAGGGCGTGGTAGTAATTGTCCTAATACCACTTGATATACTCCTCCTTATTAAGAGCGGCATCAAGCAGAAGAAACCATGAGTTCCAGCTTGTACCATCACCCACCACTTAAAGAATCACACCACTTAAAGCATAGCACAAAAAATCATCGCGCCATACAAAATCCAATATTTAATCCACGCAGAAACCAACCACCTTGTCTATTAAAAATGAAGCCACTCGGGTGTTCTATAGAGAATTACTTGAATTTTACTCTTGTCACATATCGGGATATTGGATTTCTGCGGTTAAGACAGCAGTTAAGCTTTCTGTCTTTCATCATAGGCGTCCATCGCCACCTGCCTCGTCAGCGGCCTCGTCAGCTGTCTAGCTTTTCCTTCAATTAGGTCAATAGCTAGATAAAGCCAAAGACCCCGGGGCATCCGGAGCCTCTCGGCTGTCCGAGGTCATCCGAGGTCATCGTCAGTTTCATCATCTATTAGACTGACCCAAAGACCCTCATTAGATAGGAAGAATAGCAAGAGCTTCTTACACACATGATCATTTCCATCTCCTAGATGCAACAACTCTCTGCGTGGTTTTTTGACCTCTCGACCGCTGCGTGTGCGCTGGCAGTGCATTGTTACGACCATAAAGTCCTCATTTTCGTCCTCTGACCTAACACCCACCTCAATCACCGACTCGACCTCCTCATCCACATCCACATCCACCTCTATTTCTGCCTCCTTTGAGTTAGAAAGATCTTCTCCAGCCGCTAGAGCCTCCGCTAGATCCATGAATCGTCGGTTCGGGTTCGGTACCGCCTTTCTTTCTTCCCTCGTCGCAGCTGGGCCATGTGCTCCTCCAGGCCAGTAATCCGGGCACTCTGAACGGCCACCTTCATCTCTAAAGCTTCCAGGCCCTTTGCGATCTTACTGTACTTCTGCCTGATCGGACGACTTCGGTGCTTAGCTATATCTCTTACCTGGCGGCTCGTTTTCGGCGTATCATCTGAGTGCAGTTGAGGGGGGCAGGGCGTCTTCAATCTTTCTAGAACTTTTTCTTTATCCGGTTGAATTTCCGAATGTGTTAGAGCTTTGTGACGATTTATAGGCCAATTTCCAGTAAACCTCCAGCCGGATAAGATAATTTCCTTCCTCATGCCCGCCTCTCTGGCTTTCGCGTATGCCCGAATAAAGTTAACTTTGTTAACTGGCGCAGAATCGGTCAAACTAGCCAGCTTTTGGAATTTTTTCTAATACGCACCTTTAATGACATTAAAAATTCCATTGTCTAACGGTTGCAAGCCATGAGAGCAATGTGCTAGTAGGTAACAGCAGTAGACGTTATTCAGAAAGCACTTCGCCATCCACTCGTCCTGACTGCTCGTTAGTGACCCTATAGCGGGTGACTCCGCGGCGAAAACACCAAAACACTTACCTGCGCATGGCTCCCGTGACCGTTAAGGATAATAAGTCTCGCTTCCGATGCATTATGAGGTTGGTCCCAAAAACCCTTGTCATCCCCAAAAATCGTTGTCACCCAAATTTCGGCGCTTAATGCGGTGAAATGGACCATTTCAAGATTATGATCTTTCAGACTTTGCGACACAGTCATTAGAAAAGGAATATGACTGCAATGTAGCTCATTAGAAAGCCCTCAAATAGTTGAAAATGATGTTATTTATAGATAATAGTAGAAATCGCATTTCCAGCTTCAATTGAGCCGCCCGTTCAGAGGGGCATTTTCAAGCCGCTGTTATGACCCTATTATGATGATGTTGCCCTCGTAGCCTCAATAGCCTGTTGCCTACGCAACTATCTCATGACGTTCTTAACACGTTGATAACCCGATATCCTTGGTATTGTGACGGGAAGTTGTGGTAATGTGAGGTTATCGTCACCCGAGTCATCAGCTGGATCCAAGGGATCCAAAGGCGGCGAGGAGGTTATCCCCAATGGCGTTCCTAAGCCCACAACATCATCACCGCCTTGTTCGTCGATGCCGATGAGATCGATATCATCATCATCATCTTGGAACGGCCCGAGGCCTCGAAATTCGACCTCATCGTCGCTGTCTGGCCACGCACTTTGATCCATCGCGATGATCGGTCTTGAAGCCCGTTGGGCCTGTTCTTGGGCTTCGAGAAATGCCCTCTTTGGTGTTTAGCTGAGAATATCGTTGTGTTCCTTCCTTTGAGCCTGGAGGTCTAGAAATCGGGTGCGGTTTTCGGTCTCATCGAGCCACTGATTCCAGGTTAGTCTTGGCAGCCTTGAGGATACACGTGACTCGTTTTCTTCTCTCCAACGAGCCTTCAGCGCCTTCATCTCATGAAGAATGATAGTCCGGGTTGACCGTAGTTGTGAACGCTGTTCCTTGAGATCTGCGGCTGCTAAGGCTGCCTCGTGTTGAGCCTGAATATCAGGAAATCCAACACTTGTGATAAAATCACCTTGTGGCCTAACCCGGGCGCCGGGTCTCTTCCTCTTGCCATATTTCTCTATACGGCTAAGCCGGTCTACCCTGACAACCTCACGTTCTCGGTCCATGACGGCTGCCTCAGCAATGACGTTGCGGACGTTGGTGATAGCTTCTAGAGTCGGTGAGCTCATAATCTCCTGGTAACGCTCGAAGATGCGTTCCATCTGATCCTGTGCATCTTGGAAGCGAGTCTCCCTAGGCAGCAGCTTCATAATAGAGGGATGGATCGCTTTTCGCTGTTGCCGTTGCTTACTGAGGATGCGGCTGATCACAGGCGCAGATGACGTTGGCCAAATACCGGACTTTTCGAAGCCTGACATGATGTTATGTCTCGTGAAGCTAGCTCTGTATACTGGCTTAAATGCAGTTGCAAATTGCAAGCGGTTGAATCCTAAGTTGCCCTCTTGAATAGATGCTCAAAGTTCCTTTTGATGTGCATTCTTAAGAGGCTGAAACACACTGACATCAAGCGGTTGGGTAAGGTGTGTTGAATGTGACGGCAGGATGCAGATCACGATATCAAATTGAATATAATATTCAATGAACTCAAAGCCTAGATGACCAGAGAAGCCATCGATGACAAGAAGGCGGTATATCTTATCAGATTCCTCATGAATCGCTGGAGGCGCGGCGAGCTGGGGATGTGGGTAGATAGCATCACGAAGCCACTCATCACAGCCAAACCAGTCAGTCGGAGAGATCCCTTTTTCTTTGACTTTTGTAGAAGAAATCCAGGAAAATACATTAAAGGAATGAAGCCATTCGAAGGTGATCTGTTGGTTGCTGAAGCCGGTGTCTGACTGTGCAGACCGCATCCCTGGAATAGCATCAATGGAGGCCCAGGACTCTGTTGGTAACGCCTTGAAGATAAGCCAAGGAGGGATGCTAGTCCCGAGGGCATTTCCGGCCCCAATTTGCGTACAAGACTCGCGGTTCGATGGATCGACGACTTCAGGGCGTTGCGAGCGGGTTGTGCGGCAGATGAGGACCTGATGCATTCTCGAAGGCATCCAATGCGAATACCACATTCATCTTCATTCCAGATCTCTGAAGGGCCGATATTATGATCGTAGATAACATCTTTTAGATCAGAGAAGAACTTCTCGATATCTTCAACATCAGATGCTTCGAAGGCTTTACGCGCCTTATCCACAGCCTTAAGGAATGTCTTTCGAAGCTCTAGATGACGGGCACGGAATCTAGGATACCAATTCTATGATAAATCAGTCTTTTCAATCCCTCTAGAATGCAGGAATCCTAGGGCAGTAGCTTCAACTTGTGACTTTTCAGCTGGAAAGCCGGATTTTTCTAGCCACAAGATGAAGGCAACTAGAGTTGCATCTTCTGCGGCTGTCAGAGTCGTAGGCCGGCCGCGGCAGAGGGGGGGATTGTAGGATGAGGAAGTCGAATTGATGATCTTTCGAATGGTCTCTCTTGAAGCAGGCAATTGGGTTGCTAAGGCACGCGTTGAGGGTGTTGAATTCATGGCTTTTGCAGCTCTTCGGGTGTTGTAGGGCACGTTTGGATTGACTGCTGCAAGTACGTTCCTTCTTAGCTCGGCCCGGAATTTATCCGGTGTGTTCTTAAGAGGCTGTTTATGCCTAGAAACAGTGTGTCAAGGAGGCATTTTGAGGTTGCGCGATGATTACTTGAAAATCGTTAATTTAGGTGTGATTTTGGGTGTGTTTTGGTAACGGTGAGGCAAAAAGTGGGTGACAACGATTTTTGGGGATGACAAGGGTTTTTGGGACCAACCTCGGGACGAGGTTGGTAGGCGGCTTGCCCCACAATGCCAACGGGTAATAATAGAAGAGTAGGGGCATAAAAAGGCGTGTGATAGTCCATCAAGCTATGCCAGCATCTAGGCGAGCGGTAAGGTGATGGATTACGTGGGTGACGTGTTGAATCGTCAGCATCGGAGTTTGTAGAAGCTAGTGATGTAAAAAGCGCAATTGCTTGCCGTGCTCCAGCAAGAGAAGAATTCCTCATTTGGGACACGATAATCTTCAGGGGTTCTAACGGCCTGATCCCTGCCTCGCACAGCAATCCCAAAAGAGTGCGCTACTAAGTATCTGGCGACCGGCAGACCCGGAGGCGTCCAGGTCAACATTGCAGGGGGGCCGGCTAGCAGACAGCCCGTGGTGTCGAGGACAGCAGTAAGAGAAAATGCCCGTTTGGACTTAGTTATATTATAAATATCTATGATATCGCAGCCCCTTCAGCCTCTTACAATGGTATATCCAGTCCGCATATCTGAACGCAGAGTCTCAAGTACGTCCAACCCGATGATTCCTGGCTCCCAGGCTCTCGATACCCGTGGCTTGAACGCCTTTTTCCACAGCAGACAAGACCTGTCTTGGTATTGAGTCATCTCCAGATCCAAACGCGAAAAACAAGCTATGACAAAGGGACAATGACAAAGGGACAAGACGGCGGTTTCATCACTCTGCGTAAGGCTGAATGCCTAACAGTACCCTCATCAATGCCCCTTCAGCTGCCCCGACGATTCCCTTCGCCAAAACTTATTTTGTGGGGACACTTTGGCGGCGTGACAATCTGCCTTGGAGCGAAGTTGAGCCCGGTGAGCTGGGCTGAGTACGTAGGGGACAGATGTTGGTTCGTGCTCGGAAAAGTTCTAGAAATTGCAGCCCCTCGGAAATACCCGTCGAGGTTGGTAGGCGGCTTGCCCCACAATGCCAACTGGTATTCATTCTCGACTCAAGTCATTCTCACCCAAACAGTGACATTGTTCCTGGCGTTAAGGAGAGGGAAGACTGGTGTTTACGGACAAGAATCACTCTTTCGTGAGGAAGCGTCACAATCTATCAAGTAAGATCGGACAAACTCTAAACCTGGGCTGACATTCCTATGCATGATTATGGATGTTTGTGGCTAAGAGAATGGCACTAGCAGCATGGCTAAGTGTGCAGCGCAGAAGCTACTGGTAACCCTCCAGACGAAGCCTATATTACATTCACGTCCCGAACCCAACCGCTCTCTCTGATCCCAGGGGCCAGGCTGATGGGCGAAGCCATCCAGGTGAGGAGCTATATATACCTGACAAACAACACTTGGACTTAACAGCCACCAGACGAGACACCACACCGGGAGCAGCCCCATCCTAGTCTTGTGTTTTTTTCACTCTTTTTTTTTTGACCATTGCGGCTTGATGAATCATTACTCCCTTGGCCATGTCTGTTCCCGAGGACTCCCCAACTGCCACCCGCCAGAATCCCCCCTTCTACGGAAATCGTCTACGAGAAAACGACGACAGCCCCGTACCTACCGCATCAACTAGTGACACACTGCCATATGCCTCACCGTTGGCCTCGCCGCTCGCATCCTCGCGCGTCCACATCGTGCCGTTCGGCTACGCCTACCGTCATAATTGTGAACCATCGGACAAGTCACTCTCGCAGCTGCCGCCCTCGCCCGACTTGTCCAACAGCTCCCGATTTATCCTGCAGCAGCCGGCATCCAGCCCAGCTTTCCCGTTTGAACCCCCGCCGTATATACCCTCGCCCTTTGCCTACGACGCGGCCAGGACACCCTCCAACTCCCGAAACCACTCTCCGACATCCACTTTAGCCTCTAAGTCGTCGTGGGCCAACCTGCGCTCCTTTGATAGCCCGTCCATGCCCATGGAGAACTTCTCGTGGCCGCGGAAGCCGAGTATCCGCCAACCAATCACAAACGCGGCAAAGCCCTGGGCCGTCCCAAGCGCCCTGGCTTACAACTACGATTTGGCTGACCTGGGCGTGGAAGTAGGCTCTCCCCAGTACCATCTTGGGCCATCATTGCATCCAAGGGACCCTTCAGTCCCTTCCTGCCACTCCTCCCCGACTTACCATTCAGTTCTCTCGCCGCCAGCCAACGACGTGTATGAGCCCCAACCGCCCCGAACTAGGACCACCAATGATGCGACATGCTCTGCCGTACGGCCGCCCTTGAGCTCCACCAATGACGGTTCGGCGTCCCCTGGTACTGTCCTCGCCCCTTGGATGAGTGGTGAGGAGCTTCATTCGAGCTTTCGCTCCCAGCTCACCAAGTCCACTGCTCCGGGCACCACCTTCACGGCGCAAAGCAGCGCCTTAGCTAGAGAGAGCTCCAGCAGCTCGCTCTATTCCAGTCTCGACGGAGACGAAGAGCCGGAGACAGAGGCTGACAACGAGGCCAACCCTGACATCAACGAACCCAGCCTCGAGAATGTTATGGGCATGTACGAGAAGGGCTTCGACGACGACGGCGACGACGACGAATCAGACCACGACAACATTATGAATGCCCGCCCGGTCACCTCGGTGTCGGACATTGAGCCGTGCCGGAGCTTCATTAAACCCACACCCCCCGTCATCCCTGCAGCACCCGCCGAGCCCGAAGATCCCGGCTCTCGCGATCGATATGGCTTCAAGAAGGAGAACCAATATGTCACGCGGCAACAATATGAGACGTGGAACGCCAGTTACACCAAGTACCTAGCCCGTCGACGGAAGAAGTGGGTCGCCTACCTCAAGGACAACGCTCTCATGACGGACCACCCCAACCGATTCCCCCCTCCAAGCGCGAAGACAGAGCGGTTTGTCCGTAAAGGCATTCCCCCTGAATGGCGTGGTGCGGCTTGGTTCTACTATGCGGGCGGGCCGGCCATTCTTGCCAAGCACTCGGGCCTTTACGACAAGCTTGCGTCGAAACGGGCAGGGAATGTTGATGCTGAAGCAATCGAGCTTGACTTGCACCACACGTTCCCCGATAACATTAAGTTCAAGCCGCCTGGTGGAGTGCAGATAGCGTCGAGAAGCACTTGGGGAAGCCAATCCACCCTGATAGATTCAATGCCCAGCTCAAGCCCAGCGCCACCGCCCAACATGGACGGGGAGCCGCCTATCATCACCTCGCTGCGCCGCGTCCTTCACGCCGTTGCCGTCTATAACCCGCAGATAGGTTACTGTCGGGGCTTAAATTTTCTGGCGGGCCTGTTGCTCCTCTTTGTTGAGACGGAGGAGCAATGCTTCTGGCTGCTCAATGTCATCACCCTCATCTACCTCCCTGGGACGCACGCCCCGAACCTAGAGGGCTCCATGATAGACTTCAGAGTGCTTATGGCGGAGCTGCGGATCGCAATGCCTAAGGTCTGGGCCAAGATTAAGCTGGAGGCGGACCCCAATTCTCGGCTACCGACCAGCAATTCGACCCGACTCACCCGCTCACCATGTAAGGACCTATCTCGCATGTCAACTGACCAACTCCCGCCCACTACTCTGTGCATGGCAGCGTGGTTCAGGAGCTGCTTCATCGGCACACTCCCCATTGAGTCGACTCTTCGAGTGTGGGACATGTTCTTCTATGAAGGCTCCAAGACTCTATTCTGCATCGCACTGGCGATCTTCAAGCTCGGCGAGAGCGAGGTCAAGGCAGTGTCTGATCCAGTGGACATATTTGGCGTGGTTCAGGTGATGCCGCGAAGATTAATCGATGCCAACGCGTTGATGGAAGGTAGCCTTAAACGACACAATGGCTTTGGGCATCTAAGCCAAGGCCAGATCAACGAGCGCCGCCAGGAACACCGGAAGGCATGGCTTTCTTGATTTGACTAGCCGGTATTGCGTCCGCACTATTCCCTCTTGTCTCTCCGACTCTATTCTTCTCGATTGCCCATGATACCTTTCTGTGGGTTGCTGTTTTTATTGTTTCTCTGTGTCTCCAAAAAGAGAGGGGGTCGGACCAGCTTTGGGGAGTTGGAATGGGCGGGATGGAAGGGAACCTAAAAAGAAGCCTGTTTTCACACTTGATGAAGATTGTTTACGGCTGTATTGTGAAAACAACCAAAAGCACTATACAACCAAAATGCTTTGGTCATTCGACATGAGGAGGCTGCTCCCATAGAATGGTGAAACATGGATCGTGCGGGAGAAAGGCAGTGGATTGGTTTATAAAGATAGAGGAACTCACATGTATGATAATAAGCGAGCTAGCCACCTAACAACAAGTTCAGCAATATACAATACCATAAAACAACTACCACAGCTAAAATCAATTAAAATTAACCACTATTCTCTTTTCTAGACATATCTACATTAGCTTGACAAGTGCGCACATTATGGCCGGGTCTCCTGCATCTTCCACAACGCCGTTCCCTCGCCTCCGTCCGCCTCTTCCAACCACCACTTTGCTGCGTTGTCTGATATATCTGATCAGTGATTTCCCTCTGATCTTGTAGCTCCTACCCCTCAGCTGCTGTCATGCTCCCTGAAAGCCAGAGACGTGTTTTCGCTCTGCGCCGCCGGCTGAGTGTAGCATTCACTTCCCGAAGCTCGTGACCTCCGCCCTTAATAAGGCATCTGGTGTATTATTCCTCGCACCCCCTTCGCAAATTGATCTATAGCAGCTCAAATGTGTGTCGGAGAGCTCTCCTGATGGTAATTGATTCGAGTTTTAATGAAATCAGTTTGTAAAGTAGCTTTAATTAGATTATTTGGGGTCTTCGGAACCTAAAGGTTAGGCAGTTCGAAATCTGCCCATGCGGGTAATAGACTGCCATAGTTCAATAAGGATTATGGGAATGTAATTTGTCTTCTTTTGAGGGAAGGCTTCAAATGATTCCTGGCTGTTGTTGGATTGTGCGCCCTGTATTACGAAACTTCTGATAGGTTAATATCCTGACCTTGGTCAGAGGGGCGTGAGATGACATAAAACCCCTCTTGAGAAAAGAGGGGCCCGTAGGCATCCCAGATCAAGACAATCATCATCTTTGATCTCCATTCCCGACTGAACATTTATCCCTTGATCGAATGTGCCATACGCGATCCAAGAGTTGTTTTATGACACTCCAGTAGGCAACTGCAGCTTAGGTTTTCAGCACCACAACTAGAAATTTCTATATTTTATCAATTAATTGGGTATTTAAGTACATAGTGAATACAGATACGAAGATTTATTATCATTCGATCTATATTGTTGTTGCAGTTTACGATGCAAGTCGGCGACGTAGACGACCAGCATGGTGAAGCGTTACAATTTCCTATTCTGGGTTAGTAGATTTTTGGTGTGAGCGTTACAATTTCCTAGTCAGGTTAGCACGTGCCCACCTCACATCAGACGGAGGAACCCGGCCGCCGGGATGACTAAGGACAAGATGGCCAAATCAAGCCGAAAAAAGGGGAATCCTTGAGACAAGGAACAAGCAGATAGATCATCACAAGTCAGAACAACAGCCCGAAATACGGCTGTAACGATGATCAATTGATATCAACTATTTGACCCTATTATCATCATCAATTTGCCCGTGCTGTAACGCACATCAATTCCGCCCGCTAGACCGATTTCAGCCGGTTACGTATCGGACACTTCAAGGCCTAAATTGCTTCAGGAGAAGCCAGGAGAAGCCAGGAGATACGTACTCCGAACCAACAATGACTTTCCGATTTATAGACGAACATGACCCTATTGCGCGACATCGACGTCGCTTGCAAGCGGAACGTACCCAAAGGTTCCGGCAGCGACAGAAAGCGAATCAGGCTGAGTCGTCTCGAATAGTTGAGCCTGTGGTGGAGAATGTGCAGATGGAGCCAGAGGATAGTTTGTTGACTGATTCTGGGGAGTTTGGACCCGATGAAATCTCTTCTAGGGACACTTTTATCACCCCGTGTCAGGAAGATGATGATTCAGGCATAACCGACACCGAGCCAGCCTATTACGATGAGGAACCGGTCAATACCTAGAGTGCCGAGGAGCGCGAGTATCAGACGGAGTCACGGAGTCCAGAAGTCTATGCTGAAGTGCAAACAGATCTTCTTGATGAAATCACCTGAAATGATATACAATACGCCACACATAAGTTTGTTTAGCAATATCTTGTCGGAATCCCTGGTTGTGGCGCTCAGGAGCACCGAGAATCTCTAACAGCGCATATGGAAACTGAAGGGGCATCTAACCATCATGGGATTGATAAACTGTTCCCTCGCAACGTTCCTCATACACGCTCGTTAACGATTACGTCGAAAGCAACCAAGATCGACAGAAGGGCGCCAAACAGCGTGCAGAATGGAATATAGTCGTCGAAGATCCAGTAGTCTCCTACATCAGGTCCTACTATATGCATAACTCAATGTCTCGAGAGCAGATAATGCCACGCCTCTACCGGTCAGGCCAAGGTCAGGTTCAACCACATCCATTCTCCCCTCTTTTGGTTATAGCAGAGCGTAATATAGAGTTCGACCTTGCGGGCATGCCGAGATCCGTCGTGCCGTTGTCGTACCTGGAGCAATTGTCCAACCACCTCAAGTTCGGGAGCATTCTGAAATATGTTGCCCTGCCCATCTTGGAGATCGAGTCGCCCCCGCAGCTGACACGGAGATCGAATATATGCGTTGTTTTCCTCTCCCTGAGTCATCTATCCCTTGCCGGCCCTGCCTGTTTCGTGTGTCGAATTTGAACCCCAAGAGGCAAAGGGGGGAAGCAGAACAGGCCTAAGGTCTGACGTTGGTTCTTGTAGCAGTCATGTATCACAATCTAGCGAGGCATCTCCTCAGTGAAAAGGCTGGTCGGATCTGGCTGCCGTGTCTGATTGGCTCTGGCGTAACGGGGTGCGCGAGATCATTAAGTTATGGCCGTCGACGACCGTGACGCGCCGCATGCGGACTCGGTCGTCGTCGACGCCCTGTACGGATTTAAGGTCGAGGAGTGGGACTGGAAGAGGATTGATAACTGCAGTGATTTCATCTACGAGTCGTCGCTCGATGTCAGGGAGGCGTCTTTGTATGCTTTAGGAAACAATGCCGTGTTGATGGGCTGGGCCAGCGCCGACGGGCTCGGTAATAGGGACAAGTTCCAGAAAGTAGGTCACTTTATCTGCTATCCTCCCAGAAATGTTTCAACTACTTAGATAAGACTACATTCCTCCTTCTCAGTTTGGACTAACCTGACTTTCCAAAGCTCGAGAAATTCAACCTTTTCACTCGGGAGGTATATCAATGGAGTAATAGCCGCGCTGTTGAACGCCACCGAGCCCTATGTTGGCTAACTAGATGCCAGGGCCTTGGAGATGATCTTAGGTGGGAAAGATACATTAAGACTTTCAGCGAGCGGCTCTAGCACCAGGCCAGCCTGGACGACGAGAATGGGGCCAAGGGGAGAGATCTTGAGGTCAAGATCGGCTTCTCTTCTTCCGAGTTCCTGAACTCGGAGGCATACCTCGACGAGTAAGCGTTGCCTCTAGAATAAAGAAGTGAAAGTTGCGACGACAAATATCACAGTGCTCTCTCTGACATGCCCCTTTTTCATTTATAGCTCTCCGCCATGAATCAAGAGTATGGGAGATTTTGCCACTTTTCTACGGAACAGCTCCGTGACGCAGGCGGAGTGGCCTGTAGGAGAGGGAGTCGCGCCCTTGAGAATCGCTATCATCGATGACGGGATAAATGCAACCGTGGCCGGCCTCCAGCCGCGCATTGCGAGCGGCACAACCTTCTTTCCTACACCCATTCGTCCGAACTGATGAACGCCTATTTCGTGCCCTCAAGCAACTACGGCATACCAAGGGCACAGCTCATCTGCAGCCTCTGCCCCGACGCGAAGCTGTACATCGCGAGGCTCGAAGAGCTTCCAACGATGACAGGCCGGGGTCGTCATGTCACGGCCAAGTCCGCCGCCAAGGTGAATTGAGCCTCTCCCACTCCTCTCCCTCAGAGCCCATCGTCTAGCTTAGCTCCATCGTCCCATCTCACAAGCTGTTATCATACTTCCTGACTTGCCTTGGGGGTTCTTGCTACAAGGCGGTCTCCTAAGCGATCGACTGCGGCGTCGACATCATCTCCATGAGCTGGACAATCCAGTCGCAGATACCTAGCGAGCCGGACATGACGGCGCTCAACGAAGCCATCCAGAGAGCCAACAATAACAAGATCCTCATGTTCTGCTCGGCTAGCGACCAGACGTTCCAGGACAAGCTGCTGCTGCTGAACCCCAACGGACAGAAGAAGCCCGACGTCGCCGGCCCGACATCGCCAGCCTGGAGTGGAACCCCACGACCCGGGAAGCACTAGTTGATCTCTTGAATTACATCAAGGCAAGTGGTGACGCTGGTGCTTACTATGCCTGATGATCGAATACGTGCGTGGACTGACTAAAGCATTGCCGCTAAATAGGGCCGCCGTGCGAGTGCTTGAAGCACCCAATACACGACCCCAAAACCGACATCTAGAATTTACACTTCCATCCTTAGAACTGAGCGTTTACTGCTTTAATTAGCCTGAGCTGGTCTAAGCTGGCCTGGGCTAATGGCGAGCTAGCCTGAGCTGATGGTGATCCTCCCTGAGCGGAGGCCTAGATTTGGTCCTCCACGGCTTGAGTTGGTGCCCCTGTTCCCATCAGCTTCGCCTCACAACTCCAAGAAACCGTTCGAATACACCGGTCGTTCTTACTATTAACTACTTGCAGAATAAGGTAAAAGTATACCCCATAACTTGTTCCTCAAGACACATTTTCCCTCTGTCAATGGAGCGAAATGCTATCGTGACATTTTGTTTATAAGTAAAAGGCCCAATCGCACAAGGCGGATTGAACTGGACATCAATGCAGTTCGAAGCATTGGAGTCCATGACAGACACGGACATCGCCGAACATAACCCTTACTCTCTACTTTAGAACGTTAGAGAGAGAGCTGGGATACTAGGAGGAGAGACAAGCGACAGGCAAATAAAAGGTTGCACTATTGATGCATAGAACAGAGTCATCTGTGCATACATACACATAGAGATTGATAAACAGATGATCCGATACGTAGTGAGAAGAGACACGGCTAGTGGCGCGAAGATTGATGCTGCGTATCTATTTCATCAGTGAGGACTACGAAACGACTAAACACATATATATTCTTCTTAGGCCTTTAGTCTCCTTTAATGTGGTCTACTGACGTGATCCATCTGCAGATCGCTCATTGTTCATTACTCCTCATAATATCTAAAAACATGAGTAGAAATCTTCTCTCCCTTCGAACTAAACCTCTGCGGAAACACGTTGAACAAACCATCAGCATCTCGCGGCTCATAGTCCAAGGTGGCGGCAGCCTGGATGAGCACATCTAAGCCATAGTTTTCCTTGAGCCAGTGGGCAATCATGTCCGTCCCAGCGATGGCTCCAGATCCTGTCCAGATGTTGCCATCGATGATCCACTTCTTCTCCCGTGTCCAGTTGACTTTTGGCCAGCGTTTCCTCACCCACTCGTATTCGACGTTGTTGACTGTGGCCTTCCTCCCGTCTAGAACGCCTGTGGATGCGACGACGCTTGCACCAGTGCAGGTTGTAAAGAGGAGCTTTCCAGCAGCGACGTGTCTTCGGATAAGATCGGCGTGCTTGGGGTTTAGGTCAAAGGTACCCAGGTGCGGCCCTGCAACAAGCAAGATATCCAGCTCGGGACACTCATCCACAGTCGTTGTAGGGACAATCGTCATCTGGCTAGTACCCAGGTCGACGGGATCTCTGGTTACGCCAATATGATGAAATGCGAATTCTGGTGCTCGGGAAATGAGGTCCCCGTCGATGGGGCCGTATTTCCGAATGATTTGGAAGGCGCTCTTGTTGGCGGAGCAGAGAAGATCGGTGGGCCCGGCTGTGTCGACTACTTGGTAGGCAAAGGCGAGGATGCCAAATTGGATAGGGGCCATTTTGGTGCGGTAACTGACAATGAGGGCAGGATGGGAAAGAGTTGTAGGGTAATGTGGAAGAGCAGCCGGAGGTGGTTATGCGAAACGGACGCTGGTAGATGCTGGCTATAAATGGATGGCGGCGGAGAAATTTCAGACCGGCTTATTCATTCCTAAAACTTGGTTAAACGATTAAGAAGTTTCTTGAGGATTGTAATGCGAGGTTTTGCAAGCTGGAGGTGGTAGCCTTACTGGTGGAACGGTGGTCATGGTGGGGAGACACATCCTTGCCATCGATATCCGTAAGCCGCCCGGTTGTAGCTTCGGAACTCTTGAGGCCGCCGGATCAACGAATTTGAGTTTCTCCGACTTTGTAAGCACCCTTTGCCGACTTTGTAAGCATGCTTGGATATCTCCAGCAATTGTGGTGTCAAGACCGTAGAGAAATGTTTGCCAAGAAGATGCCCGGACAAAGGAGATACCAGCGGAGGCCTGTTACTGTTCGCTCTGGCTGGCCCTTTGCCGCGGGCGGTGAGCCATCGTAGCCTTCTGCGCCCTGTAACTGGCCCAGGTGATCATTATTGCTAGAAAAGAGAGCTTCTGACTTCGTCGTGTGATATCTCCTGAAGCTTCACCTAGATGCTGATCCAACGGTTGTTACCAAGTGCGGCATGCTGTCAACTGATCAGATATTTCCGACATAAAAAACATTCATTCCGCAAAGACCTACATCACGCAGGTTCTAATTCGGCATAAATTGGATGTTGATAATCAATAACACTGATTATGACGTTGGTACGGGAGTTTCCACCCGGATATAGAAGTGAGTCATTGCATTTAGAAGCCGACACTTCCGCCTTCCGGCAACGTCCGGATATCTGAAGAGCACCTCCATGAGATGCTTGTAGCAGCATAATGAGCATAGCTGTAATTGCCCCGGTTTATTAGTTCAGATCATGCGACCAGAATGACATCAGCCATGCAGGTTGTTGACAACATAACAACAACAAGTGGGCATAAATAACAAGGGCCAACCGTCTTAAAAGCAGAAGCCTAGCCTGAGCTCATTTCAAAACGCCGAAATGCTTTTACCCTTGTTAGCATTTGGCTTTGGCCCTGTTCTCTGCGCTGGTGCGGAGAAGTTTTCTGTGCCAAACGTCAATGCCGCCTTTCACAAATCGCCTAAGCCATTTGAAATCCACGTTGATCGGAATTTTATTGAGGACACTCGGCAACGAGTCGCACACGCAAGGGCTCCCGTGTTTATAGACGCGATAGGTGACGGTCCGAGCGGTGAAATCTTCACCACTGTTAAAGATTTCTGGGTCAATGAGTATAGCTGGAATGCAACTGAAGCATCGATCAACCAAAAGTAAGTGGCATCCAAACAGTTCCCGTTGATATACTAACAGGTTTATAAGGCTAGAACAGTTCACAACCATTGTCAAACCAGTGATTGATAATACCAGTTATCCAGTGCCCCTCCACTTTATTCATCATCGTTCACCCTGGGACGATGCCATTCCTCTGTTATTCATCCATAGGTGGCCAGGTTCGTTCCTAGAAGTCAGCAACATTATCGGCAACTTGACAAACCCTCCTAATGCATCTGTGCCGGCATTTCACGTTGTTGCTCCGTCAATCCCGGGTTTCGGATTCTCTCCTGCACCTCAGCACCCCGGCTTCGGTCCCGTCGAAACGTCATACGCTTTCAATGAACTGATGCGTCAGCTCGGCTACTCCAAATATGTCATTCAAGGCGGAGATTTCGGCGGTGTTATCCTTCGTTACCAGGCTCATCTATTTCCAAAGCACGTCGTCTCAGCGCTCAGCAACTTCTGGATCATTCAACCCGAAGAAAATGATATGCGCAGGCTCGCAGAGGGGTCAGCAACCCCTGATGAAGTTGCATATATCAATACTTTGGAGACTTATATCGATCAATAATCTGGATACCGCCTGATCCAAACAACGGAACCGCTCACCGTGGCATTCGGCATGACGGACTCCCCATTGGGCAATGCGATGTGGATGTATTCTTTGATGGCAAAGGTTATCGATCCGGCGATCATGGCCTGGACTCCCGAGGAGATCATTACTTGGTCAATGATGTATTACATCCAAGGCCCCTATGGCGGTATGCGCTTTTACAAGGAGGTGCTCAACGATGGGGGCTTCGCCGCCCTTGACTTTGGCACTGTGCCGCTAGTGCAGCTCCCAGTCGCCATCAGCCAGTTTCCTTACGACATCTGTTATCGCATGCCATTAGACTGGGCGAAGCGAGGAGGAAATGTTCTCAAGAGGACTGTGAACGATCACGGCGGTCACTTTGCCGCCTATGAGGTACCTGGCCTGTTACTCAACGATATCTGGTCATGGTTCGGGAATAAGGAAGTTTCAGGAACAAGAGTGTTTGTAAATTGATTGACAGCGAGTGCAGTCACAAAAAACCTTGAAATTTTAAAACAGACACTAAGAATTCGAAAATGTAATCGGAGGCGAAGTAGTCTGTTTAGTAACCAAAATCGTTTCTGAGCTTTCCGACAAGTAACACGCAAAATGGGGTTATCTCGCGTCGACTTCCCGGGGTAAGCTCGCCTTCAGAGCTGATGCGACGTGTATAAACCCTCCTCAACTGTATCCTAAGGTATGTCACTGGCGTTTCCCCATCCCATCGTCATCGTTGCCCATACATCGTGAAATAGGGGAAGATTCTTCGGCTCGCCAGCATCGGTCCACCCCGATAAATTCGTGAAGTTGGGGTCCCATTGTTCCACGGATGTTCTCAAGCTTCCGTCCATCACAGGACACCCAAAAACCCTGCTCGCTGGGGCGACGGATGGTGGTCCTCCAAGTGAGCCCAGCCGACGGTCGTATTTCGACTTAGCAAGACCTAGCACGGCGCGACTGGCCGACAGAAGATCGTTTGAAGCTGTGGCATCTCCACCATGCGACATTTTAGATAAGAATTGATCCAGTTGAAGTTGGGAGCGGGCCCACGCCGAATCAAAATCAGGACATAGCGAAAGCGGGAATGATAAGCGGAACGATAGTGTAAGGACGACAATGAGCCGAGTCCAGTCGTTGACTGTAAATGAAAGGAGCGACGAATCTTCTAGTTCGCCTACATAGTCCAGAAAAGCTCTTATCTTTTTCGTGGCACTGCAGATCTTGGATAATGGCGGAGGAAAGCAAGTTATTTTGGCAGACAAGTAGGTCTTCGCTACGGGGAAGGCGAGTAAGCTCCCGCAGTCAAAGAATACATCGAGAAACATCGCCTGCATTCGTGTCGCTCCTTTACACTGCATCAGTCTCTCTCCCGCACGTTCACATTCACCCAGCTCGACGTACCGAATCCCATGATAGGGTGGTTCATGCTGTGCTGCAATTCCTGATATTGTTGTTCAAGACCAATAAAAATCAGTCGACTATTCTGCACGGTCTGCACGTCTCTCTCATTGATAGCCTTAGATGCATCGGAAAAGAGACTGGACAGGCGGAATAGAGCCACGAGCGTGTTGTCGCCGTCGACTTGGGGGTTGTGTTGGAGGATGTCGACGGCGGTGGTGGCCCAAGGGGGATAGCTGGTGGGTAAATCTCTCTCCCCTCTCCATATAACGATATACCTATAGGGGGCTCAGAAGTAAGAATCATTTGCATAATTGAATTTGAGGACATTGCACCTTACGTAGAAAAAAGATATAGATAGGCGAGATACGCTCGGATCTTATCAAGTTCATCATCTGTCACTTCCCGACCCAACGAATCAGGCATTGTGAGGAAGTCTTCATCCAAATGAAGGTCGCGAACAAGATCAGCGGCGATTCGTAAATAGTGAACCAGCTGTCCGTTTTTGGGCCGCAAGTGAAAAGGATACCTTGTGACGTGAGACGGAGATGCATAGAACTAGTTCAACAACCAGACATACCATGCGCAGTATATTAATAGGCCCTGAAGTAGTTCGAGACTCTTCTCCCCACCAGAGATATACTTCAGACCTAGAGCTTTTCGGAACTCATCATCATATAATGCGTGTTTCTGCACCATTCTCGATCCCGAAGCTACGGTCAAGATAGACAGCAGGGTGAAAGGTCTTGTGGTAGCGAGATACGAGATAGGAGAGTCGTCGGGAAAGACTATAAACGGTAGGTAGTTAACCATGGACTTGAAGGTATTCAGGAGAGATTCCGCGGATGCCATATCGAATAAAGGCTGACGCCAGATGTCGGAGATTGGATGAGATTGATTTGCTAAACTTGAGGGGCTTGGGAGGCTGACTGATTGGCTTGCACTTTGCGAGCTATCAACAGGATCTTCCTCAATGAGTACGGCATCAAGAGCCTGATCATGCATCTCCCGCAGGGTTTCAAAGTTATCATTGAGATCCGCTTTGACTGGCACGGTGTAGTGGATGCTGAAGGTACCAAGATGGCCGGGTGACTGCGGCGAGGGTCCCGTGTCTCCCGTTCTAGATAGGGGAATCGTTAGAAAATATCTAGAGGTCAGCAACACATGGTTCTTACCCCCATATGCGTTCCCATCGGCGAGGCCGTGGCCTAGTACGGGAGATGCACTCTCTTTTCAAGGCGAGACATCTAATAGAGACTATAAGCATGAAAGGAAAATCTGAAGTTGTTTAATGCATTACTTTTCACACACCCCTGGCTGCTCGCTGGCCTGGCATCTGATTCTGGCCGCCCGACAATGCTCACACGCTGTGGAGTTTCGTTTAGAATTGCGGCTTCGTATCTCTGGATTCATGTTCGCAAAGTCTGACGGATGTAATCGAATCGCCAGAGGGCGCAAACTCCCAAAACCGAACTCGAGCTCTACGCGATCGTAACGTCAATGGAGTGCAAAGGTCGGCGGTAGGCAGTCAAGGAAAGGAACGCAGATAGGCTGGTGGTTCGGAACCTCCGGAAAAGCGGTCATACGCTGACTTGTTCCACGTTGATTGGTAATTTTCTTGCTTATGAAGGGCTTGAGCCCGGCGAAACTGAGATCCGCTAATTGATGGTTACCACAGGTTGCCAGTCGACGAAAGGGCGCTAAAGTGTTGCTTGTGAGCAACATCCGATGCCCACGCGGATATAGCCTGTGGCGATTACCTAATCGGGCGGTCTCTTGCTGAAGAGCCGAGATCGCTCGGCTCTTCAGACACAATGCCATCCCCACTTCAACGTTATTGCAGCTTCGGGCAACTTGTTCTTCCTTTTGACACTCGTCTCTACGGATAACGACTAGAACATCGAAAATGACCACAATACCTACGGAGATTATCAGTCATGCTACCCCGCAAGCCTGGCGGTTTTTGCGCTCGCGGATGCCGTATAAGTGTAGAGAGCGTCCTCCATCGATGTCGTCTGCTCTCTTATTATTTCAGACACTCTCTACATTTTCGCTTGATATTTCGGAGCAACTACCTTCTCAGCAGACTCAATCTAGTAGTCAGTGATGCAAGATGGCCTTTGGCGAATCGATTCATGACGTCGTCCGAGACGCCCCCTTGGGACAGCTCGTGCGCTTTTTCACCAACAATCGCCTTTTCAAATACCCAGAAGAACGGCCGAACTTCAAGTTTCCTGAGCCATGGATCCGTATGATGAGCGACGCAGGGCTCAACAGAATACCTCGGCCTGAGCCAGCTACGTCCTCAGACATCTCTAACTCAAACCGCGAGCAAGAGGCGGTAGAGGAGGAGCACGACGTCAGTAACGCGACCGAATTGGATCTCGAGAGCAAGGAATTTGCTGAAGACAAATCTACCCACCTGACGCCGAGAACTACCAAAGACGGTACTATTTTAGTCGATTGGTACGACGAAGAAGATACCGCCAACCCGCACAATTGGTCTAACCTGCGCCGTACGCTCCTCGCCTTGCTCATATGCCTCTACACATTTGTGGTATACCTGAGTTCAGCGATCTACACATCATCAACCCAAGGTGTCATGGAGAAGTTTGGAGTTAGCAATCTTAAGGCAACTCTAGGTCTCGCTATGTACGTACTAGGCTATGGCGTTGGCCCACTGCTCTTTTCACCTCTCGGTGAGATCCCTCGCATCGGTCGCAGCCCTGTCTATATCATCACTATGGGCCTATTTGTTATCCTCTCTATCCCAACAGCCCTGGTGGATACTTTTCCAGGCCTCATTGTCTTGCGCTTTTTGCAGGGGTTCTTCGGGTCACCTTGCTTAGCATCAGGTGGTGCTTCGATGAGCGATATGTATAGCATGGTACATTTGCCCTTTGCAATGATTGCCTGGGTTGCCGCGATGTCCTGTGGGCGTAAGTCTTCCTGCTGGCTGTTGAAAATCTGTTCGCTAAGTCTATGGCAGCCTCTCTCGGCCCTCTCCTCAGTGGATTCGCCGTTCCAGCGAAAAACTGGCGTTGGTCCCTATACGAGTCTATCTGGGCATCGGCACCAGTGCTTATCGCTCTCTTTATCTTTATGCCCGAAACGAGTAGCCCTAACATCCTCTTACGCCGCGCCCAACGCCTACGCAAGCTTACCGGCAGCCAGAAGCTAATGTCCCAGAGCGAGATTGACCAAAGTCACATGACAGTCTCGGGCATTACTATAGATGCCTTGATCAAGCCGTTAGAAATCACTCTAAAAGACCCAGCCGTCATGTTTGTCCAGGTCTACTCGGCTATCGTCTATGGCATCTACTACTCCTGTAAGTGTCCTCTGACTTGACATAGTCTTTTAACTGATCGTATAGACTTTGAGGTGTTTCCACTTGTCTATCCCGTTTTCTACGATATGAACCTAGGCCAAGTTGGTCTCGTCTTTCTCTGCATCGTCATTGGATGCATTGTCGCCATTCTCGCTTATGGCTCATTACTATACTTTGTGGTCACACCACGGATGAAGAAGGTCGGCATGGGCCCACAAGAGAACGTTCTCTTACCTGGTTTACCTTCATCCTTCGGTCCTACCCTTGGCCTATTTTTGTTCGCCTGGACAGCCCGGACTTCTATTCACTGGATCGTCCCAACTGTTGGCGTCTCGATCTATGCTGGCTCGGTCTTCATCGTGCTGCAGTGTATGTTCCTCTATATCCCACTCAGCTACCCTCAGTATGCTGCCTCTCTATTCGCTGCAAACGACTTCTTCCGCAGTGCCCTGGCCAGCGGCAGCATTCTCTTCGCCCATCCACTATATCAGAATCTTGGGTTTGCCAAAGGCACGAGTCTCCTCGGTGGCTTGAGCGTTATTGGTATCATAGGGATGTGGCTGCTATTCTTCTATGGTGCCAAGCTCCGAGCTCTCAGCAAGTTCGCAACCTACACAGAGGATTAAGCTATGTTTGTGTCGAGCAAGTATCTTAGACTCTCTGAGTTCACTCAGGTCCAGTCAATTATGCTACATTCAAACCAGTCGCTGGACTACTAGTCTATTGTGCATCTCTTCTCAGTTATTTCTCCTTCTCTTTCATTGACTCACTCACGTACCCTTATATAAAATAGAACTGGTTGAATAGGCATGTAGACAATCTTTTTCTTTTCACTCCGTTGTTGAGTATCATGTAACTAATGTGACTACCTAAGGGGTCCTGTGTGTTTCCCGTCTCTTTGAAGAAAGGATCGCAGCAGGACCGATCTTCAAGGTTGCTCGTTGCCACTCCTTGATCGAGTATAAAGCGTAGTACGCCGGTGTCCGACATGTTCCCCGCTCTGGACCTCACTTCAGGCCTGGTGGAGCAGTACCCTATACCTCTAGGTTAGACCCAACCGTCACATGAAGGGCCCCTCAGTAAAGTATTCAGCAATCAAATCCCGCTACCTCCTTACGCCAGCGAGGCGCAAGGGATACGCTGATGACACTACGATGCTATGCATCGCAGACACTCTGGAGGAATCCGCCCGGCTTGCTACTATAGACCTCACACAACTGATCAACTGGGGACGAGAGAATGCTATAAATTTTGACCCAGGCAAGACCGAAGTCATGCACTTCAGCCGAAGGATAACACAAGAAGACTGCCCGCCGGTCTACTATGGTGATACCGCTAAAGTCCCAGATAAGGCCCTGCGGTGGCTAGGCGTCTGGTTCGATAAAAAGCTAACATTCAAAGCTCACGTCGACAAGTGGTTTCTGAAAGCTCGGCAAGTGAGCGGCCTGCTCAGAGGCCTCGCGAACACGAAACACGGCCCACCGCCAGCATCAGTACGTAAGGCAGTCAGGGCATGCGTCGAACCAACTCTCTTCTACGCCGCGGAAGCCTAGTATCCAGGAGAGAAAAGACCTAACCCTAACCCCAAACCTAACCCTGGATCCCAACGACAGGAACAAGTCAGCACTGGCATCCAACACCTCGTCAACAAAATGAACAAATGTCTTAAAACCTCTATCAGAGCAATCCTCCCCGTATGGAAGACCACGCCCCTCCCCGCCCTCCACCGCGAAAGCGGCATTCCCGACGCATCTCAGCTCCTCAGAGCCCAACAGCTCCGTTTCGCCGCCCGATACCGATCGCTAGACGAAGCCCATCCGACTATAGTCCCGCTAGTCAACACCATCACACTCTCTAGAAGGGGGAAGACATACCCCACGAGACTCCAAAGGACCGCCGCTCTCCTCCGCGAGTGCCCCCGCCCTACTCTTATGCCGCCACAACCAGCAGTTAAACAAAAAGCCCTGAAGACCGGGGACAAGACTAAAGCGGCCATCGCATTCCGCGCCTGGCTGGAGTCGATACCCAAGAACGCCTTAGTGGTATACTCAGATGGGTCGATGAGCAAGAAAGGAGCGTGCGGTTGGGGGTACGTCGTCTACCGCAACAACGAGCACATCACCAGCGGTGCCGGCCGCCTTGGGCAAGCCGAAGTCTTCGATGCTGAGGTCCGAGGCGCGCTAGAAGGGCTCAAGAGTGCCCTACGCCTCGCGACTTCTAAGGAGATCTACGTCTGCCTTGATAATATTGCAGCAGCGGGCTGTCTGCTCGGCAAACCTCCGGACACCTCACAAGCCGAATGCCTCGAGTTCCGGGCTATTGCAACCACTAGGACTTCGGTCAAGTGGTGCCCTAGATATCAGAACATCCCCAGCAATGAACAAGCCGACAAACTAGCGAATGTGGGCACCAAACGAACGGTTCCAGAGGGCTCCCGCCCCTCACTCGCAGCGATTAAACGCACGGCGAAAGCCATCCCCAGAAGAGTCTTTGCTAACTGGTGGAAGAATTACGCGCCTGATTAGTACACCACTTTAGGCCTGAAAGCATCTACTAAATGCCTAGCTGAACTCAACCTCAACAGAAACACCCTCGCTAAGTTACTTGCCGCGAGGTCGCGTCACGGCGACTTTGCAGTATATCACAAGCGCTTTAATCACGAAGACGCCCGCCTAACCTGCTCGTGCGGAAGGCGGAAATCACCTGACCATCTATTCTATTGCCGGAAGGTAGGTAGTTTCCAGAGGAAGAGGCTAGCTCCTTCTCCCCAGGAAACTTTCCAACTGGCAATAGGCACGCAATTCAGCGAGTTCGAACGCCTGACTAGGGCATCGAAGTTTTTCTAAGACATCTGCCCTAGCCAGTAGCGCTAAACCCACTGCTACACTCTCTCTATTTGACCCTTCCCTTCTTCTGTTTTCTCGTCAACTGTCTGAGCAGGCATCGCTCTGCTATGAGGCATTTTCCTTCTCTCATTTGTGCATAGGCTGGGCGAGTCGACCGATTTAGCGTACCTAATACCCGTTAGCAGCTATAGTAGGAGACTTACCCCTTTGTAAGACCTCGCGACCAGCTCGTTGAGCTCCTGACGTGGTTTTTCTGCAGTTCCCTTCTAAAAACTGTGTAATTATTCCATCGCAAAGCGCTACGCCGCGTAAATCTAATGGAATAGGTACCCGGCTCTGAATAAAGGGGCTGAAAGGCTGTAAATAGCGAGATAAGTTGAAAAAGATGGTGGAAGAAGGGAGTGGAGGTGCAGTCACGGCGAACGCGCGCCCAGTGGAGGGAGCCGCTAGAAGGGACGCGTCTACGTTGCATCACATGACCTACCCTACACCTACAACTTTTCAAATTAGCCAAGCACGTCATCTTGCCCACTGGGATTGGCAGACCTTAGCGTCTATATGACGATAATTAATTCAAATCAAATCAAATCAAGTCACATGAAGGGTCAGGCATCTCGTCGTCACCACCCGAAATATCTATAGTCTCGTCATCTACTGCTACGTAGAGTTTCCTAATCAAGTCATTTTTTTCACCCAATTGCTCAGGCATTGCAGCTTCTCAATAATATCAGCTGAGAGTTGTGCCCTATCCCGAGAAATTTTTCGAATTCATCCTCATCGCCGGGCTCATCCGAGACACTCATTAACTGCTTGATACGATCGTACGGGGTTATTCCCCGTCGCTCATTACCTAACCGGGCCGCGGTTTCTGACAAGAGTGGCCGGTCTTTGTATTTTGCCCATTGCCGCCGTGCACCACAAACAGCGGTCTCTCGCCACTCCTGTGCCCAGTGCCTGTCAAGGTACCTCTGGCGCTTTTCTGGATGGAGCAATAATGCCGTGGCATATATGGGGTTTTTGTCACTCTTCATAATACTTAGAGAGAAGTATCCAGTCCATATGAATGGAGTTAACCATGCGCGTGTTGTTAAAGTATTTGACCTGCTTTAATACTAATTTGAGTCTGCTAATAGATTGCATTGTCACCTATGGCCTACCTTGGCATTCTCAAACTATATAAACAGAATATCCATGTTCTCTAAGATCTGATCTATTGACGCCCACTCCATCTGCTGCTCTAAGGTTGCCTGATAAAATAGTTACAAGAACTCATGAGTCATTTTGAGTACTTGCCAATCATCATATGCGAGGTTATTAACTTCTAGCTCTGTATAGCATTAGTTGAGGAATATTGACAGAGCACCCTCTTGGTTTATAGCCACATTAAGCAATTTAAACTATGAGTTTCAACTAGTGATAACGTACATGATAAGCGAGCGTCGCAGACAAGCGAGCGTCGCACTTTTCTCTCAAACGCCTAACTTCCTACTTTATCACATAAATCTCAACTACCAAGCATGTCACAATCAAATACCGAGGCAAGGATTCTTCTTGCCCTTCAAGCCCTTCAAAACAACCCAAAATTAAGTCTCCGACGTGCTGCAACTACCTATGAGGTCAATGAGCATAGGCTGCGTCGCCGTCAGCAGGGCATTCAGTCTCGACGCGATACTATCCCCAACTCGCGAAGACTAACCGATCTAGAGGAACAGATCATTATTCAATTCATTCTCGACCTAGATTCGCGAGGATTTCCCCCGCGACTGCGTGGTGTTGAAGAAATGGCCAACCGACTGCTCGCTGACCGCAACGCGTCACCTGTCGGCAAGCGCTGGGCTTCCAACTTCATCAGGCGACACCAAGAGCTTAAGACGCGTTTTTTTCGTAAATACGACTATCAGAGGGCTAAATGCGAAGATCTGACCATTATTCGCGACTGGTTCAGGCTCGTGGAGAATACGATCGCGAAGTATGGTATCGACCTCGCCGACATCTACAACTTTGATGAGACTGGCTTTATAATGGGCCTCATCGCAAGCGGAATAGTTATCACAGGCGCAGAAAGGCGTGGAAACCCGAAATCAGTGCAGCCTGGAAACCGGGAATGGGTCACAGTCATTCAGGCGATCAATGCGGAAGGCTGGGCGATCCAGCCATTTATCGTGGTTGCAGGCCAATATCACCTCGCTAACTGGTACCAAGAAAGCAACCTCCCGGGCGATTGGGCTATTGCAATGACTTAAAGTGGCTGGACTGATAATGAGACGGGTCTTAAGTAGCTTAAGCACTTTAATCAGCATATAAAGGATCGATCAATCGGTCGCTATCGTCTTCTGATCCTCGATGGGCACGAAAGTCACCACTCGGTTGACTTTAAGAAATATTATAAAGAGAACCACATCATTACGCTTTATATGCCGCCTCATTCGTCTCATCTACTCCAGCCTCTTGATGTTGGGTGCTTTAGGCCGCTTAAAATAGCCTATAGTCGAGCAATTGAGCAATTGATTAGATGCTCTATAACCCACGTTTCGAAGACCGAGTTCTTCCCAGCCTTCTACGCTGCCCACGCAGCCGCCATGACAAGGAGTAATATTGAAGGAGGTTTTCAAGGGGCTGGACTTGTTCCCTTAAACCCAGAAAATGTCATATCAAAGCTTGATATGCAGCTACGGACTCCAACACCGGCTGCAGAGGAGGTCAGCCTCCCCGACCCTTGGGTCTCGAAGACCCCAAAGACTGTGCTTGAGGCTAGCTCTCAGTCTGAATACCTCGAAAGACGAATGAGAAGGCATCAGAGCAGCTCTCCAGCATCAATTCTTGAGGCGCTTAAGTCACTTTCAAAAGGAACAAAGGCAATAATGCATCAGAATGCCCTATTGAAAGCTGAGGTCCAGATCCTTCGACAGGCGAATGAGACCCTTAGTAAGCGGCGCAGAGCGAAAAGAACCCGCCTACGTAAAGGAGGGAAGATGACTTTAGATGAGGGGAGGGATGAGATGGATCAGAGGGATGTTAATGCGTAGGTAGCAGCTGAATTGTTAAGAAGTGGTGGTTGAGGGAGGTCGGCGATGCCGAGGGAAAGGCGCTGTGGAACTTGTGGAAAGGCCGGTCATAATGCAAGGACCTGTCAGGTCGTTATTGAGACGCCTGAGGAAGAGTGTAGCGATTAGTTTAATTGATTTGATGCTTTGTTGTGTTTTTATTGAAGTTTTAATTTTAAAGGTTGGGAAAAGTGCGACGCTCGCTTGTCTGCGACGCTCGCTTATCATGTACGTTAAAGTAAATAAAAAGATAAATATTAAAATTACTAACGTACATGATAAGCGAGTGCACCAACTAAGCGAGTGCACTAAAAATTCACACCATTAAAACAGAACATAATTTAAAATCACCATAAAGCATCTAATCAATTAAAACTGATTGCTATACTCTTCTTCAGATACTAATACAGCTATCTGACATGTTCTTATATTATGCCCAGTGTTTCCACAGGTTCTACAGCGCCTTTCTCTCGCCGGTGCTGACCTCACTCGACCACCACTTCTCGACAATTCAGCCATCATCTGCGCATCAACGTCTTTCTAATCCATCTCATCCCTTCCCTCACCTACAGTCATCTTTCCTCCATTCCGTAGCCGGGTTTTTTTTGCTCTACGCCGCTTGCTAAGAGTCTCATTTGCCTGTCGAAGGATCTGGTTCTTAGACTTCAATAACGCTATTTGATGCATTATTACCTTCATTCCCTTAGAAAATGACTTAAGTGCATTAATAATAGATGCTGGGGAGCTTCCCTGGTGCCTCATAATTCGTCTTTTAAGGTAATCAGATTGAGAGGTGGCCTCGAGGACCGTCTTTGGCGTCTTGGGCACCCAAGGGTCGGGGAGGCCAGCCTCCTCCTCGATCGGTGTTGGAGTTCGTACCTGCACATCAAGCTTTGATATGACACTTTCCGGATCTAAGGGAACAAGCCCAGCCCCTCTAAACCCCCCTTTGATATTAATTTCTATTATAGCGGCTTGGTAGGCGGCGTAAAATGCAGGAAAGAACTCAGTCTTGGAAACGTGGGTTATAGAGCATCTAATCAGATATTCTATTTCTCAACTGTATGCTTTTTTAAGCGGCCTAAAGCACCTGACATCAAGAGGCTGAAGTAGATGAGACGAATGAGGCGGCATATAGAGCGTGATGATATTATTTTCCTTACAATAGGTCTTAAAGTCGGCCGAGTGGTGGCTTTCATGCCCATCGAGGATCAGAAGACGATAGCGACCGTTTGATCAGGCCTTGGTATGCCGGTCAAAATGCTTGAACCACTCAAGACCCATCTTATTATCGGTCCAGCCATTTTAAGTTATAGCAATAGCCCAATCGCCCGGAAGGTTGCTTTCTCAGTACCAGCTGGCGAGGTAATATTGGCCTACAACCACGATGAACGGCGCAATCGCCCAGCCTCCAGCATTGATTGCCTAAATGGCCGTAACCCATTCTCAGTTTCCAGGCTGCACTGATTTCGCCTTTCCACGTCTTTCTGCACCTGTGACAACTATTCCGCTAGCAATGACGCCCATCATAAAGCCAGTCTCATCAAAGTTATAGATATCAGCTAGGTTAATACCATATTTCACAATTATATTTTTCACGAGCCTAAACCAGTCGCAAATAATAGTTAGATCTTCGCATTTAGCCCTCTAATAGTTATATCTACGATTAAAACGCGTCTTGAGGTCTGGTTGTCGCCTAACGAAGTTAGAAGCCCAGCGCTTGCCGACAGGTGACGCATCGCAGTCGGCGAGCAGTCAGTTAGCCATTTCTTCAACACCACGCAATCGCGGGGGGAATCCTCGCAAATCCAGGTCAAGAATGAACTGGACAATAATCTGCTCCTCTAGATCGGATAATCTCCGTGAGTTGGGGATGGTATCGCGTCGAGACTGGATGCCATTCTATCGGCGACGAAGGGCATAATAATCCACCTGGTATAACCTTGCGGCGGGCCGGAGACCCAGTTTCGGGTCATTTTGAAGGGCCCGAAGAGCGAGAAGCATGTTAGCTTCATTATTTGATTGTGACATATTTGATGGTTGAGAAATAGTTGATTAGATGTGAAGAGGAGAGATTGGGAGATTTTTGGTGCACTCGCTTGGTTGGTGCACTCGCTTATTGGCGACTGATAGGTGGGCGCCCGGGCGCCCATACATCCTTGGGCGCCTGGGCGCGCCCACTGACTAATCACCCAAGAATAACCTCCCATTGGTGCGTGTGAGACGCGTTCTGAAGCAGCAACCAGTCACCAAACTGTGGTCTAGAAATGGCCCAAACATTTGTCGAAGATGTCCTCCCCCCGGAAGGCATCTACAAATCACGTGAAGCTCTTTTTGCAGCCATCAATTCCTGGGCGAAGCCTCGAGGATATGCTTTTACTACTGGCAAGTCTACAAAGACTCCGAACGGGCGGGTCAAGGTGGTGTACGCGTGTGACCGAAACAAACAGCCGCCGAGCTCAGCCGACGAACGAGTTCGCCGGACCTCGAGCCGAAGGACTGGCTGTAAGTTCTCTGTTCTCGCCAAAGAATCGCGGGATGGGAGTACATGGGTCCTGAGCCATCGCCCGGATAAAGAGTGCGCTAAGCACAACCACCCACCAAGCGAGCACCCATCTGCACACCCAGCACATCGACGGTTTGAAGAGCAAGATGCCGCGACTGTCTCCAATCTTGCAATGTCCGGAACTACTCCGCGAGATATCAGAACTTATCTCCATAACCATTCGGAGACGCTGGCAACCCAACGAGACATATACAATCGGATCGCGGAGACGAGAAGAGACCTACGCGAAGGCCAGAGCAGTATCCAAGCGCTGGTTGACCAACTGCATAAAGAAGGTTTCTGGTGCCGAGTCCGTCTAGACTCGGACAATCGACTGACAGCAATCTTTTTCGCTCATCCGGATTCTGTGGCGTACCTGCAGTGCAACCCAGATGTTTTATTATTGGATTGCACATATAAGACGAACAAGCACCACATGCCATTGCTTGACATAGTTGGAGTGGATTCCTGCCAGCGTTCCTTTTGCATAGCGTTTGCCTTTCTTTCGGGTGAATCAGAAGAGGATTACTCGTGGGCACTAGAGCACCTTAGATCGCTCTACCAACGTGAGCTTCCCTCGGTCATTCTGACCGATAGATGCCTTGCGGCCATGAATGCTGCTGCAGCCTGGTTCTCTTCATCCAAAGCACTGCTTTGCCTCTGGCATGTCAATAAGGCAATCCTTCAGCACTGCCGACCGTTCTTCGCCTCTAAGGACGATCGGGCAATAGACCAGACTGGAGGCAAAGTGTGGGATGAGTTCTACGCATTCTGGCACTTAATTGTTGCCTCCCCGGATGAAAAGACATTCGAAGATCGGCTGGCCGAGTTTGAGCTCAAGTATGGCAACAAATACCTCGAGTCTGTGGGTTATATCAAGATGTATTGGCTTGAGCCGTATAAAGAGAAGATCGTCAAAGCGTGGGTGGACGAGTACTTGCACTTCGGCAATGTAGCGACCTCAAGGCAGGTAGCTGTGCGGTATTTAGCGCGGGAAACAAACTACTAATGTGCATGTTCTAGGGCTGAAGGCATCCATTCACTAATCAAGTCACATATCAAGACTTCAACATTTGACCTCTTTGACGTTTGGCAAGCAATGAAACACGCTATTACGAACCAACTGAAGGAACTTAAATACATGCGGGCCACCCAGCAACTGCGGACGCCTCTAGAAGTTTCCGGCGTGTTGTTTGAGGCGGTGTGAGGCTGGGTTTCACACCAAGCTCTACGCAAGGTGCAAGAGCAACGGCAGCTACTTCAGAGACTACATAAGGCTCGCTGCAGTCACACTTTCACAGCTTCACATGGACTCCCATGTATGCATACCTTAAAGAAGCTTGAGGAGGAAAGGCGAGTCCTTTTGCTCGATGATTTCCATCCCCACTGGCATTTGAAGCGAGATATGGTGCAACCACGACCCGTGCTGGAGCTAACACGAGCCAGAGACTAACTTGACGTATAGCGCAATCAGCTAAAGACAACCACCAAACGCGGGCCTTCTGGATTTGAGATGGTCGAGCATAGCAGGAGAGCTCCCAGTACTTGCAGCAGATGTCATACAATTGGCTATATAATGACATCTAAAAATTGCCCGCTGAGATTCCAAGAAATGCGAGGGCATACAGCACACATTTCAGATCCAATCCTACAGTCGGGCACAATCTTGGGCCCAGTTTCCGTTCTTGTTTCAACTGATCAAACGGAGATTCCCTTAGGACTGGATCATATACCTTCTCCAAACGCAGTTATGGAAGCTACTGCGGAAGCCTGTCAACACAGGGAAAGCGCTGAAGTCACCGCACTTGGCCATCCTCCTCCTCTGTTGTCCACAGGTGTTGTTCCTCAGTCCCCTGCCATGCTGGGCACCCCGGCTCTGATCTCACCAAGCGCTGCCAACGAAGCACCTCAGACTAAAGAGGCGTCTATTGTCTGTGATCCTTTGGTCCAGTTGCCACCTCGTTATGATTCCCCGGAAGCCATTTATTCGAGATATGTCGCCGCAAGAAGCGCATGGTACGCAGAGCAGCCCCGCGGCAGTATCAAAACCAATCAGCAATATCGCAAGGCAAAGGGGCTCCCCCAAAGGTACGACAAAAAGAGCTACGAATGGTGCCTGGATTTTAAGCAGATGTCAAAGCGTTGTGTGACTGGAACAGGGTCCCGAGAGTGGACGAAGGAGGAAATGATGGCATATTTAGATTGGTGCAATTTAGAAGACAAACGCGTTGAAGCCCAAATTGTGAGAGAAATGGGTAACAACCCACTGGCAAACAAGAGGAGGGGCATGAAAGAGATCTGGGAAAGTGCAGAAAAGGATAGCAAGGAACAGCAAGCCTTGCACTCTATGAGCAGTGAGGTTGAACAGTGTATAATCGTGAGGGTGTGAATATCTACAATTTACTTTTTATTGATTTTATTTATTACCGGTAATAGTTGTTACGGGCATGACTTGAATCAAAAGAGCGTCTCACACGCACCAATGGGAGGAGGTATTCTTGGGTGATTAGTCAGTGGGCGCGCCCAGGCGCCCAAGGATGTATGGGCGCCCGGGCGCCCACCTATCAGTCGCCTCGCTTATTATGTACGTTATTAACGTACATGATAAGCGAGTGTCCCAAACAAGCGAGTGTCCCGCCTATACTGTACAGCTAAAAGTACACATTTTAGATTTTCTAAAACGGGCTATTTAATTAGTAAATTTCTAAAGAATTAATTTTAAGCTTTCAAGAAAAGAGTTTATAACATAGTATTTTCTTTATATTTCTAACTAATTTATTAAGCTAGTTATAAATAAAAATAGTTAAAAAAACAGTGCGAATTTTATACTGCTAGCGCTATAGGTATATATAGCTTAAGAAAGTTCATAAGAATAATATATGTTATAATTAAGCTATATTTAAAACTATAGCTATTTTAGGGTTAGTTTGAGTTTTTAAGAATTATTTTAAAATCGCAATTTAAGGTGAAAATCTGAGTGAGACACTCGCTTGTCTGGGACACTCGCTTATCATGTACGTTAATATATTAAAGATTAGTAATAATCACCGCCGGCCTCGCGGTTAGAGCCTGGCATTTTACGCGCCAGTCCTGTCGCTAGCCCATCTGATATCTACATTAGCTCCTTAAGGTCTATTGCGTAATTGAAAGGCTAGATCGTGTAAACTCACCCCGGCTAGCCATAATATGGACAAACTCTATCAGGACGGGAATCCATGTTGCCAAAGGAACAATTTGGCCAAAGGACCAAACTCTCTCTTCATTTAACAAACCGGTTTGAGCTGCGGCAATTGTTCGATAGTCGGCAAATGTGCATAGCACCGCCGCCAGACCTAAGAGAAGGAGAACAAGTGTTATGGATTGCGCAGTTTTCGCTAGGAACTTAAGTCCGCGGCTTGGCAGTAGGTTCCGCCGAAGGTTGGCCTGCAGTTTCCACCGAAGGCGGCACCAGAGTAGAAGCATGAAAACAGCAAGGAGCTGAGAGGGTACCACAATTTCATGAAGCGTTGATATGGCTCGATGAACCGCCCCGAAGTCGTAACACAGCTTATAAAATAGTACTGAATCATCCACTGGGGTGGTGTGTATGTTGGCGAAGATAGTTACCGGGATAAAAAAGGCCATGAAGGGAAGAGGGAAGATGAGGTAGTGTGGCATTGGTGGCTGGTACCATTCCCAGAATATTATTTCCAAGATCAGGTTCGATATTGCGAAGGAAACAGTAGCGAAGCCTGCTACTAAGTGCAAATGCAGGCTTACATGTGCGCTTGACAAAACTATCAGTACGGATATGAGAAATGCCATGCTTAGTTGCCTTGAAAACTCAAGAATCAACTGGACGCTTGCTTTGAGGGTGTTGCAGAGGCGAGAGAGTGTGTTTCTGGGCCTCTCGAGATGCGGCGGTGACCGGTCAATGAGAAAAAAAACTGTGTATAGTAACGTAACGATACCCTGAATATAAAGTGAATACGTTATCTATGGAGAGAGCGTCCTAGTTAGTATTGTATCCGAACGAATGACATGGGATGCCAAAGTACTTACACCAATGCCAGCTGCGTCAGGCTCGCCTTCCCATTGAAGGATCGGGCATAGCTGGACCTGGCAAACTCTACTTGCGTGGTCCAGCATCTCTTGCGGTATCTTAGTGTCCAGGAACCAGGCGATAAGCGCTGATTTTTCGTCGTTCGCGGCAGCTTTTCCATATAAAAGCGCAGGAAGAGAACTGGAGAGAAAGTCTATCACAGTAGACAGTCCTGCTCCGTAGGTGTTCTCCAATGATTGCTGGACATAATACGCAGTGCTTGTACAGTTTCGCGAAAAGTTCCAGCTAGCAAGCGAGGAGTTTTCCAACTGTATCAAAAAGTTCGACATCCTACCGCGGCAGCGATTAAGGTAGGGAATGGTATTGTTGTATACGCTTAGCCGGGAATCGAGTTCTGCCCCGCCGTACGGAGAGCGGTGTGCCATTTATGTTTTTCGGTGGGCATTCGATCAGAGCCGCTCAACGTCTCACCTAATCGCCTGTTCAGCTGTAGCGTCGCATTCGTTGGCAGCCTAGACTTCGTCGGGTAAGGCGGATGACGTGTCACACAAGCAACACAGTTTCGTGGGGCTGAGATATCGACAGGAGTTAATTGATGATCCACAGTGCCCGACCGCCTGATGTCGCGAAGATGCCCTGCTGCAATCATCCCTCCAAGCCAAGGCATTTTTCACTCTTTGTGGTGATTTCGTGAACCGTCACAGAGGCTAGTCAGTTGGTCCCCGTTCAGCCCGCCATAACGTTATGGCAGGGATCGTCACTTGTAGTGGCCGTGTACCGAATTAAGCAGTTCTTCAATACTTGTGGTCTGGCAGTGAAATCTATCCTGCCGTACCTCCAACGACGGGCAAAGGATACGGAAGCATTGCATCGACATCAGACAGAATTGGGCAGCGGTCACGCACTAAGAGTCGCTTGCGAGGACATCCATTCTTTCCGCACCACTCCCAGGGAGCCACGATAGCTAAATGCTGCTGTCCCAGTGGGGTATCCATCGGTTGCGTAGCTCTGAGGCTGGAGAGTGGGAGGGAGGTTGACTGCATCTGTCTTTGGTCACCGAAACATGCGGCATAAGTGGAACTTCCCACTCACAGGCCATCATCAATGTCGGCAACATCCACCTGTAGCGCAGGAAACGCACCGATTGACTAGCCAGAATTCACGGCCTGAATTCTGAAAACCCCTTACGTCAGTAAAGGCGGAGGACTTTCCCTGCCGGCCACCACAAACCGAAAGAAGCGCGATGATTCTACGCCATCGGCCCTGTCAGTGAAGAAGCTGGTGGTGAAGCCCATTTCGTTCTCCGAGAAGGCTTGCTCATCCTTGAAACGCCCCGTATGGGTTACCGGTTTGCATTTTTGGTGCTCTCCAAACCCGGTGGGAGACAGGTAGGGCAGAGTCATTCGAATTGCCTCACTCAAGCAGATCCTATCCGCCTCTTGCCCTTGGCGATGATTGGCGTAGCATCAGCATTTTGGGTGTGTTGGCAGATGTACCAGGTCGTCTAGAGCAAGTCCCGACGTTCCCTGAGTCCCTGAGCCGCGTCTCGATCGGGTTGGCCTGGTGCGGAAACAACCATGTGATCCGCCCCTCGTGCTAAAATCTGACCGTGTTGTGTCCTGCCCAGGGGCTGGCCAATCGACGGCTGATAAGTTTAGAGTTCAGATAGTCAGGGGCTAAGTCTGGCTGACTTAGGCCCGTGAGTATGTGCGATGGCCATCCCATTTCTTTAAAGGACCTTGATTGATAGGTGGCAGATGTTCATACACTGCCACCTAAATGAGAGGTCGAACCTCTGATTTCTCTACGGTGGCAACTTTACCTCTGTAGATCCTCCGGCCCTTATGTTTCGTGGCTAGAAGAGCTTTAGAGCTGTGAGCGACCTAAAGGAGGCCAAGTACTTATTGCAGAGCCTGAGAGAGGGGGAGCTGGCAGCCCATGCGAGGGCAACACCGCCCACCTCCAAGCTTGGAGAGCACCTCCTGGCCGGAGATATAACTATTCTGGGTGGGAATGAGTGTGGTACCGCGTTCTACGTGCAGAACATCCATATGCAGGAGTTCTTTGTCATGGCTAGAAAAAGGCCCGTCGCTGCCGTCGCTGGAAGGACCGGCGCAGGAGACGGTGCCAGGAGCCATAAGCCACTGCATCAGTAGACGGCGTTGGCGCTGGCCTGGTGTTGGCGTTGTTGATAAGCGTCCACGCCCTAGCGGGCCACACCGACCTACCGTAAAAACTCTGTTAACTCGAACGCTTAGCGTTCCTATCTTTATGTCCATAACCCACTATTAACTGCAAAATATGCATGACTTACTTAGTTGATTGGTTAAATCTGCTTTTTGTGGGGGCCACTAAGCGTTCGAGTTAACAGAGTTGTTACGGTATATCAGAGATCAACGTCTCTATTTGAGAATGTCTTGCGACCCTAGGGAGATCATCGAGAATCTGCAAACTTCGTGTAGGGCAGTTCGGGCATGGAACCTCCACGGTACCACACCCTTAAATCCGCACAAAGTAGGCCCGGCTGCATGATGCTGCGTGAGGACGGAATAGGCTGCCCTCGTCAAGATAAACCGAAAAGGGGAATAACACTCTACATTCCGTGACACGGAGTATCTCAGCTCCTCAGGGCTGGTGACGGGGGCCACGATTCTCGGAATGAGGGTTCGCTGCCAAGCCGACAATCGCAATGTTGTCACGTTGGCAGGTCAAGTCGGTCATTGGCGTCTTTTTGTTGTAGTCTCGAGCAGAATCCTAACGAATCAGCTATTTCAGGGGAACGCATTGCGCGAATTGCAAGCAAGAAACGAATTGCCGACAAGATACCGCCAGCCACATCTAACAAATCATCAAGGGTCCAGTGCAAGGAGCCGTTGCAAACGGGCGTCGATGAGCGAGGAAATGCGGAGTCAACTTTCTCCGCGACGCTCGTAGATTCCGGAGCAGGACAGTTGGCCCGCGTCGGTGGCGGCCAATCGAATGCAAACGGAGACTGTGACGTGGCGAAGCTGGCGTCCAAGGGATACGCGTCAAGCAATTCTCAGGTTCCGGCAGAGGGAGAGCTCTTCGGGAGACGTACCCGGCAAGTATCGATGATCAAACGTCTGTTAGGCTTGTCCTTCTTGACCTGTCTCTTGCCTAAAACATTATGCCATTGTTTTTCGGCACATCTGCCAAAACAGCCAAAATGCTGCTGCTACGCCAATCATCGCCAAGGGGAAAAGGCGGAGGGGATCTGCTTAAGTGAGACAATTCGAACAACTCTGCCCTCTTTCTCCCAAGTGCACCTGCATTCCCTCATGCGGCAGCACTTTGTTCTCGCTTCAGTCAGGAGAGGTTGGTGTGGTGGCGGCAGTGTCTCCGCTTGGGAACCTGAGTCTTTGTCGTACTGCACTGTGTTTTGGGTTGGCATCAAGCCCCCTGTGTGCCGGTGCTACCAGTAGCCCTGTGTCTCATAGGTCCGCGGTCCATGTCCTAGCATCCGTGGACAGCCACTTTCTTCCTGAACTGTCATTCTAACCGTATGTACGTACACTCCCCTCAACAGCTGAAGCTTGTCGGCAGTATTGAAAGAAGCGGAACCGGGCATGGGCAGATCTGCGAGTCTTCTGTGGATGCGACCAAGGGGTTGCTGATGCCCGAGCACACATTTTCGCGAAAATGGGGGCTGAGAATACCCTCGGCATTGAGCCACAGTCCAATCTCACTTTCGACATGTCCTGGCCCTATTGGTGGTAGAGGTGTGCAGCGTGTAACCAAAGGCCTGCACTCCGACGAAGCGAAACTCATCCCCTGAGGAGCTGGGCGAGACAATATATTGCCATCCCGCAGGTGGTGGGCCGAACAGCTTTGGGGCTAGTAGCTTCGCCGACAACTCTTCTGGGTCTTGCTCCGTGGAGTGGACAATCTGCCTGGAGAGCGCCTATTGAAAGCTAGGGCCGCGGCGGAAAGCATAGGAATTGTTGTACGTGATTGATCTGACTAGCCAGGAAAAAGGGGAAGCCGCTGTCTGCCACAAGATCTGCGATGTCGGCTGTTGCCTTACAAATGGCGGATAAACCCGGGGCATACGATCAGATCCCCACCAACAGTACCCTAGGGCGTCGAGTTTGCGACCTGATCCTGACAGGGTGTGCAGGGCAAGCGACACGCTTTCAGCCACTCATTGCTGCAACCTTCCGTGTCACCTCAAACTGAGGCAAGATACCTCCACACCACGGCCAATGATTCCCAATCCGGTCTCCCTTGCTGCCGAGTCGATAGTTCCTCCCTTACACTGCCCCACCACGATTTCTTGTGCATCTTCCTTCGAGACAATTGCGTCTTGCCCTCTTTCAGACAGGTAAGTGACCCGCCCAGCTGAATAAAGCCATTCTTAGCTTTAGGGTTGCTCACCTCTCACATTCGTCTGTTGATCAAGCGCCACCGGAGGTCTAATCCACATGTGTCCCCGCCACGGCTTGATCAGCTACCTGCAATTGGGCACCTATCTGGCGTGTGCTCATAATATCCGCCCTGCTTGTAAGACTCGACCCCTACGATGGGGCTGTTGTGGCTGCAGCCGGTCAAACAAGCTGTCAATGGGGTATTCGAGGAGGGTTCCCATCAAAACCAAAAACTGCAGTGGATCGGCGCAGTTGTCTCTTTCCCCGGAGTGGAGATAACGTAGATCATCCCATCATGGTCCATGATCCCTGAGCTTGAGAAGCTGGCCAAAGGGCACTTGAGCGATGTCCGAGAAGTACCACGCACGAACCAGAAAAAGTGGTATTGGATGCCAATACCAGTGGTTATTGGTACAGCAGCTCGCCGTGCTAGGATTTACTAGCGACAAACTGCCACACATGGCCCTGTACGATAAGACCAGGGAGAAACTCAATAGCCCGACGGCGACGCAGACTGCGCCATTGCGCGGAATGCCACGTTCCCATCTGCAACGTCGCGTTATCACCTTGCTCGCCGGGACGCTTAGTCTCGATCGGCAGCGCGATGGGATGCTTGCAGAAGTTGCCGAGGTCGGTATGATTGATGGATTGTCCCGATCGCGTGTGGCAGATGGCCTCGATGGCTTGTTCCTCGGGGCTCCCGCACTCAGGACGTATAAACAGGCAAAAGTCGACCATCTTGGACGGCGCGTCTCGGGGCTTGTAGGCTGGGAGAATCTGAGCAGAGGGACAACATCGAAAGTCGACCATGCCTTGACTTCCAAAGCGGTCGGAGCGGAAGACTCGTTCGAGAACGGGTGCATGAACGTCTGCGTTCCATGACGCCTCGCCTTCTCTGTCGTTTTGGCACTCCACCGCGTGATCTACAAGTCTCTTGACCCAGGAAAATGGCGGGAGATTGGTTGCTATTTCTTCAGTGTTTGCTCGTGTGGCTTCGTCCTTGTCGAAGGCGAATCGTGGGATCTCGGAACCTAGGCTTCGCAACTACAAATCTGTTAGCAGCGCCAGCGAGGAAAAGGATGCCCAAACATACCTCACTCTCCAATGAAGCCGGGAGAATGCCGTTGCCGAGGCCAATATCCCGAAGCTCTATCCTCAGTGCTCTGAGGGATTCGGGATGCGGTTGTCGCGAGAAGCTCCCTACGTAGAACCCCGTCTCTTTCATTTCGGCGTTGCGCAACTGTTTCGAGGGAGATGACTTGTTCGACACCGTTCCATGTCTCGACTGATTCGAGGCAGAGGCCGATTGGTTGGAGGCACTTGACCGCGACGGGCTGTTTGTACCGCGATCCGCCGAGAAAGGGACCCATTCTAGCTGTTGGAATCTACCGGGGCGAGGAGTGATCTCGTTGTTCGGTCCATCTGAGTGCGCGGAGGATGAGGCATCAATCTTGTGGATTCTATAGGTGGAACCGTTACTAGAGAGGAGACGTGCGGAGCCGCCTGGAGAGGGTCAGCCGAGGTGCGGCACGGGTGCGCGGCTGAGCTGTATATCGTTATCTCCCGGGGCCAGGACTTTGCGGATTCCTTTAACACGTGGTTTTTAATAAAAGCATTCCCGACTCTATTTCCGCTAGATAAGGGCGGTCCTCAGCAAGCCGAGGAATGTGTCATAGATGCAGAAGGGGAGGTATTTCATACTGTTGATGGGGAAGTCGCTGCGTAATAGTTGGTGTCATCCCGGAACATGAGTCTGGAGGCATAGGCTAAACTGGTTCTCTAGCGCCACAGAGGCCGCTTTACAGCGCACCCCATGCTTGCCTTTCTTATTTTCAATATGGGGGTCCGGTCTAGAAATCGTCGCGTGAGCATGGCTAGTATAAGGAAGAGCGATTTCCTAGAGGTAGAGCGCACTATCTAAGCGCTAATAGCAGCGAGACTTAAAAGGGCGAGAGTTAAACTAGAGGCCTTCAGGAAGACTATAGACCAAGGTGTCAATTGACTACTTAGAAGCCTGTCGCTATATAGCTACTGTCAGCCTATATTAAGGGAGAGCCAATTAGCTATATAGCGGAAGATTAAGTCCTTTATAATCTGTTACAGCATCCCCGCGATATAGTTCACACTTAACCTAAATAACATTATGAACCCGATTAAGCTTAAGCTCGCCATATACTGCATATATGAGACGGGCGAAGCTGAGGAATTCCTAAGAAGTCTCGATCAGGTGTATAAAAGGGTCCGACTCGCAATATCGGACCCCCTGAGCTCTGCCATCTTCTTCCACCGGGAGATCTCTATATTCTTCAAACACTACGTGAGGATCGGGGAGGACTCGGTATTTAGCTACATCAGCCAGTACTACGGAGCGGTAGAGACAAATGAGAGAGGTGCGCTTTACCTCCACGGCCTCCTCTGGCTCTAGGGAAACATAAACCTAAGCTCCCTCATGAGCGATATTAGGAGGGAGGATCAAGCTGCATACCGGGAACGGGTAATCAAGTACATAGACAGTGTCTTTACCGAAGTAGATTCGCCTAACGACTGGAGCAAGCTATCGATAAGTACGTTCTGACATATGCAGTAGGACCTCGATATAGAGGCATCTGCAGGAGTGCGGGCGGGCAGGTCGGTAATTGGCGAGATATCGTCGTTGCTAGACAACGCGGCCCAGTTCGCTGCATCATTCGAGGAGGAAGCGAACTTCTGCGCTAGCGCTACCTAAGTCCACACACATAGCCCTATATATATAAAATATGATATTGGGAGATAGAAGAGGCGGAATCCCTGTAGGTTTAGGGCGCCTTAGCAACTAGTTCAGAAGACCTGCTTTATGGAGGACGGGCTGCTGCGAATTTAGCGCAGCCACAGCCTGGTAAATCGCTGGAAAAAGGCGATAGCGGTGGGGTTACAACACAACCACGACATATCCTTCATCATGACGAAATACAAGGGCCTAGCTCTCATCTATTACATAACCAACTATACCACCAAGGTAGAGGATCCAGTATGGAAGCGCGTAGTAGCAGCCAAGGAACTGTTTCAGCTCCTGGGCGACGGGACGACGAGGGATCAGCCAAATAACGAGCCGCGCTCGACCGAGAGTGACGGCCAGGAGAATCGAACGCAGCAGTTTCTCCTGCGCATAGCCAACAGGATCTTCACGGAGCGGGCGTTATTATAGGTTAAGGTGGTGGTCCATTTTCAGGGGTATAGCACAGAGCTCACAAGCAGCAATGCCTAGACGTTTCTAAATATATACACCCTATACTGGCACATATTTAGGCGCTGGTCCCTCCTGCGGCATGCAGCCAGCGGGGAGGACCTGGAGGAGCCAGTTGAAGAGACGGTCCTGCCAGAGGAAGGCAGACAGAGGATCTCCTTATTGCAGGTGTACCCATACCGCAGCAAGCTTCTCAGAAGCGTAGCTCTATGCAACTACATGTCGGTAAAGTGGGGTCTCAAAAGTCTGTCAAAAAACGCGGTCACGTCGCGCCCCGCGTCACCTTTTCCAAATGGACCGCGACACACCCTCTTCTTCACTCCTCAGCAACTTTTGATCATAACGACCAATTTACGAAATTTTGGTACCGTCATAACGGGAAATCGCCAGCCTAACCAGGAAATCAAACCCGAAGTCCGTGCAGCTATTAATGCGGCTGTTCTCGCAGGCAGGAAGCGAAGCGCTGTCGCAGCCGATTTTGGCGTCTCACCCAGTGCCGTGACACGCATACTTCAACGCTTCGAGGAGACGGATTCGCTCCAATCCAAACCCCGGTCCGGACGGCCTAAGAGTCTTTCGCCTAGGGAGAAACGTGCAGTTGTTCGCCAGGTCCGTCAGGACCCAGATGTAACTCGGAAGGAACTTGTCAGTAACCTGAATCTGCCAGTGAGCCCTTCGACACTCCGTCGCACTTTAGATGAGCTGAACTTGCGGAAATGGAGAGCAAAGAAGCGCGTTTTTATATCAGAAGAATGTGCAGAACAGCGGCTTTCATGGACACAAGATTGGAAGGGCAAAGAAGATGAATTGACGCAGGTAACTTATATAGAAGATTAAGCATATGTCCACACACTCACTATGATCTTAGGTCATCTTTTCGGATGAGTGTACAATCCAAAATTCTCCCTCAAATCCCAATGTCTGGGTCTGGCGTTTTACACATGAGGCCTATGATCCCAAATTTATCAATAAAAAAAGTCACGTAAAGCCAACTATTCGGATAATGGTTTGGGGAGCGATTTGGTCTGAAGGGAAGAGTCGGCTGGTGATCATGACCAGAGATGAACTCGCTAAGAAGAAAGGATTTACTTCTACTAGCTATATGCAGGCTCTGGAGGAAGGTCTGCTTCCAGTCTATGATGGGACACGTCATTTTCAGCAAGATAATGCTGCTATCCATCGTTCGGCTGTGACAGAAGCGTTCTTGCTCCAGAACGCGATTTCGCTATTAGAATGGCCCAGTCACTCCCCGGATCTCAACCCCATCGAGCATGTTTGGAATGCATTGAAAAGGAAGGTTTATAAAATGTTCCCTCATCTCTCTAATCTACGCAAAAATAAGGTGGATATCGAAGAATTCAAGGAATCCTTGCAGAAAGCGTGGGCAGCAATAGATCCTGCCTTTGTTCGGGCGTTGGTGGAATCTGTGCCCCGTCGGGTGGAAGCGTGCCGCCGGGCAAAGGGATGGTATACCAAATATTGATCCCTGACTTCTGACAATTCTAAAAATATATATACTTTCTATTTTGCTGCATTGTACGTTGAGAAATATGTATCTTTATTGTGGGTGTGACCGCGCAGGAAGGTGGTCATTTTGGGCTTTTGACAGACTTTTGGAGTGGAGCTTTAGTCAGGCTGAAGCAGAAAGGGCAGGGTGTTGCTTGGGGAGAGGTGGAACTTGACAGCTCCTGGCCGCTGTCGAGGTTGTGGGTGCAGGCGCTGCGGCGGCCAGGGCAGCATACAACCATCTGCTTCAATAGGTATCTAAGTATGGATTTCACTGAGGAGGACGACTCTTACTATAGAAGGTACATAAGACCTGCCATGTAGCAGCTCCAGTGGCTTATGTAAGCAAACTACAGAAGAATGAAATGGTAAGAAGAGTGTAAAGAAGAGAGCTAAGAGCTAATAAAGGATATCGCTAGCTTTAGAGCAGCAGTGCAATATCTTGCCCTCTTTATCCCATGGCAGGCATTCTTACATAAAATATCTGGCGATATTAACGGTATCTAGAATAGATAAAAGATGCATCTTCCTAAGCGCATCTTATAGCTAGTAGATAACATCCAACTACTACAGCGGTCAGCTAAGGACGTCGCGCAGGATGCAAAACAATAGGCGGCATTATTCAAGGAGCCCGAACCCGCCGCTAACGCAGCGGAATCTAGCAATGCTGTAAGGAATGACGCACAGAGCGTAGCATATCAGTCAGATAGCGTCAGGACTGCAATACGTCTTATAGACATATTAAGAAACGCAGTATCTGCAAAGGAGATCATAGCCAGTTCAAAGGAGATCTCCGCAATGCTAGAGAAAATATACCAGTTCTAAGCAGCCGCTCTCAGTTTAACGGAGGATCTCCACAGTGCAGTCCTCACTGAGGACGCAATAAGGATCGTTAGTATCCTAGGAGGGACAGTCTCAGGAGTGGAAACCCCAGGGCAGGAGCAGCTTAGATCCATCAAGGCGCAGCAGACCAGTCTCTCCCGCAAGCGAGAGAAGGCGATTCAGGGAATGCAGAGCGGATCAGGCGATGGAGTGGCAGTCCATGAAGCCACGGTGCAGAGCAGGTTTAACGGCCCCGGTCAACAGGACGACCCTTTTGCGGAAGTTAATTGCACATATCAATCCCCGGGCACAGAACCGTCAACGAGAATCCGGTTCAGCCCGTCTACATCGTTCTGCGAAGTGGGGAGGCAGGTGGCCGAGTCCCTGACGCTCAACCGAAGACAGAGGATTGCCCTCTGGCTAATCTGCCGCCAACTTGACGAAGTACGGCACGATGAAAGCGGCACCCCACAGCTCTGCCTGTTCCTTAGAGGCGAAGGCGGCACCGGAAAGTCGCGCATCATCACGGCCGTCGTCGAGTTATTCGCCCATACGGAACAATCCCATCGCCTCCTGGTGACAGCAACCTCCGGCACAGCGGCGGCGAACATTAACGTAATCACCATCCATTCCACTTACAAGTTTTCTAAAGATACGTCCCCCAGAGCCAGCCAGGCCGGAGACCCAGACGGCTTCACATCATCTAGCTTAGCAGGCCTCCGGATTGACAGGCAGGCCAAGATGGACTGGCAGGAGAAGTACACCCTAATTATAAACGAAGTTAGCATGCTGGGCGTGCAGATACTGTACGCCATCAACGAACAGCTCTACAGGCTCCGGAAGTCCAGCTGAGACTTCGGCGGCATCCCGGTGGTCGTCTTTTGCGGGGACTTCCATCAGTTCCGTCCCGTGCAGGAGAGATCGATTCTCCTCCCCAGCTCGATTATTCCATGAGAGGGAGATCATAGCTTCAGTCCGGAGCAGCGGCAACAATACGACATAGCTTACGCCCTATAGAGGAAGTTCACTACAGTAGTAATACTAAATGAGTAAGTCTATGCCGCATAAGATCTACAACTACGCGGCCTGCTGACGCACATTCGACAAGGAGTGTAGGACCAGTCGGACGTAGAGTACCTAAACAACACCTGCTACTAGGAAGGCAGGCGGATCCCATGGGAGTCAGGACTCACAGTAGTCACGCCGCTCAATAGGAACCGCTGGAACCTGAACATAGAGGCGACGATTGCTTTCCAGAGGCAATGGCAGGCCCCGCTCCGCATCTTTGTTTCCGAGCACAAGTGGAAAGATAGCGAGCCAACGGAGGAGGAGGCCTTGATTATATTGGGCCACGGCGATGACAGCGCAATCCCAGTGCCTGCCGTCTTCATGTTCGTTCCCGGCATGCCCGTCATCATAAACTACAACACCCACCAAGGTCTGAAGCTGGTCAACGGCGCCCCCTATACAGCGATGGATATCATCCCCAACAGGGGGCGCCCGGGTCATCGGATTAATAGCAATACTATACTCCACTTCAGTCCGCCGGCGGGGATCGTGCTAGCGTCGGAGACGACGAGGGACTTCCGCTTTATAGGTATGCCGCCTGGCACTATCCTCCTAACGGCCATCAGCGCCAAAATAGAATGCCAGAGAAAGCGGCCGTAGCAACAGCACGACGTCTCCCGCAGGAGGCTGCCATGCGCAGCCGCGTTTGCGTATACAGACTACAAGGTGCAGGCAAGAACATTAGATCGCGTGGCGCTGGAACTGCGGGGGACGAGAACGACCAATATCGACGGTCAGGCAGTCCTGAGCACGTGCGACCCCTATAGCCTCTACGTATAGCTATCGCGGTGCAAGTCGCTAGACGGCATTATGCTCCTGTCCAAGGCGCGGGAGCGGGACTTCATCGGGAACACGGTGCTAGAGGAGATGACTCAGGCAGAACAGAAGCTGGAGCAATTGAGTGAAGAGACGATTCAGGCAGCGGAGTCATGGGACTGGCTGGAAGACGATTGAAAAGAGGTAAAGGGAGGGGGGGGAAAGGGAAAAAAGTGAAAGAGGAAATACGCTAGTTGCGTCCAAAAGTGAATGCACTTTTGATATATCTGTGTGAAGTTGACGTTTCAGATCCAAGAACACACAAGCAGACAGACGCGCGGACAGACGCGCGGACTTGACACGAAGTCACGTGCAGCTCAGACTGACCACACACCCTGAATGGGAAGGAGCTAGACCTATGAGAGCGAAGGAGTTACGTGATTTTGCAATCAGTGGTGTTGGCTGAGCCCCTCCTTTCTCCGCGCCCGTCCTCTAAGACCCTTTCGTTCCTCAAGGCACAGGGGAAGGCGCACGTCCGCCGGGGGACGTTAGAAGTTAGAAGCTGGGCGTGATGGGCAAGTTGGCGGCTTCCTTGCGCTGAGTAGCCTTTCGGTACGAAGCTTGCAACAAGAGCCTGTTTTACTAGTGGGTTGTTGCACGTGTTGAGAAGAGGGCACGGTTTTAAGTGGTCGGCTCTGGGTGGGTGGATGAAGAGACTTGGCCAATAGGGCGTGTGTGTGTGTTACCTTTGCTTTGCGTAGCTAATAAGACCTATGCAGCAGGCTTTGGGGAGCAGGCACCATTTTGAGTGGCACGATTTGAAGAGTTTAATGCAGAACTAAGAGGCCTAGCCAATAGGGCGAGGGTCAATAATTAAGACAGGGATCAGGGGGCTGAGACTAGCAGAGATCAATCAGTTGCAATACTAGAGCGGAATAATTGTTAATTTAAGTATAAGAAGCTGCTATACCAAGATGTCCTAGTGTTGAGATCATTGGACTTTTATCATTCGCACTGGTGTTAAAACCACACTCTTATTCCCCCCATATATCAATCTATAAATTTTCCAAGCCCAATACAACAGCCTAAAATACCATATACTATTACTATACTAGGCTACTTAAAATGTCTTTATTGGATGCCTCTTGTTCCTACCACCCGGTTCAGCAGTTAATAACCTCATCTTAGGACGAACGGAGGATCGGAGTGTGGCAGATATGCCAGGTGATCGAGAGTTCTCCTCTCCCTTCACTTCAGCTTCTTCATGGTGATTGTTTTCATCAGAGTCTATAGATGTTGAAGGGGAGACTGGTGATCCTGCAATAACTGGAGATGTTGCGGTAGTTACACTAAACCCCCTGAGTCTCTTAGGGGCGGAGTTGTTCGAGCTCGACTGAGACGATTGAGATGCGGAGATTGCGGGCCTTTTGTTCTGAGATGGAGTAACGGGCTGTTGGGATGGACTTCCCTGCGACAGTTATGATAATTGTGACTATGACTGTTGCGCCTGTGAAGATTTCTTTAAGGGAGTCTTGAATATAGATCTCATTGCTGCGAAGCCGCCAGTTTGGGATGCACCAGGTTCGGTTTTTAAGGGAGAGACTATATTAAAAGCAGGTACAGGTGGCGTGCTCTTATCTGGAAACGTCTAAGAGTCGGGAACGATAATGAAAACATAGTCCTTCTCATCAGCTGGAGGGGCAGCCACCATAAGGCTGTGGTCAAGCAGGCTAACGATCTTGCTAACGCAGTTGAAGGGCATACCTGGAACAAACTGTGCATCTTTCCTATCTGCCATCTTCTTGCAGAGGAGAGAGAATGGTAAAGCGCGAATAGGAAAGAGAATAAAAACTTGAAAGGGGTGGAAGCCTTTGAAAGGACTCTTTAATGGCTGACCCGGAGTGATATAGGTGTAGCACTGGATAAATGCACAGCATCTCAGCTGCGCATCATCTAACAGCGGGACAGAGTCCTTAATTAAGTGGGTTTAATCTATCTCTAGAACCTGCCCCATTATAGAAATAACCAGTTAAATAAGTAGAAAGCCCTCACTATTACAAAGAGTTCGTAGGTTAATGCTGATAGTTATATTAGTAGCAAGTGCAATAATCGAACTTAAGCTAAGGGGAAACGATAAGTCTGCTTACGCTTAGTATCTAAAGTCGCGTATGAGAACTAGAACCTTATACACTTTGCTGTCACCATCTTCATCAGTGAAAACATCAGGCTCTCGTAGCACCCACTCTAGTGCATAGAGGTGTACTTTGCTAGTGAAATGGAACCACTGATTCTCCCATTCCGATTTAACAATCTGCTAGTTATAGATAGAGAGGTTAAGACTAAAGTAAATCGACAGTAAATTAGGGGATCGATACCCTTTAGGACGCAGCATAGAATATTCAGGCAGTGTTATATAGGGAGGGGGTGGAAGGAAAACTCTACTAAAAGCTTTAATATTAAAGCTCTTTATAAGTTATTTATCTGATGTAGGAAACCGCGTTAGGGTATCCAGCTGACTAAAAAAAGACATAGTTATATCACTACTAAGGTTTTTCTAAGAGTTATAAGGTATATGCAGAGGGAGATGACTGCTAAGAGTGGAATTTGAGGTAGAATTTGAGGTAGAAGTAGATGAAGACATAATATATTAAACTAGCAAATGTTTTTAAAAAAAGAATAGAAAAGCAGTTAAAATTACAACTTTATAAAAGAGAGAGAGAGAGAGAGAGTAATTATAAAATAACGTACTTGATAAGCGAGTGCAACAAATAAGTGAGTGCAACACTTATACTGTACAGCTAAAAGAGCAAACTTTAAATTTTCTAAAACAGGCTAACGTACATGATAAGCGAGCGTCGCAGACAAGCGAGCGTCGCACTTTTCCCAACCTTTAAAATTAAAACTTCAATAAAAACACAACAAAGCATCAAATCAATTAAACTAATCGCTACACTCTTCCTCAGGCGTCTCAATAACGACCTGACAGGTCCTTGCATTATGACCGGCCTTTCCACAAGTTCCACAGCGCCTTTCCCTCAGCATCGCCGACCTCCCTCGACCACCACTTCTTGACAATTCAGCTGCTACCTGCGCATTAACATCCCTCTGATCCATCTCATCCCTCCCCTCATCTAAAGTCATCTTCCCTCCTTTACGTAGGCGGGTTCTTTTCGCTCTACGCCGCTTACTAAGGGTCTCATTCACCTGTCGAAGGATCTGGACCTCAGCTTTCAATAGGGCATTCTGATGCATTATTGCCTTTGTTCCTTTTGAAAGTGACTTAAGCGCCTCAAGAATTGATGCTGGAGAGCTGCTCTGATGCCTTCTCATTCGTCTTTCGAGGTATTCAGACTGAGAGCTAGCCTCAAGCACAGTCTTTGGGGTCTTCGAGACCCAAGGGTCGGGGAGGCTGACCTCCTCTGCAGCCGGTGTTGGAGTCCGTAGCTGCACATCAAGCTTTGATATGACATTTTCTGGGTTTAAGGGAACAAGTCCAGCCCCTTGAAAACCTCCTTCAATATTACTCCTTGTCATGGCGGCTGCGTGGGCAGCGTAGAAGGCTGGGAAGAACTCGGTCTTCGAAACGTGGGTTATAGAGCATCTAATCAATTGCTCAATTGCTCGACCATAGGCTATTTTAAGCGGCCCAAAGCACCCAACATCAAGAGGCTGGAGTAGATGAGACGAATGAGGCGGCATATAAAGCGTAATGATGTGGTTCTCTTCACAATATTTCTCAAAGTCAACCGAGTGGTGACTTTCGTGCCCATCGAGGATCAGAAGACGATAGCGACCGATTGATTGATCCTTTATATGCTGATTAAAGTGCTTAAGCCACTCAAGACCCGTCTCATTATCAGTCCAGCCACTTTGAGTCATTGCAATAGCCCAATCGCCCGGGAGGTTGCTTTCTTGGTACCAGTTAGCGAGGTGATATTGGCCTGCAACCACGATAAATGGCTGGATCGCCCAGCCTTCCGCATTGATCGCCTAAATGACTGTGACCCATTCCCGGTTTCCAGGCTGCACTGATTTCGGGTTTCCACGCCTTTCTGCGCCTGTGACAACCATTCCGCTTGCGATGAGGCCCATCATAAAGCCAGTCTCATCAAAGTTGTAGATGTCGGCGAGGTCGATACCATACTTCGCGATCGTATTCTCCACGAGCCTAAACCAGTCGCGAATAATGGTCAGATCTTCGCATTTAGCCCTCTGATAGTCGTATTTACGAAAAAAACGTATCTTAAGCTCTTAATGTCGCCTGACGAAGTTAGAAGCCCAGCGCTTGCCGACAGGTGACGCGTCGCGGTTAGCGAGCAGTCGGTTGGCCATTTCTTCAACACCACGCAGTCGCGGGGGAAATCCTCGCGAATCTAGGTCGAGAATGAATTGAATAATGATCTGTTCCTCTAGATCGGTTAGTCTTCGCGAGTTGGGGATAGTATCGCGTCAAGACTGAATGCCCTGCTAACGGCGACGCAGCCTATGCTCATTGACCTCATAGGTAGTTGCAGCACGTCGGAGACTTAATTTTGGGTTGTTTTGAAGGGCTTGAAGGGCAAGAAGAATCCTTGCCTCGGTATTTGATTGTGACATGCTTGGTAGTTGAGATTTATGTGATAAAGTAGGAAGTTAGGCGTTTGAGAGAAAAGTGCGACGCTCGCTTGTCTGCGACGCTCGCTTATTATGTACGTTATATAATGTATAAAATATAAAGAAATTAGTTTTATATATTTAACTAAAAAGAAAACTATATAGTATTTCTTTTAGATTTCTAAAAAAGGTCCTTTATATAAATATAGCTAATTGTACAGTGCGAATAGGTTTTTTTTAATTAAGCTTATAAAGAACTTTTTTTTAAAAATCTATAAAAAATTTATATTTAATATTTTATTTATAATAAATCTTATATTAAAGTTGCAGCTATTTTAAGTTTATTTTAAATTTTAGAGAAATTTTTAAAGAAATTAGATTTTAAAGTGTAAATACTAAGAAATCCTAAAGTGTTGCACTCACTTGTTTGTTGCACTCGCTTATCAAGTACGTTAAGCCTATAAAATTAGCATGCAAATATATAGAATAAAGAAGAAACACATCTAATATTTATAATTAATTAAATGATATAGTATATACAATGCGAAGATTGATACCACTTAGTAAAGATACTATATTTCATTGCGTAGAGAGGATGTAGCATCGCCGATCTCCATCTAACATTTTCAGCTAAGAGCTACTATCCCTGCCGATGTGGATACTTACACAATTGAATTAATCAATTAAGATAGATAGTAAACAGATCTGCTTTTTCCATAAGTACAAAGGATTGGCCAAAACGTCAGCATATGTCGCCGATTGCAGTAAAGCATCTTGAGGTAAGAACCTTGATGCCTGTTAAGTGAATACTTGCATAGCGGAATTGATTAATTAACGTAGCTGTTAAACAGAATTGCTTCTTCTATAATTATAAAGGATTGACTAAGAAATTAATGCATGAAAAAAAGATGAAAAAAAGAAAGTATAAGAGCTAAGTAGTATTTAATAGGTAGATGAAATAACGTAGTATATATTATATTAATTACATAAGTGCCCATCGATATTACTATTATAACGAAAGAGGGTGAAGGGATATTTTGATCTATTGATATATCAATACTGCAGCAGCTATATAAATAAGAGGGTGGAGGAGTATAATGTCATATTGGTATACCGGTGTAATGGCATTCCGACTAGATAATGAGATAAATAATTAAGCCCGATGTTATTAATATTAGAAGAATAAGAGGGTGTAGGAATATGATATTCTACTGGTATACTGATGTAATAATGCTCTGACTAGATAATGGGATGAATAATTAAGTCTGATGTTATTAATGTTATAAGAAGAAGAGGGTGGAGGAGTATGATGCTCTACTGATATACCGGTGTGATAATGCTCTAAGTGGATGATGGAATAAATAATCAAGCCCGAAGTTAATTATTACGCCCAGCAGTTAGGTACCTAATGCCCATGCTCTCGATTACGACCGAGGCCGAAGGATCTGCCCTCGATGCTATGACAACTAGCCTGTCCCATCTCCGAGCCGTCAGACAGCTTGCTGACGTGCTCGGGTGCGAGCCTACGTAGAACTCGGTTTCGAATGCCCTCGATCGGAAGCGAGAAGACACAGACACCTATAAGAACTAGATTAAAACCTGCCTCGGTGGCATCCATAGCATTCTTATAGACGACTATCTTAGCAATGAGGGTGACAACGAGGCATATGATTACTTTGACAAGTTCACCCCGGCCCAGCCCAAAAGAATCATGTGCATCGAGCACGTGGCCACACTCTTGATCGAGCAGGCATACAGCGAGCACAGTGGTCCAGAAGCTGCTTTCTCCTCTTTTGTTTCACGTCTTAGCCATTCCGTCTCCCAAGACTTAGTCAACCCTGTGGTAGTTGGTTTCAAGTCTGCCATATATTACCGGACTGGTCTTGCGATACCCCAACATCCGGACTAAGATAAGGCGTTTAAAGCCTTTCGGGAGATCCATTACCAGAGGCAATAGCCAGGAGCTGCATCATTCACCAGGCTCCAGCATGGAGGACTGAACGAGTACATTGTCCATTATCTTACTAGTATCATCAGCGAATCTGGCGCGCTTCACCTGAAGCCGATCCAATTCCATATGGGGCTTGGTGACAACGATATTACTTTCATAAAATCCTCCCCCTCTTATCTGCAGCAATTCATCAAATAATATCCCATTGTCTCCATCATCCTGCTTCACTTAGGCTACTCTTTCATCTGTAACACTAGATATATAGCGACGGTGTATATAAACGTCTATGCAGACATAGGCGAGGTATTCCCCATAGTCAGTTAAGATAGACAGAGGACAATTATTTATTAAATCTTAGAGATTTGCCTGTCGTTTAAGATTATATGGAGCACTGACGGGCATTAGTACCCTGAGACCTATCTCCTCGCCATCATTTAGATGAGGGAGGCTTTTAAGACTGTATTATCTAAATATATGAGGAAAGGCGACCTCATGTGGCAGCAAGTGAAGAAATTCATCGAGGATATGCTTTTTCACAATTCCAATAAGCTCTATGATCTTTCATTTTCCATGGACTCACTATCGTTATCATTAAGCGCCCAGCGCGCACTAGAGCTCCCAGTATATAGGACTGAGCGGCTTGAAAAGCTGCTAAGTGAAAATGATTCTGTTACGTTCATATGTCTCTGTTAGGTAGATTATACTAGAATAATAAGAATCCAAGTCATTCTAAGGCGCCGTACAATCTCGCTATTATAGCCTAAAAAAGAGCTTAAAGTCAGTTCTGCAAAGGCTGCCTTGGCGCTCCTTCAGAATGATTAGCTGGTGGATGGCAGCTCACCTGCAGGCGAATGGAAGCTACAAGCGGACATGCATAGTCTACATCTAGGTCCAAGAGACAGCCAGCTTACTCTAATGGGGGATTTTAAAGAGCAGGACGGGTCTCCAGCCACCATCTGCCTAAGAACTTTACTACGGAACACCCTAAAGACAGCGGCTTCCCATGGTATTTCATTCCTCCTCGGGTTCGAGATCGAGTTTATTCTCCTTAAACAAGCTGGCCCAAGATGTTACAATAGGCTAGATGGTGATGCACACGCCTGGTGCGCCATCGGGGCCACTGATCATGATGTAGTGGTCAAGGTCGTCGAAGAAGCCATCGCCAAACTAGATAAGGCTGGGATTCATGTCGAAATGCTGCATCCAGAAAGTGCGTTTAGCCAGTACGAAATCATATTGCCTGCAGCACCAGCTCTCAAGTCTGTCGACAGCCTTCTCTACGCCAGGCAAGTCATTTCATATTATGCAAACGCACACGGGTATAAGATGACACTTCATCCTAAGCCATTTGCTGATAGTCCTAGAACCGCCGCCTATATTTATATATCGATTTCTTCTGCTGGAGGATCTGACCTAAGTGTATATAAGCCATTCTACGCTGGTATCTTATGTCACCTTCGAAGTATCATTGCCTTTGCTTACTCCAGTCCTATCAGTTACTCTAGGATTGTCAATAGCTGCTGGGCTAGTGGGACATGGGTTATATGGGGAATTCAAAACCGAGAGACGCTACTGCAAAAGATTGAAGACAGTCATTGGGAATTCAAGTCCATAGATGGTCTGGCGAACCCATACCTTGCCATGGCAGCTATTCTCTCGTCTGGCTTGGACGGAATTCTGAGCAACCAGGCATTTGTATGGAAGGAATGTACGGAGGATCCGGCTTCGCTCACTCAAGATCAACGGCAAAATCTGAACATCACAGAAAGACTGCCATTTTCACTGAATGAGGCATTGGATGTCTTGGGGCAAGATGAACAGTTATATAGTTTGCTTGGTCGGGACTCTGTAGAAAGATACCTAGTGGTCAAACGCGCAGAGGTCAACGCCCTAAGCTTGATGGATAGTTCCAAGCATTGGCAGTGGGTTGTTAAAAGGTATTAGCATAGCCAAGCCAATTTTTACCGGAAGGTTCATGTTCGCCCGTCATTGATGGTGTTTTAAGATATCTGCGTTCTCCTTCTAGACACCCCTTCCCCTACCTACTGTTTGCTAGCGCCTGCCTTACTTAGAGGCGCATCTACATCAACCATAACTATCGCAATCCTCACGCTACCCTGGACCCAAGTTGCTCGCACCGAGGTGGGCTTCCCGGCGTCTCGGTTATGCCCCTGATGTGAATAAATAGCTTATTTAAATAAAACAGTATTTACTCTCTGTTGCATGGAGGAACGCTGAGCATTGTCGTACATACATCAACCGCTTCATGACGTCCTCACTCACAAACCAGCCCCCTATTGATGGCTAGGGGTTTTCAGGCGCTGCCCTAACCCCGAACCCCTAGTCCTCGGTCCTCATGCGCGTTCCCGCCGCACTCCGCGTCGGCCTGCGCGCACCTCGATGCACTCGATGACTCGAGGCCTTGACGCACATGGAGCATCAAGATGATTGAGGAAGACTTCAACGAGCTCTTGGCCATTGGCAAAGTGCTGCAAGCTCGCGTGCCTTTTGAATATGTGGTTCATCAAATTAGAAACATCAGGCAGCCCGATGCTGAGGACTCGTACTGGAAGTATCACTTGTCACACGCCCAGGATACTAGGTTCACCTCCTACATCAACATTCTTTACTCTACAGATGATGCCGCAGGGGTTGAGAATGACGATGCTGAGTCTGAGGCTACAATAAAGGTGTTCAGTAGGCACAGGCTCGTGGAGCCTCTTGCTTCAAACTACTTTACCGTCACTGAACCATCGTTATCCACAGCCTCTAATATTGAAGGTCTTGAGACGTCCCACTTATGCCCCTATCGATTCTTTCTAAATCTCATTATTCAGCAAGGCCAAAACATCAGTGCGGTAAATTGGAAAATATTCTAAAAGGTAAATACATAACAGCTTCTTAAGTAGGACTAACAGCCAATTGACAACAGGTTCTACTACTAGATGTTAGATATAAAGAATTAATATATATTAGCAAATCAGATTGTAAACCCTCTTCCAAAAGGGCCAGTTTCTCTTTTTATCTTCTTCTTGCTCTGCTGTAATGTAAACACGGAAAGGTCTCCGCCCCGTTTCAACATCCATCTTATCTACCGGAACGACCTGGGTGCGGAAGTAGATCTTGTGGCCAATGTACAAGATTAGCAGAACAGGGATAGTCATAACCCGAAGGAAGAAGTTCTGTACCCTGCCAGAGATGCTGGTATCCAGGCCTGGCGTCTCAAGGGGCGATATAGCGATGTAGATCTGTGATGTAACCACTAGGATATATCCTATCATGGCGAACCAGGAGCCGATCACGCCAGAGTGCGAGCGGAAGGGAAGTTGATCCAGCGAATGAGCATTGTATGCCCAGGCCGTACGGAAACGGATATGGCAAACGCAGATGCTGCCCCAGGTGAAAAGCGTGCTTAGGCTAGCAGTAGCGAGGAGCCAATGGAAGATGGTTTGGTGAACTTCGACGTCGGCGAAGAAGCCCATCAGGCCCACGCACACCGCGAGTAAGATAGCCATAAGTGGACGGCCCTGTTTATCCACGTAGGCAAAGAACCGCGGAGCGTGTGACTGCTCAGCTAAGGCAAGGAGTGTTCGCGATGAACCAAAAACGGCCGAGTTACCAACGCTAATAACAGCAATTAGAATGACTGCATTCATAACGCTCGGTAGAATAGTAACGCCAGCGGTCTCAATGGCGATAATAAACGCACTGGCTGAGGCGTAGACATGACTGTTGCCACCCATTAGGCGAGGGTTGTCTGAAGGAACGAGTAAGGCTACGATCAAAGCGGCGGTAACATAAAAGATAGTGATACGCCAGAAGACCTGCTTAACAGCCATAGGGAGCGATTTGCACGGGTTGGCCGCCTCAGGCGCGGCAAGGCCGATGAGTTCGGTGCCCCAAATGCGAAGGAAGCCATGACTAGGACGCTACAAAAACCCTTGAACCCGTTTTTGAAGGGACCGGGATGCAGCCAGTTGGAACCGCCGATGTAGCCGCCCTCGGGCGGGCCTCCAACGTTAATTATGATGCCTAGAAGGCTGACCGTTGCAGCTCGTGAGCGGGTGGCACTTTGGGCGGGGGCAGGAAGTGAGAGACCGGAGAGACTCACATAAAGCCAATAATGGCCGTTATTTTGATGATAGAAAAGATGAACTCGGCCTCGCCATACGCCTTGATACCACACAAGTTAATAGCAACAATAGCGACAAGAAATATAGTCACAAAGATAGCTTTGGGGATAGTATCATTCCAGTAGGAAACGGTGAATGTTGCAGCAATAATTTCTAGGGGAAGGATAAAGAGCCACATTAGAAAGTAGCTATATTAGGCAAATATGAATTCGTTGTTAGCAACCTCAATCTCATAAACTGTAGGGAAACTATATGGGGCCCTTCTCGCTGCATTGGGGCGCAGGAAAACCCGATTTTGAGAAAGGGGATTTAGAAACTCACTTCCAGCCAATAGCAAAGCCCCAAGAAGGGTCAATAAAGCGAGTAGAAAACGCCGAGAAGGAGCCAGTGACGGGGAAGAAAACACAGAGCTCGCAGAGGGACTGCATGGTACAGTATTGCATTATACCGATTATAAGGTATGAGAGAAGGAGGCTTCCTGGGCCCCCTTTGTAGAGAGCGTTGCCCGAGGCGACGAAGAGGCCAGCTCCTGGGAAGGGTTATTTTCCGCGTCAGACATTGTGCGATATAGGTGGAGAGAGGAGACAAGGTAGGTCGAAGGGGAGATATAACAAGACTTGCTTTCAGTTGACGGTAGGTATCAACTTTGATAACGTCTTCCCATATCCTTCTTCCTTGTCTTCTTCTGGGCAAGCTTGGAAAGGACGAGAGGAAGGGTGACAGCTGGGCCAAGCACTCACCGATAGCTCCCCCAAAGGCAATCATCTGCAGATGCCTCCCCTTGAGCTTCCTGGCGAGGGCGGTTGTCGCCGTCTTAGCATTTGCCGCTCGGATATCGTAATGGCGATCCCTTTGGACCGACATGACGGGCTGTAATGTGGCGTGGTAGCCGCTGTCAAGGCCCTTGCTTTGCCGTCGCTTGGCGCGGCGGAAGCCGTCCATCCAGCTGGAGGGCCCAGGGGACGCCTCAGGGCGCATGGCTGAGGTGTCCCGCCAAATGCCCTTGTTGCCGAAGCTACCACCGGCGTTGCTGAGGTACATCATCTCGACAACCTCAGCCTCGCCTGTGAGCATAATGTGGTCGGCATTCATCGTGACCAATGAGAGAATGAGATGAGTGACAGAGAGGATGATGAATGACATACAAGAGAAGGCAGCGTGCAAGGGAAGAGAGAGTACCTATGCTTATAGGAGCTCGAGAATCTTTCTAAGGGCGAGAGCTGGTGCTAGACTGAGCCCGGCTGCCAGCAGATACTCAGCGCGGTGGTGTGGCGGAGGGCTGACTGACAGGCGTTACCCTTCTGGGTCGATGGCTGAGAACCACGAAAGCTCCTAGGACACGCAGGAGAGATTTCCCTCGCCTGGCTAGAGGCGTGTCTTTTCGGTGGCGTCGAGGTGGCGCAATAGCCCATGTGCCATCATATTGTTTTGGTGTTTGGTGGGTGAATGATGCAAGCATACCGGCATAAAAGCGGGGGTGAGGAAGGCTTCATGACTCAGACACCTGGCCCGGTAGAGGCACAAGAAATGCCGAGCCTTAGGGGTACCTCAACTTTGAGGGGCCTGACCTGCTTTACCTCGGGAAATGAACGAAAAAGTCTCTTTTTACAGATTACCCCATCTCAGATCCGGCAGTGTCAGCTGTCACACTCGCTAAATCCCGCTACATGTCACCCTTCCTTGAGAAAAACGCCTAACCCTTAAAGGATAAAAAAGAAGAAGAAAAACGCCTTCCCCACGCTTCGTAAACTCAAATGGAAGCCGTCTCACAAGAGCGCCAGTCCCTCAAGCTCAGAGCGCGTCAGGGGCAGCAGCAGCGTGTTGAATTCGTCCAGTGTTTAACACGCGCAGGCAGCACACAATCTGACCTGTGCGCACCTTTTCCCAGACGGGCGGCTCGTTGCGTTCCTTACTCTTCCAATTCCAATCCTTTCAGCGAGGCGAGAAGGGATCCCTTGCCTGCTGTGACCTCGCAATTGCCTGAATCTGATGTTCTCTGCTTATGTCTTAATGTCCCGCTACAAATATGTATGCTGTGTTTTACTCTAATTATCCTCGTCCGTCAGCATTCAGACCTCCAATTTTATCCCGGCTAGTACCTGTGAGAATGTCTACCTTCATTACCCAATACCTCGACTGATAGACCGCCGCATGCTCGCAAGCCAGAGGATCGCTAGCGGCAATATGTGTAAAATGATCTTAGCCCAACCCGGCCGCCCTTTGAGATTTGCCTCTTCAGACCAGCATCGTGTTAGAGGGCTGAATGCAGAGACCATCGCGACGGTCATCCTCCCGACCCCTCTAGAGCTCACAGCTCCGGATACCATCTGGCACCACCTAATGGACACCCCCACCTAATGCATCACCAAAATGTTGACCCTCCCATACAAAATCCAAATTTTCAATTGCACCGCATTCAGCCAGAAATAAAGGTACTCTCAAACTAAGGCCTGTACTATATTGCTTTTTTCATGAAATTTTAGTATCGGCTCAACCTTTTCCCGTCCCGCCTCGTAGCCTGGTTCTCTAGCCGTTTGAAGTTTTTCGCATTTCACCTCATCCACCCTAGGCGACTCCATCCACTCAAGCCGAATTTTCACCCAAGTTGCTATCGGAACTCCTTCTGCAATGGTTCATCGTAATTACACTGAAGATGACGTAGCTGAGGCTATATTCGATATCACTGATAGAGGCCTCTCACAGACAGAAGCGGCCGAGAAACGTGAAGTGCCTCGGTCAACCATTTCTAGAAGACTTTCCGGTCAAGCGAGCAGGAATGAACGTATCCAGGCCCACCAGCGTATTTCAAAGAGCCAAGAGGAGATCCTCATTCGTTAGGTGCTGCGACAAGAGTCTCTGGGCTATGCTCCCTCGCACAGCCAACTCCGCGCCTGTGTCGAGGCCCTCCTTCAACAACAAGGCGATAACAAGCCATTGGGTAAAGGCTGGACCACCAGGTTCATCAAGCGACACTCAAAACTGTCTACCAAGCTTGGAAAACATCAGGAAGCCGCTAGATTTAACGGATTTACACTAAAGGCAGTAAATTAGTACTTCGATATCCGGAAGACGGAATACGGCTAGATCAAGCCTGAGAACACAGTTAACATAGACGAGGGCGGCATAATAGCGGGTTTCGGTAAGTCCTCTATAAGTTCCCTATGGGTTTTTATAGAGCGTAACTAATTAGTTATCTATAAGGCTTAAATAGCCTCATAATCAGGAGTTCTAACCTAAAGAAGAAGGCGTTATTAAAAGGCGTCTAGTTATGCTGTGTTGGGCAGGGGGACAAGCAAAACCACCACCCGAAGTGACTGGACGTGAGGTTGTGTGAGAGGTAGAGAGAGGAGGGAGGGCAGACAAAGTCAGCAAAACAAATCGTCAAAATTGGCCAATTGGGTCGCAATGAGGCATCTGACAAGAAAACAAAGTAGGTATATCAATTGATCAAATCAAGACAAATCCAATGACATCAAAATCATCATAATAGGGTCAGTAAATCAGGAGCAAAGAAGGTGTTGATTCCCTGTCTAAGTCTGAGTGGTCTCCAGCATTTTATATCAGGTGGCCAATCCGGCTGCAGCCGGCTCCTTCCTAGCTAGGCAATCAAAATCGGGGCATCATTGACCCGACCAATTAAAATCCTCCCGAGGTATAGCCGCAGGCCCTCAGCCCCGACATAATGCATGTGGACCTCGTTTATTAAGGCTGTTACTGCAATTAGCTATGCTTTGAAACTGGGAATTATTGTCAAATATGAGAGTAAACTGTGATGTATTCTCCCCCCTTTCCTGACAAAGGACTTGCAGCGGCCTTTATATATACAGAGATGCCCTTATCATTATAGAAGCAGCAATAAGGTTTTCTTAAAACCGGATCTGAGGAGTCCGGGCCTTTGAGACCGGTTTGCTAGAGATCCGGGCTTTTGAGACCGGGCCGCAGTCTCAGCAGTTAACACTGGGCCATAGTCTCATCAATTGATAGATGTGACATATACCTCTGACGTATCTGACAATTATATTTAAAGGAAAAGAGCTATAGAAGCAGTGGTTTCTTAATAAATTCGAATTAATAGCAAACTAGCACTATATCACATCTCCAAACGGCTAGACCAACAACCATATAGCTCTCAAGTGGTTGAAGGACGTGTATCTACCTCAAACGGAGCCTCGTAATGCATCGGATGCAAGACTTATTATCCTTAACAGTCACGGGAGCTACGCGCAGGTAAGCCTTTTGGTGTTTTCGCCGCGGAGTCACCCCCTATGGGGTCGCTAATGAGAAGTCAGGACAAGTGGATAGCGACGTACTTTCTAAACAACATCTACTGCTATTACCTACTAGCACATTGTTCTCATGGTTTGCAACCATTAGATAATGGAATTTTTAATATTATCAAAGGTATATATTGGAAAGAACTCTAAAAGCTGGCTAGTTTAACCGATTCTGCACCAGTTGATAAAGTCAACGTTATTCAGGCATATGCAAAAGCTAGAGAGGCGGGCATAAAGAAGGATATTATCTTATCCAGCTGGAGATTTACTGGAAATTGGCCTATCAACCGTCATAAAGCTCTAATACATCCGGAAATTCAACCGAATAAAGAAAAACTGCTAAAATAGTTCAAGACGCCGAGCCCTCCTCAACTGCACTAAGATGATACGCCGAAAACGAGCCGGCAAGTGAGGGATATAGCCAACTACCGAAGTCGTCCGACCAGGCAGAAGTACAGTAAGATCGCAAAGGGGTTGGAAGCTTTACAGATGAAGGTGGCCGTTCAGAACGCGCGGATTACTAGCCTCGAAGAGCAGATAGCCCAGGTGCGGCGAGGGAAGAAAAGAAAGGCGGTACTGAACCTGAACCGACGATTCATAGCTCTAGCGGAGGCTCTAGCGGCTGGAGAAGCTTTTCCTAACTCAAAGAAGGCAGAAATAGAGGTGGATGTAGGTGAGGAGGTTGAGTCGGCGATTGAGGTAGGTGTCGGGTTAGAGGACGAAAGTGAGGAATTTATAGTCATAACAAAGCACTATCAGCGCACACGCAGCGGTCAGGAGGTTAAGAAACCACGTAGAGAGTAAAATTTGATTAAATTTCTAGAAACCTTCTCTAAAGCATTATTTATTAATTGAGGATTGGGCCTGTTTTTATGGACATCAAAAATTGGATTTTGTATGGGAGGGTCATGTTAGATTGGATCATGTACACAGCCTTGCACATGATCAGGTGACCTAGCCTCTGATCTCTGGATTGGTGACCGAGGGATTGCCGAGAGCAGCCCGAATAGGAAGGCGGTCAGGGCCGCATATATTACCCCCGCCTGCTGCGGGGACAGCCTAGATGACGACAGACAATACACACACACTTACCAGGCCATCAAAGACCGGGGTGCCTTGCAGCTACCAAATTCAACAGGTCAAAATTTTGGTGATGCATTAGGTGGAGGTGTCCATTAGGTGGTGTCAGATAGTAACTCACGATCCATCTCTCTCCATCTTCTTCAGCCTCAACTTGTCTATATAATTACCATCAGCACCACATCGTTCCTAGGGACTGGTTCAGCCAGTGGTTTTTAATTGCTGGTCGCGTTTACTATTTTGTGCGGACTCGGAAGATCGAGCGTCAACATTGCCTGAAGAAGTCTGTGGATATACGATAGAATATTATTGTCACGGCCTGGCCGCGGCCTGCATCAGGACCGGGTGGGACCCCACTTTTCTCAGCCTCCCGGAACGGAAGATAGCTTAGTCCGAAGTGATCACGAAGTGATCACTTGCGATCACTGGTGATCATGATCACCACAAGGGTGATCACCTCAGATCACCGTAGTATATTAACTCGAGGACCTGGCTGTCACTAGGACACCAGCTCCTCAGCTATCAATACAACTTGGTTACCTCAATCTACTCTGCTCGCTACGCCGCATCGTACATTGACCATTACCTAATGCAACACTTAACTGCTCAGTAAGTACACGCCTAACCGTTCTGCTAACATAGACCACGGTCTATCCCTTAGGAAACCAATCTTCGCCTACCCTATACCCCATACAGGCCAGGCTTAGACCCGACCATTACAATTATTACTTAATATTAATAAAAAGTTTAATATATAACTATATAACGTACATGTCACGGGCCATATGAGATTACCTCTTGAGTTGATCTCATATGGCCCGTGACACCAACCAAAAAGTGAGAAAGACGAGGTACATAAGGTCCCACTGTAAGGGTTGGGGCAGCATGCCCAAGCCCCACAAAGACCCATTGCCGGTTGAGGCAAAAGATCAAGCGATTCCGAGTAGCTAGCGTTACTCAATCGTGCTGCACATCTAATGATAAGGCTAGTCCCGGCCGAGGTCTCTCCTCGCCGCTAACTCTTACACCCACCTATTTTATATAAGGCTAGAAGTTACAGCTGTGAAGGAGCTACATGTTATGGGCTAGAGCTTTGCTCTAGCCTTATAGAAGGAAGACCTTGTATAGCTAGTTGGTTGATTGCGATGGCGATCAATCAATACGTATCCTTTTGCCGCAACGGCAAAGGGTAGCGCTGTAAGGCGCTGGTGGCCGTTGCGATAGCAATCGCTTAGCCCTTCTGGGGTCAGCCCATCACACTACATCATAATACATCACACTTGCTATTGCCACACAGCTTTTTGAAGTCGACCAGCGTACCGTTGATCTCCCGGGCCTCTGTGGGGACTATGGGTCAAGTGTTGCCTTAGGGCACTCAAAGGGATAGGTACGGCGCTCGCTTGTCTGCGGCGCTCGCTTATCATATACGTTATAGATCTTAGCGGCGGCTCGTGCGCTTCGGTTTGGGTCGTTTTGGATTGTTTGAATAGCTAGGATTAAGCGCCCTTCATTACTAGGTGAACTCATTATTGGTGGTTGGGGGAAATGTTGCTAAATGTGGGTAGTCGTATTATTACAGTCGCGTGAGCCACTCGCTTGTCTGAGCCACTCGCTTATCATGCACGTTAGACTTGGAGAACTCCGTATATTACGGATACACCAAGGCATGATCAGACCCGCCCCCACTCGGACGTCGTGATTCCTCCACGTCATGGCTGATATCTTTCTCTGCCGATTTGAAATATTTGCGCTCGTTGGCGTACCGAGACGTAGATTGTAGACTTTGGAGGTACAAGCCGCTGTTTTGCGCGTTGTTGGAGTTTCTGTGGGGGTGACTGCGACTTTGAAAGTCCTTGACAATGGCGTAGAAAAACGCTGCGTTGGCGACGACGCATGCACAGACGATTTCGATGGACGCCCACGGTTGAAAGCTCGTTAGCCGGCGCGCTGACCAAGGTTCAAGATAAATCGATATATCGTACCAGGGAGCGAGCACTTTGGGCCACAGATGACATGAAAATGAGGGGGATTCGGACGATGGTGATGGCGACAGTAATAAATCCGATTCTAAAGAGAACCGAGAGCTGAAGTTTGCTGCATAGCATATCAGCAACCACGGCACGTTCCCATCATGGACAGACCTTGGGGTCGACGTACTGTCTGCGGTCGAGTCGGGTGTTATAGAGGATGGGGAAGGGGAGGATGAGGAGTGCTATATCGGTAATGGCATTGGATACGGCCAGGACAATCAGATTGGCTACTCCTTGACTACAGGAGTCACCTACAAGATCTGTTAGTACTTTGAGGCTGGAGTTGCTCCGCGTTCAGGTGCGGCAACGTACGCCAGTCATCAGGCAAGATATCCCACGTCCTGTGGATCTGTCAGTTAGAGAATCGCAAGACGAGGAGTTTGCAAAAGGCCCGCAAGTGAAGTGGTCGACATTCTGTCAGAGTTGCGATCACAACACCGACGAATGTAAGAATAATAGCCCACCTCGACGTAGCGATAGCAACTTTCCCCTATCTAAGATGAGAGATAAACCGAGACTAGAACGTTAACAAGCAAAGTTTCAATGACTATAAACTGCCGACTGTTTAGCGATGCAAAAATACTAGCGGTAGGCGAAACATACAACAGCGCATCAGCGCTCATCATATGTCAACTCAATCAATCAATCACCTCAATTAAATTAAACAAATCGTCAAATTCTTCCTTTCAATCAAGTCAGTTAGTGCGTTTTACAAGTTGAAATAATTGACACAGCTTTATGCACTATGCGGCGCCATAAAGTGTCCCCAACATCCGCAGCCAGGCCGGGGCCTACCCTAGACCACATAGCAGCAGATAGAATTTACTTTAGGCTGCCACTTAGAGCTATGCAGTACTAGGTATCTACCATTATAGATTAACGCATGCTCACCCCCTGCAATTCGGAACGTACAACGTGCTGCCAGGCGCGGCAGAGGCGCTGGGAAAGGAGAACGGCGTGACGATTGCCAAGATGCACTGGCTCAGCGACAAGGAGAATGGGAAATCCTACGGCTCGATTGTAATCTACGTCACGAAGGCAAGCGATGCGCAACGCTTACTAGAAGAGAGACACTTTCACCTCGCTGGGGAGTCGGCCAGCACTAACGTTTTCGAGCGACGCCAAGGCCCGGTCTAATGCTATAACTATTGGGAGCTTAGTTACAAGGCCTTAACCTGCAACAGGCCCCAGCGATGTGGCAAATATGCAGAGACGGAATACCGGCATACACAGTGCCAGGCGATCGAGCCGAAGTGCGCTCTCTGCGGAGGGCCACATAAATCGCTCAGTTGCAACTGCCGAGTGCGATAAATACATAGCAACAATGTATACTAACCTCCAGATCCTCTAGCTCAACGTGGGGAAGAGGGATGCAGTGCAACTAAGCATAATAAACGACGGAGACTTGCGAAACTACGTGGTGCTAGCAGTAGCCGAACTATACGTATTGAACATAGACGGTACAGTAGTGATAGCACCGAACTACCACAGAAACTGGACGAGATTGATACTGACGAAGAAACAGGAGATGCGATGGCCGATCTGCAGCATGCTCTGGATCCGCAGGGATCTAGAGGCGGAGCAGGTGCCGATGCCGCCAGCCGACCTGACGGAAGCAATAATACAACTGCCCGACCGGGACGTCCTAGTGGTATCGGTGTATGTGGAAGGGAGTAATGAAAATGCTCTACGCACAGCAATGGTGCAATTGCACAGGGCGATAACGGGCTTCTGCAACAGCACAGGGAAAAGAACGGACGTAATCATAGCAGGCGACTTCAACCGCCACAACCAACTATGGGGAGATGACGAGGTGACAGGCAGACGCCAAGGGGAGGCAGATCCAATCATCGACCTTATGGACGAGCATGGCCTCCTCAGTCTCCTCCCCAGAGGAACAAAGACCTGGGAGAGGGGTAGTGCGGAGAGCACGATCGACCTAATGCTCGCATCATCCAAACTAGCCAAAGAGATAGTTCACTGCAGCATACACCCAACCGAACATAGGTCGGACCATAGGGCAATCTGGACAGAGTTTAACCTCATAACGCCCGAGAGGACGGCTGGCCCAAGACTGCTCTTTAAGAACGCACCATAGAACGCGATCAAGGAGAAGGTGAAGGACCAACTAGCGCCACTCCCGTGAGATGGCGGAGTTCAGGCACAGACAGACAAGCTAATGGAAGCGGTCCTCGGCGCAATCCACGCATTAGTCCCACGAGCGAAGCCATCGCCATATGCAAAGAGATGGTAGACAACAGACCTTACCTAACTCCAGAAAGCCTACACATACTGGAGAAACCTGGCGAGGACACAGCGTCGCGCAGGCCATAGACAGGACAACCTAGAAAGCAGAGCGAGGGTAGCAGCTAAAGAATACCACGACACCACCAGAAGACAGAAGAGGGCCCACTGGGAGGACTTCCTCGCAGATGGAACCAACATCTAGCAGGCGGCCAAATACCTTAAACCTGGTAGCGACATAGTCGGCGACAAAACCACCGCGCTGAAAAGGGCGGATGGGACTATAACGCAGGATAAAGTAGAATAGGCAGAAGAACTGCTGACGACATTCTTCCCACCGCTACCAGCAACCATAGAGGACAAAGGGTTACGACCGCGACGGAGGGAAGTGGCCATACCGGACTTGACGGTGAAGGAGGTGGAGGAGAAAATCATGGCAGCCAAGGCGTAGAAAGCACCCGGAGAGGACGGACTGCTGGCGATGGTGTGGAAGCAACTGTAGCCGGTGGTCAAGGAACGCGTGATGCATCTGTTCCGCACCTCACTAAGTGAAGGACAAGTGCCGGACCAGTGGAGGAGCGCCAAGATCATCCCGCTCAAGAAGCCGGACAAGGGCGACTATGCGCTCGCAAAGGCCTGGAGACCAATCTCGCTGCTGTCGACGCTAGGCAAGGTGCTCGAAGCAGTGGTGGCGGACAGGATCTCGTACGTCGCCGAGACGTTTGGGCTCCTGCCCATAAATCACTTTGGGGCAAGGAAGCGGCAGTCGGGAGAGCAGGCCTTACTGCTCTTCCAAGAACATGTATATAAAGCGTGGCAGAACCGCAGGGTGGTCAGCCTAGTCAGCTTCGACATCAAGGGCGCCTATAACGGCGTGTTCAAGGATAGACTGTTACAGAGGTTAGAAGTAAGAGGCATCCCCGAGAAGCTGGTGCAATGGATAAGCGCGTTCTGCTCCAATCGCACAGCTAGCATCGTAGTAAACGACTACACATTAGAGCAACAGAAGCTGCCGCAAGCCGGCCTTCCCCAAGGATCGCCGCTTTCGCCTGTGCTTTTCCTATTCTTCAATGCAGACCTTATGCAAAGCAAGATTGACTCAAAAGGCGGTTCAATAGCCTTTATCGACGACTATTCAGCCTGAGTCACGGGATCGACAGCGGAGGCGAACAGGGACGACATACAAGCCATCATCAACCGGACACTGGCGTAGAGGAAACGCAGTGGAGCGACATTTAAACATAACAAGATAATAATTGTCTACTTCACGCGCATAGCTGAACGCACCAGGGAGGCGCCATTCACGATCAATGGAGAGGAAGTCAAGCCGAAGGCGAAGGCCAAACTCTTAGGGGTAATCATAGACATGGAGCTCAGGTTCAAGGAACACATAGCCAAGGCCGCCACTAAAGGTCTCTCAGCAGCCATGTGTCTAAGGAGACTCAAGATGCTGCCACCACAAGCTGCCAGACAACTCTTCGTCGCAACTGTGGCTCCAGCTATGAACTATGCGTCTATCATATAGGCACATGTGCGCAGCAAAAGGGAATTGAAAGAGTTCAATAGGGCATAGAAAATAGGAGCGCGGGCCATCACGGGAGCCTTCCAGACGGTAGCGAGGGCAGTAACTGAAGCGGAAGCCAACACCCAAACAGTATACGAGCGACATGCTCTGGCTGGAATGAAGTTATACATCAATACGCACACGCTACTAAAGAAGCACCCGCTAGCGACACTTAAAGTATCAGTAAGTCGAAAGTACATCTCGCCGATGAAGAGACTGGCACTTGCCCTCGGCGAGAGCGGAATCGGGCGGATGGAAACAATCGAAGCCTATGCAGCACTGCCGTGGCATGCCCGCGTGTCGCTGGTGTGTGAGGTAGATCGGAAGGTGGCGATAGCGGCAGCCAACAGCGTCGAAGACATCACTATCACGACCAGCGCTTCTGACAGAGGAGGAATGGCGGGCATGGGAGGCATCATCAGCCATAAAGCAGCAGGGCAAGAGAATAGGGTCGTAGCCAGATACTCAGTCACCCTCGGCTCGCGAGACGACCAGAACCCCTATACGGCCGAGTTGGGGGCGATAGCGATAGCATTGCGATGCATGCCTACCGGACTACGGAACCGAAGACTCACCATACTATCAAGCGGCCAGTCAGCTCTGAAGGCGATCGCGCGACTGCGATAACAATCGGGACAGTGCGCCATCCGGGAAATCTACAACCACATCCAACGGCTAGGAAAAGGCAATAACAGTATTAAAATGATCTAGGTACCATCCCGGGACGACGCGTTCCCCTTGGGACCCAAGGCGAAGAGACAGGCGCAGAGAGCAACCAAAGCAGGACATACAGCAGAGACGCCGCCATACCAAGCTCGATCGACGCGGACAAGACTGGCGAGAGCACAGCTACAACAGCACCAGGCGCTACCGGACAGAGTGGGCGGCTTCTCCAAGAGGGTTGACAAAGCGCTACCAGGAAAACACACAAGGGTGCTGTACGACGGACTGAAGAGGCGTGAAGCAGACACGCTTTCACAGTTACATACGGGAATGGCGAGGATCAATAGCTACCTGTCGAGGATCGGCGCAGTGGAATCAGACTTGTGTGATTGCGGACGGGCAACCGAGACGATGGAACATTTTCTCTTTCGCTGCACCAAGTGGGATGCACAACGCGAAGGCATGCGGCGAATCGGACGAAGCGATATAGGAAACCTGTCGTTCTTTTTAGGAGGAAAGTCGGCATTGGATAGACCGAAGTGGTCACCTAACCTATAGGCGGTGTGAGTAACGATCAAATTTGCGATGAAGACGGGAAGACTGGGAGTGAAGTAGGAGAATGGGATATACTAACAACCCCGGAACCAGGAAACATTGACACAATACTAACACAATGCAGCCTCATTTTGACAGACCATGCTTCAGCTGCTGAGGATAGGATGCTGAACACTTGGAGAAATTGGCCTTCAAGCAGGCCTGTCAGAGAGAGTCAAGCGAGGCTAAAAGAAAGCGATTCAGGGAGAGAAAGTGGGGCTTTACTTTGTGGTCAGGATTGAAGTGGCAGAAATGTAAATAGCATAGCGTGTTCCATGGCCCTATGAGATCCGTTCTCCCGGGCGTAATAAATCTACTACTACTACTACTACTACTACTAGAGAGCCGTGCGACCGGATATGAAACGCGGTCCATACCTTGGGGTCGTGTATCCGGTTTCACATCCGGCTTGTCGCATCAAGGACTCCAATCCTAACGACATGAGCTTAAATAGCTGTGCTTGAACACATGACTGTTCAATTTCTTTTGTTCTTTAGATAATTCTCATCAATTGGCTGGTGCCATCAATGATCCCTGTGGAGCCAATTGCCTGACAAAGAGTCATGCGTGGGTATCAAAAGTGTCATGCGTGTCTATCAATTCCCTATGGATTAATGTCATATTGCGTAATATAATACGCACCACTTGACAATACAATAATATTGCGAGGGTTCCATATTGCCAATATACGTATTGTTTATATTATTAGCAACACTGCCGCTGTTTTGCCTTAAAGGCCGTGCATTACCTGCTACGAGCTCACATTATAGGGCCGCCTGATGCGAATATATCGCGGAGGTCACATAAAGTGAGGTTGTCATGTAGATGTAGAAAGATGGATGACGAGCTAACACTACAGTTGAGGACGGGAGCATAAGGTCTCCTTTCTCACGTGATGTTACATATAATGCCAGTCTTAAGCACCAGGCCCAAGACTGGTTCTTCACGTATCACCGCCGCTGAATCTTGAACTAGATAGAACGGAGAATCGCTCCGTTGCCTATTAACCCAGACTGTCTGCAAAACTCGACATGTTCGAATCTTATGGTACACTCCGAAGAACAGTGCAGAGTCGCAGGGCTGAGATACAGTTCCTCTGCTTATCTTTCATCGTGATTCATGTGAAGATGGGGTTTCTAACCGTCTTTTAAGTCCTCTATGGCCTGTGGGCCTTACATGTCTTCGACTTTCCAAACTGGTGGCTACAGGTCGGATTATGTGTGACATTACCATAGGCGTCACCTCCATAAACTAGATACCCTTGACTGTGATCGAGAGGAAGTTTCTGAATCTCCGCCGCGGTACCAACAACCCAGACTGTTTGCATACCTATCAGGACAAAGTTAGCGTTTTCTGCTATCTCTCAGAAAGGCTCACCCACCCATGACCATATGCTGCAATGTATGGCAATGGATCAACCACACCCCCGGCTGGTTCACCCGGATCCTCCACGCCCGCCAGCCAGCTGGAGCTCCTGGGTTTGTGACCGTCGAATACCGGTATAACATTGTCGTATCTCTTCTCACAGCCTTATAACCCATACGGACGAGCTTCTCTTCGTTTGCCTCAGCATCGTAAGAGCCATTCCCGCTACCAATATCGTAGAAGTGCTGTCCATGGGCATGAAAGGGGTGCACATCCACGGCACCGCCGCTGTTCACCAGCGATCCGGTATTCTGCAACACAATCTCAAGCACCTCCCCCACCTTAGCCGGAAACGCTCTTGTCTTGGGATCCCATCCATGGTTACTAAGCGCAGCACCGTAGTCCGGCATAGCAGCCTCGCCGTGCTGGTAGATATCAACCAACAAGGGCGTCTGTACTGCGATTTCCGTCCAGGACAAATTCGCTAGCCGCCATATCAAGTGATTGGTCGTGGGGTCGATCATCTGGACTGAGTCGATAGTCACGCGGCGAGTGACCTCAGCGAGAGTGGGATGGCCCATAGGCTCTGGATGCAGGGGCTGTAATTGGTATTCAAGCCAGTCGTATGTGACGTTTGGAAGACTGAGTGGCGTCTTCACCGGATATTTGGGTAACGGAGCTGATTTGGAGTAGCGGAGCACCGCGTAGCCGCGATAGATGGCCGGTCGGTCGCGAGTCTCAAACTGGAGGAAATATGTGGTCCTCTTTTCGGCTTCCAGTTCTTGTTTTGTTTTGGCTTCGAATAGTACATCGAACCGTTGGCCTGATCCCAGCTGCATCCGACTAACAGAGACGGGTTGCGTCCACTCACCGCCGTCGACCTGGATAATTGTGAGATTATTATGCCCCTCAAACGCCAGGCTAACCAGAGATAATCCCGTCGATCCTATGAAGCGAAAGCGGTACGTTTTTCCGGGAGCAACGTCGATAACGGGCAGTGTACAGGAGCCGCAAACCTCAGAGAGGCTCTGCCCTATACCGATACCCTTCCCATTAAGCAAAACGGCACCCGTCTCACCTCCAAAGACAAATGGCACTGCTTCCAAGCCACTCTGGAGTTCCTCATCTGTCTGGGGGAAGAAGTCACTCCACTGTAGAATGCGCTCCTCGTCATACTGGTAAGGCTGCTTTCCGCAGTCCTCGACGATTAGTGGCCCGGCAGCAGTGAGCGCCTGCATGCCAACATGGGAGTGGTAGAAATAAGTACCCGAGTCGCTCGGCTGTGTCCGCAGCTCATAGTCGAAGAAGTGGCCGGGTGGGATTGGCCATTGGGACCCTTGCGGGCTGCCGTCCGAGAACTCTGCCATACGCTGGGATAGACCATGCCAGTGCTGTCTCCTATTAGCGCCTCTTCTTAGGTTGACTTTGCAGATCTTTTTCTCTTGCCATGGTTAGATTTTGGCTTTCCAGGTCATTGTAGACTCTAATCCATGTTGTTTTGCCCGGCTTGATTCGCAGCTCTGGTCCGGGAGACGTCCCGTTTACGACTGCTGATAACCGCGTCTCGCAAGCGACTGAAATGTTGCGTGAAGTGACTCGCAGAACGTAATCTGGGAAGAAACTGTTGTCGTGTGTTACAAGTTTTGGCGTCACCGGGAGGATAAGCCATTGGAACAATAGTGCGTAGAAAATGAGGGCAACCATTTTGGCAAGTGTTGTCAACGTCGAGTTTCAGGGAAACGTTCAGCGACCGAGCCATCACCAAGGCCTTTTATCTCTGGCAGATAATTATGTGAAGCCCCGGTAGATGGTCCAGGTCACTGGGTCTCCGCTCCCCGCATGCATGCCCCTGGAGACTGGAGCGTGGGGATCCGGGGGAAGTCTGGGGTAGAGCCGGCATGAAAGCTGCCGGCAAATGACTTCAGTTGCCGATGTCTCAGACCACATCAGTTGAATACCCGCAGTCAACCCCATCATGCAATGGGGGGGGGGCTATGAGTTTGGAGTTCATCAACGTGAGGCATAGAGGGGACAGATCGATTGCTTGAGTGAGAGCAAGGTTCCGTTGCGAACCCTTGTATATTCCGACAATACCTCTTATGAATACCACGATTCTGCCGCACAACGAAGTCGAATATGACGCGAGAGAGACTGACTATATGGTAACGGTGAAGTCTTGCTGCGGATAGGGGAAGCGACATTTGGAATATATCAGGGAGTTCTTCGCTGTTCTACGGTCTGCATGGGAATAACGTCGCTGGGGAACGGCACAGAGCAAACACCGAGAGTGCCGAGGAGCTCGTTACGGTCCTACACCTCACTGCAGGTCTACCCCGGCTATTGCGCTCGGCAACGGAACATCTGGACTCGAAATTGGCCGCTTTTGGAGCTATGACCACGAGACGCCCAGAGAGCCCACTAGCGGCGCTAATCACCACTAAGCGGGTAAGATGGGCAAGATGAAAGAATTCTTTTTTGAGATCACGGGGAAGGAGGTAATCGCAAGGCGTGATCACCAATGCTTGATCAGTCTCGAGGATGCCGGCAAGAGTTTGAAGACGTACGGCTTCTTGATGTGATTGTGTCAGTTATCCAGGAAGTGAGAGAGAAAAGGCTTGGCGTTCATTGGCCAAATTCGCGTCCACACCTACCCCCACACCAACGTCCACCCTCGTGATGCCTAGTTTTCCTCCTGAGTGACCGAGCCCCTAGACCAGACCCTTGCTCCCTTCCGTAATTGGACGCAGACTTTCTTATGCGGATATGTACTCTGCCTGCGGATGTCCTCTTGTGAGAGACTGTGTGAGACTCGTTGACACCTTATGCACACCGGGACAGCCTCGTTGACGCCGTTTCCAGGTACTGAGTCAGGCAGGGAAGGAGATGCGGGGTCACTACAAGACGAAATGGAAACTTGTCTATCACACTGGTCACTCATAGTCGCGCCTTTTCCTTTAGTCGAGGATATTGTCCGTCACCTCCTCCTACTGGGGAGTGCACGATTCAGGAGAGTCACCCTTTTAAAGCCCCTCAGCGGTCGCCCAATCAGTCTCCACAACCTCGACGCTTATCGTTTTAAGGGAACAATCGGAAGTTTTAGAACCGTGGCTGTGTTAGCTCCGAAACTCTATTGGCCGTCCTTTTCGGTGGCTTGAAATCAAGCTGCTAGACGAACTTTTGGAATATGAGACGCTGTTCAGCCCACGACTCCGAAATCTTCTGCTGCCTTTTTTCCTAACCCATTTCTTCAGCTTGTTGGGCGCGCTGCACAAAGGCGAGTAAAGATGGGCGTCGAAATTGGAGATAAATGAAGTCGGCTCGCCCTCACAAAAGAAAGACTGTCGGCAGATATCCGGGTTGTTGGATAGAGCTCTGGATGTTTTCCTAGAAGGCAATGCAGAATAGTATTATGTTCTCAGAGGCTTGCGTGTCACTTGTCTCTTGGACTCCTTGACAAGTAGAGGCCAAAGGCCGTGGCCAACCAATCGCTGACCCTGCCCTTCCAGGTCGATAGTGGATGGCTTCCCCTGAACAGCATCGCTTCTTGCATTCATTCGCCAGTGGCGGAGTGTGCCCGAGAGCAAGCAAGCCAGCGGAGAACCTGGACTCCGGCTGATTCGGCAACTGGTTTCTGTTCCCTGCACTAGCGGTTAAGGTCGCGACCCACCCTTCCGTGCGCACCCCCCTTCCGCGCACTTAGATGAGATGGGGTTATGACTTTAATACCGCATTTCTCCACGAAATAATTGTAAATTAAATAGCTACGTCTGGAATTGATATATCATGCTGTCCTGCGTTGAACGGTGGTTTTCTTTTTTGCTGATGCAATCCTTCGGCTCTTGCGTACCGGCTTTTCCTGTGACTTGTCCTTTGGCTTAGGACGGGCTTTGAGGATCTCTTCGTGCGTTGCAAAGACTGCTTTGGGGTTGTAAGCGACTGCTTTACGGCCTGTATGTTTCTGTGATTCTAGGAGATCTTTTTGATATGCGATTTTCCTCTTTTGTTGGGCTAAATCGCTGTACAGCTGTTCTATCAATTCCCCCGCCATAGTTGCGATTCCTGAGACGGTGGCCTGAATATCGCTGAGGTCACTTTGCAGCCAATCCAGCTGTTCCTCCAGCTCGGCCTTATTCTTAGGCGTGTAGGGGATCTTCGCCTTTGAAGTTCTCTTGCGCTTGGGCGTTTGGGGCGGCGCTTTAGGGCCCGGGAGTTGGTCGGTAGTTACGATGCGTGCTAACGGCTTTTCTACATCAACCGGCCAGATTCCTGCAGCAGAAAAACCTGCTCGGATGTTCTTTGAAGTTATAGCTTTCTTTAAAGCCAACTTATATGTCGTGATGAAGCGTTGTTTTTAAATTGGGGCGGCCGCTGACTGGATGGTATACTGATAAGCCTCCACTTCGAATTTGCGCTTTAATGGGCCGAAAACACTAACGTCAAGCGGCTGTGTGATATGCGATGAATGGGGGGTAAATAAAGCATCTGAACTCGATGAAATAATGCTAGAAATCGGAATTGGGGCGTGATATGACCGTAGAAGCCGTCGATGATCAAGATCCTCCAAGAAGTCGGATTTTTCGGCTTTGTTTCTGGAAGAAACACCTCCTTCAGCCATTTCAGACATATCAAGCCGTTGGCAAAGCCCGTTGCTGTGCAGTCATAAGCCTAGTCGGGAAAATCCTCTGGAAACCACTGTCCTTATAAGTGGTTTTCTGTGAAGACCACATATGGCTTAAGGCGTCTTCCTATAGCACTGACAGCCTCTATAATAGAGACCCATTCGCGGCAGTCATTCTCTGAGACGAATGACCGGCGAGTTAGGCTCGATCCGACCACTTTTCCGGCCTTCATATAGCCCTCAGTGATGCCATATTCATCTATATTATACATATTCGATGGAAGGACATCCTTGTTAGCTATTTCCTGCGATAGTACATCATAGAATGGTCGCATGTTTTCAGTAGTAGCACATTTCGAATGAGAAACTTGAATAGATATAGATCCCTTAGTTTTAATATCTGGGTTGCGTTCAATGAAGCGCTTTACCTAGTGGTGGCTGATGGTATTGTCGTTGCCATTAGGGTCGATAATCTGATGTGCAACGTCACGTATCTCTGCGTGCGACAGCGCGCGTCCAGCAACTTCTTCATTTAGTAGGTAGTCGGCTAACCTTTTCTCTTGACCTGGAGACAATTTTTAGGCTTTGATTTGAGCAGAATGTGCATCTGTTGCACCAACTCTTCGTCCTCGGATTGTTGATGCCCTGCGGTCGTACTGATCTGCTAGAGTGTGAATTGGGACACCATCTTCGGCCTTTTTGAGGATTTCTTCCATAAGGATCTCATCGTCATTCTTAGGAGCATTCATGTTTGGGATAATTCGGATATCAATTGATGATGTTGTGATGAAGTTACATGAGGGAGATTACGCGACCGCGTCTGGCCAGGGTGCGCGGAAGGGGGGTGCGCACGGAAGGGTGGGTCGCGACCTTAAGTATTGCATAGTACCACGTTAACTGGTTCGCAGCACAGAAATAAGCATATGTTGTTGAGAGAGAATTCCATCCCCACCTTTTATTAGGGGCTCCTGTCCCTTGTGGAATGTGGAGAAGCTCAGTGCACAACTGCACAGCCCCCCGATGAGTCAGGTTTAGTATCGGCTGTTAACATCATTGGTGGACTTCCGAATTCAAGGGACCCTGTTCTTGACGAAAACAATCAGTTGATTGATGGGAGCGAAGGGATTTATCAGAGGGCCATGACTAGCTTTAATGAAGAGAATGACGCGCAGATGTGAAACGGCCCTGGTATTTGATACAGAAATCGGTCCCCCCTGGAGCTACATCACACTGCTTACACCGCCAACGTGATTGCTGTATGCGGCTGTTGCCGTCTGTTGCTTGTAACGACACCCGCGGCCGTTGCTCGCCTAGCCGTACGCCCTTACAAGCCCGGCATGCTGACGGATTCTTATTTCGGACCCAATTATGCTGTGAGGCAGGCGTAAATTCGTCTCCAATCCGAATCCTTTTGCGTGCGTGACTTGCGGGTGCGTATGCCGCCATGAGGGCATCAACAATGCATTGCCGCCAAGCCTCTTGGTCAGGCTTCGGCTTCCACTGTGGTTGCCCTTGCTTTTGTAAAATGAAGCTATTCACAAGAGCTATTTCTAATAGAAAGTCCCAAGCGAGGGTTTTCCAGCCGCCTCTACGCACACGGCGGTTAGGGCCCCAATAAGACCGTAGTTGGTCACCGCGGTCTACGGCGTTCACCTCGAGGTTGTAAGCAGCAGCAATAGACGGGATAGAAAGCTCTTTAACGGGCTCGTCACTAAAAAATCGGTGTACCGGCCGTGATTGAATTTGGTCTCCTGTCGGCTTCCTCCTCTTGCAGACGCTCCTTTCATCGCCTGTGAATAGGGTTGTTAAGAGCATGACGAGGGCGTTGTCTTTCCATACGATCTGATTGACCTAGCGGAAGATAAATTAGTAGGGAAATATAGTAGGAATGCGTCTTTCTGACTGACTTGGTTATCTTCTGTAGGGATGGTTATGACCTTGTTAAATGGAATGCTGCCTTTAGCTGTGTTATCTGCAGCTTTGAGCTTGACGAGGGATTCATGTAAGCCGGCGTTACGGCGGGCTGTGCCTGTAGCCCCGTGACCTAGCTGACGGAGCCGAAGAAAGAGGTTATAAGAAGAGAATAGGTTATCGAGAAAGACGTGATAGATGGAATCCGCCAGCAGATTTACTAAAGCAACAACCACGGCTTGAGTTGGGTTCAGATAAACCGTCTTCCTCTCCCGTATCTGCTTCTGGCTCCGCCGTAGCTGTGTCCCTTGCCGTGGCCGTCGAGCCGGCCGGACCCCTACTGGCCCGAACTTCCGGCCCGGCCTGTGCCAAATCCACCGCAGAAAATAGCCTCGTTGGGCCACAGCCCACACTTTGAAGCCCGTTGGCGTAGGTTTATTAGGGACGGTTGTTGTATCATGAGACCGGCCGAGGAAGCGGACCATGCACTCATCTACAGCGATAGATGTGCCCGGGCTATAGAGAACAGTAGACGTATGCTGTATGTGGTCAGACCAAGCGTTGACCCGGCTGTAGGTCTGACCGTAGAAGCTTAGGTCAGGTTCCTGATCGATAGTTGCAAAGTCCCAAAGACGAAGATGCCGTGATAGTAACTGAAACCGCTTAAAAGGCATAACTTTAGTCACAGGGTGATATGGGATATAGAACCCGACTTTAGAAACCTTCCAATAGTCCTTGATCTTTGGTTCTATATGCATTTGCATATAAATCACGATCGCAAGCCATGTGTAGATTTCGGCAACAGAGGTCGGCTTCCAGTCCAACAGCCGAGCCTGCGGCTTCAATCTGCGGCTGCCAGCTTCGTGCTGCTGCAATAGGTGACTGGCCCAGCTGTTGGTGTATCTAACCCAGCCTTCCACTAGGGAAATAGGTACAAATTGCTGAAAAAGCAATAGCGGCTCCTGGGGCAAGGCTGCTATCCTAAAGGCCCGGTCTGGACCCAAGTCCATCGGCTTGAAGTTGTAACTGCGGCCCGGGACCGGATTTTGAATTGGCCGGCACGTATTATCCTCAGGGCGTTCACGGCGGCTGTGATAGTCAACGCGGATGAAGCTATTGTCATCATACGCGTTGACCGCCTGGTTAGAGGGCAGTTGGGAATCCGTGGGGGAGCAGAGAACGCGTTGTATGAGGAATTAAGTGGCATTGTTTCTGAACGTGCCCTGGGTCACTCCCTTGTACCTCGGCCCGGCAGGGGGGGGGGGGGGTGGGGGGTGTGGGTCGCCAAGGCCAAGTGTAGTCTTACGGCACTCAAAGGGATACCGTAGAAACTTGAGAAATTCATAGTCTTGGCAAAGTGGATATAGCGAGATTCCTGACTGACCAATGGCTGCTCTGGATATAAGAAGGAGATAAAAACAGCTGCTGCATGTGTTATTGGACTGATTATGGGCGTGGCTGCGCGCTAGACTCTTAAACCTGCATAGTGGAGTAAAAAGTGGAGATGCCAAGACTATGAATTTCTCAAGTTTCTACGGTAGTACAATACGTGGCCAAAAGTCTGAGGCCACCCCTCACCCCCGCATCCTACACAAAACAACAACACCACACCCCCCTCATCTTTAAAGTCGAATAACTTTTAATCACAATGTCGCATAACCGTAATTTTGGGCAAATAATTAGCGGCAATCGCAAGCCTAATCATGAGTTTTCTCCCGAGGCGAAAGGAGCAATGCTCGCCATTCTAGAGGCCGGAAGGTCTGGGAGAGACGTGGCAAAGGAGTTCAGCACGACACACTCAGCAGTGCAGAAGATACATAAAAGATTTATTACAGATCACACAGTCGAAAATAAGAGAAGAAAAGGACGTCCCCATGTTCTTACTAATACGGAGAAACGATATATCATTCGAATAGCTATGAAAGACCGCGATATCACATGGGACGCGCTTACGAGTAGCGCGGCCGGGTCAGTATCGCGTCGAACCATCTGCCGAGTTGTCCACGCCTATTTCAAGGGCAAATGGAAAGCAATGGATCGGCCAAAACTTGATAAAGAAAGAGCAAAGATTCGACTTCAATGGCGCCGAGCTTGGCTCCCGAAGGTCGAAGAATTGATGTAGGTACGACGCGTTGAAGTTTATGTGTTTTTATTAGCTCATCTAACTCTAGACAATGTTCTCCGACGAATGTTCAATCGCTAATAAAAGTAGTAACTCTAACGTCTATTTATTCCGGTATGCTCATGAGAAATACAATAAGGAACTAGTCAATCTAAAGGACAATAATAAACCAACAATTTCCCTGATGTTCTAGGCGGCAATCACCATGGAACATCGTACCCCCATCGTAATGATGGAGAGAGATGAACGCAGCCGTCACCAAGGCTACACAGCTTGGAGCTATCAGAAAGCTCTAGAGCAAGGTCTCCTTACTCATTATGATGGCACAATTTATTTTCAGCAGGATAACTCGCGGATTCATACAGCAAATAGCTCTCTCGAATGGCTCAGGAACCATGGAGTTGAGTACATTAACTGGCCGCCTTTCAGCCCAGATATCAACCCCATTGAGAATGTCTGGGCAATTCTGAAGAGACAACTTCGAAGAGATTTCCCTCATCTTCATGATTTAAAAGACAATATCGAAAACAAGGCAGAATTGCGCCGATGTATTGAGTTGGCGTGGGTAGCAATCCCCCAGAGCACTATTCGAGGGATCATTATGTCGATGGAGCGCCGGCTTCGCGCTGTCATCCGCGCCCGCGGATGGTATACCAAATATTGAAGAGCACGATCAGGGCTATCTATTATTATTTTCCTTTTATTAATTGACCACATATTCGCCGCACAATTCGCATTGGAAACAAGACCCTCGTAATGGGGGGGTGGTGTGGTGGGTGGGGTGGCCTCAGACTTTTGGCCACCAACTGTACGTAACCCACTCAGCGCCGGACGGGTGGTGCATCCCATTTCCATACTTCTCTCCTCTGCCAAGAGATATCAGCCCTAGTATGCTTGGCTGCTTGTCCCGCAAAGCTTGGCCAGACATCCGTGCACAAGCTGCCCTGAGACACGAACAGGCCCTGGATTTTAATCTTCTCACGTTGTTTCCCCCCCCACGAGATCATTCGTTCCCCCACACCCGTGTCGAGCCTCCCGTCTCCTCTCTGTTGGTCCCCCGGCCCCCAGGCATCACACAAACAGAATGTAACACCCGCTAATCAATTTCGGTCACACTGCGTCGTAATGCACCTACTACGTAGTACATCCTTCTGCTTCTGACCAACGGCCATCTGCCTTCACCGCTAACTACATCCCCAGCGCCCGCAGCCCTTCAGCTCGTGGCACCGGGCACCCTTATCTCGTCATCTCTTCTCTCCTCCCTCCGTCAGCCAGCCACTCCCTCACTTCGCACCTTGCTGCCCTCTACTATGTACCTCGAGCTCCCCTTGCCTGGAGCGGAGGCGCCTAGAACGGTCCAGATGGCAGGTGCCGGCATCACCGCTAATGGCTACCGGCAGTATGTCCCTCTTCAGATGATGCAAGCAAGGTCGATGAAACCTGCCCTTATGACATTCATGTTTCTGTCACCGGGTCTCTGATAAGTCTCCAACCCCCCGCACCGGGCAAACTTGTCACACTTAGGGCTAGCTCTGGAAGCATACCAGGGCCCACAGACTAGTTCGAACAAGCTTTAGACTACAGGCAAGCTCCGTTGCTTTGACACATGCCCGCTAACCCGCACCTAACTGGCCGTTTTTCGTCTCCCGTCTCTGATTGCTGTAGGGGGGGGCATCGCCACCACCCCGCCGTCCAGCGGTGGGATATGAGGAGTGCCCATCCTCGGCCACCTTTCCAGCCCCCCAAGGCCTTCACTCTGATACCTCCCTCTCCTGCTGATCTCCCCCTGGTTCCGCCTCTTCCTTGCGTCAGTCTCAGAACTCAAGTTAGAAGCTTCTCTCTCACCACGGCCAGGTTTGTACCAGTGCCCTTGCCCCTGTTCTCCCACCCTTCCCCCGCCTGGCATGGCCACCACTCAGATCAAGATCGAAGATAGCCTCGAAAAGATCAGGTCCGGTTCTACTTTGGACGGACAATCGGCATGGCAGCGACCTGATATAGGCCCCAGCACCGGCATTGCTGGTGGCATCTACTATGCCCGCAACCTGTCCCGCGTTTCCACCCATCGCCGTAGCATCTCGCGCTCTCGCACCCACGAATCCCAGGCGGATGTTGAGGAGGGCGATGACTGGCGCCGAGACGATGGCAAGAAGAAGCAGGTCTTTGGTGGCAAGACGCTGCTCTGGTCTGTACCGATACCATTGCTGTGCTACTAGGTTTGCTGACTTCTGCTCTGCAGGCTAGCATATCAGTCTATTGGTGTCATCTACGGCGACATTGGAACCAGGTGCGTACTTCAACCATTGTTGACCTATATCCTGTAACAACCCAGACGATACTCACATCCGTTATTAGCCCTCTCTACGTGTTCTCGTCGACATTCTCGGCCCCTCCGCCAAAGAAAGATGTCATCCAAGTCCTATCGCTCATCATCTGGTCCCTAACTCTCATGGTCACCACCAAATATGTCTTCATCATCCTTCGCGCCGACAACGAGGGCGAGGGCGGTACCTTTAGCTGCTACTCTCTCCTCACCCGATTCGTACGTCTTCCTACCGAGTACAAACCAATCTTAGCTAACAAACTCACAAGGCAAACATCACGAACAGAGACCCTCGTGAAGCAGCCACAGTTCGGATGAAGCGCCACGACACCCAAGATGTCTACCCTACTACCCGCAGCATCCGTACCAGTATAGAGAACAGCAAGTTCACGCGCGGTTTCTTGAAAACCATTGGCGTTTTGGCCGTCTCCATGGTCATAGCCGACGGTGTTCTCACCCCCGCCCAGTCGGTACTTGGCGCGATCCAGGGTCTGGCCGTCGTGAAGCCTGATATCAACACATCGACCATTGTCGGCACCACCTGTGGCATTCTCGTTGTACTCTTCCTCATCCAACCCTTAGGGACGACTAAGCTTGCCTCCTTTTTCGCACCCATCGTTATCATCTGGCTCGGCTTCAATGGATCATTTGGCATTTATAATCTGGTCAAGTACGACTGGACTGTCCTGAAGGCCTTCAGCCCCTCCTTTGCCATCCGCTTCTTCGTTGAACATAAGACTGAGGGATGGAAGATGCTGGGAGGTGTTCTGCTCGCTTTCACTGGTGTTGAGGCTCTCTTCGCCGATCTGGGCGCATTCAGCATGCGCGCGGTGCAGTTGAGCTGGCTCTTGTGGACATACCCGTGTCTGCTACTCGCCTATAGCGGGCAAGCTGCGCACATTGCCGTCATGCCAGAGAAGTACTCCAACCCCTTCTTTAACACAGTCCCTCCCGGAATGCTCTACCCGAGCTTAATTCTTGCTGTCTTGGCTGCCATTGTTGCTTCGCAGGCCATCATTACAGCAACGTTCCAGGTGAGCCCAGTTTAGCATTTGCGTTCGAAGTGAAATAGCATGCTGACTGACCTCTCTCTCCCCCAGCTGTCGAGTCAAATCATGAAGCTTTCATATTGTCCCCAGATGAAAGTGGTCCACACCTCGGAGAAGTTCCATGGCCAGGTCTACGTTCCGTTCCTCAACTGGCTGCTCATGCTCGGCACCATCCTCGTCACAGCCGTGTATAACAACACTACTAGCTTGGGCCATGCTTACGGCGTATGCGTCATCTTTGTCACCCTCTTCGACACCCTCATGGTCACACTGGTTGCCATCCTCGTCTGGCGACTTCCGATATGGGTTGTGTTCCTGCCGGCCCTGGTCTTTGCTACCCTTGACGGTCTATATCTCACTTCGGCCCTCAACAAGGTGCCTGACGGCGCGTGGTTCACGCTGCTCATTTCTGCACTCATGGCGGGCATGTTCTTACTGTGGAGGTTTGGCAAGGAGAACCAGTGGCGTGCTGAAGCCGAGGACCGTTTCCAACCCAGCACTCTCGTTGTGAAGAACAAGGAGGGTAATTTGGCGCTGACACCTCGTTGGGGCGGTGACATACTCTCTCCTGTCAATAGCTTCGGCATCTTCTTCGACAAAACGGGCGTTCTCACACCGAGCGTCTTCACCCACTTCGCCTCCAAACTTGGCGCCCTGCCCTGTGTCTGCGTCTTCTTCCACCTCCACCCCGTCGAGACTCCATCCGTCCCCGACGAAGATCGCTACCACATCTCCCGCTTTGCGAGCATCCCCGGCTGCTACCGCCTCGTTGTCCGCCACGGCTTCATGGACGAGGTCGTCAGCCCGGACTTGGGTGTGCTGATCTACGAGACGGTGCGCAAGTTCATCGTGCGCCAGGCCGCTGCAAAGTCCGCGTCCACGAGCGAGCAAGAGACCACCACGGCGTCTGAGTCCATGGGGGATGCGGAGGGCCTGCAGGAGCTCAGGGATGAGAGGGTTGCGGCGGAGCTGGCGAGGCTGGATCGCGCATATGCGCAAAAGGTGCTGTATATCGTGGGTAAGGGACAGATGCGGATCCGGACGGGGACGGGTTTTGTAAGAAGGATCGTGCTAGGAACGTTTCTTTGGTTCAGAGATAACACGCGCGCCAAGATTGCGAACCTGAGGTTGGCGATGGAGAGGGTTGTTGAGGTTGGGTATGTAAAGGAGATCTAGCCCAATCCAGGTGTAACTACACCAGCTGGGATTTTTCGTTTCCCGACATGAAAAAGTAGAGCAAAACAGACGACTGGGGCAAGAAGTGGACTGAGTCAATCAGGTGTTTAATGTGTCGCCGAGGTTCATCTGTACTCGAATTAATTTGACACTACCCAAGCCGTACAACAAAGTATTGGGAATAACTATCACCAACCCCCCCGGGATTTAACGCAGCGACAAGCGGAGGGGTAGTACTTAACCCCAGTGAAGCATGCATGTATCTTGCCAACAACCTAGCGTCAATTCGCGGGGATCCGTCCGTCTTTTTCAAGATAAGAGTACCTAACCAGTTAGATATACTACAGCATGCGTCTGTTGTGAAATGTCTTATTGAGTCGTGGCGATGTTTAACTGGACTTGACTACGCCCACACACTTACTATACACTTGGGATTTTCGTTCAAGCAGCTTGAAGATAGCCTCGTGCCTTTAACCGGCGGCCCGCCAAAGCGGCGTTATACCATATTTATCCTTAGACTCAACGTCAGCGCCCTTCTCGAGCAGCGGCTGGACGATGCCTCGTACCCATTACCGGCGGCCCGCGATAGCGGCGTCTGACCGTATACGTCCTTGGGCTCGACGTCGGCGCCGCTGTCTGATTTTTTATTTTATTGGAACCCACAAAGCCCTTGAGACGAACGGGGGGAACCTGTACCCGGCCACGTGCTAAGCTGTTTCTTGACTCTTGAGCTTCGTACAGTAATGGACCCGTAGGGTCTCAATAGACCGCGGCGATGTCGAAAGGCGAACTGAATGGCTGTGGAGCACAACACAGACTTGCCGCATCCTGCGAAACGAGCCAGAGGAAAGAACCAGGCTTCTCGAGCCATGTCGTGAAGGCCGGACCTTTGACGAACCATAGTCCCGTGCCAGGATGCATCTTCTTGGCAGCCTCGTTGAATCCGATCGTGGCATGCGCAGCCTTGAGCCATTCTCTGATACCCGAAGAGACCTGGGTAGCTCTTACTAGGTCGAGCAACGCTTTGGTGTCCTCGATGTCATCTTGCACTCTGCATGAGCGTATGAAGTTGCTGTAAACTGCTACGTGAAGGGGAGCAGGAGCAGAGGGAAGATAAGGGTATAGTTGTCCTAATTTAATAACTCTAATCCGAAGCAGTCCAGCCCAGTGAGATCTCTAACCACTGTTATAAAGCCGTCATTGCCTATAGCAGCTCTTACCTCAAAGTCAATGAGATATCTAGTCACCATCCTAAAACCATCCTTACCTATAGTAGCCCAGATTTCAAGGCTAATAAGGTGAATTCCAAGAAGAAGGATAGCGGATTGGATGGCGAATAGAGTAAAGGTAGGCTTGGAGAGGCGCCAGTGAGTCTCCTAGCGGAAGCTGTGCTATATATTGCAGAAACCGGCAAATCCAGTTGTCGGGACGACTCTACTGTCCAAGGAATGGTCGAAGGGAACAATTGCTAACCCAGAACCTCCGTTGCAGCAAGAACAGCTGTTGGAACCAGCAGAAGCTTCCATTGCCTACCACTTGGCAACTGAGTGCGGAGACCTTTTTTACATGGCATAGCAATGATGGCGTGAGTCCAAGCTATGTGAAGTGGAGCTATGATAATAGATATTAGAATTGCTATGAGGATGATAGCGATAAAGGGGAAGAATCCACAAGGTTCACAGGGCGTCTGGGCATGTCTAAGAACCGGATTCATAACGATTTGAATAGCCTTCGCAACCACGTTGTAGATAATAGCGAAGCGCCAGCCCCGCCATCGAGACCAGAAACCAGCGGCCGCCCGCAAGTGCTGCATAGTTGTTTGGATATGAGCGGTTATTGGCTTCGGCGTCCTGAGAGTGGCAGCTGATACCAGAAGACGTTTTGCGTTTCGGTCTTCTTCGGAGCCACTTAGCGGATCGTCGACAGCGATGGCTTTGGGAGGAAGATTGAGCTGTCAACATGACTTTTATCACTCTTTACAAATGCATGATTTCGCCCCGGTCAGAATTATCGCGGTTACCCTTATAATGAAGTGACCTCGCAGTCCTAAGAAATTGGCGCTGTTCGGAAGTACCGAATTTTTCCGAGTCAAGGGCACCTTTTCCTTGTCAGTGACCCCCCTAGGGAGCGGAGCGACCACGGGGGGGGCCGATTTTCAGGCGCCCACCAGTAGTCTTCTATCAGCACTTCAAATTCTCCCTGCCACCCGCCTTTTAACTTCGAAGACAGGGCGCGGTACCCTCCGAAGCGATCTCCTGACACTCATTTCTGCAGTCGCCTCTGCCACTTCGCCTTCGACCGCGTCAAACCTCTCCTGAAATCAGCCCTCGCCGACGAAGCGAACGATGCCCTCATCCGGGATCAAGTCTACAATATCATTACCGAATCTACCCCGCCTCCCCAACCGGTAGCCTCTTCCATCCAACAAACTCCATGGCTGCGCAATACCAGCAGCTTCGCAAACTCATCCGAACATTGCAAATATACGGATGACGTGCTTAAGGAGGAGCTTGGCCCTATGTACGTCGGGCTCCACAACTTCCACAAGACATAGGTAGCAACCCATTCTTTGATGACGGCTGGAGCGGATGGCCTGAAGACGCGAAGCAGGACCATGTGCTGAGCTGGTTTGCCGACTTCAGCGAGAAGCTGGCGGCATTTGCAGAGGACAATAAGTAGTCGTCGTGCACGGTAGAGCAACACTCACACGCGGCGTCAATCTGCCAAGAGCAATGGGAAGACGGGGAGTCCATTCAGACTAGGCGGAGAATTCGACATCGCCGTGCCTCGTCCGCATCCTGTCAGGGCTGTCGTTTCGAAGGCAAAGCCACATCTCCGGAGGTGGAGGTGGGAGACGCTCGGTGCGCCGCCTCGGTTGGCTCGCCGCTTGAGACGAGGATTGCGCGTCCCGGTCGGAGTAGCTCGCTTGCTTTGTTTCGTGCGCCCTTTGATAGGTCGGCGCTTCTCAAACAGGGCTGCGTCACCCTCCCAAGGCCCGTCTTCCGTCACGCGGGATGCCAGCCAAATGGCGCGCCAGTACCAGTTCAGCGCCTTGTCCGCGCGCGTTCCGTTCTAATGGAGATCCCCGCAAACTGACTGAGCTGGCGGCGGCGCTAAGGAGAAACAACAGTGGGGAGGACGATTACGCAGCCTCTTGGAACGCGTAATTAGAGCCTTTGGCCATGTCAACGACCAACCCGCCTTGGACATCGAGCCCCGCATTCGATACATGGAAGGATGCGAATAGAGTGCCTGTATGTCGTCACATTTGGGCTGCTTCATGAACATATACATCAACAAGGGAATTCCTCTTTTAGTATCCTCATCACTCTCAGCTTAAATACATTCAGCCATTCAAGCTTCACTTAGCCATTTAAGCATCCGCCGCAGGTCTCAGCATCCGCCGTAGGTCTCAGCAATACCACCACCCTTGATCACAACCTTACAGACAAAATGCGCTTCGCCATCAACGTCATCGCCGGCCTCGCCCTCATGGGCGGAGTTGCTATTGCCCACCCCGGCCACAACGTCGCTGAGGAGGCAGCTGACCGCCGAGACTTCCTCCAGTCCGTCAAGCGAGCTTCTCTCGCTCACTGCGCTGATAAGCTTAAGGCTCGCGGTGTCCACGCCCGAAACACTGCCCGCCGTGCTGCTCAGGTTGAGAAGGCCCGTAAGAAGCGAGGCCTGAAGAAGCGTGACCTCGACACCGTCTTAGCTACTTCTCATAACGAAACTGATCAAGGTTTTACTGTTAATACTGATGCCGCCACTCTCTTTACTGGAATCAACTCTTGCGTTCTTACCCCTGAGGTCACTCAGGGACCTTACTGTAAGCTTCTATTAACAAGTTGCTAGTAATCTGTATTAATACTTCATCTCAGACGTCGCTGGCGAGTATGTCCGTGAGAGCCTTGTTGAGGACCAGGGTGGCTTGGATATTGTCCTTGACTATCAGGTTATTGATGTCGATACCTGCGAGCCTATCCCCGATGTTTACCTCGAGATGTGGCATTGCAATTCTACCGGTGTCTATTCTGGCATTATTGCTAGCGGTAACGGAGATAGCACTGATGAGACTAATATTGACAACACCTGGCTTCGCGGTATCCAGTTGACTGATGAGGACGGTGTTGCCCAGTTTGAATCCATCTTCCCCGGTCACTACACCGGCCGTACTACCCACATCCACATCTTAATCCACACTAATGCCACCCTACTGGCCAACCAGACCCTGGGCAGCGACAACTACGCCAGCCACGTTGGCCAGGCGTTCTTCGACCAGGACTTGATCACCGAGGTCGAGCTTCTCGCCCCCTACAATACCAACACCCAGGACGTCACCACCAACGACGATGACTCTATCTTGAGCGAGGAGGTTGCTACTGACGGAGTTGACCCCGTTATGGAGTACACTCTGCTCGGAGACAGCGTGTCTGACGGTCTCTTCGCCTGGTTGGCCTTCGGAATCAATTCTACTCTGTCCAAGACCATCACCCCCGCTGCCTTCCTTTACGCTGAGGGTGGAGTCGCTAACGAGAACTCCGGTTCCGGCTCGGGCGGTGGATCTGGCGGCCCCGATGGCGACTTCTCCGGCACCGCCGGCAGCGGCGGCAACCCCACCGGAACTCCTCCCGCCGATCTGCCTGCTGGTGCCTCCACCACAACTGAGGTTGTGCCGACCACCACTGCCGCTGAAAATAGCACCCCAACAAGCTCAGCCATCACTGCACCTACCAATGGTGTTGGGCGAAAGGGGTATGATGCGACAGTTATCCTTGGGTGTATTGGTGCCGCCATGGTTGCCCTCTAAGCTGCTAATTGACTGAGAGAATATCTGGTTTATAAAGTAATACTGCAACTGCAACTTGAGCCTTGGCCCCCAGACTAGCGTTGACGTACGCTTCCCAGCACCAAGTGAAATGACCAGGGAGGGGAGGCGCGATATATCCGCCGCCATGGAAGAAGAGGACAATCTTGGATGCTTCCTTACGGCCTCCAATCCACATAACTGACGCTCCCGTGCCGCCAACGTTTCTCTCAAGTCTCTCGAGGACATCACAAAGCAATCTGAAGGGAAATGGCATATTGAAAAATATGGTAACGAGAGGAGTGAAGAGATAAGCACCAGCTCTCACAGCGTGCACGAACGTGGAGGGTATTAGGGAGCTTTGTGAATATCTGGCGTTCATTTAGGAGTCGGTCAGCATACTATATAGCTGGTCCAGGCAGACTACTCGTTGATGATTCGCAGGACCCTCGCCGGGCAACCCAGCTTGTTCGTGCTATTTATCCTAGCCACTAACAGTAGGCACCACGAGGACTCATGACGCCGTGGAACGAGGGAGAACGCAGAGGTGAGGCAGACTTCGGGGAAGCCGATGCAGGGGCATCACCTTGGCCTGAGACTGCCTTGGCCAACATCTCCTGCTTTACTAGTGGCGTCAAGTTCTCAATTCTTGAGGAGGTCGTGTTGAAAGAGGGTGGTAGGCGACGAATATTGTAACTCACCACCGCCGAGCTGCAGGCTGAATTAGACTTGGCCAGCTTAGCCAAGACAACACTTGGTCAACCATCTTTCTTCGAGCCATCAGACCGCTCGAGGAGGAATTCCAGTTACTCCTTAAAAGGGTCAATCCTGACCCACAAACCTTCGACTGCTCGGTTGAAACCTCCGGCGCCCTAGTGTACCTTATCGAGCTCACCAGGCTCGTAAGAGGCATTAATATGACCTTAGCGCCTATTATACCACACATTGTCAGGACCGAGTTTGCTCCATTGGTGTATGGTATCTGGCCAATGAGCTTCGATGACGATCGACTTCGCCAAAGGTTAGCGCGAGCCTACCGGCTTTGAATGAGCAATGTTGCTAATGGGTCACATGCAGTTGTCCATCCCTTGAGCATACAAGCCTATCTTAGATACCTGGGATGCGCTGACCAACCTGGCCGCCTTCCAAGAAGCCGAGATTCCGTCCACTAACCTTGAACATTACTCCAAGGCAACCGAGCATCTCCGAGATATAACCAGCCTCTTTGCGGCTGCTGGGTCCTTTGCGGAGTCTGGCACCTTTATCTTCTGGTTATATTGCATCCCCGACAACATCCTAGTCGACCTCAAATAAGCACCATCCACACGCCCTTCTTCTTGTTAGTTATTTCGTGGTATACTTAGCAGCGGTCGAGAAGACCTTTTGGTTCTTGAAAGGCTGGCCGCAGGACCTGCTAGACCAGATTGAGAACGCATTAGCTGGCGGACCAAGGTTTCTCGAGTTGCTCCAATAGCCCAAGGCGACCGTAAATGCCTTGATAGCGTAGCCGGTAGATATGCAAGGGGCTACCATGTTTCAAATCACCCACCTTGCGTGTACTATACTGTCCATTCCGGAACTGCCGTGTGTCCTAATCGACCTTTTTGGTAAGAGCCAATAAGTCATTTCAACACTATGGCGACCGTCCCAACCCAGGCCGCATTAGGCATGCTAGGCGACATACCCGAAGTTACAAAGTACACACGGACAAGTTGTAGTGCCCAGCAAGGTCTTGGAGTCACGTCTTCTTGCCCAGCTTCCCGGGGTACAAGTCTCACAAATTATACGAGTTTTTTGTTGCTTTTTCTCCTTGAGTGCGCAAATGCTCGTGGGGCGGCCCGGGGCTTCACTAAGTTTGATTGATGCCAATGTTTTTAGAAGCAGCTCAGCGATAATAGGCGAAGTATCTGATTCCTGGACTATGTAATGGCTCAAATCTGATTTGTTTCAAGCAGCTCTACAATGCGCACCTGAAGGGATAGGGTTTGAGGGGCACCTCTTCTGGCGGAAAAGAGCGACTAAATGTGCCCAGGGTTGCCATCGTCTCGACGGTTCAATTCAACTGTAGGCACGTTTCCATCATTCGCCGCATTTAGACTGATTATCCCCATGGAAACAAAGATCCATCCTTGTGATCTTGCTTTATTTTTGTGATTTCTATCCACATTTATCTTAATTTACCGAGTAGTGTAACCGCCATCAATGACGATATCCGCGCCAGTGGTGTATGTGCTCGCGTCGCTAATCAGATAGACGTAAGCTCCCTTGAGCTCTTTGGCGTCTCCGTTGCGACCCATCGGAATCATGCTCCTCCACAGCTCCTGCGTCTCGGCATCAATGAAGTCCGATAGACCAGTGTTGATGTAACCGGGCGAGATGCTGTTGACTCGAGCAAAGTCGCGCCACTCGTTAGCCAGCGACTTGGCGAGGTGGATGCAGCCGGCCTTGGCGACATTGTATGAAGTCTGCTCCTGCGGGTAGTTGGCGACGTGACCGGACATGGACGCGGTGACGACGAAGGATCCGTGGCCCTGCTTCTTGAAGTGAGCGCCTACGGCCTTTGCGCAGTAGGCAGTGCCGTTGAGGTCGACCTGGATGACGTGGTCCCAGGCCTCTGATGTGCCGTCGACGACACCAGAATCGGCAGTAGCACCAGCACTAATAATTGTTAGCAGGAAGAAGACACAATTGATTTGAATGTAGCGTAGTGAACGTACTTTGCGATGAAGCCGTCAATCTTTCCAAAGTCGCCAATCACGTCATTGACGAATCGCTCGACGTCCTTGTATTCGGAAATGTTGAGCTTGTACGCCTTGACCTTGACGCCGTAGTCGCGAATCAGCTCCTCGACGTTCTTGTCGGCGCCCTCCTTGCGGGACGAGTAGCTGATGGCGATGTCGGCGCCCATCTCGGCGCATCCGCGGGCAGCCTCGATTCCCATGCCGCGGGCGCCAGAGGCGCCGGTGACGACGACTACTTTGCCCTTGAGGCTGAAGAGGTCATGGAGGCTGTTGGCCTTGGGGATTTGCTGGACCATGATGGGCGGGTTGTGTTGGGTTTGGGATGATTAAGTGGAGGGTTCGTGATTCGCGTAGAGGAGAGGGGAGGAGAGGAGAGGAATGATCAAGAAGAGGAGGAGGGAGGCAAAGCCAGGCAGCTATGTGGGAGGGCGGCACCCGGATATATGAGCAGCAGACTCCAGAGGGGACCACGGCAACAGACAGACATCTCCTAGCTCGGGCGGGGAGGACCAAGCACCACGCCAAGCCAAACGAAAGATGCATCTGTACGGGAAGAAGCCGTAAACGGAATGGACGCGGCCATGGCACGGACGGCGCAGTTGGTCAGTTGGTTGAGGAGGCGGAAGAGGGAGTGGGAGTGGAGGTGGCTACGTAGAAACGAGGTGGGAGGTGAGAGGTGGAGGAGAGTTGATGCATGGATGGACCCGGTGATGTCATCATGGATGGTTTTAGGGCCAGTAAGTTGCTGCGTGCAGAGAAGCTGTTTGCAAGTTGTCAACAAATCCCGTCATGACAGATAAGACAGCCAAGTTAGAAAAACACCGACATCGCTGTCTCAATAAATCTTCTCACCGTCACACAAAAAAACTCGGTGAAGCCTGACGGGCGCAGGTAAACCAACCGCTGGGGGCGGAAAAAGCTGCAAGCCGACCGCGCGCCCCCCCCCCCCTTCCGCGCACTTTTCCCACCAATAAGGCTAGTTTTTAAAAGCATATATCTAGCCAATCAGAGAGCCAAGAAATCCTAGAAAGATATAGAAGATATATACATTTAGTTTCTATTTACAATTAAATCCCTGAAATTCTAAGTCTCTTAGATAGAGAGATATATAAGTTAAAAAAGAAGGAAGTATAAATGTTAAAGATTACTAGTAATTTCTTAATATCTCTTAACAGTATACTTTATTAAATACTTAAATTTATAAAATAGTTATATAAGAAATGACTTTTTTTTAGTAATCGCGGATGCGCTGCTGCCTCCGCCAGTTTAGCAGCACATCCGTTTAAGCATGGCGCCCTCGCCGCCCGCCACCTGCACCATATCACATAACCCATTCATATATAAGCATTCTTTCTACCGCCTAACGTCCATCCACCCTCGTGAACTTATACTCTCAACTTCTGCCCCTTCCCTCACTCCTCATTTCCTCCTCAGCCTGAGTTTCATTTCTATAAGCCGGATGCGTTATCCGCTCGGTCGCATGGGACTGCCATTATCACTCCAGGGCAACTTAGCGATAGCGTTAGCTGCATTCCCCCTTTTCCACCATTTAGGACAACTGGTTGCATTATATAAATGCTTTCTAAGGACCTCTTCCTTACTTGCCTAGAGGATTTTTATATCTACATGAATCTTCCTGCCTCCCTTATGGCCTTTTGCTATATATTGACTGATGCCTGAAGCCACTATTAAAGCCATCTTCCTTAGATAGATGGTCTGACGGAATGGTAGCCTCCTATCATCACACTCCATTCTCAGGCAGCAGGCACCTAACTGGGTTATTAGTCCTCATAAGGCCTCCTACGGAGAGCTAACTAGTTGCGAAAATGCTGCAAAGGCTGACTGCATCTATGCCTAAAGCAGACTGAGGGCGATGCGCTCTTAGCATACACTTGATGGGGCAGGGGATGGCTAGCTCCGGCGAGCTAAAGCATAACCCCTCTTCCCCCCCTTCCTTCACAATGGAGCAGTGACCGAGTCCGACCTATTGCAAGCAGTAAGAACACCTTCCATAAGCAGGCATAATTTACCAATATAGGGGCAGCGAACTGGCATAATTTCAGAAACGCCTCTTCTGTGGCTGCCGGCCCCTATTGCTAAGTCCCTTCACCTTCCTGATTCACTATAGATGAGGCAAGGGCCGAGCGGTATAAAAGGGAAGGAGCATGCTGCATATACGAACGCATGGATGGATGACACAATGGCCTTCGGATTCTGCAGGATGGAGGCTGGGTGATGTCGCATGGGAGGATGTAGAGGGGCGAAGCGAGGCGAGACGGAGCTCGTTTTATACTTGATCTTAACCTTAGCCACCTCCTTACCCTCGGGTACTCGGGCAATGACGATGTGCGGCAGGTATCAGGAGTCTAGGTGGCTAGAGAACTCGCGGGCCAGGGATGATCGGCATCTAGTTGGCTGAGTCAGGCGATATCGTCAGAGTCAGGTGGGTGAGCAGAAACCGCCGGCTGTTGGAATCCAGACTCCCGTCATCCAACACGAGGATACGATTCGTGTATAGAGACCACGAGCAACCAATAGGTGTGTCTTGGGGCTGACTTTGGAGTTGACTTCAGTTATATGGTCTATCTCAGCAGTTGGCTGATTGGTAGAGATAACGGAGATGGGGATGTGGCGGCCTCCTTTCAAATGCCCCCTTTGTCTCGGATGGACGGATGGTAGGGAGAAGCTGGGCAGTACCTGGAGGCGGCAGGAAGGCCATGGCGTGCAGGCTACTCAGGCATTAAAGCTGGGCGGTGCCCGCCTGCCTAATAGCGCTATCCGGGCAAATCTCACATCTCTTACCTCAACAGGAGCATGCGCAGTCCGACCATGACACCAACCACCACCCTTGATGCTAGCCGGCAGAAGTAGCAGCAGGCTCATCCTCCTTCTCCTTTACTAGTGGAAACCTCATCTCCGCATGAAGACAAAGACAACGGCCCGTCGACCTCTGGCGTCGGAGCTTTTAACGAGCCAATATGGATCCCCTCTGACGTTAACTCCGATGCGGAGGATGATGGAGATGACAGTTAAGATTTAGATAGCTTGCGATCCGATGCCACGCTTCCATCGATTAACAGTCTTGCTGCACAGTCTCAGCCCAGGAACACGATCTATGTAGGTAAGTCCTAAAGACCGTCTGCTCTCTAAAAACACCGGAGGTCTAATAGCCGATCCAGACAGCCCCAGCAAGGTGTTTAATAGCGTTAATGCTATTCTTTATATCAACTTAACTACAGCTTGCGCAAATGAGTTAGATGCTATAACCAGCGTAGTCAATAGATCCCCAAGATCTTCGCCACACACCGCCATAAACCCTCTAACGCCAGCATAGACATCATAGACGCCCAATCTCAAGCATTTTCCCCCAGATCAGGCTCCTTATCAAGGTGATAATACACCTGCAAGCAGTACCCTTACATGCCATAATTATATTCCCGAGACCCCCACGAATACCCTCAAAGACACCTATCTTAAGACACGTCTGAAGGGCAGGGCCTTGCTACAGCCGACGCAACTAAGCGAAGCGCTATCACCAGCGATGCTACACATATCGCAACACCAATCCCCTCATCGCGGAGTACTCCAGATCCCCTAACGCCAGCATATGCATCGCACCCGCCCACCCTTACACCGCTTAATATAGACGATACTCCATATCGAGGTAACGACATATCTATGAGCGCTACTCCTTCAGGCCAAAACAGCATTCCTGGGGCATATAATGCATCCCCCTAAAGACAACTATCATTCGAAACGCCTCAAGGGCAAGACTACGAAACAAGCGATCGCAAATCCGAAGACACCGAGGCCTATATATTATCTAAGGGCGCACCTCAATCGTCTCCAGGAGCCCGCGCATCCCCTTCTCAGCCACTGGGTCCCATAACGCGCCGCCGCACCCGTCATCAAACTATACATAGATTGATCCAAGACGACGATAATAGCAGCAGCGACGCAGGCAGCAAGTCCCAAGAAAGTGAATTCCATCTTAATCAAGCGAATTTACGGCATAATAAGGACTATTATCCCTCTCACATAGAAGCCGAAGAGATAGGCCTAGAAGGCGACGAGTCTGACGGCGAAGACCAATGCCCACACAAGCGCCGCAAAGTCTCGAGGTCCTCTGCCAGTTTGCTACGCAATGCAGCAGCTCGTGTTAAGCGCCCTCGTCGGGGAAGACCGTCTTTGAGATCGAGGGGGGAAAATACCTAGGCAAGCGGTATCCTCAGCCCAGCGTCATTCCAGGCGACGTCCAATGAGACCGAACTCAGGGCGCTTCTCGCCAGCTTTAAGGAATAGCCACTCGAGAATGCTTCACTTAAGCGCATAACCGAAAACAGCAAAACAACTTTCTAAGTACAGTTTAACTGGACTCCTTATATAAAGTATAGGCATGCTAGTAGCACCATTTAAAATCAAGTTGATTTACCTTCGATACAGACGAGGAGCAGGGTCAAGCGTGCTTCAGCTCCAAGAGCCAAATACACCCCACAGGAAGATGAACTTCTCATTAAGTTAAAGGAGGGTAGGGAGATGCTGGCGTAGCCTGAGATCCACCAGCGGTTCAGTGAGGCCCATCCAGGGCGGTCTATCGAAAGTCTATAGGCGCATTACTCTACGAAACTCAAGAGCCGTAGGAGATTCTAGCACGCCTTTAGTAAATGTCAAATATATCCAGGACTCGTTTAAAATAGGGTCATACAACTTAATGGAGTCCAGGGCCGCGGAGGATAGCCTTTGGAGGATCAGGGATGAGTTTACGCAGTTGTTACTAGACGGAGTGTGGGAGTCCTTATATTGCGCTTTCACGCTCAGTAAAGTAGTAAGTAGAAACAATCAAACCAGGCTGCTGACTTTAGTTAGCTGCAACTGGAAAGCAGTTATTTCATATACGATATCTTTGCTCCTCGCACGCCCGATAGTGTCAGCCGACTACCTTATATATCATTATGCTAGCTCTTAACCTCCTTTCCCACCTAAAAAGTCATGGGCTTACTCAGTAGTCTAAAATATGCAGTAAATATGGTAGCAGCGACTGAAAAGTGGTTTTTATTATAAATTAGCACACGGGGTTCATCTAACAAGCGCCCCTACATATTCATCATTAAAAATTGTCTCCTTTCCTATAATAGGTCGCTCGCTTCCTCCCAATTAGCTAGAGTTGCCGCAGAGGATGCTGCGTCCGGATGGTCTATATCAAGCACTCGCTCTCATAGGATAACGCAGTTTCACATCAGAGCTAGAGCATCTCTAGAGCGGCCTTAGTCTTTCCAGATAATGGCCAAGTTGTTCATGCTTCTCAGCATCAAGGGATGCTCCTCTCCCAGCACCGTCTTCATCGTCTCCATCACTCGCACCTATAGCTCTTCCGCCTCCTTCCATCGCCCTTAGTTGCTATATGTCGCCACCAGGTTAGCCATGCTTCGAAGGCTTTACGCGCCTTATCCACAGCCTTAAGGAATGTCTTTCGAAGCTCTAGATGACGGGCACGGAATCTAGGATACCAATTCTTTGATAAATGAGTCTTTTCAATCCCTCTAGAATGCAAGAATCCTAGGGCAGTAGCTTCAACTTGTGACTTTTCAGCTGGAAAGCCGGATTTTTCTAGCCACAAGATGAAGGCAACTAGAGCTGCATCTTCTGCGGCTGTCAGAGTCGTAGGCCGGCCGCGGCAGAGGGGGGGATTGTAGGATGAGGAAGTCGAATTGATGATCTTTCGAATGGCCTCTCTTGAAGCAGGCAATTGGGTTGCTAAGGCACGCGTTGAGGGTGTTGAATTCATAGCTTTTGCAGCTCTTCGTGTGTTGTAGGGCACATTTGGATTGACTGCTGCAAGTACGTTCCTTCTTAGCTCGGCCCGGAATTTATCCGGTGTGTTCTTAAGAGGCTGTTTATGCCTAGAAACAGTGTGTCGAGGAGGCATTTTGAGGTTGCGCGATGATTACTTGAAAATCGTTAATTCAGGTGTGATTTTGGATGTGTTTTGGTAACGGTGAGGCAAAAAGTGGGTGACAACGATTTTTGGGGATGACAAGGGTTTTTGGGACCAACCTCGGGACGAGGTTGGTAGGCGGCTTGCCCCACAATGCCAACGGGTAGTTAACTTAGTTACGAGAATCTATGAAAGTTTCTATTTTTGTCGAGATTTTCGTACGAAAAGTTTCGAAAGAATATGACGGTGAAATAGCTAAAATTTAAGTAGAGCGACGGATTACTTAAGAATGGCATGCTGCAGAGATATCATATGAGATTTAAGTAGAGAGACGGAATACCTAAAAATAGCATGCTGCAAAGATTTCATATGAGATTTAAGTAGAGAGACGGATTACCTAAGAATGGCATGCTATAGAGATTTCATATGAGATTTAAGTAGAGAGATGGAATACCTATCTTGGAAAGAGCACAGAGGACTCACTACATTATCTATTCTTAATCCCACTTTCGTACGAAATCTTCCAAAGGAACTTTCTCAGTGGGTGAAGGTTTCCACGTAAAGAAGTTTCAATTTCAGTGTCGTTTGAGGTACATTGTATGATAAAGGAATTGATGGTAGAATCTAACATAGTGCACCTAGCAAGGCGCGGACCTGAAGGGCAGAGGTCTTGGTTGCATAACTTCTAGTCAAGACATCTAGTTCTTCTCGGACAGTTCACCCTGGCTCGCCTCTAACCGCCTCTGGTTCTGCTCTTCCAGAAGTCTTAGTTGTTTCCGGAAGACCTCGAGCCCCCTCTGTATCCTTGGTGGAATTGGCCGCCCCGACGTAGTACTTGAACTGTTGCCATGTCTTTTCGACCTCTCTAACTTTTTCTTTTGGATCTTTCCCAAACTTTGAGGTTCCCTGGCAGGTTGAGCTGACTTCCTCGCATTGTGCCTTCCCCGAGGTTTCTGATTTGGGCCGGTGCCATGACTAGGCCCTTGAAGGGGCTTGGATTGGGGGCCCGAAGCAAAAGCAGTTGGAGTCCCAGGGTCTTCACCGTTTGGGAAAAACTCAGGCCCCCATCCTTTCTCACTACAATTTTCACCCCTAGTAGACTGATGGTGACAGCGAGGGCCCTGATCATGCACGACATGGCCTACACTTTCAGTTAGAAGCATTCTCGTAAATACCTAGTAGAGAGCCAACCTGGACTATCTCCATCGCCAGGAACGACTGGATTTGGATCGGTGGGAGTGTTCGTCGGAAAACTAGTATTGTGCTTTTCGAGAGGCGTGTCTTTCAGGTGTATTTGCTCCCTCTCAGAACGCACATGTAGAGAGGGGCTGTCGCCTAGAATAGGAGAAGACATTGTTTGTAGGTATAAAACCCAGAAGGCGAAGTATAGGAGGCGATAGGATGGGAGGATCAGAAGCAATGGGGAGACGTCATGAATTTATGGTCTCCTAGGTCGAGCTAAGCCCGTGAACAAAGCCCCCGAGTCAATCAGGGCGGCCTGCATGAAGAGAGCGTGTCACACATGTGATGTTGTGAACCTGGAAGGAGGCTGTCTCGGCCCGCATAGCCATGCCCGGCTAGGCAGCATAGAGATACAAAGACGGATATTCGCCCCATGCGGAAAGGATCCGGACATGACGATGCTACTTGATACAATGAGGTAGCGCCCGCAAGATGGTCGAACCTCCTCGCACGGCCATTTTGCTTTGCATCCCGAGCTCGGTGATTATGGCATCCTTATCACTCGAGGTGCTGCTGAAGTCGGCCTGACATCCCTGGGCGTAAGTCAGCATCCACATATATCATCGACGCCTGAGCCAGCTGAACCAGCTGGAAGATCCTCCACCCCTATGATTCCTACCACACCTCGCTTGGCATGATGCCCTGAGCCGTCGGTCTCTCCGTGCTGTTGGCCCGCCAGACCGGCACGACAAGAGTTAGTCTTGTGATCATTTATCTGTGCCTCAGCTGTGGCGTCCTCCTTTAACCATTCTGCCGGCCAAGGGTGGGAGCTGCTGATAGTAAGGTATACTCTCTACTCCACACCTCCCCAATACCCAGTTTATACCAACACCCCCAGGGTCACTGACTCCCCTCCCATTACATTCGACCTGCCCCTGACCCCAACCGGCGCATCCTGAGATGGACTCCTCCTCAAAATGTGCCTCGTGTATGGGTGGATCAAACTAACGTCGTAGAGCTCTCGGGGCAGTGTATTACACTTTCTTCTTCGGCTTTTGACGCAGTTCCTCGAGTTACTTGGTTGGTGAAGAGGTGTTCTCGATGGCTGAGCCATCGACACGAGTTGATAACGAGGCCCATGTCCCTTGACTCTTCTGGCGGCCACCCCTCGCTTAGCATGATCATATTGATGTTCTCCTCGGCCTCTCCATGACGTGATCTGACTGACGTGTTGAGGCATAATTCCTGATTCTCAAGTCTGCCTTGCCTATACTTGTGGAGGTGCAGCGAGTGATACCAACTCTAGACAATAAGTCAAACACACATAGGGGGAGGGGATCCAGCATAAGTCAAGCGAGGCAACTTGGTCAACTTGTTAAACAAAACATGCCAAGGCATCCTCACAAAAGTACTCTATTTGTCTGTATCAGCCTACAGATCCATTCCTATCTCTATTGCAAGGATCTCTTTTAAGTCTTCTAGAATATGTGGAAAGCTATGTCCGAACTCCGACGGAACCTTAACACAAACCTTGACGATAAGATCATCAGAGTTACTGACAGTGATGTACCCCAAATCCCATCTCTTGCTGGACATTGGGTCCTTAATGCGATTGATTGAGCGTAAGGAGGTGTCAATGGAAATCTTGTACTTCTCCTCTCGAACAAGCCTCTCTTCCCGCATGATTTTCAATGGCCCTTCGACAAAGGAGTCCGCCTTCCATGGTGTAGGTAGTGAGTCTCTGAAGTGCCTTTCTTTCAAACGCTTTACTGCTAAATAAATTAGATTTATCACTGCAAATGAAAGGGCTCTCGTACCTGCTTGTTGCTTTTCACCTTCTATTCGCCTCTTTCTTGTGTCCGATGCTTCGTCGGAGGCATCCGCGTCTTCTGTTTGCCGAATACCAGGAAGAATTTTGGTTGCCAATTCCTCTTCACCGATGAATGACTCCTTCAAGACTTGCTTGGAAGCAGGCAGGGCGGCAATAAGACTCTGTGGAACGCTCATGATATCGATCATACGAACGTGTGACAGGTTTGAGAGATGGCTGTTGAGGGATTGGGACAACTGGAAAATTCGTGGGCTTTATAGTTGCACTCAAGATTGCCAATGCAGCGAGTCAAGGATGACAGCTGCTGATGGTAAGGCATACTCTCTATTCCACGCCTTCCTCGATATTCCCTTAGCAGTGAAGCCTGCCCAGCATGCAGTACCAACACCCACCCTCCCCCCTTGGCGACACACAGCGCAACCACTATGCAAGGTAAAAGGGGCTGTGACTCTGGTCTTTCAGGGATCATGCTATAATGGAGGCGTCTCCCCTCGACATGCTCGTGGCCGCTCTTCAATGTCTCAGCCAACAGATACCATGGCACTATCCCGGAGGAGTGCCCCATAACGATCCTAGCGGCCATGTGCGACTGGCAGGTGATCATGCAGGATTGTTGAAGGACTATGGATCCGCTGACGGCTGAGTTATGTGTAACTGTCCGAATGTTCCCCGACAAGGCCACGCACTTGGTGTGTGGCTCCCTGATGATCTTCCCCCAACGCTAAATCTCATCACAGATAGCGAGAACGACTTGCATGATTCATGGTCCCAATTAACCTTGACGCGAGAGGGGTCTGTCTAGTGGAATGGGCGTGACATGCGTGGACGAGAACTACCCAATGGTGCAACATGGGCCTACGGAATATGATATCAGAGGCTATTAACCTCGGTAAATGCCGCAAGATCACATCTCCACCAGTCTGCATCACGATACACTTCCCATGCAAGGATTAATGAAACCTGGGTGT